>OY288267.1:16320475-16934089 GCA_958450335.1 Hibiscus tridactylites
GCAATCACAATCCAGGCTTTGAGGACTCTCTTCAATATTGCTCATCGACTGCATAATGTGTTGGGCCCATCTTGGGTTTTGGTATGTTGGTCTGGTTTTTATATCTTTCTGAAATCAGAGACAATTCAAAGCTATGATTGTTTATGGCAAATAAATGTAGGTGTTGGAAACTTTGTCTTCTCTGGACAGAGCAATCCATTCGCCTCATGCCACCACACAGGTAATGCGGGACACAATTTTAGGTTTAATTTTTTTCACTAATGACCTATCTCCATCTTTTTGTTATTCAATGAAATAAAGTTAGTAGTTTCACTACATTATACTGGAATAAGCAATAGTTTCTCTGTTTCTGATGGCTTGTTTTTCCTTGAGATAATTCATTTACGTCTTGGTGTTCTGAAAATATTTTTTGAAGTGTTAATCCTCACTTTGAGTTCTGGCATTTCAACAGAGTTGTATCTCAATACACTCGTAAAAGTGTTAATTTATTATTTTTTATAACCACAGGAAGTCTCCACGTCTGTGCCAAGACTTACAACAACATCTTCTGGCCAATACAGTGATTTCAGTATTCTCTCCTCTTTAAATTCTCAGGTATTATAAACAAGTACTTTTTTGGGTAGTGGGATAATATCTGGTAAAGGCTTGGGGAAACACTAATGGTAAATTTAGACTTTGACTGGTCCTTTTGTCCATGTTCTCTTATGTGGTCAATGGGCCAAGTTTTCAAGATTTAAAAATGCAATGTTAAAAGTGTATGGTGTTTCTGAATATTTAAAACTACCTGCTTTATTTTTTCCTTCCATTTTTTCGTTTTAGTTGCCACTCCCCTGTCTATCTTGTAAATAAGTAATAATAAGGTGCATAATCTAACCTGACATTTTCTTCTTCTTGAAAGCTGTTTGAGAGCTCAGCACTTATGAACATATCTGCTGTTAAGTCACTTCTTTCTGCACTTTGTCAATTGTCACATCAATGCATGCTTGACTCTTCAAGTGGTTTTGGGCCATCAACGAGTCAGAAAATTGGGAGTATCAGTTTTTCAGTTGAAAGAATGATATCCATCCTTGTCAACAATCTTCACCGTAAGTAGTATGATTTTCTGTTATTTTTTTGAAGTTTGATAATCATTTTTTTTTGGAAAAGAAGTTTCATAATCATAAGTTGAGAGATGATATTATTGTAAGTTATCCGAGAAGTGTTAGAACTTGAGGGGAGTGTAAGTTGAGGAGTGTTAGAGTTTTTATTTAATGTGTAATTAGAGTTTGTTCCTAATCAGTAGTTTAGATTTACTAGAAGTCTTATTTAAATTAGGAATAAGTATTATTTAAATTAAAGATAAAAGTATAGTTTTAATTATATTAAAACTCTATATCAGCCTATTTAAAGGCTTACTTTGTATACATTTGATAATTAAGAATAATAAGAAAATACAAAGAAACACAATGTTCTCTCTGGAAAATATCTTATTCAAACAACAAATCCCTAACCACTGATCACACACAAACACCATTATTCATTGCATCTCCGGCCACCATGGCCCCTTTCCCACATGGTATCAGAGCCAACAACGGTCTTGATACTGTCACCACTGCTGCCATCTCTAATTTGAAACAGATCGTTTCAGATGCACATCGTTTTTCTTTTCCGCTGCTGTCATTAGGCCACACTCGTTCCTTACCTTCTCCCTCGTTGGAATCTTACATCTCTGGTGAAATTTTTACTCGTTTAATGTTGATGTTTTGTTCTCTATTTAATGGTTCTACCTTAGCCAATCAAAAAGATAGATGAAAAGGTTATAGTTTAGCCTTAAAAACTATTTGGTTCTATCTTAGCCATCCATCCTAAAAGTAGGAGAAAAGGTTCTAGTTTAACCTTAAAAACTAGATAATATATTTTTAAGGGGTTCTACATCGTTCGCATCAGACCTTTTAGTCAGGAACTGCATGTTGGAGCAGTCTTTGTATTCTAACTGATGCATCAACCATCTCAAGCGTACCATAAGTTGAATGGCATCAACAATTGCTGCGCAAGAACATCATGGTTCTGTCCTCACTCTTCAAATCAAAGACTCCCGAGAATGGGAAGCATTTTTCTCTAAGAAACAACAGAAGAAATATGAGTAGGACATCACATCCAAGATTCAAGCTGGTGCTCTACTACGTTTGCTCACCAGCTTGAGGGGAGTGTAAGTTATCCGAGAAGTGTTAGAACTTGAGGGGGAGTGTAAGTTGACGAGGAGTGTTAGAGTTTTTATTTAATGTGTAATTAAAGTTTATTCCTAATCAGTAGTTTAGACTTTAGATTTACTAGAAGTCTTGTTTAAATTAGGAATAAGTATTATTTGAATTAAAGATAAAAGTATAGTTTTAGTTTAAAACTCTATATCAGCCTATTTAAAGGCTTACTTTGTATACATTTGATAATTAAGAATAATTAAGAAAATACAGAGAAACACATTGTTCTCTCTGGAAAATATCTTGTTCATCTTCTTCAAACAACAAATCCCTAACCACTGATCACACACAAACACCATTATTCATTGCATCTCCGGCCACCATGGCCCCTTTCTCACAATTATCATAGGTTCATATCTCACATCAATTTTCACAAATCTTCCCATGTTTGGGTATTTGAAGATTTATCTGTTATATATGCTTATGTTCGTGATAATTTACTTTGAAGAGCACAACTGCTAAAACGTTCCTCAATATGAAGAAAAAGTTGGCTTAACTTTTTATTGATTTTTTCCTGGTACAGGTGTGTTACCATTGTGGGATCAAGTTGTTGGCCACTTTCTTGAGGTGATCATAACTATACTCTTCATTCAATGAGTAATGCTAGCAATATTTAGAGTTTAGATCTTTCATGACAAAAAAATGCTGCAGCTTGCTGACAATTCTAATCAGAATTTGAGAAACATGGCACTTGATGCATTGGATCAATCAATTTGTGCCGTTTTAGGTTCTGAAAAGTCCGAAGATCACACATTGTCCAAATCTGATGACAATTCTCAGGAAGTGAGAACTTCTTCCTTTTTATGACTGGATTAAATATATGATTTGAGGATTATGTGTGTCTGTGTAAATATATATTAATGCTTCTTAAATTTACTCTTCTCTCTCTTCCCCCCTCTCCCTGTGTAGTTAGGAAGTAATGAAACAGAATTAAGATTGCTTGAGTCTGCTGTCATATCGCCTCTGAGGGTCCTATATTCTTCTTCTCAAAGCATTGATGTCCGTGCCGGGTCATTGAAAATTCTTCTGCATGTCTTGGAGGTATATGCTACTGCAGTGAAACTGATTGAAGTTTTAATTACATGTCAACTATGCTCATTTTGTTTTAAATTACAAACGCTTTCCAGAGGTGTGGAGAAAAACTGCAATACAGTTGGCCTGATATACTTGAATTGTTGAGGTTTGCCTTTGACTCTGCTGTTTATTTCCACTTTATTTTTCAGTTTGCCTTTTCCTCTGCTGTTTATTTCCACTTTAATTTTCAGTTTATCTTTTACTCTGTTGGGAATTTACTTCCTTTTGTCTGGTTCTGTTTTTTGGTCATCTCTTCTTTTTCCCTCTTTTAGGTCAGTTGCAGATGCATCTGAAAAGGATCTTGTCACCCTGGGTTTCCAGGTTAGTGAATCTTTTCCTGAGAAATGTTGGGGAAATTTATATTGATCTTCTGAAAACATCTTTCCTTGGTTATGCAAGCACATACAGATATTATGGTTGTTTCTATAAAGTAAGTTCAATCTAACCATTTCTTTTACCATATAGAGCCTGCGTGTAATTATGAATGATGGACTTTCATCCATACCTCCTGACTACCTCAATGAGTAAGATCCTGGGTGATTAAATTTTTTACTGCTTTATTGGGTTTTTTTACATAATACTTTTGACCATTGGAAGATGGATATGTGCAATTCTACTGTTTAATAGCTCATTGAGGGTAACAAAATAAGCATCTGAAAACTGCAGATGTATTGATGTCACTGGAGCATATGGTGCTCAAAAAACCGAGTTGAATATAAGCTTGACTGCAATTGGGTTATTGTGGACTACAACAGACTTTATTGTGAAGGGTTTGTCACATGGGCCTGCTGAAGAGAAAGAAACAGGTAAAATGCCATTATAGTTTTATCTCATTTTTGTTTAAGTGCATATTTTTGCGAGTAGTACTGATTTACACTCTAGAGACAACTACAAAAATTGCGGAGGTTAATTCTGTTTCAGATAAAATGGATGGTCAAAATGGGGAAGAGCAGACAGATAATATATCCGATGACATGAACAGCCATTCTCCCTCAGTCAATATGGTGAGCGGAGATAAGTTGATAGTCACTGTTTTCTCATTGCTTCAAAAACTTGGAGCTGATGAAAGGCCGGAGGTACATCAACTTTCCTGTTATAATGATGTCTATGTTTTATTTCTGTTTCTGCAATTGTCATTCTATACATCAACTGGTGCAAGGCGCTAATGAATTTCTTAAAATCCTAGCAACTAGGAAATGAACAGATGAATGAAAATATTGAGATTAGGTAATATCTATGTCTATGCTTGATGGTGAGATATGTTTGATGGTCCACATTAGATACGTGGCTAGTGGAAAGTCCTTTTCTTGAATAGGCAGCCTTGCATAAAAATGCTAATATTTTTATTTAAATGTACATGCTTAGGATCTGTTCTTTGAGGCTGGTAGTTTCTTAACAGGCTTAGTTTCTCCATAAGAAGTTGGTTTATCAAAGATGTATGTCTCATTTAGGAATTGACTAGCTTCTTAGGTTTAACTTGTAGTTTGATGGATTCAAGTAATATGCTGTAGTGATGCTGGTTAACAAAAGATCTATTAGTCAAGAAAATTTATTCTGCGTTGCATTTTTAATTCCTGCTCTAGTTTGCCTTCTTTACCTTTTATCTTCGTATTCAAAACTTGTGAAATCTTCCTGCTGGGGTTTATTTGGACTGAAGCTGTCTTTTGATTGTCATTGGATTTGTAAATCCTTTAATTATGTTAAATTTAACATATATTGTAGGTTAGAAATTCAGCTATCAGAACACTCTTTCAAATTCTTGGAGGTCATGGGCAAAAACTTTCAGAAAGCATGTGGGAGGACTGCCTCTGGAATTATGTTTTCCCAACATTAGATCGTGTTTCCCATATGGTAGGTTAATCAGCTGTAAAGGATAGGTTAAGACTTCTACTTTATTGTGTAAATAGGCTTCAAGGATTTTGCTTGCAGGCAGCAACTTCATCAAAGGATGAATGGCAAGGGAAAGAACTTGGAATTCGAGGAGGAAAAGCAGTTCACATGCTTATTCATCACAGGTAATGTAATAAATCTAGCTGCATATATTTATACATATGTACTTAGTTTACATTATTTTATTGTAATTTTAGTCATTTCTCTTGCTATGACTTTCTAATCCTTAAAAATAAATGTAGTCGGAACACAGCTCAGAAACAATGGGATGAGACACTTGTACTAGTCTTCAGTGGAATAGCACGATTGTTGCGTTCTTTCTTTCCTTTCCTCAGAAACATAAACAATTTCTGGTCAGGTATGACCATAATTGGTTCCTTTGATGTACCAGTAGTTTTATTTTTCCAGCTCTTTTTTTCTTTCCTTTTTGCTAAGATCTCCCACTAAATTCACTTGTTCTGCAGGGTGGGAGTCTTTGCTTCTCATTGTAAAAAATAGCATTTTCAATGGTAGTAAAGAAGTTTCTCTTGCAGCGATAAATTGTTTACAGACAACTGTGCTTGGTCATTGCAGCAAGGTGCTTCTAAAACTTTCTTATCTGTAGTGGAAGTTCGTACTATGAAGTTAGCTAGTTTCATTTTTGACCTCCTTGAAACCTTGTTAAAATATTCACTTAAAAGTAAATACAATTTTTTTCTCAGGGGAACTTTCCAATGCCATACCTTGTTTCAGTTCTTGATGTGTACGAAGTTTATATTCAAAAAACACCAAACTACAGTACAACTATCAAGGTGAAGCAGGAGGTTTTGCTCGGTCTTGGTAATGCCTTATATTTTTTATCTTAGTTGAATTTATTTACAAAAGAAAGTAAAATGCATGAACACGTTATTGATGTCAATAGTACGATTCATTTCACCTCATCAGTTAATAATTTATTATAAGATTCATAATTGTTACACTATTTCTAGCTCAATGGAGAACCATGTTTTGGATATGCTTATGCACTTTTGTACTTTCTTCAAACGTGATAGGAGAACTGTATGTACAAGCACAAAGGATGTTTGACAATCAAATGTACACACGGTTGCTTGCAATAATTGGTTTGGCAATCAAGCAGACTGTGACAAAAAGTGAAAACTGTGAAGATGAGTTTGTAAGTGTTTTATGAACAAAGTTTATTTTTTTGTTCAATAGCTCAGTTTGCTCTTAAAAAAGAAGAGAGGAGCTTGAAATGTCAAAATCAACTACTAGTTGTAGCAAAGATCAACAATAATGTTCACTTACTGTGTTAGACACCGGCTAAATCTTCGCTGTGTCTTCTTACCTTGATTTTCTATGGGTTGCCCAGGTTCATTGTTTGAAGCAGTTATTTAATTAATCCCTTGTTCTAGTTGTAAACTTCCAATACTTCAATGCATTCAAAGTTTGAATTTTTCAGAACTTACCATGTTAGTTGTATAGCCTTTGAGCCTTATTGGCATTGCCTCCCCCTATACGAATGGGTTGGAGGGAAGGTAGCCCACTGAATCACCGAGTATTTTACAAGCCGAATAATCCAGAACCAAAAGCTGCCTTGGATATTTTGTAGCATTCACATGGATGAATTTATACTGCACTTTTGCAGGGACATGTTCATCATCTGCTGCGAACTGTGCTGGAAGTCTTGCCAATGTTATGTCCAGCCGAGCACCTTTCATCAATGTGGGTCATTCTTCTACGAGAGCTCTTACAGTATCTTCCAGGCCTAGATTCTCCTCCACAAGCTGAGGAAGAGGAGGCAGTAGAAGTTAGCACTAGTGACCGTACTCCAGGTATAGGAAAGTATTTCAGTTGACCAGATATCTTTGACTATACCTTGATAAGCATGAAACTTAGAATTTATTACTTTATTTCTGCAGATGTTAATGCGAAAATGAAGAGTGAGACACCCAATGGTGCTGCCTCTGCCTCTGTCCAGAAGACTGAAGTTCTATCTCCAACCTCCAGTTCTGCTCAAGAAGCAACACTTAATATCCCCAGTTATTTGTTTGCGGAAAAAATTATTCCTGTTCTGGTTGATCTCATCCTACAAGCTCCAGCAGTTGAAAAGTACATGATTTTTCCAGAAGTTATCCATAGCCTTGGGAGGTATATGATACTGCATTTGCTGATACGTAATATTTCTACTGTAATTATGTTTATACTATTTTCTAGGTCTTTATATCTTTTTAAGCAATAGGTAATCAATATTGCATCCATTTAATTAATATAATCTGATTTTGGTAACTGCCAAAAGAACTAATATGCTCATTTATACCCGCTTCTTGTGTTTGTTATAGAGACTGAACTTGTTAGCTTTTATTAGTTTCAATAATTCTTGATTTTGTTAGGTCAATGACAACGAGAAGAGACAATCCTGAGGGTTCACTTTGGAGATTAGCTGTTAAAGGCTTTAACCGCATCCTTGTTGATGATATCAGCAAAGTACCCGTGGGCAGTGAACCGGATTCAAAAACTAGTAAGCCAGCAAGGTTGCGTATATGGAAAGAAGTTGCCGATGTCTATGAAATATTTCTTGTGGGTTATTGCGGGCGTGCTCTTCCTCCCAATTCCCTCTCACCTGCCACTCTCAAGGATGATGAGTCCCTTGAGATGACCATTGTAGACATCCTGGCTGAGCAGATTCTCAAGTCCTCGATTGATGCCCCTAGTGAGGTAAGTAATCCCCTTATAAAGCATAGTTAGCTGAAGTTCTACTTTTGTTTTTATTTTGTTTTTACCACCTAAAATCAGTTGTACATTTTGAGTTAAGATAGCTGACTCGATGTGTTACTTCAAGGCTCAAGGTCCTAATTCTTTTGGTTTATGTTAACAGATTCTGCAACGACTTGTTTCCACCTTGGATCGCTGTGCGTCTCGTACATGCTCTTTACCTGTTGAGACTGTGGGACTTATGCCTATTCACTGTAGCAGGTTTTCCTTGAAATGCTTACAGGCATTATTTTCCTTGAGCAGGTAATAAAAGATGATTTAGTACAATATCTTTTTCCATGTAGCTCCGATTACTCTTGTATAATGCCTGAGCACAATCTCATTAGCAAAGTTGTGTGCACTGCAGCAGGCTTCTCCTCTAGAAAGTCCAGTTGTATATAAATGTTTGTTTGTCAAACTAGAAAATTGTCCAGATTTTGTATGGCATTCCAATAACCTTTTTAGTTTCCTTTATCTAGTAACAAGAACATTGTTTTTGAACCAAGTTAGATACATAGATTAGCCTCATTCGTCCTATGTTACTAGGTCATATTTACATACCATGTCCGGATATGTTTTAGACATGTGTATTTCAGAAAACTTGAAGATTCGTAGCAACATAGAATTTTTCTTGCTGCGAGCATTTCCTTGCCTCGAATTAATTATAGCCTTTAAGACATCGTTTAATCATCTGTAGGTAACTATTATGTCTATTTTATTCCACAATAATAATCTTTTGGCTACGTTCTCACAGCTTTAGAGAGGAAGAGGGTAATTGGAGCCTGACGAGATCTGAGGTCAGCAAACTTGTTATCATGGTACTCATGATGAGATGTGAATGCATCTTGAATAGATTTTTAGCCGATGAGAAGGACATCGGTAAGTATAGTTCTTTTTGTAATCAAATTCTAAAATGTTGAACTCGTTTTCCTTAGGTTTACTTGACCTAAAGTATGAAATCCACAATTATGATCGACCTACAGGTGATCGTCCTCTACCAACAACAAGGCTCGAAGAAGTAATCTTTGTCCTTCAGGAACTGGCTCGTATAGTTATTCATTTCGACACTGCATCCGTTCTTCCTCTGCATCCACATTTGAGAACTATCCTAGCAGAAGGAAATTCCAACAAGCAACCACATCTGCTAGTTCTTTTCCCCACCCTCTCCGAACTAGTTGTATCGAGGTGAGAATAACATATGTATTTACTTCTCTCTCTCTCTCTCTCTCTCTTTATCTTAATGACAATTTAGTTCTCCGTTTCACAATTTCTTTATCCGAAATCTTACTAAACCGAACAATGATCCGTTTGGATGGGCAGGGAAGCGAGAGTAAGAGAGCTTGTAAAAGATTTGCTCAAAGTCATTGCAAAGGAACTGACATTAGAAAAGGCCATCACAATCTCTTGATACACACTAAACAATTTCCTCTGTTTTTTTTCTTCTTCCGGATAAACATGATTGTTTAATTGAGAGGTTGAAATAGGTTCATTTTCCATGATTGGTACTGGTATTGGTATTTTTGTCATAATAGTTTGTATATTATTATGTAGGACAAAGGCCCAGTTTTGTTGTATTCAAAATAGTGTGTAACCTGAGGACATTCATTTTTGCGTAAAATATTGTTGGCTTTCAATTTATATAGACTGGAAAAAGAAAATTAAGACTTTGCTTTGAATTTCTAGCGCTCCAAATTCAAGCAACTCGTCAGATTGCAAGGGGACAAAACGTTGGATGAATAATTCAGATTACAACTTACAAGGACGGAGTGATGAATTCTATTTTGGGTTGAGATAAAAATTTTAAAAGATATATAAAAGGGTCAAAGCTTCCATTTTATTAAACTAAAAAATTCATGTATCAATCCCTCGAGAATAAATGGAGTCTTTGTATTTTTAGGGTTGAATTTTTTCTCAAAAATATGGTGGAGGTAAAATTATTTACATAAATATTGTAATTTGAACGGTAAAGTCAATGTGCACTCAATCTGACTTCATTGTTTATTTTAATTTTTTTAATTATAAAATGATGAAGATAGTGCACTTTATATAGAAAATATTGTTTAAAGCTAAATTGTAGGTGATTCGACTTCAATTTTTTATTTTAAAAATTCAAAATACTATTCAAAGACGAATATATGTTTTTTTTTATAAAATACCAATTTATTTAATTTTGATTATATGTATTTATTTTAAAAAATAAAAGGGAAAATTACCATAAACTATGGGTTGCGACCTGTCTTGACCACCAAACTAAAAAATTTAAAATTCGACCACCCAACTATTTAAATAGACATATTTTGACTATCGCGCCGTTAAAATCTAACGAAAAGGTGACTTGTCCATTAAGTAAAAATTGTATGATCCTTGTTAGTTATTTGTTATATCAATTTTGTCCTAATTTTAATTTTAATAAATTATAATATTAATTAATCAATCAGGTGACGACACATGTCATCACCCGATTGGATGATTTTAATCTACTTTTTATTTTATTTTATTTAATATTTAATATATTTATTTTCATCTAATTAGATGGTTACACGTGTCATTATCTGGTGGAAGGAAAATATAAGAATTAAGAGTGCTTGGCGTGGGGTTTGAACGCACAAGGCCACATTCTCCGAAGATTGAGGAACAAGCTAAAGTCAAAGTTCGCTCAACCTCTTGGGAGAAAACCCAATGCCTTTGCCACTGCACCAACACACTCTTTGTGAAATAAATTGCACCATCTAATATGTATCTTATAATGCAGTAAATGTTAGGGAATAAAGAAATAAAAAAATTGTTGCAAGAAGACTCAAATCTAAATCACTTGGGATGTGTAAAACCATACAAACCACTTAACCGGTTCAAATAATTAATTTAAATACAAACATATTTAAAATACGAATATATTTTAAATATAAAATATATTTAAAATATATTCTTATTTTAAGTATGTTTGTATTTTAAATATATTTAAAATATAAAATACGAATATATTTAAAATATATTTAAAATACGAATATATTTAAAATACAAATATATTTAAAATATATTCGTATTTTAAATATACACCAACTGATTTTCAATTGAATCGAATGAACCCGAACCGAATGGACCCATAATAAAGAAAAGATATTAAAAAAATAAAAAAATATGAAATGTGAACTACTGTACAACTGACCAAAAAGTCATATGTGGGTGTAAAATAATAATCCGGTCTAAAAATCCAACTAAATTGACCGACTCAGAAGTTGACCTGAAATTGACTGGAAACAACAGAGTAAAAATTACGTATCAAAAATTAACCGACTCGATCCGATATGACCAAAATTATCATAAATCTGAACTAGACCCAAACAAGACTGAATGTAGTCAGACCCGAATAAAACAACCCGTTTGTCGCCTCTAGTTATACCTCTACTTTCCCAGATTAGATATGCCTTCCGAATCCAATCTATTAGATCTTTCTGCATATAGATGGAAGCGGAGGAATCTCAACTCTGAAATTCCCATGATCTAGTTTCAACCTGGAAAGCAAAATATATAAAAATTTCAAACATCTCAGCAGAAAAAACAAAAAAGAGGGAGATGAACCAAAGGAAAAACCGACCATCCTTCAACACCCTCGACTCAATATTTAGAGCATATACGTCCCCATTCTGCAAATCGAATCAAAATTATTTAAAATCACAATGATTTTAGAAGCAAGAGCTGTGCACTTAGACAAGGGATGCATAATGCGAATATAGATTCCCACCAAGGATTCTGAAATCGCCATTGCCAATTTTTCCAGGTTACAGATAGAACGGAAAGACAATGGAGATGAAACTGGACAACTTCTTGTAAACTTTTGTGCAGTTCAGCACCTCATTCTTCGTTTGAAAATGACATTTCCTCTTCAGAAATAAAAAGTACAACTAAGTACATAGAAAATTCGTCGAATAAAGGTTTGTGGCCGATCTCAATCAACCATTTCCACAAAATACTGATGCAAGAAGAGGTATGTTAAAGAAAATCATTTCGCAAATCCTATAATCCATATTTTCAGATTTCTGATAACGTTTCTCTAGCAATCATGCTAAAATCAAAATAACCCAAAACATTTTCCTAAGAATTTCTGAAAATAGAATTGAGATATGTTACCTACTTCTCGTAACCATCAACAAAGGTCATAACACCATGCTTAATTTGAAAACTTAATATGTTGAAAACTTTTTATAGCATCACTTAATTTGAAACATTCACATGCTTTGCATGTTTGTCTTTCTCAATAAACAATAACCAATCACCACAACCATGTACCATAAACAATAAGTGTGCAACACATACCTGATATTTAAATTGCAGCTGCGACTGCGTTTCTGGTCACGATGTTTTATCGTAATTGCGGGCATAACGGATTGTATTGCAGTAATTTTTTTATCAAAATGAATGGTATTGCAGTTATTTTCATAAGCCTCGTTAAAAACTTCCCTAAACTTAATTGAAGGAAAAGAGTACCCAAAAAAATAAACATAGATAAACAAATAAAGCAACAACACGATCACAACTCAAACTTTACAAAGCTTCACCCACCTGACCATCACCATTCATCTAACCGTCGCAATCTGCAATCACAAATCCTATCACAAATACAGGAGCCTACATGAAAATCTAATTATCCAGCGAACCATCTGCATGAAAATCTAATTATTCAGCTAACCATCTGCATGAAAATCTAATTATCCAGCGAACCATCACGTAGTACCTTCGCCAGACTATACTGTCCGCTACCCGATTGACTTCTCGGAATACATGCACAACCTCCACAAGCTAATCATGTCTAAGTAAATCCCGTATATAATGGACCATAGGCAAATGAACCACCCCATTTTCCTGTTGCAACATTTTAACAATGGCCAAATTATCTAAATCCGCTCGCAATCGTCGAATACCAAGTTGTCAAGCATGTTGAAGCCCTTCGTACACACCCCACAATTCCACATCCAATGCCGAACAAGATCCCACCGATTTAGCAAAATCAATAATACACTCCACCACAAGAAGCGATGCACGAACCCCCTCCCTGCTTAGTCTCCTCGCTCCACAATTCAACTGAGGCCGTGCATTCAAAGCTTGCCGAGCCTCCCTTACCAGCCGGCTACAATGATCAATAGTCGGCTCCACAAGTAGTCGTTAAAGAGTTTTTCTGCAAGGGAATCTCCATGATAATGATGTATTTGAGTAAGAGGTCATCCTCACAAAACCAAATTAGAGAACACATCTCTATAATATCAAATAAATTAGCAAATATCAACCACTTGAACCAGAGGCATGCATCAAAACAAAACTCAGAATAAGATGATGAACTTCCATCTTGTAAGAAAACAAGCCAGTAGGCAAAAGCTCGGTAATCTTTCATCCCCAATTCACCTTCCTAACAATGTAAGCACACTTCAATAATGTCATTATGAATTATGAGCATCCGTTATAAATACGAAAAACTGAAAGCTTCAAGCTTTATTCAATATATGCAACAAAATTCCCAGCAAAACAAAAACGAAACACCAACAATTATGTTGAAATGTTTAAAATACCCGATAACCACAGCCAAACTTTAAAGAAATCAATGTATTTTCAACTATGGGCAACGACAAATGCTCAAGAAGGCATTAACGCGTCAAATAAACACATTTTGGGTCCTGACCGACATCAAACCAGGTAATTCAACTAAAGTGATTCCCTTTCCAGCTTGATCTGGTCGACTTAAAATACTAATTATTTCTTTATACATGAAATTCTAGGAAAACCAGGCAACGAAATTTCCCACAGCGCCAATAAATAATTAAAAAAAAAAAAGAACCAATTTTTAAGCATAAAGACAAAATCTGAGTTGATAAAAGAATAAAGAAACAAAAGAGCTAGGATCCGGAAGACAAGAAAAAAGATTGTGTTTAAAACTGAACGAAAGAAAATTCAGTCAAGAAAAGGGTCAAAGAATCATTCTTTAAACATGAAATTCTAGGAAAATCAGGCAACGAAATTCCCCACAGCGCCAATAAATAATTTTAACAAAAAATAAGCAATTAATGATGAACAATAACATTAACCAACCTAGTATTTCTGTCGATTGGCCATAAGAATCTTTCATGAGGGCATAGTTGATAGTTAATTTGATAATATGAAATAACTTGTGAAGCCAAAGGATGAAGGGGATGGACATAGAGCAGATCAAGCATCACACTATTACGAATCTGCTCTTCAGCCTTCAGATATCATCTTAAGGTTAGCATAATGAATCAACCAAAAACATTTTAATGGAAAGCAAGTGCATAAAAGAAGACTAGGATATTTTGAAGGCATCATTCAGAAATTATGCTTGCTAGTCTAGAACAACAATTAGTACCGTTAAAGTAGCTTCAAGCTTTCTTGTTGCAGAAAGCAACTTCTTTCCATCGATGAATGGCAACTTCACAATACCCCGAGTAAAAAAATAAAAGAAGTGCCCACAATTTTTGTTGAAATGGATAGGAAAATAAATAAAAATAAGTTAACTTCGTAAATAAGATCATAAGAATATACCTGCCATGTGAAGCCTTTATCATGCATGTCAACCTCAAAATCTGTCACATAGAGAAATCTTAGTGGGATTGAAAGAGAGGAGGAATCTCACAAGATAAAAAGACTACCAAGAGTTGACCGAATTTTTACCAGTGGGATAAAAGTTATAGATAGGTGATAACGGATCAGTCATCAGTTTCCCCTTGACCATGATTAAAACCTAAAACTTGAAACTGTCTCCACTGTTTACAAAGATAACAGCCCACAGCATTAAGGGTGAGCTTGAAAGTGGAAGGATGAAAAGAGGAGTGGAGAAGTGGGATTTTTTTACTGTGCTTGGGATGAAAGAAAAGTGAAAGGAAAGAAAATAACAAAGATGACTCATGACCATTTTCCATCACAAGATGATAAAAAAGTTCATTCCAAAATTGGAATGACAAAAGGAGAAGAGCACGTACTAACAAAAAGTTCATTTTCTTTCCTTTCCCTTTTTGATTCTACCAAGCAATTGATGGGAAGATATGACTTATTCTTTCTATTTTTCTTTTCCATATTTCCAGCCAAGCACACCAATGGATAGAAAAAAAATTATTTACTATCCTCTTTCAATTTTCCACATTTTATGTTTCTTTACATCCTACCAACCAAGCAAAGCCTAAGTGAACTTTGCACGGATAAAGACTGTCTCTTTCTGATATTTACTAGTAATGCATGCATCGGTATGATGGCAATCTGAGCTAATAATTTTTTCCATTAACAAGATAAAAGCAACCATAGAATAATAAAAGCACGAGGAAGCGAAAGGATGCATATTGCATAAGTCAACGCCAAGAGAATATAGGGATGCTAATACTAGAGTAACTAATATTAGTTCATCAAATGAAAGATGTAGATAAAGTAGATACAACATTCTCTTCCCATCCAACTAAAAACTAACCATTGCCAAGAGCAAACACTTTGGTAGTAATAGCGGCATACCCAGCATAACCCTTCAACATATTTCAAAACCTGCAAGTAGTAGAGACTGTTGCAGATATTCCACCATGATAACACGTACAAAACTTATTGTGGGACAGAACTTCCCACTAGATTTGAATTTAAACTTACAATGTCTTTTTTAACTTCTTCAATTCCCCCAGGATTTGATATTTCAAATTTCTCAGTATAATATCTTTCTTTGTGTCCTGGTTCCCCTAATTTAATCTGGAAAAAGAACAAGCAGATTATTACACTGCAAGAAGCGGATCACAAAAAGCCACCACTTAACCGATTGCTCAAAGGAAACATCCATGAGATTCTACATACCATGACTTTCCTTTTCACTTCTCTATAAGTTAATGAGTTATAAGACCAACAGTAGAACAGATTAAGCTCACAATTCAAATGGATGTCAATAAAGTTTGCAGTTAATGATATTCTACAAAATTCACAGCAAATTTACCATAACTACCCCCTTCAGTCCTTCACTTCTCTACTTTATGGACAGAACTGTAATTATCACTTGGTTCAGATCTCTTAAGTATATTTGAGGTTGTCTAATAGCTTTGAATTAGTAACAATTTGGATTCTCATTTTGATTCACAACCCAATCAAGTTCACCTGTAGAGACACTAAACCTGCCAATTTAATTGAAACCAGGTCTGTAATTTAAAACACAACGATTTATAACACAGACCTTATCTACAACTGTTGCATGTGCCTCATCAGAAGACTCTTCTCTTGCTTTAAGCTTCATCTGTTCATTATTCTCAATTACCTCGAAATCAGTCATTTACTGGAATAAGGAAAAATCTAGGACTGATATGCATAATAAACCAGTAAACCACCAATCACTAATGGAAAGAAAGTCAAAAAGCACAATTTTTGCACAACCACAATATATTCATAAATATAAGAAACAAGATCTGAGTAAAAACAATTCTCATAAAATAGAAATTCACTTGAACTTTAAAATTTACAAATCTATTACTAAGTCTTGAAGGATATACTTCCCCTTGCCTAGAAGAGATTCCTTTGCAATTCAGTAAGAAACTCCTGATTAGTCACTTTTTCCAGATGTTGGGTGTGTTGCTATATGTTGTTTGCAGTAAATTTTGAACATTTAACACATATTTCTGTATACATGTTTGTAGTCAGTGTTAAAAAAGGCAAAAGGCGCCCTAAGGCGATAGAGGTTTTATATCCGAGGCGCAAGGCGAGAGGCGAGAGGCGCACGCCTTATTGAAGTAAGGCGCACATTTTGAAAATAAAAGATATATAAGTTACATAAAACATCACTTGAAAATTCTTTATATTCAATAAAATTTTGGGTAATAAGAATAATGAGATTCTTTGAAATGTTCAACTTCAACATGAAAAATCAAGGAGAATGTATAAATGCACATGACATTGCATTTTAGTACAAAACAAGAAAGAAAATTAGTACTTTAAAAAGGAATATAAGTTCAACAAAAGCTCTTCCTTTTATTTACCATTAACTTTCAATCAAAAAGCATATGACATTGCATTTTATCATGCAATATGAAATCTTTTATACTGTAAATACACAAAGCTAGTTATATAATAATCTCAAAAGGATATATGATATGAGTAATTATTCCATGCACAAGCGCTTGTAGAAACTTTGTTTACACAATGTCTTAGTTTAGGGTTTCGGGAGTTTATTTAGAGTTTATGGGTTTAAGTTTAGTAGTTTTAAATTTATGGGTTGTTGATAGAATTTAGGATTTAGGGTTAAAATTTAAGGTTTGTAGGTTAAAATCTAAATCACTAACCATATTATCCTAAAACCTAAGCCCTAATTTCTAACCCTAACCCTAACCCCTAAATTCTGGCCATAAACCCTAAATTCTAAACCCCTAAACTCAATTAAATTTAGTTCAATTTTTAAAACTCAGCCAAATTCATTTGAATTTAAATTTGATCCAAACTCAACCAAATTAATTTAAGTTTCATTTGATTAATGTTATTTTTGTTTGGTCTCACTTTTGGCCCAAAAATTAAAAAAAGTCAAAAAGAACAAAAAAAGTGAACAGGCAGCGCCTTTCTGCGCCTCGACGCCTCAGCGCCTTAGGCGCGCCTTGCTGCGCCTCATTGAAGTCGCCTCGCCTAGACCCAATTAGGCGTTTCACCCTCGCCTCGCCTCGCCTTAGCGCCTAGGCGCGCCTCAGTAGCGCCTTTTTAAACACTGTTTGTAGTTTCTTGGAAGGAACAAAAGATTCTTAAAAAATTGGCCAAGATTGTTTCTCAGTTAAGCGAGCAACTAGCTAAGCGTACTTCACAGAAAACAATAGAAGATGAAGACTACTTATTTTAATGCATCTAATACTACGCTCCAAGAGAAAAGCAGTCTAGCTCTAAAACAAAATAAAAATGTCAAAATTTAATAGATAGAACCATCCAAACTTTATGTCTTGGCTTTCAACTGGATAGGAGATACACATATACACCAAAGCATGGAAGATATAACTCGCCTGCTGTATACGAGTCCTCTTATGAAAGATTTGGTCTTCATAAACAGAATCAGATTGAATAGAACACTCAACTCTATCTAACAAAACCTGTGCTTGCAAAGAAAGGGGAAATTATATCAGCAACCATGTGAGAAATACCAATTGTAGCTTATAAAACCGGAAAAAAAATTAAAAACAATTTCTTCTAATCCCATGTAACGCAGTATTTTGTCATGAAAAAGGAATAATTTATTAACAAAGAGGAGCTGCTTCACAAAGTCAGTCTATACCTTATCTCCATTCTTTTCCAGAATGTCACAAAATATAAGCGTCCATTACTTAAAAACAATTAATCAGCTTAACTTTGGTCTTTTACACAGTGCAACACCCAGCCATTAATTAGTATTCAGAATAATTTTGGATAGAGGGAAAAGTATACTTTAATGGTTAATGGTTAAAGAAGAATTGACTACTGATTTATGAATGTTTAATGTATCCCCACACACCAACCTATCCCACCCGCCCACCAAAAAAGAAAAGGAAAAGACAGAAAATTCTATATTTAATAAATAAAAATGGAAACCATTACTCTCCCACAAACACTTCATGTCAAGAATAGTAAATTCTCCACTCTAGCTGATCTTTATAATAAAGAAATAAAACCCCTTCGTACCCAACAAGTTACAGAGGTAACCCATCAGGCATTGAAAGGGGAAAAGAGTGCCTCATGATTTTATTGCTTTTAAGAACTTTTCAAACGCATTACAAAACCCAATACTGAACCATACATCCTAAAAGCATACAAAAAAAAATTTGTTAAGACTAGCAGCCTACACTGCTTACACCAAAAACCATAAAATCCTAACTGCATAATTACCCAATTCCTTGTTTTGCCAAACTGTCCGCCTCCCAGTTACCTCCTCTCTTAATGTGTCTAATAATCACATTCCAATCCAGCACCTTTTTTGTGATTTCCTTAACTAGTTGGAGGAACATGGCTGGACAAATTCCAGGGTTCTTAATCCAACTCAATGCAACAGCCGAATCACTTTCCAGGATTAGTCTACCTTTATCACCCCAGTTGGAATCAAAAAACCAGTCCAACCCTTCTCTGATGGCTTTCAATTCAGCTAGAATTGGCGGACCAGGACCAGATGCTTTTGACAAGTTCCCCAACTTTTTACTCTCCGCATTCCTGAGAAGACCACCTATGCCACTGCTCTTCCAATCACTACTCGTTCTCCATCAACATTAACTTTAAAGAACCCAGGGGGTGGAGGAGTCCATTCAAGCATGGAAGTCTTTGGTTTTTTACCCCATCAGCAAAGTCGGCCAGTGTTGGATCTCCGATTAGGCAATCAAATTGACTCGACATGTTAGGTTCCTTCGCCAATAACCAAGCCGCTAATTTGTACTTCGACAGGAAGAACAATTGAGTCTGATCTAAACTGTCTTTCTCAAAAACCATTTTGTTCCGACACCTCCATAGTGACCAAATAACTGCGAAAGGGATTAGATTCCAAATTCCAGATTTTGGGATTAGACTTGCCCAGCTAGAAAAGAGTGCCACTGGGTCATTCTGAAGTGTTGTAGACAGATTCCATAGCCTCAGGAATTTCGCCCATAGATTTCATGCCACACTACATGAAAAAAACAGATGCGAAACAGTTTCCGGCTCCAGGTTACAAAACGGACAAAGGATATCAGTGATTCCAGAAAAAGGTCTTAACTCTAGGAGGGGTCATCCTGTCCAAATAAGTTTTGGCCAATGCAAGGTATCCTCAGTCATTCTCGAAATTAGTTTAGTGCATGAGTTAACCGAGAAATTCCCATCCCCACTGCCTTTCCAGACATAGCAGTCTTCCACATCCAACCGAAGGCTTATATTGTTTAACATAGATAGGAGCTCAACCCATAGATACATAGAAGAAAAACGAAAAACTACCTCCCCAGCATCAGTAAGATAACCGCCCATGGCTGCAAATTCCCTTTTATACACTTGCATCAGAAGATTTATAGCACAATTGAACATAAAATTGTTCATAATTGGAATAATAGTACAGAATAAAGAAAAATCAGGCACTGAAACTACACTAGTTGCATACCTCCCTGATTTCTAATGTTGGCATATGTGGAAGGAAGTCATTGCCAACAAAGAAACATAAGAAAACAAAATCATCCACTATTCTTTCAAAGTCTATCTCAAATGGAGGGTTGGGGATCTCCAAATCATATTCCAAATATTCTCGCAGCACCCATATGTTAAGAAACTGTCCATACAATTAACCAAATCAGAACAGTATAAAACAGGTAAGAGAAAGAGGAAAGGGCAACTGTACATGTGTTGTATCACTTAAATGGAGAGAGTTAACTTCTGAACCTGATATTTCTTCTAGTGAATGGGTGTATCATCCACAGCATTCCAGTCTCCGGTTTCAATATCCGGCTTGCCATTACAAATTATTGCTGTTTATTAGCAACCTTCGAGGCTAAGACAATTTCATTTCTCTGGCACAAATAGCACTCAAAAAGCCATCATAGTGATGGAGAAAGAAGATAGATGAGAAAAGGCAGGTTCATTTGAAAAGAACTGGACAATACTTACACGAGCATGGGTGTTTAAGAAATGCTCCTCAGCATGCTTTTTTGGAACCATATCACCACACACTTTACATTTTTCAAGATTAAGAGAACGATGAGCATAGTGCAAATCTATATTCGAAGAAGGTATGGCCTTGTCACAAAACCAAATTAGAGAACACATCTCAATAACATCAAATAAATTAGCAAATATCAACCACTTGAACCAGAGGCATCCGTTATAAATAGGAAAAACTGAAAGCTTCAAGCTTTATTCAATATATACAACACATTTCCCAGCAAAACCAAACGAAACACCAACATTATGTTGAAATGTTCAAAATACCCGATAACCACAGCCAAACTTCAAAGAAATCAATGGATTTCAGCTATGGGCAACGAAAAAATGCTCATGAAGGCATAAACGCATCAAATAAACTCGTTTTGGGTCCTGACCGACATCAAATCATGTAATTCAACTAAAGTGATTCCCTTTCCAGCTTGATCTGGTCGACTTAAAATACTAATTATTTCTTTATACCTGAAATTAAATTCTAGGAAAACCAGGCAACGAAATTTCCCATAGGGCCAATAAATAATTTTTAAAAAAAAAACATTTTTTAAGCATAAAGACAAAATCTGAGTTGATAAAAGAATCAAAGAATCATTCTTTAAACATGAAATTCTAAGAAAACCAGGCAACGAAATTTCCCACAGCGCCAATAAATAATTTTAACAAAAAAGAACCAATTTTTAAGCATAAAGACAAAATCTGAGTTGATAAAGGAATAAAAAAACAAAAGAGCTAGGATGCGGAAGACAAGAAAAAATATTGCGTTTAAAACTGAACGAATGAAACTTCATTCAAGAAAAGGGTCAAAGAATCATTCTTTAAACGTGAAATTCTAGTAAAACCAGGCAACGAAATTCCCCACAGCGCCAGTAAATAATTTTAACAAAAATAATCAATTTTTAAGCATAAAGACAAAATCTGAGCTGATATAAGAATAAAGAAAGAAAAAAGATTGCGTTTAAAACTGGAGGATTGAAAAATCATTCAAAAAAAAGCGTCAAAGAATCATGCTAATAAGAAATGCCAGTGATCGCATATGCGGGTCGGAAGCAATTGCCATAGCCATCCGCTCAAAATCTTTGGTCGACAAAAAGAAATTTCGAAAATCAATTAAAGATAATAAATTGAGAAGAAAACCGGATGAAATGATTAAAATCCCTGATCAAGATCAAGATTAGTATTTAAATAAAACCTGCAAAAAGCCCTCGGTTTTTGTAGGAAAACCTCTTTCTTTTTCCCCTCCTCTTACTCAAGATTTATAAGAGAGAAAATAAATGAAATTTTGGAGCCAAGACATCGCGATTAGGGCTTTTGGCATTCAGAATCTGTTGAACTTAAAATTTATTTTTGGGCCTTTAACAATAAGCCCTTCAAAAATAACTGTGAGAAAAAAAAGATTGCATAATCTTTTTATTTGCAAATCTACACAAAATTACAAAAAAAAACTGCGTGAATATATTGCATAATTTCTACACTATTAATTAGTTCTGAAAATATAAACATGTAACGTAAAAAGATTACATGTAAAGTTAACTATTTCAAGTTAGGGCAAAACATAGAAATATTGTTGGAGTAGTAGTTGTTGAGTAGAGTGGAAGTTTGAAATGTGGGCCTCAGGTGATTTGGGTTGTTGAGGATCTGGTGATGTGTGTAGTTGGGTTGTTGACCAACCGGCCTACTTGGCTAACAGATCAGTTCTAGAAATAACTGAATCTGTTAGACTCTATTGGGCTATATAAATGAAAAGGGTGGACCGACCCTTGGCTATCTCGGTTTTGAAGAGATCTAGTCCACATTCGTTTAATCATTTTTTTCTTTTCTTTCAAATTTTAACCGTCCATCTTTTAGGGTTTTATCGATATTTTAATAGTAGTTGACTTAACAAATTTAAATTTGAGACCGTACGTGATCATGTTTGGTGAATAGAGTTTTGAGTAAAAATTAAAAGATTTGAGTAATTTTAGTGGATTGACGAGTCTAATCCATTAACTTGATTATTTGATAAACAAATAATTGTAACAACGTATTAAAGCAAATTCTCTAAAATTAAATAAGGTGCTAGGAGCAATGTTTTTTTATTTAGAGGATTGAATATAAAAGTTATAAGGATACTTTTTGTCCTCCAAAACTAATATTTTTTTTTCTTTTTTATTGCATTTAATAACTAGCAAACATTTTTTAAGTAAAGTATATTCTCATATATATTTTAAATGATTATTTTTTAAAAAATTATATGAGATTAGTACATATATTTCAAATATTATTTTAATTTAACAATTACTCAAATTGTATTAAAAATAATTTCATAAATGGGGAAATTAATATATACACTCTTCCAATATGTTTAGTAATGATATATTAAAGAAACATCCATTTTCATAATGTATTACATATTAATAGATATAAAATATTAATAACCAATAAACTATTCAAACAAACAAGCATTTAGTGTAATCATACCCTTATATGTCACATTGATTGTTTAAATAAGCAAACAATTACCAATCATCAATTAATTTTATCAAATATTTCTATACAACCAATTAATACAATACACTATTATCTATCAGTTAATGCAATCTATTATTAGTTATCAACTAGTTGCCAACCATGACCAAATATTACACAAAAAAATACTTGACATAATACATATGAATATATAAATTTCTAAATATTTGTATAAAACACCTTATTAGTATAACAAAATTTATGTAAAAGTAAAATATTTTGATTACAATTATAACATAAAGGTAAAATTTTAATACACGAATTGTTGTATACAAACTTACATACTTACACTTTAAAATTTTAATTTTAATTTTCTAACGTAAACTCTAAAAACTAAACTGCCTCTTACAAGCTCTTTTAGGAGGAATATGAAAACAGCAATACACCAAAACGATGCTCAAAGGTAAGATTGTGAGTTCGATCGATTCTAAAATTTTTAAGTTTATAAGTTTTATTTTACGATTTAAATTTTATTTAAAATTTTATAAAATTTAAGTCGAGTTGCATCGAGTTTTTATACAAACTTAATTATAATTATTTACAATGTTATAATACATATTGATTTTAATTTTAACGACTTTCTATATCCATATACGATATACATTTATATATTTCTTCATATTTTGACATGTAATATACATGATATATCAAGCAGAATTGACAGACTTGACCCGAACTTGAAAAGTGATCAACTAATTACTAAAACTTTCGAGTTATTCGAATTTCTATTTTACAACTCAAATTTTATTTGAAATTTTTTTAAGTCGAGTCGAGTTAAAACAAATCGGTTTTTTCACATCAAATCGAACGAATAATTCAATTTTCTCGAGTCGAGTTTTCCGCCCTTAATCAAAGGGGCTACTGTCTTATAATCGGCCTACAAGACTTGACTCCCCATAACTCTTCTTGACCTTCCTCATCACTGAACTTCTATAAATATCACCTTTCTATCTATATTTCTCTACATTCCTCTTCTGTGTATAGAAAGGGTAGTGAGTTGGATATTTTACAATTTTTTAATAA
Source organism: Hibiscus tridactylites (assembly GCA_958450335.1). Classification (NCBI taxonomy): domain Eukaryota; kingdom Viridiplantae; phylum Streptophyta; class Magnoliopsida; order Malvales; family Malvaceae; genus Hibiscus; species Hibiscus tridactylites. The sequence goes on from OY288267.1 coordinate 16,344,568, forward strand.
TCCGAATTCTCTATCTAAATGTTTGAATATGTTTTTATTCCTAAATTATCCTATCTGAATTTGAATTAAATATTATTATTTATTAAATATTTAATCTTTAAACAAGTAAATTCAAAATTTTAAATCATATTTTAAATATCTAAATCCACACAAATTAGAATTTGTTAGTAGTTGGATGGCCAAGGTTCGAATCCACTTAAAAGAAAACATATTATTTGTTTGTATTTTGAAGTTAGATTTGAATATCTGAATTCACAAGCTATTTCCATATAAATAATTCGGATTAAGATAGTGAATACTCGAGGGTGACTATCCAATGTTCTAAATTTAAATGGAATAGTAATTATATTCAAATCCATAAAAATAGATTGAATGTCTATGAATATCATAATTCACTATACGAATTGTCATTCATAAAAATAGGTTAACATTTGAGATGATTTTTTTTTTGAAATTGCTGGTGTATATTTAAGTAGGAACAGTTATTGCTTACAAAGAGGAACACTTGGAAATATAAAGAAATACAAGTGGACCATTCCTGAAACTAAACATGATAAAACCAGCTAACCAAATTAATATAATGGCTTGGATTGCATCCGACAAATGCTGATATTGAGATATCCAAGCAAAGTAGTATCTTGAAAGGCAAGTGTTGAATTTTCGACATCCTGAGCAACCAACAAAAGTTAGGCAATGTTGAGTTGCTGCTTATCTTTTTCTGCAGCCAAAATGATATTAGGAGGGGCTTCTTCAATCCAACACATGGGGTCTGCGTATAATCTCCCTTCACGAGCCAAAGTATGAGCAGCGTTGTTAGCATCCCTACGTACAAAGAAAAAATTGATTACTGATAGTCCTTGTGCTTCTGAAGTGATATCATGGATTAGTGGCCCTATCAATGAAAGATCTTGATCCCGTGAAGTAAGCTTCTTGATAATTGTCAAAGAATCACCCTCCACAAACACTCTGAAGAAACTAAGATCTTTTGCCAATTTAACCGCTAATAGGCATGACAAAGCTTCTTCCATAAAAGCACTTGCCACGTGGTGATGACTAGTTGTTCCAGCTGCCAATATATCACCATTTCTATCCCTGCAAATGACTCCTGAATGGGAAATTTTTGTTTGCATGTTGTAAGCAGCATCGAAATTAACCTTGTACACATTCTTCGGTGGGGCTTGCCAACGGACACAATCCACCGGTGATCTTGATGTCAACGAAAAATTGAGAGAATCATACTCTCGTATGAAAGCCTGGACAAAGGAGATTGTATCATGTACAAGTGGTGTATATGTTTCATGGACTGCCTTATTACGGGCGTACCAGATTGCCCAACAAGATACCAAGAACACCGATCTATGTCTTTCAGAAAGAGCACAGAAACACGATGCTATCCATTCCTTCCAATCTGTACCATCGGCTAAACCATCCATATGTATACCCTGTGCTTGAAACACTTGTTTCGCAAATCCGCAATCCCTCATAAGATGCTCAATAGATTCACCATGAAGATGACAGAAGATGCACGAATTATTGACATGTAATCGTCGAGATTGAAGATTAGCAAAAGTAGGCATATAATTGTTAAGAATCCTCCACATTGTAATTTTTACCTTCTCTGGCAGATTTATTTTTCACATATCTGAATAAAATTGCACTAAACACAACAAGGGTGAAGGAAGAGAAGTAGCAGGACCATGAAGAGATTCCAATTGGAGAAGCCTATAACCACTTTTGACTGTATATGTACCTAAACTATCAAATCTCCAGATCTGTGCGTCATTGAAATTCGATTTAGCCAGAGGGATTGAGCAAATTCGGCAGGCTAAGTCGTCAGCAAATAACTCATGCATCACATTTAGTTTCCATGTTTGTGAGGGCCTGTCAATTAAATCTGCGACCATTGTGTAGTTAATGTTGATAGAATGCGAACTAACTCTGCCATCATCTCGACCAGGTAACCAAGCATCGTTCCATATGTTTATAGTTTCCCCAGAGCCAACTCGCCAACCAATACCCTTGTTGAGTAGTCCCTTAGCACTTCACAAACTACGCCATATGTAGGAAGGGTTGGCACCCAAATTTGAGTTCATGAAATCATCTCTAGGGTAATATCGTGCTTTTAAGACCTTTGTCATAAGACAGTCGGGTTGTGTAACCAATCTCCAACATTGTTTCGCCAGAAGTGCGATGTTGAATTGTGCTAGGTCTCGGAAACCAAGCCCTCCATCTTCCTTGAAGTGGGTTAACTGATGCCATGTGGTCCAGTGTATACCTTTGTTAGCATTGCTTCGCCACCAGAATTTGTTCATAGCTTGCTCCAAGGCTCGGCACAACGTAATAGGTAATAAGAAACAATTCATGGCAAACACAGGGATTGACTGCAAAACACTTCGTATGAGAACAGCTTTCCCTCCCATCGACAAGAATTTTACTCCATAGTTGTTCGTTTTGCTGTTGAGTCTGTCCAGATAATAACTGAAAGCTTCTTTTTTGTTTCTACCGATCATGGTTGGCAGTCCTAAGTATTTTTCAGGATTCGTCGAAACTCGTACTCCCAGCAAAGTTCCAATAGACTCTCGTGCCGCAGGAGAAACATTACTACTGAAGAATATAAGTGACTTCTCGTAGTTGACCCTTTGTCCCGACACATTACCATATTCTGTCAACACATCTTTCATGTTTGTCGCCCCTTCAAGTGTAGCATTGGCAAAGCAGATGCTGTCATCAGCAAACAATAGGTGACCAACTTCAAATCTTTCACGACCAATTGTTACCCCTCGTATACTTCCAATTTGATTTGCATGATTAATAAGTGTGGATAGACCCTCTGCACATACCAGGAATAGGTAGGGGCTCAACGGGCAACCTTGTCGCAATCCACGAGTTGGAGTAAACTTGTTACCAACGATCCCATTGAGACCAACCGAGTATGAAACTGTTGTGACACAACTCAAAACCAAACTCACCCATCGTTCATCATATCCCAGTTTTAAAAGCATCCCCTCTAAGAACGGCCATTCGACACGATCATAGGCTTTGCTTAGATCAGCCTTCAAAGCAAAGAAGCCAAGCTTGCCATGTCGTTTATTCTTCAAAGAATTCAATAGCTCATATGCAACTACGATATTGTCCGTGATCTGCCGGTTGTGGATGAATGCACCTTGACATTTGTCAATGTAGGAATCCAGTGTTGAGGAAAATCTGTTCGCCAAAGCTTTTGATATGATTTTGTACAATACATTACACAGACTTATAGGCCTGAACTATGTCATATGCTCTGGTTTTTTAATCTTTGGAATCAGAACTATAATTGTTTCATTGGCAGTTTGGATGGGTGAATTTTGATTCAAGACCGACAAGCAAAATGATGTGATGTCAGCCCCTACTACATGCCAATATTTATGGTAAAACAATATTGGAAATCCATCAGTTCCGGAGGCTTTCATTGGTTCCATATTTTTTACAACCTGCCAAATTTCATCTGGAGTAAAGGGCTGCAATAATCGCTCATTCATCTCCAACGTGATTTTTGGCTGGACCTTCTCAAGAATCAGAGATGCGTCTATAGGCGAGGAAGTTGTGAATAATTCTTGAAAATAATTGCTAGCTAAATGCAGCAATTCTGAATCTGTAGAAGTCCAATTCCCAGCAGCATCATATAAGCCTTTAACAGTGTTGCATTTCCTACGATAAGAGGCATGACTATGGAAGAAAGTTGTATTTTTGTCACCATGTTTTAACCAGTTGTATCTTGATCGTTGCTCCCAGAAAAGTTCTTCTTTGTCTGCTTTCAGGTTCAAACCGAGTTTCACTTCTATCAGTTCTTGAAGATTATCATCATCTGGGTCAGAAGTTGTCAAGTCACGCAGACGGTTTTGTAATGTCTTCTTGCAGGAGTTGGAGTTACGTTTGGTAGCTTGACTCCAAGAAAGGAGTTTTGAGCCCAGGCTATTGAGTTTGAGCACAACATCTTCACTACAATTTTCCCAGCTTCTCTTTATTACCTCTTCCACATTGTCATCTAATATCCAATTCGCATCAAATCTAAACTTTTCAAAACGTGATTGTGGATGCCGACGCTCATGGCCTTCTGTATCAATTAACAAGGGGCAGTGGTCTGAGAATGTGTGTAGCAAATGAGTTACTGAGTAAGCACAGTGCATATTCCACCAGCTTTGATTTGCCAGAGCTCTATCTAAACGTTCTCGCACATTGTTATCTGAAAACTTGCCTCTTTCCCAGGTAAACCATGCACCGTTAAACCCCAAGTCACTAAGGTCACAGTCATTAAGTGCATCTCGAAATCTAACCATGCTGCGTTCTGGTCGTATTCGACGTCCTTGCTTTTCAAAAGAGAACATTATCTCATTGAAATCTCTAGCTACCATCCATGGCAAAGTCTGATCTGATCCTAACTGCCGTAATAGGTCCCATGACAAGTGTCGGTTATTCTCAACTGGGTTACCGTAGAATCCAGTAAATCTCCAGCAAGTATCATCTTCTTTTTGAATCACGACATCTATGTGATGCTGTGAATAGCTTCTCAATTCGACATTACAATCCGGTTTCCAGCCTAAGGACAAGCCATCCCGTGAACCGAATGCTCCAACATCAATTCCGAATCGAAAGCCACATTTATGTCTTACTTTTTCCATTCACCTAGTGTTTTATTTTGTCTCCATAAGAAACAAAATCTGGGGATGATTACCTCTCAAAGAATTTTTGAGACGGTTTACCGCCCGCAGCTTCCCTAATTCGCAGACGTTCCAACTTATTAACTTCATGGTTGCCGGCTGCCCTGCATCACAGAGCCAGCCAATTCATCAGGTAAGTCCTTCGGAGCAGTGGAATCCAAGTCTCCAGAAACCACAGCCCCCTCCCCAGTAATGTGTTGCCTTTTATGTCCATCCGAAATACCCATCGGATTATCTTCTGCGTCGGAGCCTATTTCCATTTGTCCATCCTTTGAGAATCTGTTGGTTAGAACTTCACCAACTTTCATATGACGTACGTTGCCACGTGAAGAGGTGCCCACTTCCGCAAAAAACCCATGCACGGACGTGTTGCCATGCAGTTGAGAAAGAGCATTTACCTCAAAAAGTGGTAGGCCTGTCACTTCCTCTCTCAGCCATTTGCTTGGCGCTGGAGGGCTTCTTCTGGCCGGGGCACGAAGGGATAAATCCCAACCAAAGGTAATCTCATTTGGATCCATCGTCAACCGTAAGGGGCAGAAGTTTTCTCCGTGGCCAAGCTTTCCACAAACAAAGCAAAAAATTGGCAATTTTTCATATTGGAAATTAACGTACGTACAACGATCAGGACCAAGGGAGATTTTCTTTCTTCGTTTCAGGGGGTGGTTAACATTTAGCATAGCTTTGAGTCGCATAAATTGCTTCTTCCCAGAGACAACAAGTTTTGAGTCATATTCGACATAGTGGCCTATGAAATTACCAAATTGTCGCGCCATCGATTCAGACATTAACCCTGTAGATAGATCATGAATTTGTACCCAAAATACTGCAAGGTCTAACGGGACTGTTATATGGTCTTCTCCTTGTTCTAGTTTGCGGAGAAGCAATAAGTGGTTGTTAAAAAACCACGGACAGCCACCAAGAACTCTATCCATATCAACTTCATGATAGAATCGAAAACAAATTCTTTTGTCTCCCAAGTCCGTGATTGATATACCACCAAGTGGATGCCAGACATCAGCCAAAGTATTCCGCATGGATAAAAAATGGATGATACTAGAAGTGTGAAATTTTCCAACTAAACATAACTTATAATCGTCAGCCACGTTCCTAATTTCAGTCGGAATTTCTAGAACTTCCTCTTCATCCTACGCAAGTGATAGAGCCGCTAAACCAATATCCATCTCATCCAGATTGTATGTGCTTTAGATTACAGTAAGTAAAACATGGAGCAAGGCATGCAAATTTGCAGACAAAAGGCGTGCAATAACTGCAGACAGGTAACCGCTCTGGAGAAAAAAATAATCGTTTTTCTTTTCAGTACTAGCTATATTAGTACCAAATAACTTTTTAATTGTAGGGAAGCAAACGATATGATATAAGAATTAAGACTATTCATTATGAGTTAAAATATTGACATTTGAGATGATTTAGATGGAAAACAAGTAGATTGTACTGAAAAAAAACTGAAGACTATTAAATTAAAATCCATATATGATAATAAATACAAATTATTAAAATATATTTTTTGTAAAAACTAATGAAATATAATTAAAATAGTTTAAATTTAAATAATAAATCCACTACATCCATTTTTTTCTCATGAGTAGTTATTCTAAAAACCTTTTTGAATTCATCTTCGTCATCAAAAGTTTTTTTCGGCGACGACTTTCATGATGTCGAATTGTTCTTAATATTTACTCTAATTGTATATAAATAAGATTTTTTTGACGAGAAATTATTGACTTCTTTTTAGTTTATTTTTTTTCTTTGTTTTGATTTACTAAAAAATATTTTACATCTATTTTTTTGGCTATTTTTCGTCTGCTTGTATGGCAGTTTGTTTATCTGTTTTTTTTGCAAAATTTGTCTGTCTTTGTGACAGTTTTGTCCGATGTTATGGCAATTTGGCGTTCAGATAACAAGTATTATCGAGCGTTTCAAGTCACAAGATAATCGGCGGTCTATTATTTTTTAAATTCCCTGTTGGTAGTTTGCCGATGTGCAAAGATCTTGCCGCGAAAAGAATGCTTGATACATGGAGCTTTCTGGTTAAAGTTCATCTTTGCTGAAATTTCATTTGAAAAACAGAATATGTTTTTTTAAGAAAGATTGTGTTTAATTTACCTTTCACGCTCTTTGATTTTATGATGCTTTTATCTCCATGAATATTCATGTTTCGAGTGTGTAATTCTTCCTTTTAATTAATGAAATTCAGTTAAAGTTATTTGTTCAAAAAAAATATACTTTCACATTTGTACCATCGTTTTTGGAGTCGGTATATGTGTTCGATTTCGACAAATTTTAATTCTAATCTTAATCCTACTTAGAGGGGAGAGAAAGAGGGACTCTAGAGAAAGGAGTGAGTGCTCCTAGTGGGTCTAGAACTCATGACCTAAGGGAATATGAAAAAAAAAACAAAAATAAGCAGCTTGACCAACCATCCAAATGTGCTTGCTCTATATGTGTTCGGTTTTAAATAAACTCTCACACACACCTATAAACTTGTTCGAACATGAATTACTTAAATAAAACATACCACCTTTATCATTGTGACCACTTCTTAAGATTTGAATGTTTTAAGAATTTAAATGGTGGCTATTAAAATAAAATGACATGCTATTAACTTATTACAGTACTATTTATTTTGAAGAAAATCCATTATACTTTTTCAATAATATACCGCTATATTTACTAGAAAATAAAATAGAGATACATTCCAAATAAAATGAAATATAAAGAGAAAATAATAAAACAAAGAAAAATTAAAAAAAGAAAAAGAAAAAAACATCAAAATAAAACACGTCTAATGAACTGCAACGACGTGAATAATTAAGATGAAATATTAGAGAGAGAAAAATGAAACAAAACTATTTACGGAACATAAATCAACCACAAAGGTAGATATGTGCCATAAGGCTAAAGCATACCACAAGGTAAAGGAAAAAATACCACCGATGTAGATAAAATTTAGAAAAGAATTGAAATATAAAAAATAAAATTAAATATAAAAATAAAGGGAAAAATATTGACAGTCGGCGACCAACACTAAAATTAATGTCGTCGCTGATCAATTTAAAAAAAGGAAAAGAATGTAATATGTTTTTGTTGATTATCAATTAATTCAATTACCTTTCTCAGCCAAATGTTCCAGTTGAAGTGCGAGTATAAAGGTTGTAGTTATGTGGAGCTCCGGTAGTTCAAACTGTGCTGTTAACGATGGATCAAACTGTGCACAAAATCTGTTTATTTTGTGAAGAAATTAAAATTTGATTTTAAAGGGTTCTTTTTATTGTTTGAAGGATAGAATGTAAACATGAGAATGAACGATAAGAACTCGGTTTTATTTTTAATTTTAGTGTTGCTTTAACTTTTATTTCTTAAAATCGATGTCTATGTCAATTGTCATATATGTATGGATCAGTTTTGTTTCATAGATTACCCTATAAAAACAACAAGTTTAACTTAAAAGAGTGTCTCAGTGATATAGAGTAATCTATTTTCCCTGAATGATACAAACTCGAAAAATATTATTAACAAAAAAATGAAAAAATATAAATAGTGTAAAAAAAATTACACAACCCTTCTATAAAATTTAAAATCTAAACTTTAAACCCTAACTATAAATCTTAACCACAATCCTTAAATTTTAAACCATACACACTAAACTCCTAAACCCTAACCTTAAACCCTAAAATTGAAACGATTGTGTATCAAAGTATTTTTCATATAAATAACATATGATGTAAAAAAAGGAAAATACTTTGATACACAAGCTTGTGTACGCAAGCCTTTCAATTTTAGGGTTTAGGGATTTAGGTCTTTAGGGTTTGATGTGTAGAGCGTAAAATTTAAGGTTTATAGTTAGAAATTAAAGTTTAGGGTTTATGTTTTAGGGTGTTTGGGTTAGGAAGTTAGTTTTTAAATTTTATAGCTTAAATATAAAGGGTTGTATAATTTTTTACACAGCTTGTGTATCAAAATATAACAAAAAATATAAACCTAAATTCTTAACCCTAAATATTGCTTTAAATTCTCACGCTAAATTCTAAATTCTACCCTCTAAACCTTAAACCTCATTCTAAACCTAAAATTGAAAAGCTTACATAAACTAAACACAAGTTTTTGTATTAAAGTATTTTTTTATAATTATTGTATCTTCTCATCCTGTGAATTTTATCTTAATTTTAGACTTTGCAGGAAACTTTCAGTTTCCACCGCCTGTGTATAGAACATTTAAAGTTTCCACAAGTGCTTTAAGGTTTAGGGTCTTAGTTTAAGGTGTAGGGTTTAAGGGTTTAGGTGTAGGGGATTAGAATTTAGGGAGTGTGGTTAGAATTTAGGGTTTAGGTTTAGAATTTAGGGTTTAGAGGTTAGAGTTTTATTTTTAGGGTAATATGGTTATGATTATGTTTTAACTTATAAACCCTGAATTATAACATAAACTCTAAATTCTTACCACTATCACTAAATTCTAAACCTCTACACCTAAACTCCTAAACCCTACACCTTATACTAAAACCCTAAACCCTAAACTAAGACGCTTGTAGAAACTTTAAGTTTTTACCACCGGTGTATGGGATAATAATGCTATATATATATATATATATATATATATTATTAATACATATAACCTTTAAATATATGAATACGGGAATATATGTATATATATATATATATATATATATATATATATATATATTTAAAAAATATATTTATATTGGTGTTTGCTTTGAAATCCGAGTAACAATGACATGTAACAGAAGACATGTTTAGTTTGTATATTTTGTTTCCCCATGTTGCAGTTCCTTGGTGGTGTATATATGTCTCTTAAGACATTTCTTTTAGTGTGCTAATTAGTAGTAATTAATATATATTAGTGTTCTGTAATTAACTCTTTTTTAATGTTATATAGAAATGAGTTAGTTGGGACAGCAGCAAAGTAATTCACCCACATTTCCTGAACTCGCCGAGCAGATGAGCCCCATTTTAGGCTCATAACAGTTATGCTTTACCATCACGCTTCTTGTAATGAACTCAAGAAGTGCTCTTTACTCCAACATTATTTCCCTTCCTAACTCCTCCTTTTTCATTTATATTCGATACAAATTTAAACATATTCATATCAGATATAAACTTGTATCTGAAATTCGCATCCGAGTCCGAACAACTTAATTTTATTATATGTATTAAGTAATCACCAAAATTATAGTTTATAAGTAGTTAATCTATTGGTCAACTTCAATCCCACAGCAAATTCTCACCTCTCAACCCATCAACTTCAACCCTAAACCCTCTCTTTTCTTCAACCTACCAATTAAAGACCCATCAGCATGATCGATTTCCTTCTTTTTCTACTCTCATTTCTCCATTTCTTCTCCGTCGTTACGTCCCAAGTTCGCTCCTCGTACTCCGGCGGCAGTGGCGAATGGCAACTCTTGCACGAAAGCGTAGGAATATCCGCCATGCATATGCAACTTCTCCGTAACGACAAGGTCATCATCTTCGACAGAACCGATTTCGGCCCTTCGAATCTTTCTCTCCCCGATGGTATTTGCCGAGTTGATAACTCCGATACCGTTCTCCAAACCGACTGCACGGCTCACTCGATCCTCTATGATATTAACACCAATGCATTTCGTCCCTTGATGATCCAAACTGATACTTGGTGCTCATCCGGTGCAGTCCTCCCTAATGGAACCCTTGTTCAAACCGGCGGCTTCAACGATGGCGATCGAAATATTCGAAGTTTCACTCCTTGTAGCGACGATGAATACTGCGATTGGATCGAGTTCCCATGGTCTTTAATACAACGAAGATGGTACGCTACGAATCAAGTTTTACCGGATGGTCGAATCATAATTGTTGGTGGGAGACGACAGTTTAATTATGAATTTTATCCTTCGAGTTCGAGTGAAGTTATTTGGTTGAATTTCTTGACCGAAACAAACGATCAAGGCATGGAGAACAATTTGTATCCATTTTTGCACCTTCTACCAGATGGAAACTTGTTTATTTTCGCTAACACGAGATCAATATTACTGGATTATAATCAAAACAGGGTTATAAAAGTGTTCCCTCGAATCCCCGGTGATGATCCAAGGAATTATCCGAGCACAGGCTCATCGGTTTTGCTTCCTTTAGACGAAAGAACCTCCGTTATCGAACCTGAAATAATGGTGTGCGGCGGTGCGCCGAGAGCCTCATTTACACAGGCCACGCAAGGGAACTTCATACGTGCAATATCAACATGTGGGAGGCTCAAGGTTTTGGATCCAAACCCTAGTTGGACCATGGAAGACATGCCGTTGGCTCGAGTCATGGGCGACATGATACTTTTACCGAACGGCGATGTGCTCATAATCAACGGCGCGGAATTGGGTACCGCTGGTTGGGAACTAGGCCGCAGCCCGGTCACTCAACCGATCATTTACCGCCCGTCCACCGACGTCTCCGATTGGCGTTTCGCTATAATGTCACCATCTACAAGGCCAAGAATGTACCATTCATCGGCCATATTACTAACCGACGGTCGAATTCTTGTTAGTGGCAGCAATCCTCACGTAAATTACAATTTCACAAACGTCGAATACCCTACGGATTTAAGCATGGAATCTTTCTCGCCGCCATATTTATCGCCGGAATATGATCAGATAAGGCCTCGGATTTTGTCCGTAGATGAGAAAATAGGGTATGGAGGAAAGTTATTTTCGCCAACTTTTCAAGTACAAGTTTACTTAACAACAAATGCTTTGTCAGTGAGTATTGTTGCACCATCCTTTGCAACCCATTCTTTCTCGATGAATCAAAGGATGGTGTCGTTGAAGATCGTCGGCGTCACCGGTCTTTCGCCTTATACATATGGGTTAACTGTTGCCGGACCATCGACTGCAGAGATTGCTCCACCGGGGTACTACCTTTTGTTTGTGGTGCATGCTCATGTACCAAGTCAAGGGATGTGGGTGAAGATAGAGTGATGGTAGGATACAATGTTGAACTAGTTCAAATAAAATTAGTGCACATGTACATAAATATTAAGTATTTTTTTAAACAAACTGGATTATATTAAAAGTGATAGGATTACAAATGATTACATCTAAACATTGAAAATTCAATGTATAAAGATAAATACAATAAACCTAAGGGTATGAAAGACATTAAATAACAAACCTATCACATTCAGAAGGACTTGAATCAACTTTTGAAAGAAATCTACAAACTATAGCTTTAACCAGAGTGCTCTATGAAAAGAGCAAATTCTTTGGCTACTTGTTCAAGGCATATCGGCACAACCACAACAGGGAATCATAAACATTTATAGGTCGACCTCCCTTCGCTAAAAAATGTTCGCTGAAATTTTGTCACTCGAACGCTATACTATCAAAAGACAGACTAAAACTGCCATAAAGTCAGACGAAAGAGCTGCCATGAAAGCAAATTTGATATAAAACTGGCAAAGCAAGGGAAAACAAGAAAAAGATAAAAATAAAACATTCATCACCAAAGATGAAGGTTATTTATATACAAAACCAGCAAAACAGTCAAAGGCCGTTGTCGGTGAAGAAGAAGATCAACCAAGAAAATAAAAAAATTGTAAACTTTTTGTAACCGCTGCAGAGAAAATGGGAGAGGTGATTTTTTAATTCAAAATAACTAATAAATATTAAGTATTTTGAAATTTGAGATGTATCATGAAATTTCTAATTGATGTTACCAACCAATAACACCATTTTAATGTAAAAATATTTGTTTTTAAAAAAATTCTTGAAACACAAAAAATACACTAATTTCACTTGTATTCAAAACTAACAAGTTTTATCTTTTATTTAATTAATAAAATCTCTTTTTGCCGAGAAAAAAAATATCTTATCTGGATTGAATTTAGGATAATAAATTTATTTAGTTAAACTTAAAAATATCATCTCAGTCCGAAATAATATTTAGTAATAAAATTAATATTTTCATTTAAATTTAAAATATAAAATATAAAATACTAATCTAAAGTTTTTTAAATATTTTATTATTTTCAATATTAAAATAAACTATTTACCGTAGAAGAATTATCTGGAGTCTGGACTTATCGAACGCAACAGGAATGAGCTTGGACTTGGCTTATTTTTTGGTTCAAAAATAAAAAAAAAATATATTAATTTTATAAGATAATTTTAAAAACAAAAAAATCAATAAAATAATTTTTTTTTCTCATATCGTGATTTTAACTTAAGCCATTAGTAATGGGCTAGCGGTAATAGTGAGAGGTGAAGGGATAAAAATAGATACTTTTGAAGGCTAAACAAGATTTATTTAAAATGGATATATATGAATAATTTTAACTTTGTTTTTCTTCTTTTTAGTTGGTAGTCGATAACCACTTTTAATATTGGTTGTCGATTACCGAATTTATTATTATTACTTTTTAATTTTTTAAAAAATTTTTGCCTTTGTGACACGTGTTTTTTCTGCTATTGTGACATATTTTTTTTTTAATTTTTTATGGTTTGTTTCATCTGTCGTTGTGGCATAATTTTAACATACCATAATAGTCAATTGGTGCTCGTACAGAGATCTTCACGGTGCTAATATCTGATTATGGTTCTGTCAGTGGTCTTGGAAAGATGGATTCCCACTCGGTTAATGGTTGGTTGTCGATGTAATCAGACCTGGGTAGCAGAGCAATCTGTCTGATAGCTTGGTTCGCTCACCACTCCTTTTCACCCCGTAAAACATCTCGTTTGGATAGAAGAAAAAAAAGATTTAAGAAGGTTTTTGAATTTTAGTATGTTGATATCGAGAAAATATTTATTTTTCTTTGCATCATTGTAAGAGACTTTTAATAGACTTGTCTTTTTTTCTTTATTTTTTTATGTATTGTATTGTATTATCTTTTATGATGATTAATAAAAGGATGAGTCTACCACGTGCGACGAACACCGATGAACACCACTAACGATGAACACCAATGAACACCATTAAATTGATTAATAAAGATTAGAAATATTAAGGACTAAACTTATAATTAAAAATTATTTCAAAAGAAAATTAAAAATAAAATTTAATAAACCTTTTATATTTCTTGAAAATTTATTTTATGGACTCTTCCCACCGATAAATTATTCTACGGACCCTTCCCACCACGTCATCCATGGTCCCTAGTAATAAAAAAAATCCACGTCATTATTTTTTTACACGTCAATTACACACTCAGATTTATAATTTCCAAATCATCTTCTCTAATTTCTCCAATTAACGTAGGATTTAGGGTTTAGAGTTTAGGGTTAATGTTTAGGGTTAGGATTTAGGGTTTAAGGTTCAGGGTTTAGGGTTTATGGTTAGGATTTAAGATTTAGTATTTAGGGTTTAGGGTTTAGGGCTAGGATTTAGGGTTTAGGGTTAGTGGAGGAAGCTATCGTTCTTGAAGAAAAAAAAGGAATAGTAAACCCTAATTTATTTTTAATTTGATACGACACCATGATTTGAAAAATATAATCCTACTGTACAAATGATATGAAAAAAATAATGACGTGGAATTTTTTTTATTACTAGGGACCATGGATGACGTGGTGGGAAGGGTCCATATAATAATATCTCCTTCCCACCACATCACATATGGTACCTAACCAATAATGTAATGCCAACTAAGAATATATTTATATGTCATTAAAATTTTTCCAACTCATCATTAGTCTATATTCCATGTCACCTTCTCTTCATTCTTCCTGGTTAAAAAATAATTCGTCCACTATAACTAATCACTTATTTTTTTCAACTTTCAAAAACTCAAATAAAAAACAATCGCCATAATTATAAAATTCCATGGGAAAAAACTATCACCATTGCTTGTTTTCATGTTTTTATACCTTTCAATTCCCAAACATTTCCTTAAATTAAAAAGATGAAGATTCGAGAAAAAAAATTCAGGCTTCTCAAATTTGCAGTGAGAAAATTTTCAATTCTCAATTTCCCCCTTAAATTAATTACCTGAACCAACATTTTTCTTAGCCTTCGATTCTCACTTTAACTTGTAAAACAGATAGCTAAAAAAGAAAAAAAAATCAAACACGCAGTATTATATAACAAGTTTTAGCATTTTCAGAATCCACATACAAAGATCAAATATTCATCTCATTTTTGACTTTGTTTATCTTTCATGTCGGAAGGAATCCCATTATTACCTATCGTGGATTAATTGATATTGGTTGCTAACAGATTTCAACCAATCTGAAAAGAAAAAACAAGATGCACCAATTTTATCCGTCAAAAACACAACTTTTAAAGAGAAACAAAGGGTGAGTGGTTAACCGAAATCAATGGAGAGCCCATTGGCTTTCACCGTTGATGAAAAAGTGAGGGCAAATAGTTCGTGAATTTGAAAAGTAAGAAAAGATGAGAAAAATCAATGGCGGTAACATTTTTTCATGGAATTTCTAACAATGATTTAAGTTTTCTAACAATTACTTTTTGTTTGGGTTTTTGAAAAATGAGAAAGATCGGTATTATGATATTTGTGATTGGTTGCAGACCTGCAATGAAAGTATTATTTTGTAAGTAGGAAGAACGGGGAAAGGTGACATGGAATATAGACTAATTGTGAGTTGGAACAATTTTAATGACATGTAAATATATTCTTAGTTTGCATTATATTATTGGTTAGGTATCATATGTAATGTGGTGGGAATAGTCCATAAAATAATTTCTCAAGAAATATAAAAGGTTTATTAAATTTTATTTTTAATTTTCTTTTGAAATAATTTTTAATTATAAGTTTAGTCCTTAATATTTCTAATATTTATTAGTTAATTTAATAGTGTTCATCGTTAGTGGTGTTCATGTGTTTGTCGCACGTTGTAGAATTTTCCTTAATAAAATTCAAATGCATTGTTAAAAAAATACATAAATTTGATTTTAAAGTTTCAATTTAGCACTTAAAGATTTTTTTTATTTAATTAAGTACTTAAACTTGACTTATTGATTCAAATTGGTACATAATTTTATTTATTTTAACTTGATACTTATAATAAATGACTTATTTAAATCTAAAATTCAAATTCAGTATCTAATTGCACAAAAAATATTTAGATACCAAATTAAACTTTTAAACCAAATTTAAGTACTTAATTAAAAAAATGTACAGCAAATTGTACTTTAAAATCTACTTCAAGTACTAAAATGTATATTTTCCCTTAAAACGATTTATTGACCCCATAAATGACTAGGACCCTTAACTTCACGTGTCAACATTCCAATGCCAGCGTGTCGAAAAATTATATTATGGGTAATTCTCACCACGTCATCCATGAGACCAACCAATGGAAACCACTCACTTCACCATAATTTTTTCATGTCATTTTTTCCAGCCAATGAATCTTCACTAAAGTTTTTTCATGTCATTTTAAAAACT
The DNA here is from genome assembly GCA_958450335.1 of Hibiscus tridactylites. Lineage (NCBI taxonomy): Eukaryota > Viridiplantae > Streptophyta > Magnoliopsida > Malvales > Malvaceae > Hibiscus > Hibiscus tridactylites. The sequence continues at coordinate 16,360,660 of OY288267.1, forward strand.
GTTTTGTGGAAGTTATTTTATTATTAAATTAATGACATGGAAAAAAATGATGAAATAGATAGTTTCTAGTGGTTAGTCCTATATATGACGTGGTGGGAATCACTCATGATACTCCCTCCGTCCCACTTAAAATGTCTCTTTTGTGTTTTAAAATTGTCCCACTTAAAATGTCTCATTGAAAAAATCAACTACTTTTACAAGGTGCATTTACCTTTCTATCCTTTCTTTTAGTTTTCCAACCTAACAAACTTTAACTTTTAAGGGTAAAATTGTCTTTTTAATTAATTTATATCACATTTCTTACACAAATTTTTTTTTCCTAAAACTGCGTGAAAAGTCAACAATGGACATATTAAGTGGGACGGAGGGAGTATAATTTTTCCAGGGTGGCTTATCCCATTGGCTGGTCATCGTCATACCAAAAGCGCGTGTAAACAGAAGATGGCAATATCGTAGATAATTCCAAAGTCAAGCCGTATTAATACCCGCCAGAACAGTACCAAATCCAAATTACCAATACAACGCCTTTAAGTTTCCCTCCTTTACTTTTCCGACATTCCGTTGACCGTTCCATTCCCATTAAAAAAAAGCAGAGAAAATGCAGAGTGAGGAAACTGAGAAAGCCAAGAAGATGAAGAAACGAGAAAAAATGAAGCACATTTTTAAGAAGCTTCACATAGGAGGTGGTCACGATCCTAATCGGCCTTCTGCTAACGAAATGTCGCCGTCCGCCGTCACAGACAATCCACGCGCCACATCGGAGAACTCTCCGGTGAGTCCTACGTCGTCATCGCCGGTCACTACTTCAGTTGTACCTGTATCGTCTACCATGGGTTTCAGTACGCCGTCATCGGCTGTGACCGCGACGAATCGAGCGTCGGATTATATGTTTTCGGAGGAAGAGTTTCAGGTTCAGCTAGCCCTAGCTATAAGCGCTTCCAATTCGGAGGATCCGAATAAGGATCAGATCCGAGAGATGGATTTTTTGAGTTTAGGGGGTCATCATCAGATGGATTTAGGGGTAGGGAGGGATAAGGATGATGCGGCAGCTGAGACGTTGGCCAGGCAGTACTGGGTAGGTGTTTTGTTTTGATTTTCTTATGATTTTGAAGGTTGAATTGAACTGCATGAGCTTGAATTACGCTTGTTTTAGTTGGTTCAACTGGTTAAGTTTCGGTTTGTCTAATTAGGGCAAGTTATTGTATTGAATTTCAATGGAACAACTTGAATTGATCGTGCTTTTACTGGAACAATGGAAGTTAATAGTGATGGTTGTTGTTTTATCTGTTTTTGATCTTATGATGAAGTGGGCTATGGACTCTTCCGTGTGAAATTGTGGTGGATAAGCTGGGAATAGCAGCTACCATTTCAGTTTTGATAGTTTCTTGGAATTTTATTTTTCTTCTTTTGCTTGATATTTTTTTGAGGGTTGAACTGAAATTTTGGTAAATCTAATTAAAGCATGGCTTGAATCAGGGGCATTTATTTACTGCTAAAGATTCATTTTTGGATTGATTTATTAGGGCAAGCTGTGCTTTGGGTTTTATTTTGGATTGTTAGATATGGTTGAATTTTTCTGGAGCAGCTTGAAGTAATACTTTATACACATTTTTTCATATTTTCTTTTAATCAAATTTTGAACTTGCATGATTTGCTAATAAGGAATAAAGTACCTGGAAAGTGGAAACTAAACCATCGTGCATTCTTGTGAATGAGCTTTAGTTTTCATGGTCAGCGTTTGACTTTGCTGGTGACGGTTTGAAATTGATCATACTAGGACAAGTTACTGTTAAGACTTTTGCTTATATCAATTAGTTTTTCATACTGATCGATGTTACAAATTCAGGATTTAATCAGTAGATTGGAGACCCGGAAGGATACTAATGCGAGCAGAAATCATTTTATAAACTGAAGAGAATCAGTTTAAATGTCCTTTAATAGTATTCTTCTGTGTGCTCTTAGTCATGGCTTTCTTACATGTATTGTTTTGGTTTAGTGGATGTTTGTTGTTTTGTCCCTTACCCAGACTGTCTTGCAATTTCTTCCAATGTTTCAATCAATGATTTATTTATTTTAATTAAATCTGAAAACATTTTGGATGCTTCTATAACTAGATCTGGGTCGATGCTAAACCTTGGGATTATAGTGGTTTACTGTTTGGAACTTGAATACGGCCATTTGAACTGAACTAGTCTTCCATTCCTGTCATATATTTCTATTTGAGTTATCTAATTTGGGTCAACTGCTTGGGGTGTTTTGGTCCACCAGGAATACAATGTACTTGATTATGAGGAAAGAGTGGTGGATGGTTTCTATGATGTATATGGGCTTTCCACTGATTCAGGAACCCAAGGAAAAATGCCATCTCTTACTGATCTTGAAGCAAGTCTTGGAAATTCTAGCTTTGAAGTTGTAATTGTCAAACGAACAATCGACCCAGCGCTTGAGGAGTTGTTGCAAATTGCACACTGTATTTCATTAGATTGCCCTTCTACTAATGTTGGTATCTTAGTTCAAAGGCTTGCCGAACTTGTAACAGGACATATGGGTGGACCTGTTAAAGATGCTAATATGATTTTGTCCAAGTGGATAGAAAGAAGTACTAAGCTCAGAACATCCCTTCATACAAGCGTGTTGCCTATTGGTTCAATAAATACAGGCCTGTCTCGGCATCGTGCTTTGCTCTTCAAGGTGAGCTTTTTTACTTCCAGATTGACTTTACTCCTGGAAACAGAACCTGTCTGCATCTAAAACTCCAAAATAACTATCATCTCACTGGATGATTTATCTTCATTCTTTTCATGGTTGTTCCAAGTACTTATTGTTTTGAATAGGGCTATCTGCAAGGTTTATATTTGGTTTCTCTGTGTTCTTTTAATGTAGGTGTTGGCAGATAGCATAAAGTTACCTTGTAGACTGGTAAAAGGCAGTCACTTCACTGGTGTTGAGGATGATGCTGTAAATATAGTAAAGCTGGAAGAGGAAAGGTTATAGTTTCTGCTTATTTCTTAACCTGAAATCTTTACTTTTATTTAGGTCTAATCTGGTATTTTTGTTTCTCCAGGGAATTTTTGGTTGATCTAATGGCAGCTCCTGGTACACTTATACCTGCTGACATTTTAAATGCAAAAGATACTACTTTTAAGTCATACAATCCAATAATTAACAATATACCAATTCTTCAGTCGCCTGATGATGTTTACTCAAGAGAAAAGCCACTTAAAGGTGAAGGTAGTAGTCAACATCCTGCGATCAATAGAAGTAAGCCCTTTGATTGGGGATCAAGTTCTGGAAGTGCAGAAGTGCCGCCTTCATTATCAGGCCCAAGTCGTGATTCTGGTGTTGGTTCTTCTGGATTATCTAACAGAGTGACTCCTAATCAGTTGGACCATCTTCCTTCGACTGCTATTGGAACTTTAGCCTATAAAGGGAGTCGTGGCGCCAATGTAGTTGGTGATGGACAGAGGATGAATGTTAATGTGGTGCCATATGGTCAGAGTAGTCACGAGGACCCGAAAAATCTTTTCGCAGATCTTAATCCATTCCAGATAAAAGGGGCAGGCAAAACATCCCAGCAGAATAGATCTACAGAGAAAAGTTGATGAGTTTCAGAGGCAACCAAATAATGTAGTGGGGCGACCCCCAGTACCAATGTGGAAGAATCGACCTGTTTATAATGAGGTTCCCCAGAAAAAGTACAATTATATGGAGGGTCACTTCCCAAAAGTCAATCGTGAATCTAATGATTTTAATCAGTCATCAGCAGCTTCTTCCAGCTCTATCAAACCTGAAAAGATCTACTCTCATGGTTTTAAGTCACCTGCTGGCTTGGATACGATGAATAGAAATGACAAAATTCGCAATCCTTTGTCTGGTACTAGCTCATCTTTGGCATCCACTACCAGTCAGTTCAATAGCTCACTACTGGCTGAGGATGTCATGAATGGACATGATTTACAAAATAACACAGGGGATTTGGTTAAAGAGCAAGTTAATGAGATTGGTTTTGAAAGTTATAGAAAGTATCCCCATGATAGATATATGGGAAATAATCTCAAATTGAAGGATCCCGAAAGTCCTAGCTCATCCTTTGATTCTAGTGTTGGTTCTTCTGGATTATCTAACAGAGTGACCCCTCAGTTGGATCATCAACTATTTGATGACGTAGATGTTGGTGAATGTGAAATTCCTTGGGAAGATTTGGAGATTGGTGAAAGGATTGGACTAGGTAATGGATTTGGCTCATTGAAGTTAATCACATGCAACAATTTTTGTTATGCAAAGATCAATTTTTTATGAATTAAATGTTGACTTACTCATACTCGTGTTTGTTATTTTGTAATTTGTTCCCCTTTTTGCTATTCAAGAGCCCTTCTCATTCCTCTTGAAACCATAAAAAATTAATAGAATAACTAATTCTGATGCTAGCTTTGTTAGAAATTTTACATTTTCTTTTTGGAAGTTATCTAATTCCTATTAAATTTTGTTTTCTTGAGACTAGGTTCCTATGGAGAGGTCTATCATGCAGATTGGAATGGCACGGTTAGTTTACTCTATTAAAACTCATTCTATCATGGTTTTCACCTTGTATTTCACTTTGTGCTTCCTTTGTTTAGTGTTAATTAAGTTGAGTTATCTAGACAATTATTTGCCAAAGCCATAAATAGTCAAAACTTTTAGCCCTGTCTTGAATTGAACTATGGAAATAATTCTAAATGTATTTTGCACCATTCTATTTAAGAGTTCTTTGTGAAATTGAAAGAATAAGCAGTTTCTAATTTTGTGGGTGGTAATGGTCATTGGACTACAGGAGGTTGCTGTGAAGAAGTTCCTAGACCAAGATTTTTCTGGTGCTGCTTTGGCTGAGTTCAAAAGAGAAGTAAGCAACATTAAAGCATTTATATTGCTGTCGCAAAATGATAGTAAAATGTGTTTTTAGATATTTTATTTTATTCATTTATAACTGCCAAATATCGGTGCCTAAGGTTACTCCATTTAAATAAGTCCAAATCCCTGATCCTGGATTATGTTTCTCTCTTTTTTAGGTGCGAATTATGCGTAGACTGCGTCATCCAAATGTTGTTCTTTTTATGGGTGCTGTTACACGCCCTCCTAACCTGTCTATCATTACTGAGTTTCTTCCTAGGTAAGAGTCTGTTCCTGCATATCCTCTGCTGATCTTTTAATGATTTGAACTTTATGCAAAGTAATGTAGATGGAATGAGATTGACAATCTAAATTTTGCAAATGTTATTTGGTTTTCCAGAGGAAGCTTATATAAGATTCTTCATCGTCCTCATCCTCAAATCGATGAGAAGCGTAGAATTAAGATGGCCCTTGATGTGGTATGGAATTAATAACAGTTGCATTTTTTTTACTTAGCATGTGACCGGCATATTCATATCTGGTTCCTTTTGGCAGGCAAGGGGCATGAACTGCCTACACACTAGCATACCTACCATTGTTCACCGTGATTTGAAGTCTCCTAATCTTTTAGTTGATAAAAACTGGAATGTGAAGGTAAATGATGTTTGTATGTTTTAGTTTTTCATGCTTCTAAACATTTCTTACCGCTTTTAAGTGCTATTCCCTAAGTCTTTAATCATTGCAAAATGGATTGGTTACAGTAGGCCTGTGATTACAATGCACCCTTGATGCATTATACCTTCCTATCATCTATATTGACAGGGTCTGATTGTTTACAAAACTGAACCGTGCAGGTCTGTGATTTTGGGTTGTCACGCTTGAAACATAATACCTTCCTGTCATCTAAATCAACCGCTGGAACAGTTAGTATCTTACCCTGCCGAGCAATATATTATAAATTCTGAAGATATAGATAGAATATATAGCTTCAGTTATATTAATTTTCTTTCTGTCTCTGATTGAGTTGCCTTTTATGTTTCAGCCCGAGTGGATGGCACCAGAAGTACTTCGCAATGAGCCCTCAAATGAGAAGTGAGTTGTTTCTTTTTATTCAATATTTCATTATCTTTCCTTTTCACCTTTTTCTCCTTAGCTAAGCTGACCGCTCAATCCACTAGCATTTTGTTGGATTTCTTTGAATACGAAGATAAGAAAATTCCATAATTTGCATCTTTGTAACATTTTGTCTGCATATAATGTCGTTAGATTACTTTATTTAATTTTCTAACTGTCGCTCACTTTAATTGGTGATTAGAGTTAGTGGCGCTGCTGCTATCCTCGCCTTGGATTTAAATATGCTGAATCAGTAAAATAACCAAACAATAAAACTAATATTTATCTTTTGTTGGATTTATAGATGTGATGTTTATAGCTTTGGAATCATTCTCTGGGAGCTTGCTACTTTGAGATTACCTTGGAGCGGAATGAATCCGATGCAAGTTGTGGGTGCGGTTGGTTTCCAGAATCAGCGCCTCGACATTCCCAAGGAACTCGATCCTTTGGTTGCGAGAATAATTTGGCAATGCTGGCAGACGTTAGTATACAGAACTCGAACTTTTTAACTCCTCATTTTTTTATGTCGGATCCAATCTAATCTACTTACCCTATTGTTTCCAGCGATCCGAGTTTGCGGCCATCATTTGCGGACCTTACGGTAGCTTTAAAACCCTTACAGCGGCTTGTTATCCCATTGCATCAAGATCAATCGAGCTCACCTATGCCACAAGAGATTTCAGTAAATTCTACACCCTGAAATCAAAATCCTCAGTTCCTCAATTGTGAATAAGAAAGCTTTCTGTTCCTATCCCTTGAATGAGGTAATTAATGTATTTAAATGTTACAAAAGCTGCATTTTAGGAGTGCATGTTCATAGTTTTGTCCAAAGAGAAAAAAAAATACTTGTGGAGTGTATATTTCAGTACTCTTTAAAACAAAGGTACAAGTGTTATTATAAACTAATAAATGATTTGTTACTTTTAAATGTTTAATTCATTTTTTTAAGTATACTCAAAGCTAGTCTCATCAAGCAATCACACATTTTGATATTGATCTTATCACGCATGACGAATGATAATTGATCAATAACGACAACTAAAGGAGTTGATTTTTTTTTTTGCAGAAAATGGGAAAGAAACATCCTAAACATCAATGATTTAACAATCCAATGATCAAATCGACACAAACTAAAACTCAATGCTAAGTTTAAAATGCTTTGAAATTTAGTGATTTAAACGATATATAAAACTAAAGTTCAGTTACTAATAATATAGTTTACACTAATTTCTATTTATCATTGTGATTTTATACTGTACAAATATATACATCTGTTTAGCATTGGTTCAACAGAGAAAATACGTGACATTTACTAAAAAATTATATAATTACATATCTGATCATTGTTATTTGTATATTCTATATGTTTGGTTATAATTTTAATTAAATAAATTAATGTCTCAATAAAATGATGACACATGTCATAGTTAACACGTGTGACCATATGATTGGTTGATATTACTATTAATGTTTATTAAACCTTTTAATTATATATAGCTCTGCCTTTTATATTGTGTTTGGAAATTATGTGCAAGTCATTGCCGAGTAGCGAGTTAACAGAATATATATATATTATGGAAGAAAAATATCAAATGGGGATGTAGCTCAGATGGTAGAGCGCTCGCTTAGCATGCGAGAGGTACGGGGATCGATACCCCGCATCTCCATATTTTTCAATTTGTGCCATCTGTATATTGATCGGTCAAGGAAAAACTACAGGTGCCTGATTGTGGTATACTGACTGAATATTGTTCCCAAATCCAGCTCATTTTTGTTAGTATTGTTCAAAATAAGCTTATATGATTCTCATCACAATCCACAATCTTTTTCCTTTTTGTCAAACCCAGGAATTAGACATTTTCTAGACCTGGAACAACGACCCTTGTTACCTTACCATCCATTGATCACGTTAATAAGAAACTCGAAACAATCTGAAGGAAGAACCAGCACTTGGTGTTTCTGGATGACACAATACAAGAGAAAATAACTGGTAGAGACCACAAAAAACAGAGTGAACAAAGAAACCACCACTGCTTAAAACTCAGATCACAGATTGTAAATCTTGGGGTTGTTTCATGCAATGGATGAGGCACAAATGAAAGTAACAAATATTAATACACCCTTTAGTTTTAAGGTTTTAGGATTTACGAAAGGTTTAGAATTTAAGGTTCATAAGTTAAACCCTAAATCTTTAACATATTTACCATAAACCTTAAATTCTAACATTAAACTCTAAATTTTAACTACTAAACATAAACCCAAGTCCTAAGCTAAATTCGTACACACATTTGTAGAAATATTTTATTTCGACCGCTATTTCATGAAATATTTAACTTTTTAATTACCATTAAAATTTTATAAAATAAAATGATAATTTTAATAAATAATATAAAAATAGAAAAAAAGATATTTTATTGTTTAAAAATGAATTTACCCTTTCTTCCTCCTATGTATGTTTCGTCAAGATTGGATAGAAATAAAATTGCAAATTTAGAGGAAAAACAAAGGTATCTTATCTTTTACTTTGCCTTCTCTCTGCTTACTGCCATTCAAACACATTGTAAAGGTACAGTGTCTTCGTCCTCTGTTTTCTCCTTCCATTCTGCATCTGCTTTCTTCTGTTTCTGTCGTTTTAATTTCAATCAAATCGTTTCTGTTCGTATATTTTGGGGGAAAATTATAATTCTCTTTTCCAGGAGTATTTCCTTTCACCCATCTCACTTTATCTTTCTTTAGATTTCCAGCTTAGCTTATGCTTACAATTACAGTAAGTAAACTAGGGCAGCTCAATTTGATTTTAATTCTCTATTTTTATTCACCTTCTCCCTCCTTTATGCTTCAAAAAGGATAAGGTGTTTTTTTAGTGCATGATTGTTTCATATGCCTAATCTGTAGTGTGTTTTATTTGTTTATTTTTGTGATTTTGATAAGCTTGTTTCTCTAGTTTCTCAATCTATCATGCTTTTAATCCTGATACCCTTTTGTTGATTTTCTGTTTAGATGAACGTGGAGAGGCTCACGAAAATGGCCGGCGCAGTCCGCACCGGTGGGAAGGGTAGTATGAGAAGGTATGTTCATGGTTTGAAACTTTCTTGGTAGGCTAGCTGTATTAAGTTTATATTTTTCTTGGGGAATATTCAAGGTGTAGGAGTTTTTAGAGTGGAGACTCCGAGATTGTAGAAAGATTAACAAGCATTGCATTAGTTTTGATGATGTGATTTCATGAACAAGAAAAGCATCTAAGTGTTTTGATCAGTGTGATCCAGCTTCGATTGGCGGGGGAAGAAGCGGACATTGATTGTTAACTCCATGATGCATTTTTATGCTACCGTTAATGCCAATATAAAAGTATAGACTCGGAGAAGGAGTTGGTGTCAGGGCTTCAAAGATGCAACTTTGAATTTTCCATAAATGTGAATGCTCAGCTCACTCCACCATCTCTCCGGAGTTGCCTTCTACTTGAGATCCAAATGGACCCTTAACAATTGCATCTCAAGTACAAAATGAATTCTCCTTGAATAATCTGGGATATGGATCATATTATGATTTCAGATTTCAAGCCTTGGGTTTTATGAATTCTTTTTCTTCTTTCAAATTTCAAAGTTTTAAATTAAAAAAATCATTTGCTTGTTAATATTTTATTGAAGAGTATCAATTTTACATTTTCTCGTTGTTATATCCTGCTTTTTTAGAGATTCCCGTGTCCTAATATTTGATTTTGAATTTTGATGTCTCTAATATGTAGTTTGCATGTTAATTATAATTTTGATTTTAACAGAAAGAAGAAGGCCATCCACAAGACAACAACGAATGACGACAAACGGTTACAGAGCACCCTCAAGAGAATAGGAGTGAATGCTATTCCTGCAATTGAAGAAGTTAACATATTCAAGGATGATGTTGTTATCCAGTTTCTTAATCCTAAAGGTAGATATAGGCTTTATTATAGTGGACTTATTACCTATAGTTTTCTCGAAGGTTTTTCATGGTATATTAAGCTTAACTTGTGATGGTCTATCCATATTTCAGTTCAGGCTTCTGTTGCTGCCAACACCTGGGTTGTTAGCGGTTCCCCTCAGACAAAGAGTATGCTGCATCTCTTAATTTTGAAGCCTCTCATAGTTGATAAAATCTTTCTGCTATTTACCCTTTGAAGATTTTCTATTTTTACACCAAAGTCGTCGGAGACACTTCTCCACAGATTTTTAGTTTTGTTGGTCTGACATGTCTGTTTTCTCCTATTCCAGAATTGCAGGATATTCTCCCCGGAATCATCAACCAATTGGGTACATGCACTCGACTTTTTTGTGATTGTAAAATGATGATAGTGTCTAGCTGTTGACCTTTATTCGAAAACTTGTTGTAGGGCCAGATAACTTGGACAACTTGAGAAAATTGGCAGAGCAATTCCAGCAGCAGGCACAAGGTGCTACTGGTACTGGTGCAGCCGCTACTCAAGAAGAGGATGACGAGGAGGTACCGGATCTTGTACCTGGCGAGACCTTTGAAGCTGCAGCAGAAGAAGGTCAAGGTGCTAAATAGTGTTGTTTTAGTGCTCCTTCAGTTATTATGTGTTTTTGATTAATTACAATTGTTTCTTTTTCATATTTCATTTTTTGTGGTTTTTATGTTCTCTATCTTGTAGTAAGCCTTCCCCCCCCCTAGAATACTATTATGGATGGTCTTGAAATGATAATCTACGCATAAGCGCATGGGATAATTTCTGTTTTTTTTGATCCAAAGTTAAAATTCATTGAAAAGATAAAAGATGAGCAAAACACAAGACACGTGCATCCACCCCTTGAACATGCAAAGCCATGCACGAGGGGTACAAAACAAGACCTCCAACTTACGCATCAGGAAGAAACAGGAACGACTCGATAACTAAGGCCTAACGGACAGAAACCTAAGACAAAGCCATTTAAGATGGCAGCAGACAAGGGGGCAAGGCTCACAAAGCCAATGTCACCCGACAACAAGAGACCAACGAACATTGCAAACCCTAACCGAAGGTTGCAGCAGTACCAACAAAACAACAGACAGCAAAGATACACAAGCCTTGTAGTCCAAAGCTTAGGGAAAGAAGTTCGAAAGTTGTGTTCAGGTGAGAGCTTCTTTCGGAGTCAAGTTCCCGTGTCAACGAACATGGGTCTTGTCAACCTATTCACGGCAATAGAAAACCCTAACGTGGATGTTGAGGCAGCAAAGGAAACACCGGCATCAGACTTGGCCTTCTGTATGAAGCTGGGGACACCCTTAGACGGAGAACGGTATAGGATGATCCTCAGATCAGCAGACGTTCGAAAGTACATGCTGATCCTAGGGGAAGGAAAAGAAAGAGGCACCAACATTCGATCCCACACGAATGAGGTGCAACCGAGAGGGATCATGCTTTTCGCGGATATCCCCCTGAGGGATTACCCGCTTCAGCAACACAGTATGTGACCTTAGCAGCAGAGGGAGACATTAGGCTTGGGATGGCCTGACCTTCTTCATCGCTCAGAACGATCTCTTCGTTGAGTGCACAGTTCTCTTCTACAAACATCGAAGTCATTTCAGCGATTTTCTTGCCATATGGATCGATGCCAAGTTCCTTAATTCCCACCTCATCAAGCATGATCTTTGAAATTTTCATAGCATGCTTGCGACATGCGGCTTGTTTTATGAGGGTGAGTCTTCTAGTGCCACATGAGAAGCCTTTCTTCTTCCTCTCGATGCTGTTGATGATCGGAGAAGCGCAGGTGAAGGATTTTGGGAAGAGTGCTACTTTAAGGACATCCTCATTTGCAACAACACCAAACTCGTTAGCTCCCCAATTACCTGGAGCGATTTGAAAGATCCCGTCCGAGATGTAGTTCCACAGCTCCCTTCATAGTTCTCTGGTTTCTTCCGTTTCCTGCTACATGTGACTCCTAGGTTGTTCACCCCATGGATTAAAACTTCATTCCAAAGTTCTTTTACATCAAGGTTAGCTGGGAGTACGAGGCTTGAGGTGAGTTCCTCTGGTGCAAATGATGGCCTACCAGCCTTGGCCGCCACGCTATCATATGAGCCTATAGGCTCGCCAAAGTCAACTTCCTTTTTCCTCAAAAGGGAAAGGCTTGTCACAAGTTCTTTACGAAAAGGGGAAGTATCTCGCACCAATGGATTTGTTGTCCCATCGTCAGTTAATTCTATCAACCTCGCACTCTCGGGAAATGGAGTCGAGAGATTTGAGATTTCCTTGGAACACGCACCCAATTTGTTAGTTTGTGACTTCTCCTTTGATGTTTTCGAAGCAATGTGGAGTGCAGTGTTGTCGCCGAGGGCAATTCTTTGCCGGGGTTGAGGGGATTCAACATTCGCCTTCCTTTCCCAGGTATGTGTTGCTCGCAGCCAAGGTCCGAATCGGCCCGAGAGTTTGAAAAAACTCATGTCATGCCAGCATTCTTTCTCCCCATGCCCAAGTCTACCGCATTTGTACCAGAACTTGGGGATCCTCTTATATTTGAAACACGCTTCCAGGGGCTTGTAACTTTTTCGATTAAGAATGAAACTAGTTTTGAGAGGATCCTCCACACGGATGGCAACTCTGATGTTCAAGTGCCCATCTCATTTAACCTTGTCCTTCTGATCAAAATTTGAGCCATAGCAACGCGGGAATAAGCTTACAATCTTCTTGATAGTCTTCGGTGTAATGAGGGTGATGGGGAGATTATGCACTTGGATCCAGAAATCTTCCGTGGTAAAATCAAGCTCCTCAAAGGCAATCTCCGGCAGCCACTTCTTCAGAACTAGGAGGCGATCTTGAACTGCCCAGAGCCTGATTCCCAAGACCCTGAGTCTTTCTTTTGGAGATTGGAAGATAAAAAGAAAAACGTTTTTCCCCAGATCGTGGCACTCCAAGTCCGCACACTTCCAGGCTTTACGGAGAATGACATTTATGGTGAGGTGCTTAGCCGCCACCTTTAGAGTGCCTTACCAACCAAGGCATGGTTCTTAATGGTAAAGTTGACTTCACCATCCTCATTTAAGTCCATAAACTTTAAACTATCATTAATGGGGTTGTTTGGTTCAGGGAAATGTTGAGACATAGGTTTGGTGGTTAAACTGTCAAAGGTTGAAGCCATAAATAGAAAAGGACTAGAGACTCTTGTTTGGTAGGCAAACACAGATGATAGTAATGAAAAAAGAAAGAAAGGAAATGAAAGGAAAGGAAGGGGGGAGAGAATAACAGTTCAAGGATCAGGGGTGACAGGAGAAAGGGGAGAAAAGGTCAGGGACTCAAACCAGAAAACATCGACCCTAGAAGTACAACCGTGAGACAAGAGACGATGGCCAATCTTGCATGGAAGGAGGGGACGTTTCTAAGAGATCGTGGTGCAGTTTCAAGAGCAGATGAAGCGGAGTTTAACCTTTCTCCTTCTTCTTAAAACAAATCTGGGATAATTTTTGTTTACTTTTAAAATAGAAATTTATTTCAATTAATTGATGGTAAGCTTTCTCTTCTTGTCTGATCCTATTATGGTTGCTTTCGTTGTATTAGGAGATATTATGTATGAGTTAGTTAAAGTTTAGTTGGCAAGATTCAAGATTAGTTATATTTGTTTATATAAGATAGTTAGCTTATATTATAATAGTATATATATGTAAATAAACAAATATATGAAATTGAATAAAGTTTACCATTTACTTTTACCGTTTACATTCTCTCTCTCCTTCTCAATTCTCTCGATCCCCTTTTCTTTTCTGTAAACCATAACATCCAAATTCCCAAATTCCAAACGTATCAATTCTTTGTTTGGTTTATCAGTTTGTAATATGGTATCAGTTGATTCCGCTTCGTATTCTCCATCATCGGACAGCCGTTCTGTTAGCACCGATGATCCGTCCAGCGAATTCTACATTCATCCGAATGAGAATCCCGCTCTCGTCTTAACCTCTTCGTTGCTTACCGGAAGCAATTATCATGGATGGGCAAGGTCCATGAAGATGTCTCTCATCTCGAAGAACAAGCTTTCGTTCGTGGATGGTTCGATTAAAGAGCCAAAGAAGGATGAAGACAACTATCGGGCGTGGGTCAAGTGCAACAATCTTGTTTTGTCTTGGCTTCAGCGCGCCCTCAGTCCTGAAATTGCCCAGAGTGTCATCTGGATTGACAACGCCTCTGAGCTTTGGGTCGGTTTATTCGACAGATTTAATCAAGGTGATGTTGTTCGAATCTCTGACCTTTTGCAAGAATTCTATTCCCTTCAACAGGGTAGTATGTCTGTTACCACCTATCATACGCAATTAAAAGTTTTGTGGGATGAGATATCTAATTTGCGTCCGTTAGGTCTTTGTGATTGTAATGCTGTGAAGTATAGGAAACAGGATTTTATCCTGAGATTCTTGCGTGGTCTAAATGAATCTTTTTCGGTTCAAAAATCTCAAATCTTAATGATGAAACCCATGCCTACTATAAATCAAATCTTTGCTTTTATCATTCAGCATGAAAGAACTCTAGGGTCTGTTGTTCCTCTCTGTGACTCAAATGTTCTTATGGCTGGTCGTTTTAGTGGTCAAGCTTCTGGAAAAAATGCTGCTTATAGAGTTGATAGTAGTGGGAGAAAACCACCATCTAATTTCAATAAAAAACCTGTCTGTTCTCATTGTGGCCATACGGTAGATAAGTGTTACAGGAAGCATGGGTTTCCCCTGGCTATAAAACTAGGAATCAGTCTAGTAAGGTCAATCAAGTTCATTCTGAATCTTTCCCTAATGCTGATAATCAGTTCTTGGGTTTTACCAAAGAACAATATGATGGTCTTGTGAATTTGCTCCAAGAAAGAACCTCTGGTTCTACTTCTTTACACTCCAGTGTTGAATCTCAACAACCATCTCAAGTGAATGCATTGACTTCTGTTTTTCATTCTGATCCTGTAACTATCCCTGAGGGTTCAAGTATAATTCTTTCCTCTTTTTCTGATGATAATTCTTCTAATTCTAATGTTGTTAGTAATGGTTCTGTTATTTCTTGGATTGTGGACTCTGGAGCCACATACCATATCATTAACAACATTAGTTTTTTCAAGAATTATGAAACTGTTAGTAATAAGTTTGTTAGGCTTCCTAACAATGAAATTGTGAAAGTTTCTCATGTTGGGACAGTGGAATTGAATGATTCTTTAGTTCTGCATAATGTGTTTCATATTCCTAATTTTCATTTCAATCTTATTTCTGTTTCTCAACTTGTTCAAGGAAACTTATATTCTTTGGTCTTTTCTTTTGATGCTTGTTTTATACAGGATGTCAAGAGCTGGAGGACGATTGGTATAGCTAAGCAGAATCATGGTTTATATCAGCTTGATATGTCAGTGTGTTCTTCTTTTTCAAATTCTGTTACTTGTGTTGTTTCTTTAGAGCTTTGACATGCTAGATTAGGTCATCCCTCTTCTCAGAGGATGAAATTTTTTGCTGCCTTAGATAGTACCATTCCTTCAGGATCTTTGTATGATTGTGAGGTTTGTCATCTTGCAAAACAAAAGAGATTGCCTTTTTCTATTAGTACTACTTCTGTTGACAATGTTTTTGATCTTGTTCACATGGACATTTGGGGTCCATTTCCTGTTAAAAGTCTATATGATCATTCATACTTCTTGTCTGTTATTGATGATAAGAGTAGATATCTTTGGGTTTTTCCTATGAAAGACAAGAGTGAAGTAAGAAATCTTATTGTACAATTTTATACTCTTGTTGAAGTTCAGTTTGATAAAAAGATTAAAGTTTTAAGAACTGATAATGGGAAGGAGTTTGAAATGAATCAGTTTTTTAAAGATAAGGGTATTTTACACCAAACTTCATGCACTTATACCCCTCAACAAAATAGTACTGTGGAAAGGAAACACCAACACATTTTAGCTGTTGCTAGAGCCTTAAGGTTTCATGCTGGTTTGCCCCTTAGTTTTTGGATTGATTGTATACTGCATGCTGTTTATTTGATAAATCTTACACCAACACCAGTTTTGAGTAATAAAACTCCTCATGAAATGCTATATAATTCTAAGCCTGATATTTCAAATCTAAGAGTGTTTGGTTGTTTAGGTTATGCATCAGTTTTACCAAAACCAAAGACTAAGTTACATCCTAGATCTATTAAATGTATTTTTATTGGGTATCCTAGAAACATTAAAGGTTTTAAAATGTATAACTTGAAAAGTAAGACTATTTTTATATCTAGGGATGTTGTTTTTTCAGAATCTGTTTTTCCCTTTATTAAAACTTCAAAAGTCAATAATGACATTATTTTTCCAATTTATGAAAATGATGTTTTTCTTGAAGAAATTCAAAAAGAATCTGATAAAACTAGTTCTGCAGTAACTAAAACAACAACATCTTTAGTTCCTGAGTGTAGTAATTCTGAACCTATACAAGTTCAAGTTACAGATCTTAATCAAAATTCAAAACCTATTTCACATGATAATCTCTGTCACACTTCAGCACATCCTACCAGTGTTGATTTTCCACAGTCTCCAGTTCATTCTTCAAGGCCTTCAAGGAACAGACAACTGCCACAAAGGTTCAAGGACTATAATGTTGATCTTTCTCAAGTAAGATCTACTCCTCACTCTATTAGTCAAGTTGTTTCCTATCATAATATCTCTTCTGCTCATGATTCTTATATTAATAATGCTGTTATCTTGTCTGAACCTAAAACCTACAATCAAGCCATTAAACATGCTTGTTGGACTAAAGCTATGGAAGAAGAGATGTAACCCCCTTAACCCGGCCTAGACGGTTGACCCGAATTAAGAAAGTCACACGGGGAAAACCAAAGTCAACCCGGAAGTCAACCTTGATTAACGACCCTTTTTTTTTCTTTTTATTCTTGTCTAGATGCACATTAGTCCTAATTGTGATCACACAAACAACATACTCAAAGATCACAAACATCAGAGATCAAACATAGACCCAATTGAACAAATTACAACTTTAGGGACCAAATTGTAATTTCTGATAATTAAAAGGACTTAACCCAAATTAATCTTACCAACTTGAAATTAGTCAGGTTTCATGCTTCTCTGTGAAATTACAGCTCAAAAGGACTTCCCAAACTCATACAATTGCACAAACAAGATTCAGGACCAAAATGCAAACAATTCAAAACATATAACTGCCCATGTCAGCCCCCAACGGTCGACCGTTCCGAAACAGGTTGACCCCGTTTCGAAACACGGGCCGATCCGCAACCAGTTCCGCAACGGGGGTCTGGCAGATACCAAACCGTTTCGAAACGGTGCATACCGTTTCGGACGCCTGGGTTCAATCAAGGCACCCGTTCCGAAACGGTGCACACTGTTCCGATACGCCCTGCTCAAATATGCTCCAAATGCATTCCAAAACATGCAATTGATCATTCAAACATGCTCCAATTGCCACCAAACTTTACCAGCATGCAATTCAACATATATAAGACTCATAGGCATCATCAATTCATCAAAACAACATCACATGCAAAAAGCCCCAATTCTATAGGCATGCTTCCTACACAAGCTAGCTACTCAAGCACAAACTTCCACAACAAGCATATAATGATCCAATCCAAAAACCAGCATTTAAATCATCATTTAACAAACTTAGGGAGTTCCAAACACCTCCCAAAACATACACATTGGTCCCCCATTGCCAAATTACCCAAAAGCTAAAAAGTGCTTATAAAACCTTCCATACATTGAGCTTTACTTGAACTTGTATGCTTGCCCTCCTTGCTGCCCCTCAAGGTACTCTAATGCTCTGCATTATTGAATTAAGAAAACGTAGAGAGCGTAAGCAAAAGCTTAGTGAGGAATGCTCTTAAAAACCATTCAATAATGCAATTAAAACCATTTACAAATCATGCTTTAAATCAACCTTTGCACATGCTCAATAGCATACTTTAAACAAGCAATCTCATGCTTCAACATAAACATAACATGTCATATTGGCTCAAGTGACAATTTCCATTTCTTAAAACAAGTTCATCAACTTCCCAAGGACTTTTAAACACCTTGGCCCCAAGGACTTTTAAACACCTTGGCCATGGACTTTTAAACACCATGAATGAGGACCACACAAGGACTTTTAACTACCTTTGTGTCCATAGCTTGAATCACCCCAAGGACTTTTAAACACCTTGGCCCCATGGACTTTTAAACACCATGGCCCCATGGACTTTTAAACACCATGGAAAGGATCACCTAAGGACTTTTAACCACCTTAGTGTCCGCAACAAGAATCATCCAAGGACTTTTAACCACCTTGATGCTCTTAAGTAACAAGGCTCACTCAAGGACTTTTAACCACCTTAGTGACCTTAACATTTTCAAAACATCACTTGCCAATATACATCTTTTTCATCATTTAATTCACTGTTTTAAAGCATTAAACCAAGCCATATTCAACATGCATTTTAAAGCATCAAACTACATTATTTCAATGTATAAAATCAAGGAACTCCTACCTAGAGTTACCTTCAACATATGGCTTACAACATCAGCAAAAACCATGCTAAATCATGCTTTCAAAACAGTAATTAAAACATGCAATTCACCATTTTGCATCACAACAAAATCATGGCCACCACTAGAGAGAAATTCCGAAAACTTACACTTGAGCTTATCAAAGTTGTTTAGACTTAGACTAAGCTCCCAAAACCTTCAAACCTTGGTTTTAAAATCTGAAAACCCAACTTCACTCACCGATTTCCACTTTGCTTCAAGCCAAAGCACCAAATCAAGCTTCCGGATCAACAACTCTTGGATCCAAAGATGCCTCCCCTGTTTCAACACATCAAAGCAGAGGATTAATGCATCATCATGCATTAATTGCTTCAATGAAAGCACCTAAACTCGCTGCTCTCATTCAACCTCCATTTTCGGCCACCAAACACAACCGAAAATGCATCCAAACCACTTCTAAACAAAGCCCAGCCATAAACCAGCAAAACCACACTTCCATAAACATCATATAACATCTAAAAACAACCTATTGACATCCTTATACCTCCAGCAACATCAGATCACCAAGATCACCTCAAAAACAACCTTGAAACACAAGCTAAACTTAGGAAACTCAACCTATCCGGGATTGCATCAATCAAAACTCAATTCCTTATCAATTTAGAGTTCATTTAACATCAAAAACACATCTCAAATCACAGATTAATCAGATCTAACGAAAATCATCAAAAATCATCAAAATCTTGCATTATAAGCCAAGATCCATTTCACCACTTTAAAACCTTTAATTAAACATCAATTTAGGATTGAAAACTTAGGAATTTCAGTAAAGAACTTGAAGTTCAGAGGAGAAGGACGTTCTTACCTCCAAACTTGAGTTTCTCCTCTTTTTGGAATCAAAATCCTTGTTGAAACAAGTAGCAATTGAAGAGGTTTTGAAGATATGTTGATTAGGAATCAAATGAGAGTTGAAAGGAGGGATTTAGGTGAAGAAATCAGATCCAATTCTCTGGAAATGGAGTGTTTGGGTTGAGAGAAAATGAGAGAAAGAAAATTAGGAAAAGTTGGTTATAAAAATCTAAAATAGCCAAATGGCTTTCCCTCCAATTTTAATATCATTTAAAATTAGATTTTAGACTTAAAATATCTTAGAAAAATCTGGAGAAACTCCCTTTGGGTAAATAGCTCCTTAAAGATTCAAAGTTTCAACCCTTTATAAAACAGTCACCAAACTTTCAAAAATTACATTTTGGTCACTAGCCAAAATGTCACCCTTCCGAAACTCATTTTCCAAAATTGATTTCACAGTTCACTTAATTATATTAAAAGATGATTTTAGAACATTTTTCCATATTTTTAATGCAACCCGAACTAGGCTTTCCTAAATTCACCTCTTAAGATTCGAACAGCACTTTGACCGACCGGTCAACGCCCAAAACTACTAAGCCCAAAACCGGGGCGTTACAAGAGATTAAGGCTTTAGAATTGAATGAAACATGGGAGCTAGTCCCACTTCCTCCTGGTAAAAGTACAATTGGCTGTAAATGGGTCTTTAAAACAAAATTAAAGTCAGATGGCACATTAGAAAGATATAAGGCAAGGTTAGTAGCTAAGGGATATACACAGCAGTCTGGAATTGATTTTTTAGAAACCTTTAGTCCTGTAGCAAAGATAAATACAATTAGGGCTCTTATGGCTGTTTCAGCAGCTAAAAACTGGAATTTACATCAGTTAGATATAAATAATGCCTTTCTACATGGATTTTTACAAGAGGAAGTTTATATGGATCTACCACAAGGTTTTCAAACTTCTAATCCTAATTTGGTTTGTAAACTGAAAAAGAGTTTGTATGGGCTGAAGCAGGCTAGTAGAAAATGGAATGAAAGGTTAACTTCTACCCTTTTATCCCTTCATTTTAAGCAAGCTTCATCTGATACTTCTTTATTTGTTAAAGGCACTGGTCCTACTTTTATTGCTTTAGCAGTGTATGTAGATGATATTATAATTGCGAGCCCTAGTTTAAGTGAAATCTCTGCTATTAAAACCATTTTGCATGACACCTTTAAGATAAAGGATCTGGGAAATTTAAAGTTTTTTCTTGGATTAGAGGTTGCTAGATCTGCTGCAGGGATTAACTTGTGTCAGCGTAAGTACACTTTAGACCTTCTACAAGACACAAGTTTTTTAGGGTCTAAACCTGCTAAAACTCCTATTGTTAAAACTGTAAAGTTGAGTAAAACTGAGGGTAATTCTCTTGCTGACATTACTGAATATAGGAGATTAATTGGGAAGTTAGTGTACTTAACTAACACTAGGCCTGATATTGCTTACCCTGTTCAACAGTTGTCTCAATTTTTAGCATGTCCTACTGATGTTCACCTTACAGCAGCTCATAGAGTTCTTAGATATCTTAAGGGTAGTCCAGGTCAAGGTCTTTTCTTTCCAGCATCCAATAAGCTTAGCTTAAGTGCTTTTTCAGATTCTGACTGGGCTTCTTGTCCAGACTCTAGGAGATCTATAACTGGATTTTGTGTTTTCTTAGGGGATGCCCTGATTTCTTGGAAATCAAAGAAACAACAAACTATTTCCAGATCATCCACTGAGGCTGAATATAGAGCTTTAGCTGCTATTACTTGTGAACTGCAGTGGTTTAATTATCTGTTTTCTGATTTGCAGATTGATATTCTTTCTGCAAACTTGTATTGTGACAATCATTCTGCCATCCGTCTTGCTGAAAATCCGGTGCAACATGAACGGACAAAGCACATTGAGATTGATTGTCATTTAATTCGGGAGAAAATTCAAAAAGGCATCATCAAGCTTCTGCCTGTTTCTTCACATCAACAGCTCGCAGATTGTTTCACAAAGGCTCTTCCAACAACAGATTTTCTTAAGTCTATTAGCAAGTTGGGCATACAAAATTTGTATGCTCCACCTTGAGGGGGGCTATTAGGAGATATTATGTATGAGTTAGTTAAAGTTTAGTTGGCAAGATTCAAGATTAGTTATATTTGTTTATATAAGATAGTTAGCTTATATTATAATAGTATATATATGTAAATAAACAAATATATGAAATTGAATAAAGTTTACCATTTACTTTTACCGTTTACATTCTCTCTCTCCTTCTCAATTCTCTCGATCCCCTTTTCTTTTCTATAAACCCTAACATCCAAATTCCCAAATTCCAAACGTATCAATTCTTTGTTTGGTTTATCAGTTTGTAATACGTTGTGTAACTATATAGATATCTATCGACTAATCATGTGAACCTGATTGGTCGAACAACAAATAAAATAAAATCCATACTACATGTGAAGAGAGGTTTGAACTTGGGACCTTTTACGCTAAGCCACCAAGCAAGACATGGAGTCCAAAATGGAATAGTTAAGTTAATTTAAATGGAGTCAGAAATAAATAATTATGGTGGCGTCTGGCGACACCATTTAAATTAAATATTAATTTTGATGAGTGTTAAATAATTCTCTAAATCTTGGTATCATTTCGTCTTAATTTTTAGATAGTTATAGAGAATAACTTCAATATTTGTTTTGATGAGACCTACATGGATTCTAGGTTTAGCTGAATGGCTTAGTGTTGGATCCTTGGAAGCTTATAAACGATCCAAACGTTCAGCGAACTGTTCATGAACCGTTCGGCAGTAAGTTTATTTATTAAACGAACGAATATGAATAAGATTTTATGTTCGTTTAATTAAATGAGCGAACACGAACAAGAGGTTTGTTCGTTCATTTATGTTCGTGAACGTTCGGTAATCCGTTCGTTTAAATTTATTTGCATATGTCCATTTATATTTATCATTTTCCATAACAAAAAGTATTATATTTAAAAATTTAAAAACATGTATTAAAAATATGAAATAAAAAAATGAACAAATACTCAATATATGAGACTTCAGATTTCTTAAGAAAAAAATTAAACAATATTCAATGTTCGTTCGCGTTCGTTTGTGTTTGTTTATTATTTTAACAAATGAACATGAACAAGAAATTATATTCGTTTATTTGTTTGTGTTCGTTTATTTGTTCGGTTAAAATTAAACAAACGAACATGAACATACCCTCATTCGTGTTCGTTCGATTCGTTTACAAGCCTAATCCAAAGTTTGATATCACTCTTCACGCATAGTTTTGTTTTTATTTTCTTAAGTTTGAGCCCCTTTTCACGATTAGTATTGTTTTTATTTTCTTTTTTATTATTGGACCAATCACGTGATAACACGTTGATTAGGAAAGAAAAAATGATGTGTTATTTTTTCTAACGGTAGGATACTAAGATAGAAACAAAACTCAATATTAAATATAATTTTGTCAAAAAAATTAATTGAGTGACTAACACAAAAACAAAGGAACAATTAATGTACCAAATAAATAGTTTACCTTTTATAAAGTGAGAGTCTCGCTTAAATAAATTACACAAAAATCTTAAATTGCATCACCCTTACTTGCTTTCTAACTAATGTTTTTTTGTTGGCTTTATTGCTATCCACTTTGTATGAATTGCAATTTTATTGCTATTCAGAGTCTTTATTCTTTCTATAATTCCTAACATGCTAACCTAAACAATAGATCTTATAGAAACTGATAATGTTGCTTGTAGATCAAGGGATCAGTTTTATTTGATTTTTTTTTCAGATAGGTTACATATAATACACATACAAATCCTCTTATCATCAAACTCTTTCGTATTAAAAAAATGTCAAAATTTTATACATGCTAAGTTACAAACTTATTACAATTAATTGATGGTAGGCATTCTCTTCTTTCCTCAACCATCAGGACGTCGAGAAGGAGAAGGCGAAGGCGAAGAAAAACTCAAAGAACCTGCATGCATTCAGACAACATATTTTTTATTAGTCGTAAGATGATTAAATAGTATATGATTATATTTTTTCTTAACTATTTGATAACACATATTTTAGAGACAATTATGTTCAAACTCGAGTCTCTTAAGATGAATATTATATTTTTTTTAAAATAGAAATGAATAAGATATTTGATAAATTTTAAAGTTTTAATATTACCCAGGGATACACGGCCTCTACGAAGAGGGGCAGTCCTTTTAGGGTTTACGGGGCCAAAGAAGCTAGCACTGTTGAATCTAATACATTTCCATTCACACTTGACGTGACACGTAAATCCTGAACCACATGAATTGTTGCAGTTCCTCATACAATCTGCTGCGCTCACGACTACTCCATGCTTCACCATGCTTAACACCATTACTATCGTAATCACCTTCATTCCTGCACTTGACATTCCTCGATCTTCTTCGTTGTGTCGGTTTCGATGTCGGAAAGTCGGAAAGCTATTGGTTTGGTTGTGTTGTCCCCATTACAAAAAGGAAATTAAAAGGCTGGGTTTTGTTAATCTTTTTGTTTGCATTTTGGTTGTCTTTTAAAATATGGTGAAGTTTCTAAATTTAATGTGGTTGTTTTTGTTTTGTGTCCATATTTAGTCAGTTCTATGGTTAACAAAATGGACTTTGCTGAGAAATTTGTGGTCAAAATTCGTTATAATGTCGCAACCCCACAAAATTAGTTGCTTAAAGGATCAGTTCCTTGTGTTACACGAATAAATATGGGGAATTGACCAAGTCATTGTTCAAAAGTAGAAAGAATCCGAACTCAATGAGTGTGTAAGGTATGTGTTGTCAAAGAATTAAGAAAAAAAATGAACAAAGTTAGATGACACTCATTGGGTTCGATTGGAATCGAGTTTCCGTTCAAATTTAATTGTAATTATTTATATTGTTATAATACAAATTGATCCAATTTAAACAACTTTCTATATCAATATATATATCAGACATAGTTGATTGACTTGACTCGAACTTAAAAATCAATCTATTAATTATTAAAATTTTAAGTTATTCGGACTTATATTTTATAACTCAAACTTTATATAATTTTTTTTTTCAAACCAAATCGAGTTTATGAAATTACGATAAGTTAAATTTTGCTCACTCCTAATCCCACTATCAAAAATTTCCACGTTTATTACAAAGGAAAATTTAAGGGCATGATCTTGTTAATCTTTTGTTTCGATTTTAGTTGTCTTTTTACAATCCGGTGAAGTTGGCTAAATTTAATGCGGTGGTTCTCATTTCGTAACCATATGGTCACTTTTAACGTTGACAAAAAATGAACAAATTTATGGTAATTTTAGAAGAAAGAAAAATTACAAAAAAAGTGAACATATGCAAAACACATAAATGCAACACCACAGTAGGTAAATTAGGGCAACTGAATTTTTTGAAATTTGTCACGAAGTTTTTATCCTTTTTTCATACTAAGGATTGATATCAAAACTACACGTGAATTGGTATTAAATTTGTAGTGTTATACATAAATTTCGATTTTGTGTAATTGTATTCATGAGGCTCCCGATAATTAGAATAAAATAATTTTTATTAAATAGTGAGGTATTATATTCTCATGCCGCCGGAATTTGAACTCATAAAAAATGAGATAAATGAGCATCTTTAGTCACTAGGTCAATTAGTGGACCTCTAGAATCAAATCATTTTTATTGGTTGTGTAGATAAATCTAAATTCAATTAGATTGGATAGTTTTTATTTGATTTTTTTAGAGAAAATGGATTAGGTTACATACATCATGTAGACAAATAATTTAAACTCGAATCACCTAAATAATAATAATATTTTTTTCCATTGGGATCACTTAATTGGTTCAATACATGTATAAAACCTTTTTCATAATCAATATTCTTTTTTCACATATGCAAACAATATTTATACTAATAAATTCCAAACTTCTTGCAATTAAATCATGGACAGTTTCATTTTTTCTAACACATCATCAGACTGTGGAGAAGGCGAAGGTGAAGACGAAGGACCTGCATTCAAAATTCAAATGATGTATTTATATTTTTGAAATATAATTTTTTTTTAATTTCATTTATAGCATTAAAATGTTTCAAAATACCTGGGATACGAGCCTTAGACTCTAAGGAGGCAATACTAGCAGATTTAATGCAGTTCCATTCGCACTTGAGATTACACCAAAATTTCCAACCACATGAATTATTGCAGTTTCTCATGCAATCGGTGGAGTCCCCGAATGCCTCGTGCCCCATTATGCCCATCACCATTACTATCATCATCATCTTCTTCATTCCTAAACTTGCCATTTCCTTTATTTAATACAAGTCCTGTCCTTTTTCTTCAAGCTATTGATTATGTTGTCTCCACTACGGAAATTTTCTCCTTTATTATAAAGGAAAATTTTAAGGCCATGATTTTGTTAATATTTTTGTTTCCATTTTAGTTTTCATTTGGTACCCATATATGGTCACTTTTAACGCTGACAGAATGGACTTTGTTGAAAAAAAAGGTAACAAATTCTGGTAACTTAAGAAACAGAAAAATCACAAACAATGATTCAACATTGTTTTATTTATCTCTAAAACATCTGCAAAATACATAGGCATAATAAAAAAATTCTCCTAACGTTTGATTATATAATTGTTTTGGTCTCTATTTTTTTTGAAGCAATTTAGCCTTTGGTGTTTCACTTGGGTCAAAATGGCTCGTATGCAGATTAAAACTGTTAGTCAAGTAACAATAAACAATTTGAAATGACTTGGCAGAATGCCACATAAAAAAATTTATATTTTACACAATTTTTTAAAATTATTTTTGATTGATTTTTCATTTTGTAAAGTCGACATATTTACCTATATGACACTGCTATCGTGGCAAGTCAACGACAACATCATCTAAAAACTCTGTCTTCTCATCATAATTTGGTTTATTCTCTTGTTATTTGAATTTATTCATCATTTGTTTACTTTAGTTTAATTCTAGCTGCATTTCACCTCGTTCCATCACTATTAATCTTATTTTCCTTTCAGTGCGAAAAATTAAAAACATAGTTTTACCAATTCTTATGGAGACGATCTTTGAATTATATTATCACTTATTGACGTGTATACCTACGCTATTGCGTAGCACTTAAATCACGTATAATCACTATATTATAGTTGTGAATAAAGTACATCAGTGGCGGAGCCACATATATTTTACAGGACATTGACCCCACTTGATTTTTTATGTTATGAGATTTTTAAAGAGTTAAATGGGGTTTTCAAAGAGTTAGTGTACCATTTTTCATGAAAATATTATAATTGACCCTACTTAATTTGTTTGGGTATGAGGGGATGGAATTCCTCTACCCCTTTTCGGTGCCCCTACATATGCCCCCACGCTCAAAATTAACTTTAGGGTTTATGATTTAGGGTTTTAGGTTAGAGGTTGTGGTTAGGGTTTAGGGAATTTAGGGCAGGGTATATTTTTAGGGTATAGGGTGTAGGGTTTAAGATTTAGAATTTAGGGTTAGGGCTTAGATTTTAATTTTATAGTGTTTTTTTAGTGTTGGGGCATATGTAGGGGCACCGAAAAGGGGCAGACGAATTTTATCCGGTATGAGATTAACAATATTTATATTGTAGTGTACTAGTGGTATGAGAATTCTCGTACCCTACTATATAATAATCTGACTATTATCATGACACATATTTTTTTGGTCATACTATTATCATGACATAGATATGTGGTTAATATATAGTATCTTTGTATTGATTCATGATTGAATGATGTTATAAATAAGATCATGCGCAGTGATGATATATGTTTATGACCATGTCTCTTTGCTTATATTTGTATTGTATGTTTATATTTGTGAAGTGTATGAAATAAATAGAGTAGTAGCGTGTGTGAGAAAGCAACTATGGTGGCCGGAGATAGTGGTCCATAGTGAAAATTCAGAAATGATATTATTTTCAAAGGCTGTAAGTTAGATAAGAATTATATATTTGATATGTGTCTATTGAGGCTAATATGGTGGTGTAAAGCCAAATGATCGGGAGGAAAGTGGTCTGCTACTGATCTTGTTTCAGATCTCACCAAATTCAACCTCATTCGTCCATGCCCCAATAATTAGAAAATGCTAGCTTGGGTCGCACCAGCAAAAGACACGCTGAAATTTAACACTGACGGAGCTATTAATGGAAGTTACGGAAAGACAAGAATTGGAGGGGTCTTGCGAGATGAGTCATCAAAGATACTACTTTATTTCTCAAAAGATAATGGTATTTGCAATGTTGTGGCAACAGAGTTGATGGCTCTACTAGAAGCATTAAGATTGTTCGGCAAATCGAAATGGAGAAACAAATTTAAAGTGGTATTGGAGAGCAACAACCAAATGATCATTTATTGGATAATAAGCCCTTACATTTGTCCGGCAAACTTCAAATCATTGGTAATGTCTTCCTTGAATATTAGCAAGGGTATTGTTTGGAGCATTCAACACGTCCCTAGGGATCGGAGTGCAACTCTTACGCAAATGGGTTGGCAAAAAAAAGTATTAGTCGAGCAACATATCTTATGGCCTATGAGCCTGAATTAAAGAAAGGTTTTAGACAATATGTGGTGCAAGTGAGGCCTCCATTTTGTGTATGTTGTTAATGCAATGATGTAATCATGTATTATGCATGGGTGTTAATCTTTGCTGATAGGGTGTAAACGATAAGGGCAATTATATTGCGCATTATTTTTCTTCCATTTAGGTTTAGGGAATTTTTTTAACGAGGCCAATATTATTGTCGGCAATCCTTTAAATAAAACCTTTTCTTTAAAAAAAAAACTTATTTTTGTATTTTGTCTTAAACTTTGTATCACATTTTCCTAGTTAAGATAATCATCAAAATTATACATGAACATTCATCAAATATGCAATGTTATATATACATGAAGTTTGATTTTTTATGAATGTATACATGAAGTTTTGATTAGATTCAATCTTATGTAATTGTATACATGAAATTTTTATTAGATCCGATTCTTGAACTTTTAATTTTTCAACACTTTAATATTGAATATGTTTGTTAAGAAAATTGGTTTAGCTATTATTAGATCCATGGATTGCTAAATTACAATGCGGTTAATTGAGTAGATTTACATATGCAATCAAATAGTATATTGAACTTTTTTGTATACTAATTAATAAACTACAAACTTATTGCAATTAAATCATGGACAGTTCTTTCATCTTTCCTAACACATCATCAGGTTGCGGAGAAGGAGAAGAAGGAGAAGTAGAAGGAGAAGGAGAAAGCGAAGGACCTGCATTCAAATGATGTATTTATACTTTGAAATATATATATATATATTTGGTTTTATGCATGTCTGTTTTACGGTCCATGTTCGAGGGGCGAGGCTGCCCCTCCCCACAATATCGTCTCCAAAGTTCGAACTCAAACATGTGATATTTTTAATTTCATTTATAGCATTAAAAAGTTACAAAATACCTGGGATACGAGCCTTTGACTCCAAGGAGGCAATACCAGCCGATTTAATGCAGTTCCATTCGCACTTGAGATTACACCAAAATTCCCAACCACATGAATTATTGCAGTTTCTCATGCAATCGGTTGAGTCCCCAAATGCCTCATGCCCCATCATGCCCATCACCATTACTATCATCATCATCTTCTTCATTCCTAAACTTGCCATTTCCTTTAATTAATACGAGACTTGTCCTTTTTCTTCAAGCTATTGATTGTGTTGTCTCCACTATGGAAATTTTCTCCTTTATTATAAAGGAAAATGGTAAAGGCATGATTCGGTTAATCTTTTCGTTTTCATTTTAGTTGTCTTTTTAAAAGCTGGTGAAGTTGTCTAAATTTAATGTGGTGGTTCTCATTTGGTACACATATATGGTCACTTTTAACGTTGACAGAATGGACTTTGTTGACAAAAAAAAGTGGTTTATTCTGATAATTTTAGAAACTTAAAAATCATAAACAAGGATTCAACTTGAAAATATAAAAATATTGTAATATCTTGAACTCGACTCGATTAATTTGGATAATCCATGATGTCACATTAAGTTATTAAAGTGACCAACTAGTTTTTTTTCAAAAATAGTTGAGCCAAAATATTTTATAAAATGTGTAAAATAACTAATATTTTAAAATTGTATTGATAATATAACTGAACGAATGATTACAGTAGAAAAGATGATGATGTCCATCTTAAGAGATTCGAGTTTGAACCATGTGCGTGCCTTGTCAACAATTAAGAAAAAAGTATGAATATATTATTATTATATCAAAGATAATGTACTCTATAATATGTGGACTTTTAATTCATGCAATTCATAAGTATAAACATGCAATGAATTTATTGCCAATTAAGACCCTTTCATGTCTTGGTCATTAATTAAGGTGATTTGATTATTTAGCAGCTTATGAAATTTAGTGAGACCTATCGAATCATTACAAATTTTTTTAAAAAAAGATATTAGACAAATTACTATGTGGGTATCAATACTCATCTATTAGTATCGTAGCGACATATGAGTACTGATACTCACGAGTATCGATACTAAACTAACATTCGATGATTGAAAAATTTATTCATCATTTGTTTACTTTAGTTTAATTCTAGCTGCATTTCACTTCGTTCCATCACTATTAATCTTATTTTCCTTTCAGTGCGAAAAACTAAAAACGTAATTTTACCAATTTTTATGGAGACGATCTTTGAACTATACTATCACTTACTGATGTGTATACATGCGCTATTGTGTAGCACTTAAATAACGTATAATCACTATAGTATAATTGTGAATAAAGTACTATTATCAGTGGCGGAGTCAGTGGCGGAGCCACATGTACTTTATAGGGGTCAATTGACTCCACTTGATTTTTTATGGTATGAAATTTTCAAAGAGTTAAATGGGGGTTTCAAGGAGTTAGTGTACTATTTTTCATGGAAATATTATAATTGATCTCACTTAATTTGTTTGGGCATAGGGTCAACAACTTCACTGGAGTGGACTCAGACAAACGTTCGGAAGACATGGAGACTTGGTAGATTCGTTCATAGCAAAGAAACGAGACAAAGCAGGAAAGAGGTTTGGTTTTGTAAGATTTGCAACGTGGAAGGATGCTTACAGGGCGATGGAAAGATTGAATGGATTTAAGTTATATGGTTACAGAATTACGGTATCGGTGGCAAGATTCAATGGAAGAACATCTTACTGGAGAAGAACGAGAACAAATAAAGAGAAGCTTGGGGAGAAGGAGAGGGATAAACGAGATTCTGCAAACCACAGAACCGTGAATCAACAAGGAGGGGAAGATGCAGGTCTACAGAAGTCAGAAAGCAATAAAGGAAAAGAGGAGAACAATACCAGAGAAACCACAAATCGCATTTGTGTCCAGGGTCACGTTGATGAAGAAGCGATTCAGAAATTGAGTAAAAGTGTAATTGGAACAACAGCCACGGTTTGCTCGATTGAAACAGTTAAAGGAAGATTAGATAAATGGGGTCTTGGTGATTTGCAAGTAAAGAGAATTGGTGGCCAAAAATTTTTGATTGAATTTCAAGACGTTGAGCTTTTCCAACTCATGGAAACTCAAAAATGGTCCCTGCTGGAGGAAGTTTTCTCAGAAGTTGAAAGATGGACTGAATCTTACAGACCTTCTGAAAGGGTAACATGGATTGATGTGTATGGGATACCTTTACATTGTTGGAACATTGAAACCTTTAAAAGCATCGCTGGAATCTGGGGTTCCTGGATAGCGATGGGGGAGAATACGTCTCAACTTTTAGGATGCGATAGAATATCAATGCTAATCACAACAAGTCAAACGCAGAAAATTGAGGATCTAATTGACCTTGAAGCAGGGAGAGAAATCTTTTCAGTAAGAATCACTGAAACAGGGATACGTTGGGAGGCAAACCACACTCAGAAAAAATCATTGGATGAATTTCATTCAAGGCAGCCAACTTCTTCAGAATCGGAGTCTTCATCGGAGTCGATTGCTACAACCGGTGAAAAGAGGGATACGAAAAGCCAGGAGGAACCAAGAAACAGTTACCAGGAAGCATTTAATGAAATGGATATGGGAATGAAGTCTAATGATTATGTCGAAGGGGTGGAAAGAGACAAAGATAGGCGTATTGGAGAAACCGATTTAGTGGGAGATTCATCCGAGGAACTTGTTGGAGAAGCTCTTAATGGAGGCCAAGTGGTGTCGTCTAAATTGAATAAAAAAAGGTCAACAAAGAGAAATGAGCAAACAAAAGACTGGGCTAGTGATGGGTCAGTAGGAACGGATTCGGATATGATAAACCCGATGCGGGCTAGAGTTCTAGAAGATGTGGGAGGCATGGGTTTTAATAAAAATGATCTATTTGCTTATAAACCGACTGGATTGGTCTCATAAGTTGACAAGGATCATGATAATTATTTTATGGGCCACAAAGGATCATGGGCTGATTGCGTAAATAAGCTGAATTCTCCTTTGGATAAGGATACAGCTATAGATAAAGTGCACCGGGAACAAATTGAGGAAAGGGGTTTTGTTGGAGAAGGTATTAACTCTAACCCCAAAAATTCGTCTGTTCCTAAACATAAAAATCAAACAAGAGTGAGGAGGTACTCTTCCCTACAAGACCTACAAGATAAAGTATTAACAGAAGAGGAGAGGAGAAAGCGAGATCGAGCGCGAAGGAAAGAAAGGAAGGTAAGCAAGGTGTTGGAAACAACTGAACTGGAGGGTAGATCGCTGTCGGATTCTGATCTTCAGTGGCGGTGGGATAACTTTACTTTGGAAGCGAAGGAGGCGCTGAAACTTGGAAAGACCCTTGGAATTGAAATTAAAGGGGATGAAAATGCAATGGTGGAAGAAATGGCAAGACTAGAAGAGAGGGATCATTTGATTGTATTCCAGTGTTAAGTCGCTGCATAAAATGCGAATTCTATCCTGGAATATTCGTGGTCTTGGGTCCAAGGCGAAGATTTCTGAAATCCGAAAGGTCATTAGAGAACAACAGACAGAAATGGTGTTTTTTCAAGAAACCAAGAAGGAAGAAATTAAAGAGGAAGATATCAGGGACCTATGGTATGACGACGAGTATGAGTTCAAGATAGCAAAGGCATCGGGGAGATCTGGAGGGCTACTAACTATTTGGGACAAAAACAAATTCACAGTGGAAGCCGATAAAATCACTGACAGGTACATCCTTATCTCTGGAATTTGGATCTTGGAAAATGTTCGTGTTACTTGCATCAATGTTTACGCTCCTTGTGGAAAAACGGAGAAACATGTTTTGTGGGGAGAATTGGCGAGTATGAGAAATTCTTCGAAATACCCTTGGCTATTGGGGGGTGACTTCAACGCAGTAAGATTTAGAGAAGAAAGGAAAGGCAGTGATAACAGGTACCCTGATATTGAAGATTTTAATAATTTTATTGAGAGCTGCAGATTGATTGAAATTCCGTTAATTGGGAGACTCTACACTTGGATTGGCCCTGGCAACAGAAGAAGTAAGCTAGACCGGTTCTTGGCAGACGTGGAATGGTTTCAAGTTGTTGGTGACTTAACTCTAAGAAGCCTACCTAGAAGTGTTTCTGATCATACTCCGCTGATTCTGGCAAATGATAATCTCGATTGGGGACCAAGACCCTTTAAGATGTTCAATGCTTGGCTCTCAAAGGAAGGATGTTTAAAGGTGATTAAAGACACGATGGGGGACCTTAACTTGAGAAGATGTAATCTGCCAATAAAATTGAAAAAACTCAAGGAAGCCTTGAAACGTTGGAATGCTGAACAGACTGATGTAAATGCAAAGGTAAAGCAGCTGGTTAATCAGGTGAATGAGATAGAAAAAAAGGGTGACATTGCAAATTTGAAACCCAATCAATTGGAGGAGCTGAAGAAGTTCAAAATAGAATTGTGGGAATGTCTAAAGGTGCAGGAGGATTTTTGGCGTCAAAAAGCCAGAGTCAACTGGTTGTTGAAGGGCGACTTAAATACCAGATTCTATCATAGGGCAGTGAAAATAAGATCAAAGAGGAATTCGATCAAGGGGGCAAACTTAGGTGAAAGTGGATCGGTCACGACTAGGCGATTGAAGCAAAAAGTATACAACCACTTTGTGCAACAGTTTAGTAGCAGGAAGAGGGTTTGGGAAGCATCTTTCAACCTTGAATTTTGTAGAATCTCCGATATAGAAGCAAACTGTATAGAACAACCCTTCACTCTTGAGGAAATTAAAGATGCAGTGTGGAGTTGCGAAGACTCAAAAGCCCCCGGGCCGGATGGTTTTAACGCTCTATTTTTTAAAAAATGTTGGGAGCTTGTTAAAAATGATCTGAAAAGTTTGATGGAGAACTTCTACTCATCAGGGAGATTGCCAAATAATGTGAATTCAGCCTTCATCGCCTTAATACCAAAGATAGATCAGCCAACAAGCATTACAGAGTACAGGCCTATCAGTTTAGTGGGATCAGTTTACAAAATTGTTTCCAAAGTACTATCCAAGAGACTAAGCAGCGTTATAGGGAAATTAGTGAGCTCTACACAGTGTGCTTTTATAAAGGGTCGACAAATCTTTGATGGAGTATTAATTGCAAATGAAATAATACATTCGCTCCAACGGAATGACAGAAATGAAGGAGGAATCTTATTGAAATTGGACTTTACAAAAGCCTATGATAGTGTGAGTTGGGATTTCTTGATGATGATAATGAAGAAAATGGGCTTTGGAAGTAGATGGTGTCAATGGATATTCGAGTGCGTGTCAACTGCAAAAGTGTCTATCTTACTCAACGGCTCTCCCACGAAAGAGTTCAGATTGTGCAAAGGACTGAGACAGGGGGATCCCTTATCCCCTTTTCTCTTTATTCTTATAACGGAGGGTCTTCACCGACTTCTAAAAAAGGCTGTGGATGATAGAATTCTGGAAGGTTTCAAATTAGCGGAGGACTTGGAGCCAATCACGCATCTCCAATTTGCCGACGATACTCTGTTGTTTCTAAAACCAATCGAAGACCAGATGCTGATCATCAAACGTATCCTTAGGTGTTATGAGGTTAGTTCTGGGCTGAGTATTAATTTCAAAAAATCGTGTATTGTTGGGGTCAATGTGGAGGAGGAGCGAACTGTTGTACTAGCAAAATTGTGTGGTTGTTCTAAAGGAAAGCTCCCTTTTAGTTACCTGGGTATTCCTCTTGGTGCGGATCCGAGAAAAATATCAACGTGGGATCCTGTGGTAGATAAAATCAGGAAAAAGCTCGCGGGATGGAAATGTAAATCCTTGTCGTTTGCAGGAAAAATTGTTCTTGTTAATTCTGTCCTTGCTACCCTCCCTTTATATTACATGTCCATTTTCCAGGTTCCCAGATCAGTACTTAAGCATATCGATAAAATTAGGCGCGCTTTCCTTTGGGGAAGCTGGGCTGGTCCAAAAAAGTTGGTTCGGGCGAATTGGGGGAAACTTTGTAAGCCAAGGAGAAAAGGCGGTTTGGGTGTAGTTAATATTGAAGCAAAAAACAAAGCTCTACTAGCAAAGTGGGGCTGGCGATTCTATGTGGAAAAGGAAGCGTTGTGGCGTAAAATTCTCAGCTCTAAATATGGTGAAAACATCCATAATATGGTCAAATCTCAGAGTAGGCTAAAAACTGCTTCGATAGTTTGGAGAGGTATTCTTAACAACCTGAAGGTACCCGCTGTTGGAAGATGGATGGATGAAAAGGCGTTTAAATGGCAGATTGGGGATGGTAATACGGCTTTATTTTGGGAAGATATATGGTGCGGTGACAAGCCTTTGAACATGGTCCAACCAAGATTGTATAGACTGTCAATTCATAAGGGAGTTTCAGTTGCTGCTGTGGCAGGAGAGTGTGAATTGAATGATTTAAACTGGAATCAAATGTTCAAAAGACCACTTGTAAGTAGAGAAGAAAAGCTTCTAGTTTCGGTAAAAAATCTTGTTTCTCCGGTGAAATTGGTTGTCGGGTCTCCAGATAGAATTTTATGGCTCCATGATAAAGCTGGGAATTTCTCAGTTGGAAAGCTAACTGACTTAATGGTAAATGTTGAGTTGGAAGACCATCCTTTTAATTTTGATATGCTATGGAAGCTGAAGGTGCCGCACAAAGTAAAAACTTTTCTCTGGTTCTTAAAGATGGATAGGATCCCTACTAAAGAATTCCTTAGATCGAGGGGTGTGAAGCTAGATGACAAGTTGATCGGATGTCCATGGTGTGCAAGGGTAATTGAAAATACCAGCCATCTTTTTCTGGAGTGCAGGTTCGCGATATGTTTTTGGAAGCATTTTTGCAGCTGGTGGGAAATTTCTTGGCCAGGATTGATGAACATCGAAGACTTCTTTGCATTTTGTTTCAATGCTTCTTGGACAGGTAGTTCCAAAACCATTTGGCTGGTCTCAACTTCTTCTGCTGTATGGAGCTTATGGCTAGCAAGAAATGAGAGAGTTTTCGAAGACAAAACAGCCTCCTTGAAGGACTTGCTGTTTATCCTGAAAATGAGAGCTTTCTTGTGGATAAAAGCTTCGTATCCAGACTTGTTACTTGATGAAGAACGTTGGTGGAACAATCCGAGGGGCAGCATCAGAATAGAAGAAAGTAATTTCAATGGGATCGCGTCTCTTGCAGATAATATGAACATTAGAGTAGAAGGTGCGTGCAGGGATGAGTTTGCCGGATGTGGGGGTGTTTTAAGATCGACAAAAGGGATACTAACAGCTATGTTTTCTAGCCCGGTGGAAGCGGTAAGTTGGGATTTTTCTGTTCTGTATGCAATTAAGTTAGCCTTGGAACTCTTCATTGAAGCTGGTTGGGTAGGAAAATCAAAACTTACTATGGAAATCAGCTCGAAAGTTGTCCTCAATTGGCTTGGCGACAAAACTCTAAGACCTTGGCGATGGTGGCAAGTATTTGAATCGATTGATGGAAACTCTAAGAAAATAGCATGTATAATGTTTGTGTATGTTCAGAGGACGTCAAACAACCTTGCAGATTTCCTAGCGAATGAGGGATCGAAGCGTTCGGAACTCTTCAAGGCGTGGTGGTAGCATGTACCGCAAAGGCCCTGTTGGTTGTGTAAAATCCGGACATGATTCAGGGGATGAAGCATTGGTTCTGCGATATAGACTACACTGGAGGCTGTTTTTTTATAGCTGATTGAAAAGTTGGTGGAATTGATAGGCTGCTGGCGACATTCAAGGGGTTTCACTTGGTTCTTGTTGACAGGGAGTATAATATGGTAGTTGTAAGCCTTGTTTTTTTTTTGGATGGGATGATTTGAGAAAGGTTCTACAAGACAGGGGTGTTTTTATTACTTTCATTGGCAGGGTGAATCTAAGCCAATGTGGGTAATCTGTTTGAGTCATGGGGTAACCTTATTGCTGTTGGTTAATTTATATTAGTTTTCTTTTGGAGTCTTGGTTACAGTAGGAGCTGTAGGTATTGGGTAATTTTGTTTTGCCCGGGTTATTATGTGATGTTGTTGTATCCCCTATATGTGTTGTACTCTTTTCCTCCAATTAGGTGTAGGGAGGTTTTTAACGAGGCACACATATAGGCTGAGGCGATTATAATTCAATAAAAAATCTTATTTGCCGAGCAAAAAAAAAATGACACATATTTTTTTTGGTCTTACTATTATCATGACATAGATATGTGGTTAATATATAGTATCTTTGTATTGATTCATGATTGAATGATGTTATAAATAAGATCATTTGCAGTGATGGTATATGTTTATAACCATGTCTCTTTGCTTATATTTGTATTGTATGTTTATATTTGTGAAGTGTATGAAATAAATAGAGTAGTAATGTGGGTGAGAAAGCAACCATGGTGGCCGAAGATGATGATCGAAAATTCAGAAATGATATTATTTTCAAAGGCTGTAAGTTAGATAAGAATTATATGTTTGATATGTGTCTATTGAGGCTAATCTAGTGGTCTAAAGCCAAATGGCCGGAAGGAAAGTGGCATGCTACCGATCTTGTTTCAGATCCCACTAAATTCAACCTCATTCGTCCAAGCCCCAATAATCAGAAAATGCGAGCTTGGGTTGCACTAGCAAAAGGCACGCTGAAACTTAACACTGACAAAGTTGTTAATGGAAGTTACAACAAGGCAGGAATTGGAGGCATCTTGCAAGATGAGTCATCAAAGATACTACTTTATTTCTCAAACGATGATGGTATTTGCGATGTTGTGACAGCAGAATTGATGGCTCTACTAGAAGCATTAAGATTGTTTGGCAAATCAAAATGGCGAAACATGTTCACAGTGGTGCTGAGAGCGACAACCAAATGATCATTGATTGAATAATAAGCCCTCACATTACTCCGGAAAACTTCAAGTCATGTTAGATATTATAAAGCTTCTCTACCTTCTCTGCTAGGTGTTGTTAGGGTAGTTAAGAGTTTATTATTGCTGGTGCATTCAGTTAAGATGAGTGCGTTTCATGTATATATAGGGATCTCATGTGCTCTTGTAAATCACCCTTTGAGTTGAATGAATTGAGTTTGATCTCACCACTTTGATAGTTAGCATGGTATCAGTTGTTGAGTGATCCACGATTCTTGTTTTCATCGTCTCTTTCTCTCTGATCTTTTCCTTCTCTTCTTGTTTTCTTCATTCTTTTCATGGCTCCTCCAGAACTGCTTGAACTCTCTATTGATAGTCAAAGTCTAGAAACCCAAGTTTTCTCGAACAAAAGAGTCAACATATGCCTCAATGAAACAAATTATCTCTTATGGAAGCAGCAAGTTGTCCTCACTATCCGAGGCTTGGGTCTTGAAGGTTATCTTGATGGTTCAATTTATGTTCCAGAAAAGATGGTTCGCAGTCGTGCAGGTGAAGAAATTCTAAACCCGCTTTATCTTAAACATGTGAAGCAAGACAGCTCCTTGGCTTCTTTCAACAATCAGCCCTCATCTTTTGCCAAAATTTGTGGGTTCCGAGACATCTCTTGGTGTTAGGAATGTTGTTTCCAAGGCGTATTCAGTTTTTCTACTACCAAAGTTATGAACTTACACTGTCGCCTTAGGTCTATGAAAAAAAGGTGCCCAGTCCATGAATGAATACACTATGGCGATCAAGCAGATATGTGATCTCCTTGCAGCATGTGGTAGCTCCATTTCAGAAGTCGAGCATATAGCCACCATTCTTAATGGCTTGCCCATTGAGTATGAACCAACGATTGTTGCAGTCACGACCAGCAAGGAATCATATTCAGTTGAAAACATTGTGGCAATTCTTGTTGATGTTGAATCAAGAATGGAAGATTCTTCGCAGTTGCCAGTTGGAATCAATTACACTCGATACAATTCAAAGAATGCTGGGGTGAATGATGAACCAGGCAGGTCTCAAAGCATGGATCAAGATTTTTCTCGACAGTCGTACAATGCAAGAAATAAAGGAAGGCCACAACCACGGTGCCAGCTATGTGGCAAGTTGGGGCATCTTGTTGATAGATGTTGGCATCGGTTCGACCAAAACTTTAAAGTATGTCTACACAACAAAAAAGGAATACACCGAGAGCTCAAGCCAATGTATGTTATTGTAGCCATACCCCTGAGGTTAATTACAATCCTTTCGTGTCTGATAATGGGGTGTCATCAGCAAATGCTTCAAATAAGGATATTCAGGTCAATGCCCTCACGGTTGATGGTCTTGTTTCCTTTCACAAATGGTTCCCTGATTTTGGGGCAACGCATCATGTGACCTCAGATGTGTTTGCCACTCGCAACAAGGATGTGTACACTGGAAATGGTAAAGTACATCTTAGTGGTGGTACATCTCTTTCCATTAATCATATTGGTAGCACATTTATTGAGAGCAATACAAGATCTTTATGTTTAGAACAAGTTTTGTAACACCCGGGTTTAGGGGTCGGGTGAAAATAATGTTTTAATAATTCGGGTTCGGTTTTATAATTTAAATAAATTAAATAATGGTTCGGGTTTTGTTTACAAATAAAATAAAGGTGTTGGACCCAATTTCTAAATTAAGCCCAATAGCCATTCATTAATGGCATTTGTGTAAATATCAAATATAACCCATTTTTATTACCTTATAATTCAAATAAACCCCAAAACCCCATCATCTTCTTCTTCTTCTTCATTTTTCCAACGTCAAAAACATCTCCTCCATGGGAGCTTCTATTTCATCTCCTCCATCCTTCATTCTTGATGATTTTTGAAAGGTAATTACGTTTTTGACTTCCCCTCAACTCCCTCTCTTTAAAAGTACCACTTATTTTCATTTTCATGGAAGTTTTGGGAAAATAGAGTTTTGAAAGATTTTGATTAAAAATGGAAACTTTGTGTTGTTAAGCCTAATGTTTTGATTTAATATGGTTAGTTGTGATGTATAGAAGTTAAATGGTATAAAATATGTGAATTTTGAATGATTTTGAGCAATTTTCGGATTTGGGTAAACATGAGGTTTTTGGAGGGTTTTGGGTGAGTTTTGGGGGTTGTTTTAGGTGGGTTTTGATAGGCTATTGTTAGTACTATGGATAGGGGTTGAATTGGGATCGATTGTGGATGTAATGGAGGTTGGAAACATGGTTTTTGGGCATGGTTTTGGGGCTGTCCGAATTGGTTAAAAAATGGGATATGTTCATAGCTTGCAACATGGTAAATTGTGATTGAATTGTAATCCGGGTTGGTCTTTTGATGTTGGGCTGATTGGAATTGTTTGAAATGTGTTTGAGGTTGTCTAAAAGCGGTAATTGACGTTGGAGAAGCTTCGCGAGGAAATCCGGGTTTGTGGGAATGGTTGCTTGCTTGGCTTGGAGCTTGGAAGCTTAGGTGAGTGGTTAATGTTTTAAATTGATTTCAATGGTTGGTTTTAGCACGTGGAAGTGAAAATGTTTTCAAGGGATGTTTTGGTTCAAAGGAAATTTTGAAAGTGGTTTAGATTCGAGCTTGAAAGTGACTCAAGCTTAAAGAGTAAGTTGATGTGAAATGCCTCTTTAATTTCCCTTTTATCATTGTTTCTGTTGCTTGAAATGATGGTTTGTTAAGCATGTAATTTAAGTACTTGAGTTGGAGCATGTTGCCTATTTCTATATCGTTAATGATGTATGATGGTATTAATGATGTCGTTGATATGCCTTGAAAGGTGTGAGTAAGTTGGTGCATGTTGTGCACGAAAATGGTGAGTAAGACCATTGTGGTCGGTAAGACTCCAAGTAGTAAGTGATGCTTAATTGTGGTTTTTGTTACATCTTGTTTGGTTGTGCATGATATAGTGAGCACATGTCATATGGTAGAAATTGTGCATCGTGTTGCATGGTTGGTGTCGAACCTCACGTGATGGTTGTCGTTGC
Source organism: Hibiscus tridactylites (assembly GCA_958450335.1). Lineage (NCBI taxonomy): Eukaryota > Viridiplantae > Streptophyta > Magnoliopsida > Malvales > Malvaceae > Hibiscus > Hibiscus tridactylites. The sequence continues at coordinate 16,401,306 of OY288267.1, forward strand.
TCTGGTGATGTGTAGTCCCGCCGGTAGCGAGTGGTGTAAGACTCCGGTGATGTGTAGTCCCGCCTGTAGTGACTAGTAGAAGAGTACTTTGATGTGTAGTCCCATTGGAAAACTACTAGTCGAAACGGTGATGTGTAGTCCCACCGTGTGTGTTTTGGTTATGCTTGTGCATGCCATGTAACGTTCATGTTGTATCTCACTATATCATTGTCTTCTTATTGTTTTGCTTTAATCTAGGACTATGTCCTTATGCATGCTATGAAGTGCAATGCTATGATAAATGCCTATATGGTTGACCCTTGGTTGAACTTGCAAGTTAGTAGAAGGATTAGGTAGTTGGATGATTTGTATGCATGGACCTTTATTTTAAAGAAAGCTTTGAACCCTGCATTGTCGTAGTTATGTTTTAGAGCTCCGCTCACTAAGCTTTATGCTTACGCTCTCCTTTTTCCGACAATGCAGATCTTTAGCTTGGAGTTAGCAAGGAGCAAGAATAGGGCGTCCAAGCGTGTGGTAATTGCTCAAGTATGGTTTATTAAATAATGTAGTAGTCTAGCAATGGGAAATGCTACGTGTTTTAGGAGCTTGTATCTAGACTCCTTTGAGTTGGCTTATTGTTGTTAATGCCTAATGTTGATGTTTGAATTAATTATGGATTGTAAGCATGTAATACCTTGGTGATTGTTGGTGTGTATGATGGCATGCTTTAGGGTGTTTAGGTTGCCTTATGTATGTTTGCAAACCTCTTGTGTTGGACTTGTGCTTTTAAGACCATTTGAGCTTTCATGTATGCTTAATATTGCCTAGTTTGCTCTTTAATTAGAATGCTATGTATGAAAGCTTTAATCCATGTTTGAATGACACCCTTGGCTTAAGTATGTGTGCTTGCATGTTGGTATACGCTTAGGTGAGTCGAGAAATGCATTTAGAGTCGATTTGGGGTTGTTTTAGTTGAATTGGAGGAATTGCAGTGCAGGGGGTATCGATACCCCTGGTTAGGGTATCGATACTCTCTCACCCAAATGCCTCAGATTTTGCCTGGGGTATCGATACGCCTAGGGTATCGATACCCTCCAAAGTCTCTGTAATTGGGAATTTGGAGTTAGAGTAGAGCGTATCGATACGGTGTACCCGAGTATCGATACGGTTCTATTCTGTTGACCAAGGAAGGTTGACCGAGGAAGAGGGTATCGATACCCCTGGTAAGGGTATCGATACGGTCTTCACGTGTTGACTTCTTGGGTTGACCTAGAAAGGGGGGTATCGATACCCCTGATTAGGGTATCGATACTGCCTGCCTTATAAGCTTAAAATTGACTGTTTATGCATGGCTGTGATTCGAATGTGTTTTTCCTTTGAACGTTTTCCGCTGTGGTGAATCACATAGGACTTAATATTCATCTAGGCAAGATTAATAAAAAGAAAAAAAATAGGGTTGCTAACCGAGGGGGAATCCTTTGGGTTTCGCTTCGATTTTCCCCGTGTGGCCCACTCGGACCGGTCATCCGGCCAGACCGGGATGAGGGGGTTACATTTATTGGTATCAGAGCCTGAGGTTTCCGAGACCTCGGGTAGGTAAGTGAGGTAAGTTTGATGTGTTATGTTGTTGTTATGTCTCGGTGAATGTTTTGCCATGTATGCTTAATGTTTGCTTGTTAGTACGGTGTCTGAAAGCATGTGTTAGCATGATGCTTGTGTTGAAGCGTAGTGTCGAGTTCCCATTGCTACTATTACTTATTTGAAAAGATTTTTGTAAAGGAATATACTTGAGCACCTTGGACCCTTGCTCTTGCTAACCCTAAATAATCTTGCTTGTGTGTTTTGTTTATTATTATATTGTTGTCTTTGGTAAGTTAGAGGCCGAGGCGTGGGCCTAGAGCTGGTAATCGTGAATATGAGGTTTTAGAGGATGTGAATGATGAGAGAGTTCATCGCTTTAGTTCAGGGCAGTATGACCGTACCAGAGTTTAGATTGCAGTTTGTTTGTTTGGGTCAACAGGCACATGAGTTGGTTTCTGTTGAGAGAGAACAATGTGACCGATCTTGATATGAGATGGTAATAGAAGTGAAGACTTAAGAGTTGGCTTCGGGAGGATGTCGATGTTGTAGCAAGTAATTCCTCGATACAGTCATTGGGCTTGTTTTTCTGATTGATTCTGGATCTACGCGTCCGTGTATTTTGAGTGAACGTACGAAGTTGTTGAATCTACCTTGTGAGGTACTAGGGGTAGGTGTTGGTGTTGCTAGCTCCTTCGGGGATACAGTCGTGGTCAGAAAGAGGTACAAGAGATGTCTGTTGATGGCTCAGTGGCACGTGTTTTTAGTTGATGCGATGAAATTGCCTTTTACGGTTTTGACGTGAAACTATGCATGGATTAGCTTGTAGAACATAGAGTTAGGGTAGACTTTGAGACATTGGGAGTTTTCTTAAAGCTTGCGGATGGCTATGATCTTGAAATGGTAGGTGAGAATGTGAATTTCGTATCGAATGTTGATCCAACTTTAGAGGTCAAAGACTGATTGATTTTGGTTGACAGGTTTGCCTAGCAAATGTTATGGGTTTGATTTTTGAATGAGGATTAGACCACAGAATGTTAGAATAGTTTGTGTTTTCCTAAAAGTGTTTGGAAGAATTTTCCCGGTTTGTCTCCTGTTAGAGAAGAAGAGTTTGTTTTTGAGATCGTCTTCGAGTTTTCTCGTGTTTTGGTTGCTCTGTACCTTATGATTCTCGACCGACTTGAGAGTGTTAAGGAATCAACTACGAGTTTGTTAGACCTTAGACTCGTTAAGCCTAGTACGTCATCTTAGAGTATGACAGTACAAATTGTGAAGAAGAAATAGTGACAGTACGAGAATGTGATTAGATTTCAGACAGTTGAAACAATTGACAGTGAGTAGTTAGTATCCGTTCATGTACGTCAGTGGTTTGTTGATCAGTTAGTGTATGTTTCAGTCTTTTCGAAGATTAATCTGAGATTTGAATTATTACCAGTTGAAAATGAGAGAAGTTGATGTACCGAAGACAACTTTCGGGGCAAGATGTGATCGCTTGAGTCTGAGTTATGCCGCTCTGTTAGACTAGTGTGTCAGTTACTTCTGTAAGAGATGTTGAGCAGAATAATTTCCTGAGTTCATTGATCAGTTGTAAGAAGTCCTCATAGATGATACATGGGTGTATTCACGTACCAAAGAAGATTTTGACAAGCTATGGAGTTAGTGATGTAGATCCTTGTAGAAAATCAGTTGTATGCTAAGTTGTGCAAGCGTGAGCTCCGAGTTAAGGAAGATGTTCTCCTAAGACATGTAGATTAGCCGAGTGTATTAGAGTAAATCCCAAGTAGTCAGAAGAAGATGTGAGTAGGAAGAAACTTTGAAGAGAGCTTCGACCTTGAATCAGCTTATATCAAAGAAAGAGTTTGTGAACCATAGTGATGTGTCACATTGTAGAGTTAGGTTGTGTGCTTATGCAATGCAGAAGATTCCGGCTTGTTCATCAAGATAGTTGGAAGACTGTGAGAAGAGTTATCTGATATGAGACATAGAGTTAATTACAGTTGTATTTGCTTCGAAGACTTAGAGACAAAGCTTGTATAGTAAGAAATGCACAGTGTATATGTACGTGTCATCAGAACTTGAAATATTTGAAGACTTAGGAAGGGTTGAAACTTGAACAGCATGAGTGTTAGAAACGCTTGAAGACTGTAATATCAAGATTGAGTACCATCCGAAGATAACCAACGTAGCAACCGATGTTCAGAGTTGTAATTGTTGTTAGGTTAGTAGTCGAGTTGCGAGTTGTAATTGCCGCATCTCATGCTGAACCTACATTGAGTCAGAATGTTTGAAGAGAAACAGTTGCAAGATAGATTCTTGGCACCTCACGTGCAAGGCATATCAGAAAGAAAACCTTCAGAGTACAGTTCAGAGATGATAGAATTTGTATTGTTAGAGACAGAATTATTGTACCGATTGACATAGTGTTTTGAGACGTATTGTGTTGGCCGAAGCATACGGCAGTTTATTTGCAGTGCATATGAGTAGTATGAAGACGTATCGTGGGTTGAAGATGAGTACTTCCGGAGTGAGTCGATGAATGATGTGGTTTAGTATGAGAGTAAGTGTGTAATTTGCCAGCGTGTCAAGACCGAGCTTCAGTTTTCTTCTAGCTTGTTACATCTGTGGGAGATCCGTATTAGAAGTGAGTAATAGATTCGAGAGATCTTGTGTCTGACCCGCCTTCGATTTCCTCAGTGAGAGCTTAGTTGGGTAACCAATGTTAGTTGCACTGTATGTGGCCTTTTATACACGTTTACGTTACTTGTACCGTAAGTAAGATGGTGGAGTTGTGCCTTAGCAAGAATTGTGAGATGTACAGTGTCTTGTGTTTGATAGTGGCCAGTAGAGATTCGAGTTTTCTGCTAGATTTTTGAAGACGTCTGCATAGTGTTTGATTACTCGTTGAAGACAGAGGATCAATTAGAGAAGGATATGGATTGGGTAATCAAACAGTGTCGTATGAGTTTGTGAAACGGGCTAGTTCTGTTGTTTATCTATTGCGGTTACCACCAGAATTAGAAAGGGGTTTGCGATGTGTTCTGTGTATCTATGATTCAGAAGTGTGAGCCAGTTTTGTTCCGTGTTATGTTGTTGAAAAGATTGAGTTGAATTTAAAATGGTCATGCATTGAAGGACCCGTTGAGATCTTGGCATCAGTTAGCTAATGTTGTGTGGTGAGTCTACCGAGTTGGTGGGTATGTTGTGGTGAGAGAAAGAGTGGAGGAGCATGTGTCAGTGACTCTTCCTGTCTGATAAATTTCGGGGACGAAATTTCCTTAAGTAGGGGAGAGTTGTAACACCCGGGTTTAGGGGTCGGGTGAAAATAATGTTTTAATAATTCGGGTTCGGTTTTATAATTTAAATAAATTAAATAATGGTTCGGGTTTTGTTTACAAATAAAACAAAGGTGTTGGACCCAATTTCTAAATTAAGCCCAATAGCCATTCATTAATGGCATTTGTGTAAATATCAAATATAACCCATTTTTATTACCTTATAATTCAAATAAACCCCAAAACCCCATCATCTTCTTCTTCTTCATTTTTCCAACGTCAAAAACATCTCCTCCATGGGAGCTTCTATTTCATCTCCTCCATCCTTCATTCTTGATGATTTTTGAAAGGTAATTACGTTTTTGACTTCCCCTCAACTCCCTCTCTTTAAAAATACCACTTATTTTCATTTTCATGGAAGTTTTGGGAAAATAGAGTTTTGAAAGATTTTGATTAAAAATGGAAACTTTGTGTTGTTAAGCCTAATGTTTTGATTTAATATGGTTAGTTGTGATGTATAGAAGTTAAATGGTATAACATATGTGAACTTTGAATGATTTTGAGCAATTTTCGGATTTGGGTAAACATGAGGTTTTTGGAGGGTTTTGGGTGAGTTTTGGGGGTTGTTTTAGGTGGGTTTTGATAGGCTATTGTTAGTACTATGGATAGGGGTTGAATTGGGATCGATTGTGGATGTAATGGAGGTTGGAAACATGGTTTTTGGGCATGGTTTTGGGGCTGTCCGAATTGGTTAAAAAATGGGATATGTTCATAGCTTGCAACATGGTAAATTGTGATTGAATTGTAATCCAGGTTGGTCTTTTGATGTTGGGCTGATTGGAATTGTTTGAAATGTGTTTGAGGTTGTCTAAAAGCGGTAATTGGTGTTGGAGAAGCTTCGCGAGGAAATCCGGGTTTGTGGGAATGGTTGCTTGCTTGGCTTGGAGCTTGGAAGCTTAGGTGAGTGGTTAATGTTTTAAATTGATTTCAATGGTTGGTTTTAGCACGTGGAAGTGAAAATGTTTTCAAGGGATGTTTTGGTTCAAAGGAAATTTTGAAAGTGGTTTAGATTCGAGCTTGAAAGTGACTCAAGCTTAAAGAGTAAGTTGATGTGAAATGCCTCTTTAATTTCCCTTTTATCATTGTTTCTGTTGCTTGAAATGATGGTTTGTTAAGCATGTAATTTAAGTACTTGAGTTGGAGCATGTTGCCTATTTCTATATCGTTAATGATGTATGATGGTATTAATGATGTCGTTGATATGCCTTGAAAGGTGTGAGTAAGTTGGTGCATGTTGTGCACGAAAATGGTGAGTAAGACCATTGTGGTCGGTAAGACTCCAAGTAGTAAGTGATGCTTAATTGTGGTTTTCGTTACATCTTGTTTGGTTGTGCATGATATAGTGAGCACATGTCATATGGTAGTAATTGTGCATCGTGTTGCATGGTTGGTGTCGAACCTCACGTGATGGTTGTCGTTGCTCCGGTGATGTGTAGTCCCGCCGGTAGCGAGTAGTGTAAGACTCCGGTGATGTGTAGTCCCGCCGGTAGTGACTAGTAGAAGAGTACTTTGATGTGTAGTCCCATTGGAAAACTACTAGTCGAAATGGTGATGTGTAGTCCCACCGTGTGTGTTTTGGTTATGCTTGTGCATGCCATGTAACGTTCATGTTGTATCTCACTATATCATTGTCTTCTTATTGTTTTGCTTTAATCTAGGACTATGTCCTTATGCATGCTATGAAGTGCAATGCTATGATAAATGCCTATATGGTTGACCCTTGGTTGAACTTGCAAGTTAGTAGAAGGATTAGGTAGTTGGATGATTTGTATGCATGGACCTTTATTTTAAAGAAAGCTTTGAACCCTGCATTGTCGTAGTTATGTTTTAGAGCTCCGCTCACTAAGCTTTATGCTTACGCTCTCCTTTTTCCGACAATGCAGATCTTTAGCTTGGAGTTAGCAAGGAGCAAGAATAGGGCGTCCAAGCGTGTGGTAATTGCTCAAGTATGGTTTATTAAATAATGTAGTAGTCTAGCAATGGGAAATGCTACGTGTTTTAGGAGCTTGTATCTAGACTCCTTTGAGTTGGCTTATTGTTGTTAATGCCTAATGTTGATGTTTGAATTAATTATGGATTGTAAGCATGTAATACCTTGGTGATTGTTGGTGTGTATGATGGCATGCTTTAGGGTGTTTAGGTTGCCTTATGTATGTTTGCAAACCTCTTGTGTTGGACTTGTGCTTTTAAGACCATTTGAGCTTTCATGTATGCTTAATATTGCCTAGTTTGCTCTTTAATTAGAATGCTATGTATGAAAGCTTTAATCCATGTTTGAATGACACCCTTGGCTTAAGTATGTGTGCTTGCATGTTGGTATACGCTTAGGTGAGTCGAGAAATGCATTTAGAGTCGATTTGGGGTTGTTTTAGTTGAATTGGAGGAATTACAGTGCAGGGGGTATCGATACCCCTGGTTAGGGTATCGATACTCTCTCACCCAAATGCCTCAGATTTTGCCTGGGGTATCGATACGCCTAGGGTATCGATACCCTCCAAAGTCTCTGTAATTGGGAATTTGGAGTTAGAGTAGAGCGTATCGATACGGTGTACCCGAGTATCGATACGGTTCTATTCTGTTGACCAAGGAAGGTTGACCGAGGAAGAGGGTATCAATACCCCTGGTAAGGGTATCGATACGGTCTTCACGTGTTGACTTCTTGGGTTGACCTAGAAAGGGGGGTATCGATACCCCTGATTAGGGTATCGATACTGCCTGCCTTATAAGCTTAAAATTGACTGTTTATGCATGGCTGTGATTCGAATGTGTTTTTCCTTTGAACGTTTTCCGCTGTGGTGAATCACATAGGACTTAATATTCATCTAGGCAAGATTAATAAAAAGAAAAAAATAGGGTTGCTAACCGAGGGGGAATCCTTTGGGTTTCGCTTCGGTTTTCCCCGTGTGGCCCACTCGGACCGGTCATTCGGCCAGACCGGGATGAGGGGGTTACAAGTTTTACATATTTCTCACATCACCAAGAATCTTCTTTCTGTTGCTAAGTTTTCCAAAGATAATAATGTCTTTTTTGAATTTCATGCTGATGTATGCTATGTGAAGGATTCAAAAACTAAGGAGGTGCTACTCAAAGGAAGGGTAGATGGTGGCTTTTACACCTTTGAATGTCAAGAAGTAGATGAGATGGCAATTTTCCACACTTTGATGAAAGACAATGAAGATTACTGGCTATGGTATCAAAGGTTGGGACATCCAGCTGGAGAGATGGTAAAATTAGTAAATAAATATGTTACTGTAGACAAGACTACAACTTGTCAAATGGGAAAAAGCAAGACGTTGCCATTTACTTTGTCAAAAACAGTGTATCACAAGCCATTTCAGCTTGTTGAAATGGATGTCTGGGGTCTTGCCCCCATTGCTTCTAATAGCTTTAGATACTTTGTACTATTTGTTGATATGTTTAGCAGAAATGCCTAGATGTACTTGTTGAGAAATAAAAGTGAGGTTTCTACAGCTTTTGAATTGTTTCATACACTTGTTCAAACACATTTTGATTCAAAAATTGTTGCAGTTTAGTCGGATGGAGGAGGCGAGTTCAAGTTTTTGGAACACACAATGCATAAATTAGGTGTTCAACTTAGAAAGTCATGCCCTCACACTTCTCAACAAAACGGTGTCGTTAAGCGTAAGCATAGGCATGTTGTTGAAACTTCTCTAACCATGTTGGCTCAAGCATCTCTTCCCCTTAAGTATTGGTCTTATGCTGCCCTTAGTGCCATCTACCTGATTACTAGAATGCCCTCAAGAGTGTTAGAAGGCTGATCACCGTTTCAGAAGTTGTTTGGTGTTGAACCTGATTATGTATTTCTTAAGGTCTTTGGTTGCTTGTGTTTTCCACATCTTCGACCTTATAATTGTCACAAATTTGATTACAGGTCCAAGGCATGTAAATTTCTTGGGTACTCACCATCACATCATGGTTATTTGTGCTTGGCCCAGGATGGAAGGATCTTTGTGTCCATGAATGTTGTTTTTGATGCGAGAGTTTTCCCTTTTCAATCCAAGGACAGTTCCAGTGCTGATAATTCATCTTCCTTGTATGAATCATGTTCTGTTCCTATGGTGCAACATGTTGCAGTTTCTGGAAACACTAAGCATGTACGTGTCCATGGCTCCTCACCTGTACCTTCATACGTTCCTGAGCAAGTACGTGTGCATGACACTTGCCCGGCGTTGCATAGCAATCAAGAATTTGAGGCACCCGAGGATAATCAAGAATTTGAGGAGGCACGGACTGAGTTTGAGTCCCTCGTTGAAGTTGAGGCACATGATACAGTAGATGTTGAGGAACCACGTGGTCATGGTGATACTCATGTTGAGACAATACAAAGTGCTTCTCCCAATAATGCAGCATCATCTCATGCACCTCATATTCAAGACCAACAAGCTTTGGAGCAAAACAAGGCTAGTAATATACATCCTACGGTGACTCGAAGGAAGAATGGTATATTTAAGCCTAAGATATACACTGTGCAATGTCGAGAGAGCCTGCCTACAGATGTGCATGCAGCTTTACGTGATGATGATTGGAGGGTGGCTGTAATGGCTGAATATGAAGCTCTTGTGAGTAACAACATGTGGGAGATTGTCGAACTACCTATTGGGAGGAAAGCCATATGATGTAAGCGGCTTTTCAAGGTTAAATATCATGTTGATGGCTCGATAGATAGGCTTAAGGCCAGATTAGTTTCCAAGGGTTATTCTCAAGTGCCTGGTTTCAATTTCATGGACACATTCAGTCAAGTGGTAAGGTTTTCTACAGTTCACATTCTTTTATCCGTTGTTGTAACATATCAGTGGCAGATCAGGCATGTAGATGTCAACAATGCATTCTTAAAAGGGGATTTATGTGAAGATGTGTATATACAACAGGTACCAGGCTTTGAGGAGAAGTCTAGTGATGGCAAGAACCTAGTGTGCAAGTTAAAAAGGGCTCTGTACGGTCTTCGAGAAGCGCCCAGGAATTGGTTTCTAAAACTTAAAGAGTTCCTGTGCCAATTAGGTTTTTCTTATTCCAAGGCTGATCCCTCACTTTTTGTTTTCAAGATAGATGCTGAGGTCACTTATCTGGTTGTCTATGTGGACGACATTCTTGTTTCAAGGAACTCCCGTCAAGCAATAGACCACGTGATTTAGGAGCTTCATCATAAATTTTCGCTAAAAGATCTTGGAGAAATTAAGTATTTTCTTGGAATCGAAGCTAAGAGATCCACAACTGGTTTATTTCTTTCTTAGAGGAAGTTTATTACTGAACTTCTGCAGAAGGTGAACATGCTTGATTCTAATCCAGCTTCTACATCGATGCCTTCAAATTCAAAGTTGAGCAAGCTAGATGGAACGCCATTGGACAGTGAGCAACAATATCACGGTGTGGTAGGGGCGTTACAGTATATTGTCCACACTTGACATGATATCTGTTTTTCAGTCAACAAAGTAGCCCAGTTTCTTCAAAAACCTACAACTGATCATTGGCTGGCTGTCAAGAGAATTTTGAGATATCTACGCGGTACAGTCAACTATGGCTTATGGTTTCCCAATCAAGCTCGAAATGTTGTAAACATCATTGCCTTCTCCGATGCTGATTGGGCTGGGGATGTCGATGACAGAAGATCCGTCTCAGGGTATTGTCTATTCAATGCAGGACACTTAATATCTTGGAGCTCGAAGAAGCAACGAGCCATTTCTCGGTCAACAGCTGAGGCCGAGTACAGAAGTTTGGCAGATGCTGCAACTGAAGTGACCTGGACAAAAGCAGTGGTCAATGAAATGGGGTTGCAGCTTGAGGATGTTCGCAGGATTTGGTGTCACAACACCAGCTCTGTGGCTATGGCGGCAAATCCAATCCTTCATGGAAAAACCAAGCACATAGAGCTTGATTTGCATTTTGTACGAGAAAAAGTTGCTGCTCATGAATTGCAAGTGAATCACGTCCCTGCAGATTGTCAAATAGCAGATGTTCTTACCAAACCACTTCCCGTTGTGAAGTTTGAGTTGTTTAGAAGGAAACTATATGTCATTGAAGATCAAGAATATTCTCAGAGCTGAGAAACTAGGGTGAATGTTAGATATTATAAACCTTCTCTACCTTCTCTGCTAGGTGCTATGAGGGTAGTTAAAAGTTTGTTATTGCTGGTGCATTCAGTTAAGGTGAGTGCGTTTCATGTATATATAGAGAGCTCATGTGCTCTTGTAAATCACCCTTTGAGTTGAATGAATTGAGTTTGATCTCACCACTTCGATAGTTAACAAGTCATTGGTAATGTCTTGCTTAAATATTAGCAAAGGTATCGTTTGGAGCATTCAACGCGTCCTTAGGGAGTGCAACTCTTACACATATGGGTTGGCAAAAAAAAGGTATTAGTCTAGCAGCAGATGTATGAGCCTCATTAGAATTAAAGAAAGGTTTTAGATAATATGCGGTGCAAGTGAGGCCTCCATTCTGTGTATGTTGTTAATGCAATGATGTAATCGTGTATTATGCCTGGGTGTTAATCTTTGCCGATGCGGTGTAAACATTAAGGGCAATTATACCGCGTGCGTTTTTTTTTCTATTTAAGTTTAAAGATGTTTTTTAACGAGCTTAATATTATTGTCGTTAATCATTTAAATAAAATCTTTTCTTTAAAAAAAAACTTATTTTTTTTATTTTGTCCTAAGATTTGTATCACATTTTCCTAGTTAAGATAATCATCAAAATTACACATGAACATTCATCAAATATGCAATGTTATGTATACATGAAGTTTGGTTTTTTATGAATGTATACATGAAGTTTTGATTAGATTCAATCTTATGTAATTGTATACATGAAATTTTCATTAGATCCGATTCTTGAACTTTTAATTTTTCAACACTTTAATATTGAATATGTTTGTTAAGAAAATTGGTTTAGCTATTATTAGATCCATGGATTGCTAAATTACAAAGCGGTTAATTGAGTAGATTTACATATGCAATCAAATAGTATATTGAACTTTTTTGTATACTAATTAATAAACTACAAACTTATTGCAATTAAATCATGGACAGTTCTTTCATCTTTCCTAACACATCATCAGGTTGCGGAGAAGGAGAAGAAGGAGAAGTAGAAGGAGAAGGAGAAAGCGAAGGACCTGCATTCAAATGATGTATTTATACTTTGAAATATATATATATATATTTGGTTTTATGCATGTCTGTTTTACGGTCCATGTTCGAGGGGCGAGGCTGCCCCTCCCCACAATATCGTCTCCAAAGTTCGAACTCAAACATGTGATATTTTTAATTTCATTTATAGCATTAAAAAGTTACAAAATACCTGGGATACGAGCCTTTGACTCCAAGGAGGCAATACCAGCCGATTTAATGCAGTTCCATTCGCACTTGAGATTACACCAAAATTCCCAACCACATGAATTATTGCAGTTTCTCATGCAATCGGTTGAGTCCCCAAATGCCTCATGCCCCATCATGCCCATCACCATTACTATCATCATCATCTTCTTCATTCCTAAACTTGCCATTTCCTTTAATTAATACGAGACTTGTCCTTTTTCTTCAAGCTATTGATTGTGTTGTCTCCACTATGGAAATTTTCTCCTTTATTATAAAGGAAAATGGTAAAGGCATGATTCGGTTAATCTTTTCGTTTTCATTTTAGTTGTCTTTTTAAAAGCTGGTGAAGTTGTCTAAATTTAATGTGGTGGTTCTCATTTGGTACACATATATGGTCACTTTTAAAGTTGACAGAATGGACTTTGTTGACAAAAAAAGTGAGTTATTCTGATAATTTTAAAAACTTAAAAATCCTAAACAAGGATTCAACTTGAAAATATAAAAATATTGTAACATCTTGAACTCGACTCGATTAATTTGGATAATCCATGATGTCACATTAAGTTATTAAAGCGACCAACTAGTTTTTTTCCAAAAATAGTTGAGCCAAAATATTTGATAAAATGTGTAAATCAACTAATATTATAAAATTGTATTGATAATATAATTGAACGAATGATTACAGTAGAAAAGATGATGATGTTCATCTTAAGAGATTCGAGTTTGAACCATGCGCGTGCCTTGTCAACAGTTAAGAAAAAAATGAATATATTATTATTATATCAAAGATAATGTACTCTATAATATGTGGACTTTTAATTCATGCAATTCATAAGTATAAACATGCAATGAAATTATTGCCAATTAAGACCCTTTCATGTCTTGGTCGTTAAATATTAAGGTGATTTGATTCTTTAGCATCTTATGAACTTTAGTGAGACCTATTGAATCATTACAAATCTTTTTAAAAAAGATATTAGACAAATTACTATGTGGGTATCAATACTCATCTATTAGTATCGATAGCAACCTATGAGTACCGATATTCATGAGTATCGATACTAAACTAACATTCGATGATTCAAAAATTTAAATCAATGTCGACAACATTCTAATCCTTATTTATGAACGAGTATCAATATTGAGATCCAAAAAGTACATCTAATCCTTTCACCATCCTCTAACATCAAAAATACATTTAATCATAACAAACATGCTTTTAACCTAACATCCTAAATATCAACAAACAAGATATTACATCTATGAAAAACATGAAAATTTTCAGAGTTTAAAGTGTACTATCTTATGCAAAAAACGAAAGGAATCTCATTTAATCAACTATCACCAATTTTCTAATTTCTCGTAACTTGAGATGGCTTTCTAATCTCTTCTACTAATCAAACAAGACAAAAATTGAATTACTAATACTAACGGAGGATCAAATGAAGAAAAACAAATCGATGATTAAGAATCTTCTTTTCATAAATCTCGGTTTTCTAGCAAGAATGCAAAATTGAGCTTTTAAAAAAATAGAAATGAAGAAGGAAGAGTGTGAGGAAGAGAGTGAAGAGTGAGTGGCTAGTTATTCTCTTACTCGAACAAAAAAATTTTTGAACAAATTTTTTTTTGTGCGATTCCTTTTATGTCAACACTAAAAAAATTTAAATTTAAATTCTAAATTTTAAACTTTAAAAGATTTACTCATAATTTTTTAAATTTTAATTTTAAACTCTAACTTTAAATCTTAACCTTAAACCTTAAATCTATTCTTTTTGATGTGAGAGCATAAATAGGACCGAAAAAAAGTGTTTACTCCTCTCCCTCGCGTGAATTCAAAGAAAATTAAGGTGTGATTAGACCAACTTTAAAAATGGGAAAATTGTACTCTAAGCCCTTCAACTTCTTTTCTTTAACAAAATAAACTTCAAAACCAATCCAAGACCTATTCTCACCTAGAAAGGCGTAAATTTGGCCCAAAGGCTCCGAATGTCCAACGAACTATCCAACCTAAGTTCGAGTTAAATTACGATCCTTACAATTACAATCACACTAAGTAAATTAGGGCAACTAATTTTTTTGTATTTTGCCCTAAAGTTTTAAGAGTTATATTTTGATACACAAGTTTGTAAAAAGAAATTATATAACCGTTTTATAAAATTTAAAATTTAAATCTCAAACTCTAGCACCCTAAACTTTAAACTCTAAACTCTAAATTCTAATCATAGACCTTAAATTCTATACTCTACAAAGTAAACCCCTAAACTCTAACTTAAAACCCTAAAATTGAAAGGCTTGTGTAAATTAAAGTTTACACAAGCTTATGTATCAACGTATTTTCCAAATTATAATCTCTTCTTCCTACTAACGATAAATATCAAAACTGCTCTTGAAGTTTCATCAAATGTACAATGTTATACATGAATTTTAATTTTGTGTAATTATATACATGAAGTTTCGATTAGATTCAATTTTGCGTAATTGTATACATGAACTTTTAATTAGATTAGAGTCTTGATCTATTAATTTCAGCAATTTTAATATTGAATATGTTTGTTAAGGAATTTGCTTTAGCTGATATTAGATCCAATGGTTTCTAAATTACTGCGTGGTTAATTGTGTAAATTCAAAATGAATTCCAATTACCATAAATGGATGAAGAGAAGAAGAGGAAGAAGAAGGATGGAGTACCACAGAAGCACCATTGGGGGCCATGAAAAACTCTTTGCTATACATAGGTTTTTATTGTTTCTTTTTCATGTTGTTCTTTTTTGTTGTTTTTGGTGCATTAGTTTAGTTCACTTCAGAATAAGCGTTTTCGTTCTTCTTCTTCTTCTTTTTTCCGAACCCCGACTTTAAATAGTTTAATTATTTTTAAGCAATTGATAGTTTTAAAATAATTGCAATTAAGTTATTGTCCCTCTTAAATTTTTTTGATTTTTTTTATTTCTAAGACCCTTTAAGTTAAAATCCATAAAATTAAACTTTGACCCCTCATTTTTTTGGTTTACTCACTTTTTAAAACACTTTAATTTTAAAATTAGTAAAATTAAACTTTAATTTTATGATTTAATTACTTTTTAAAACCTTATTTATTTCAAAGTTAATCAATTTGCCCCCTTCATATCTGTGCGTGTTTGGGATCGTTTTTATCTGAGTTTCCAGAAAATGGATTAAGTTACATACGGGAAACCTTTTTCATCATCAAAGTTCTTTTTTCACATATACAAACAATATAAGTATTTTAAACCTTTATGTATAATATATTAAATTACAAACTTATTGTAATTAATTCATGGAGAGTTCTTGCATCTTTCCCTATACATCAGGTTGTGGAGAAGGCGAAGGACCTGCATTCAAATGATGTATTATAATATATATCATCTATTTATATTTGGATTTTTTTTTAATTCCATTCATACCAATAAAAAGTTTCAATATACCTGGAGTATGAGCAGGAGACTCTAAGGGGGCATAGGCGGCAATACTAGCAGATTTAATGCACTTCCATTCGCACTTCACATTACACCAAAATCCCGAACCACATGAATTGTTGCAGTCTCTCATGCAATCTTCCGAGTTCCCGAATACCCCATTCCCCATCATGCTCGTCGCCATTACTATCGTTATCACCATCATCTTTATCCCTGCACTTGCCATTCCGTTCCTTAGTCGAAAGCCCTTCTTCGTTGTCTTACCTTCGATGTTGGAAAGCTACCGGTTAGGCTGTGCTGTTCCGACTATGTAGATTTTCGAGTTTATCGTAAAGGAAAGTTGAAGAGCATGATTCTGCTAATCTTTTTGTTGTCATTTTGGTTCTCTTTTAAAATTTGGTGAAATTGTCTATATTTGATGTGGTTGAATCATGTGTGGCCATTTTTAATGCTAACTAAACGGACTTTCTGGTAAAAATGGTAAATTTTCCCAACAATGCTCCAACAAACTATCAAATAACTAGAAGTTATATTACTCGCACTTGGATACGAATGTAAAAATACGACCACACGTCCGACATAGACATTTTCACTCGTTCCAAGTTTTCCCATATATTTGGAAAGTTTATCTATGTTTTGTTATCGAGCAACGTAGTTGAGACTAGCAGACTAACAATTCCATGTCCCTTCATCCCAACTTGGATCTTCAACTTCATTACTTGTGCCAGTCCCAGGAAATGATTCTTCGAATCCTTGGTCCATCCTTTCTGGCGGAGGGCAGCCCAGGTACGAGTTGTTTTCGTAACAATGCCATAAGAGTTTTTCCCAATAAGGATCCTGCAAATTTCAACATCAACACATCAATTGTTTCCACGAAAACGGAAATCTGAAGTCGAATAATGGGGGTATGTATGTGTTTTATACCTTACAAACGATGTGTGGATTTCCGACAATGACAAGCAACGATTTGGCCCGAGTGATCGCAACGTTGAACCTTTTCGGATTACTGAGAAAACCCAGACAGTAAGTTCTATCGAAATCGTTATGTTTGACTGTCGATCTTACTGCAGATACAATAATGACCTCCCTTTCTTGGCCTTGAAATTGTTCAACACTGCCAACTTTTACATCTACTAAGTCCCAGGTTTCGAGCACTTTCTTGATCTTGAGGACCTGCTGGCGGTACGGTGTTATTACTCCAATATCCGACTCGTTTAGATCAGTACTTGCTCTTAACTTATTGATGATGTCAACAACTTTGCTTGCTTCGATTCGGTTAAACCATGATGGATTATTGCCTTCTCTCTCATCACATCCTTGAATGCCAAAGAATAGGACTGGAAATTCCTTATTTGGAAAGAAATCGACATTTGACGTTATCGAGGAAGAATTATCTTCTTTACATGCAATCAACTCGCCTTTGTAGAAAAGCCTCGAAGGGAGATCTAGAATTGCCGAATGACAACGGTAATTCCTAACCAACTTTGTTACAAAATTATCATCTTCATTGCAGTAGGCTTCACACTCGAAAAGCCTTTCGAGATAGGATTTTCCCAATCCAAGAGACTCGGCATCTTTCGAGAATACAACCGGACCAAGCTGCTTTGGGTCTCCAGCAAGGACAACAACTGTTTCCCTCCTGCAAAAGTTAGCTATGGGAACCATGCTTTCTGGTTCTGAGGCTTGGCCGGCCTCATCGAGGAAAATGTGGGAAAAATGACCACGATTCACACCTTCTGCATGAAGTAAAGTCGAACTCATATATGTTGATATGATGATTCTATAGCGCTTGAGAGCTTGCAGTGGAGGACACTTAAAAACGAACTGCTCGAAGTAGGAAAAGCGAATATAATCAGTTGGAACATCCTCATAGGGGCGACTAGTGGCATTTAGCCTAAATATTTCGCTCTCTTTAACCTTCACGTTCTCGTTACTGATAAGTCTCTCTAATATGTGATCTGCAGCACTATTTGAAGCGGCACATACAAGAATCCGACCATTTTTCCTACTCGTATATATCTGTAGAATTGCTTCCACCAAAGTCTTGGTTTTACCGGTGCCAGGAGGGCCATAGATCACATAGGGAGGAGCTCCTTTGCAAGCAAGTATCATCTCGACGGAATGCATCTGTTCCGCATTCAGAGAACCCGTACAAGGCACAATAGGAGCAGTTTTAGCCAACATCCTTTTGGTCGATTCTGATGGAAAGAGGAGATTGTCTTGTAAAGACTCTGCTGCTTCAATAGCTTGGTACAACCTCCTCATAGAAGCCCGGTTATATGTAAAGTGAATATTGTATAAGTTTCCGTCCCGGTGAAGGGTGTGAAATTTGTCTGCAAATCTCAAGAGCACTTCATCAGCCTCAACACGGTAGATGTACCCCTGAAACATCCCCAAAAGGAATCCACCAAAGTTCAGATCAAGAATGCAATAACCATAACAGGGTATACCGAAATATTAGCTGGCTGATTTTCGGCTATTACAGCTCTCAAAGAAAACACCATGAAAATCAATTACCATCTCAGATATGGTTATTTGTTAGCATCCTAAAACGAGTTTAAACAAGCGTCACCAATCAAAGTTTCCCAATGGTAATGAAACCCTCAGACGAATAAATGCTTTTCTGGTTCAATGTTCTGTTGGAAGAAATAACATACCTGATATGCAGGACAATCTGAATTATCGGAGGCAATCTTCGCAAAAATAAAATCACCATGTACAAGTGAAGGCCTCTTCTCGGCTAATCCAGGGACCTGAAGAGCTACAAATTGCGGTCCTTTCCTCCTCATCATGACACATTCCATGTTATGAGCTCTCATTTCTTCCTGCAATGATGAAACCAATGAAATTAAAAAAGCAACATACAAAAAGGACCATATTATATTAGCATCTTCAACAAATCAACCATTAATAGCTACCTCTAAATGCAGTTCTTCCATTACGAGCAATGTACTGAAGAAAGCAGCATAATTCTCCTTTGTCAAACCCTCTGCAAGAATATCAGGCACATGCTTATTCTCTATTAACTCCCTGATATGTTTCGGGATTGGATATACAGCAAGCTTGCATTTGTATCCTCGGTATGTTGGCTTAGCTGGGCGAGAGGAAACCACGTATTCATCAACAGCAAATTGGTTTCTTCTTCTTGGAGCTCTCCTATAAGGCACGGTAGAAGCCAGAGACTGGGATATGTTATCTTCAGCTAACAGAAAGACTACACGTTCAATCCTACTATCGTCTACATCAAAGTGTACCACAGTTGTGTGCAAACCCATGTCTTTCGGTTTGCAAGAGAGCCAAATGGTAAGAGTCTGCTGGGATTGAAGTACTCGATCCTCGAGAGAGTATCCCTCTAAGAACCCTTGCCTATTTTCTGACTTTGAATCGGCTGATGGTTCCATTAGAGACAAAGTAAACGAATCTTCCGGATTTGAGCAGAATATCCTCACTCCCCAGAGTTCCACAGGCTCATCAGTGGTGTTCTCTAATGTAATCGGCCATTTCGAAGTTTGTCCAACAAGAATGGATTGAGGCTTTCCTTGATTGAAAGGAAAGGGAACTGAGATAATAACCGGCCCCCCTTCATTTATGTCATAACTTTGCACAGACTTATCATCAGCAAAATCAATAAATCCGATCTCGCCTTTATCACTTATGACCGAGCATTCATCATCCCAACCATCATTCCAACCGGAACTCATCGCTAATGGATTTTGATGCTAGAAAAGATGATGACAGGTATCAAACAAAACACATTGTAAACCTCACTACCACAACAAATATCTATATACATACTAGATTACAACATCCATATTCCACTTAATCATAACGACATAACCTTGGTCTTAGTACCCTGGACAACAAAGATCATTATCTATCATGATGCAAGACTACCAACATGGCAACATTACTTTCCGCTACAAACGTTATCCGCAACCCCTTGAAAAGAAACAATTTGGCCAATGAAACACGATAACAGGTTGCGGATCTATAAACAAACACTATTAAAGCAAATGGAGAGAAGTAATTCCTAGTGGAGACAGAGTACTGTTTACATTTTTAACCTAACTCAAGGTATTTAGCATTTACAATTCTTTCATGTATCATAAAAACACAATCAAACAAGTATAATGATATAGATACAATTCCAAGTTTCAACACAGTATAATCCATCAATGCTAAAAGATGTTCTAAAAGGGGAAAATAGAAGTCATACCAAGCAGGGAAAATAACAAATTTAAACAATGATGAATTCTACCCAAAACAATTCTAACTTTGACAAAAAATGGACTTAATCATGAGCATGATAACATTAAACATGGAAGAATTCATATCTAAAATGAAACAAAAGGAAACGGCAAGTATTAAAGTACCCACCTTTGATCGAAAACACAGCAAAGTTGAAACAAAAAAGTAAAGAAATTTGGGAACTTTATGTTGAAAGGGGAAAAACCCGGTTTATTAAACAAGCAATCTAAGCTAAAGAACACTTAAAACTGAGGGTTTTGAGTGAGAATTTGTGGCTTTCGAGATTTCTTCAGAACAGAAGGTAAGTGAAAACTGATGAGAAAAATATGAAAAGTTGTTCTTTCTTTTCTTTTTTTACTTTTTTAATATTAAAATGACTTTTGCTTTTTCCAATTGCTAGTACTTTGGAACGAAGTTATTCTAAAAATCAAATAAATAAATGGTTCAAATAAAAAATAACTGTTTAAAGTATAATTTTTAAACTTTAATTCTCTAAAGTATTTTTTTTTGCAAAAATAAGTGTATAAAATTTTAAATTTTATAATTTTAAGGGCCCAAAACTTAATTTCCGTTAAAAAAATTCATTACCCAATAAAATTTTCACACATGCCATATTTTAATTTATTATTTCTTTTAATTATTTTTTGTTTTTAATAATTTAAAATTTTCAATAAAATATTAAAATTCTGAAATTTTTTAAAATAGTCCCTAAATACCTAAATCTCAAATCTTCACCGCTGTCACAGTCGATCGTCGCCTCCGACCCTGCCCTTTGGTCGCCGGACCCAACCAACCATTTCCTCCAACGTTCCATCATCAGAAACCGACGAAAGGTTTACCAGTCGAACATTGAACGATGAATGTTAAAAAGCTGATCGATTTGCACACCGACCGTCGGTTTCCAGCGACGGAACGTTGGGAGAGATGGACGACTGAGTCCGAAGATCGAAAGGGTGAGGTTGGCGCCGGCGGCGGTAGCGGTGAGGATTTGGGGAGTTGGGGTTTTGTTATTTTTAGGGATTTAAGGTCTGATTTGAATATTTTTAAAAATTTTAAGATTTTTTAAAAAAATAAATTTTAAAGTTTTTTTTTTCAAATATAATTAAAAAATCAATATTTCTACCATGTGTCGCATTTTAAATGGATAACGATTTTTTTAACAATTGAGTACTTAAAATTATAACTTTTAAAACTTTAGGCACTTATATTTTTTAAAAAATATTTTAGGCACCTAAAATTCAAAAGAGACAATTTTTTTCATTTAATCCTAAATGCATAGGATAAAAGTACTATATTTAGTAATTAGTTGAATTTTAATTCATTACATAACCTCATTTACTTGAAAAATAACCAACTAATTACTACATACAATACTCTTATCCAATGCATTAGGGCATACGTTAGATAATCCCTTTCTAAAAAAATTTAAAGTTTCATTTAAAAAAAAACTCTCATAAATCCCTAAATCAAGTATTAGCATCGATTCAACCACCGATCATTTCCTGTCGTGGAAAAATCTTCATTCTCCCTTAATATTTTTTCTCATAAGCATCGTCGTCTGCCATAATACCAACAACTCTCACCGTCAATTAAAGTGATTTGAGGACTTGAGGATGTGGGGTTGGGGTTTAGGGTTAGAGATTTGAAAATTTTGGATTTTTTAAATTTTGGGATTTTATAGTTAAAAATAATTTTTTTTTAAAAAATAAAATTTTTAAATATTATTTCATTATAAATGTTTTTATATTTTTAATAATTATTACAATTATTTTCAAGGCCAATTTTACCTTTAAGACAATATTTTTAAATATTTTAATTATAATTTGAATTTTGAGGGCCTGATTGAGTGAAAAACTTTCATAAAGACTTAATGATTTTTTAATATATTTTTTGTTGAGGGTCAATTTGACCTTTAATCCAATATTTTACATGAGTTTTTGATAGGCTTAATCGTAAAAAAGTTGTCCAACCTATACCCTTTGTTTCAATTTGGTGCCTAACGTTTTTTTGGGCCACTTTGGTGCCTAATATTTCATTTCGTAACTCATATTGGGTTTTTTCGTCAATGGCCAGTAAAAAATCTCATTAACCAATTATAACATGACATGTGGCATATTTTATACATTTATTTAATTTTTGAATTACTTAAAAATTATATACTTTTTAAAAACCTCAAAGTTTTAATTTTTTTCAAACAAACCCTCAAATCACATTTCCATCATCGTTCGACATCCCCACACGTTGGCGGTTCACGGTTCACCACCCAAGCGTCGGGTACCTCACTGTTCAACATCCTCCACCCTCTAGCCGTCGATTAGAAGCACAACCAGTTCTTTTTTCTTATTTTTGGATGTTTGTCGACGGAGCAAATTGACGATTCATTCACTGATTTTTTGTCGTGTGGGGCTGACGAAGGCAAGGGCGGCCAGTGGTGGGAGGTAGGAATTTAGTGATCTAGGGTTTGGATTTGGGGTTTTAGAGAAATTAAATATTTTTGGGTTTTTTTATAAAATTAAAGATTTTTAATTTTTAGAAAATAAAAATTAAAGAAAATATCAAAATATGTCACGTGTTGTATTTTTATTGGATAACGAAAATTTTTTAACGGCCGTCACAAAAAACTCAATATAAATTACGGAATGAAACGTTAGGCACCAAATTGAAACAAAAGATATAGGTTGGGCACCTTTATGACTATTAAGTCTTTTTTATATAAAAAAGGCTTAATAGTCAAATATGTGCCCAAACTATATTTTTTTTCGGGTTAACTACTGGAATAGTCACTTATGTTTCTACTTAGTACAAAGGGTGTCACCGATTTTGAAAAATGACCAGTAAGGTCACTTACGTTTTCGAGGCGTAAACTTTTGGTTACTCAGTCGTTTATTGCCGTTAAACGTTGATGGCTTGGTGACATGGCAATGAAAGAAATAAAGGTAAATTACTGCAATGGCGACTAAATTTTATCCCTTGTACATTTTTAGTCTCCGATTTTAAAAAATAAACATTATTGTCACTACTGAATAGGGGTGTATACGGTTCGGTTTCGGTTTAATTCGGTAAGCTATTTTAGTAACCATCAGTTTTCAGTTCGGTAAACCTCGGTTTTCAGTTTTTCCATATTAACGTAAGTTTTCGAAATTTTGTATTTTATTTTGACAAAATAACTTTATTTGATGACTTTTAAACAATAAGGGTTAAAGTTTTAAAGTGTTTTTCATAAATATTTATTAAAAACTTGATTTTTTAAGTAAATAGTAATAATTAAAAATGCATCTACAATATTTTAAGTATAAAATACATATTTTTACATTAGAAAAATAATTATAAATTAAATAAAATATCAAATTCGGTTCGATTCGGTTAACCACGGTTTGCAAACTTATGAACCATAAACCGTCCAAACACCTCGGTTCGGATCGGTTTTCGGTTTTGCGGTTAACCATGCTCAGCCCTACTACTGAAAAAGTTTCTTTCTAATTTCACCCTTGAATTTTTAAAAATTAATTTTTCAACCCTAAAACTTTGCAATCAATTAGTACAATAATATTATAAAGGCTTAAATGAAAAATATGTGCATAAAGTATATACTTTTTGAATTTTAAGTGTCGAAAGTATTTTTTTAAAAAATAGGTGTCTAACGTTTCAAAAGTTAGAATTTTAGGTGTCTGGCCGTTAATGAGTGTTAAAAATATATATTTAACCAATCAATGCTTGACACGTGGCCCGAATTTGATTTTTTTAAAAAAGAACAACACCTAAAAATTTCATTTTTTATAAATCCTGAAAATTTGAAATTTTCACAAAATAGTCCCAAAATCCCTAAAATTACCTAAACCCAAACCCCCAAATCGCCGCCGCTTCTGTCGCCGATCGTCGCACCTGAGCACACCCCTTTGGTCACAGGATCAAGGCGGTCATTTCCCCAACACGGCGTCACCGAAAATAACGAACATGATGATAAGATGAATAAGTCTCGGACCAACTCTGCTTTGTAATTATACAAATATATATATATATATATATATATATATTACATTTATGCGATAAGAATCCATTACCTGGAAATTTTGTAATGCTTCAAGGATATAAGCAGTTTCCTCTTTCTCCTCTTCTTAATGTATGCCTATTTTAATATTCTTTTCTTTTTTTTTCTCCTGCTACGAGTATTAATTATTTTAAACAATATTAAACTTTAATATTTTATTTGAAGTTGGTTTTAATTTTTTTAAATAACTCGTTAACATTTCAGTTTTTATCACTTTAACATTTACTAACCTAACCACTGTAATTATTAATTAATATATATTATAAATTTACTTTTCAAAATAAAGGTATATATATTATAAATTTAATGAATTTTCCATCCATTTTGGTTAATACTAACATGTATTGGTACTAATTGGTTGGTACAAGATGTTAGTATTTTAAATCAATTTGTTATTAATATTATTGGTACGAATTGGTTAATACTTTTGGCACCTAAAATTCAAAAAAAGTATTCTTTAGGCACCTATTTTTCATTTAAGCCTTTATACTATTATTGTGCCAATTGATTGCAAAGTTTTAAGGTTGAAAAATGAATTTTTAAAAATTAAAGGGTGAAATTAGAAAGAAACATTTTTAGTAGCGACTATAATGTTTATTTTATTAAAATCGGAGATCAAAAATGTACATGGGATAAGCTTTAATGGTCATTGCAGTAATTTACCCTATTTTTTCGCTGCCAGATCACCAAGCCGTCAACGTTTAACGGCAATAAACGGCTGAGTGACCAAAAGTTTACGCCCCGAAAACGTAAGTGACCTTATTGGTCGTTTTTCAAAATCGGTGACCAACTCTGTACTGGAGAAAACATAAGTGACTATTCCAGTAGTTAACATTTTTTTTTATTTAGGTGCCCAAACTAATTTTCGAGCTAAAAAATGCCTAAAGTTTCATTTTGTGGCCTATTTAAGGTTCTCCGTTAACTTTCACTGTTAAATGTCACGTGTCACTTCAAAAAAAATATATAAAATTATATTAAAAATAAATAAAATTAATAAAAGAAAATAAAAATAAAAATATATCCTAAAATTTTCAAATAGTCCCCAAATCCCTATACCCCTAATCCAGCCACTCCCCCAGCGGCGACTGTATTGTCAGCGACAGAATGAAGCACCCTCCTCTCGATGAACAATTCACACGCCATTCGTTGCCCCTCTTGCTACCGTTCGTCGCGAATCATTCGACAATTTCGTCGATTTGTACGGCGTCGGTCGATTTCTTGAGACAGGGTGGTAGGGAAAATGGTCGTGGTGGTCCGACGATCGATATGGTGGGCGGTGGCGTGACAATCGACGGCGAAATCGGCCTAAATCGGGATTTAAATTTTTAGGGATTTTTAAATTTAGGGTTGTTTTGTAAAATCTGCCCAAACATAATTCAAAAATCACGGAGGCAACAGATTTGCAGCTTCTTTCTTATGACTCAAGGTACAATCTTACTGCTTTGCAGCTTCTTTCTTAGGACTCAATTGAAGATTCTACAAACAAAGTCAATAAAACCTAAATCACAACCAATAACATAACAAAGGCAGCATCCATAACAACCAAGGAATTCGCCACTTAAATGAAAACATATTTAACGTCTAATAGGAACTTCTTCCTTCTCCCTCCGATCTTTTTCATCTCTTGGTTGACAAAACAGTGAGGTAGTGTCGTTAGTCATGGCCAAGTATTGACTTCATCTAACGACACCGCTTCACTGTTATGTCAATCCAGAGACTATTTTGTCTCTCACCAGTAACTTCGTCTCCCTAGAAAGCCCACAATCTTCCTTCAAAGTTGAATATTTTGGAGCTTCTCTGGATATGCGGCTACGTTTTTTTCTGGAGATATTCTAAATTACTTGTACAATTTTAGGGTTTGGCCATTGTGGGCGGATTGGATTTGGTATAGTATTCTCGATATACTCTCCCTATATATAGTATATACTATCTGTTAGGTTAATTATAAATAACAGTTACACATATAATGAGAAATTAATGATCTATTTTATTTAAAATCCAACAAATCACCCCTAATCTTAGCAACATTACTCAGATTGGACCGTGAACCTTTCTTCCATCAAATTGGCCCTTAAACTTTGCCAGCTTGGTCAATTTGGCCCATGAAATTTGAAAACCAAACACAAAATGACCCCAAGATTAATGAAGTTTCTTTTTGGATATTTTATCAATGTTGACCACTAAAGTGCTGACATTATCCATGGAGGAGTGAGGGGGGTTTTAAACTTTATTTAACATGTTAACCTTATAGACCATTTAGTGTTACGCTTTCAAAATTTAAGGGACAATTTGATCGAAATTATTAAATTTAAGGGTAATTCGACACACTTTCCAAGTTCAAGAGTAAATTTGAACAAGGTTACATTACTTTGATCTAAGAAACATTAATCTTGAATCATAATGTCCTCCTAAAAAGACATGGAAGTGATCATTATATATATCAGCTAGTTCTCATATTTGTACATCCATTAAAATTTAATTTTGATCCTACAGTAAGTTTAATAATATTAATAAGTAAATTTGAAAGGTAAGTAATAATCTTCTTTTTTACTTTTTTTTTTCTTTTGAATTGTAAATGAGACCAAATGTCATTACATCAATGTGTGAGCATTCTCAAATGAAGAGGGTCATATCTATCTCTAAAGAGAATAGTAATGAGCAAAGGCGGTTTATCCTCGAAAATGAACAGTAAACTATCAACATTGTTCGTAAGTTTAGCGAATGATTCACAACCATATTTGCTTTTCGGCAAATTAATTGAAAGTCTAGCATCCATGGTTTGAAGAATAATCTTGATATAACACGAACTAAGGTAAGTGGACTGAAGTGCGAAGAGAAGGAAGTGACCAACTAGTGAACCCCAGTGCTATCAATTTGACATTGAATTTTTTCAGCTGTGTGCTAATGAGTTAGGAGTATATTGACACATTCAATATATATAGTTAGGATCTGTAAAACTTTTTAAGTTTTACCCGTTTTTTTTATCGTTGGATAGAGGAAATAGATGATTGAGATTAATTCTTTACTTTTTTCCCAAGTGATAATCTTCACATATTCTTCTGTTAATCTCATACATCCGTTTCACCCATCAAACGATCTAAAAAGTGTAAAACTTAAAGAATTTTACACGGTGTAACTGGATATTATATATATATATATATATATATATATATATGAGTTAGGATCAACTTAGACAATGTAAAATTCAAAAGAGTTTTACACGTTTTTTGGATCGGTAGATGAGGGGAATGGATGGCTTAGATTAACCACTTACTCTCTTTTTTTCCAAGTGATAATTTTCACATATATACTGTTAATCTCATCCATTCGTTTCATTCATCCAACGGTCTAAAGAACGTGTAAAACTTAAAGAGTTTTACACTGTGTAAACGGATCATATCTCTATATATTGAATGTGACAATATAAAAAATTAAATGTTATATTATTTAAATTTTAATGATCATTATGTTTTTCGATGATCATTTTTATACTTTAGGATAATTTAGTTACCATGTGTACTTTATGCTTAATTATTTATTTACGTAAAAAAGAAAAAAAAACTATTATGTAACCAGTTGCATGGATAAATATTCTTTAATTTAGGGTATAGGGCTTAGGAGTTTAGGTGTAGGGGTTAGAATTTAGGGATATTTGTTTCAATTTAAGGTTATCATTTAGGGTTTATAGGTTAAAACTTAAATCCTCACTATATTACCCTAAAAACTAAACCCTAACCTATAAATCCTAAATTATAACCCTAAACCTTAAAATGAAACAACTATCTCTAAATTCTAAACCCCTACACCTAAACCCCTATACCCTAAACTAATTCCCTATATCCAAAACAAAGCACTAAAGAGACTATGATCCAACAATAATTTTATACTCTACATATAATACTGAGAAGTCTACTTTTGTTTTCGGAGGATGTATGATCCACCATTTTTAAATACAATAATTAATGTTATCAAAACTGAACTGAATTGATCAATCAAACCGAAATCCGACAGATCCAACATTCCGATCACAAGCGTAAAACAAAACAGGTCTGACTCAAATTATTATTCATTAATTAAACTAGTTTTATTAAAACAAACAACCCAAACCGAGCTTAAATAAGCAAAAGAGGGAACTTCAAACTCCGACAGCGATGCAAAAACTTCCTACGGCGGCAATGTTGCCCGATTGAGAACATGTTCCAAGTGAATCGTAGAATAATGTCATCGGCAACTGCATGGCGATTCTTTATAGCAGTTTTTCGAGGATTCGTGCAAAGCCAATATTTGTGTAGGGTTCACTTCTTATCGCTTTCTCTTTAAATCTATGGATCCTTGCCACAGCACCTTCTCATAACAAAACCATCAGAAACAACATAATAAGACTAAAAAACAAGTGAGAATTTACAGAAAGACTACATGATATCAACTGTTACTCGGACTCTGGGATAAGTGTCGGGTTTAATACAAGCATATGAGTTTAGCTAAGAATATCAGTCGGCGTATCTGAGTGAAGTTTTGAGCACAGTTCCAATGGAGGATAAAATGATAGCCGGGAGTCATAAGCACTCCGGTACAACAATCTTAACGGGGATACTAACTTAAAAATATTGAGGAGAAGACAAATATGGTACAGGTTAAGGTAGCAAGAAAAAAGGCATTACTTATGCTGGTCTTACAAAGATATGATAAAAAACCTGAGCATAGAAAACACATCTATATGCTGCTCATACTTTCTAATTTGTTGTTGCTATTGTTCACTAGGTCTTATATAATTGTCGAGCAAGAAAGCAAGACAAATTTCAAGATCTAAAGCCTGATCTTGGGTAGGGAAAAAAAGTTTTATTAGTCTGCACGGGAAGAGAAGGGAGGCGGCACAGTGGAACATAAAAAGGTTAAGCTTGGAAAAGGAAAATTTACATGTCTAGACTCGAGAGCAAAAGTGAACACCCAAAAGCTTCTGGAAAGGAATAAAAAACCTTCCTATGATGAAATAAAATTTTCTTGAAAACAGCTAGGTAAAGGTTCAAAATAGCAGCAGGAAGTCCACATAAAACACAAATTCTAATTACAAAAGCCTAGAGATCAAAGTTTTGCAGCCCAAAAGCGAGAGGAACAGTGTGCCAAAGTACCTTTTGTATCTCTTCTTGGAACCGCATGGACAAGGAGCATTTCGGCTCATTTGTCCACTCCTTGCCATGTTAACCTTGGCAAGATCCAATGGTGTTGACCCCATTAGCTTTTGCACCTGCAAAAGGAAAAACAGAGCACATGGCATTTCCATTTTCCCATAAGTAAATACTCAATTTGTGAGATTTTAGCCGTAGGAGAAACATTCATCTGAACTCAAATGTGAAATTCAGCAATCAACAAATGAATGAAGACAGACATCTCTGTCTTCTAAGCAAACAGGCATTGAATCAAAAGAGTATTATGCATACTCTATAACTCTATGTTCCTCCGAATCTTCATTTTCCATAAAGTACTCATGTCCGTTGCATCTGGAATGAATATGGGGATAACCCTCTAAGCATACTCCAAATACATGACAAAACTTAGAAGATCAACAATAACATACTCGTGTCAGAAACATATACATATCTGAATCCAAGCAAAAAAGATATATAATCATCTTTTCGATTCAGATAATGTGCATGATAGCGAAGAGCAATAGCCCATATCCACTCAGACAAATATTTTCTCTCTCTTTCTAATAACTCGTCGCCTCATCCTACTACATTCAATACCATATCAACCGGGCAACAGCCAGAATACAAAGATGCATTAACTAAGAGAATTTAAGATAGGACAAATTGAGCTATAAACGTTAAGACACTAGCTCATACATTTTAATCATTCGACATATAATCACCCAAAAAAAAGCAGCACTACCTCGGGAAAGTTCTTTGGCATCGGTTTCCCTTCCTCTTTCAACTTAACCATCTTCTTATGCACTTCTTTAACCCAAGTAAACTTCGCAAGAGCGTTCTCAACATCCAATAAGGTACAATCACACTGCTTTGCAGCTTCTTTCTTATGACTCGATTGAAGATTCTACAAAAAAAAGTCAATAAACCTAAATCATAATCAATAACATAACAAAGGCAACATCCATAACAACCAACGAACCCGCCACTTAAATGAAAACACATTTAACACAATAATATACCAAAAAGATAAGAAAAAATGCACGAAAATAAAATCTGTGGAGGTAGAATTAGAAAAACAACCTCGCCGGTCGGATCACAACCTCCAAGATACCTAAATATGGCTATTTTCTTCTCAAAAACGTCGTCAAACGTAGCCTCGCTGTTTCTTCCGGTTATGTATTGCTTAAATTTCCCTAAGCTTCTAGCATTCTTCATTTCATCGGCAAATCCTAAAGTAGCAACTAATTGAGTATTGTTAGCAAATTAAATTTGATTTTTTCAGGAAAAAAAGTAAAGCGCAGTGATAGAGGAGAGGAGAGGACTCACGGAGGAGAGTGAAGGATTCGTCTCTGGTTTGTTTATCATCCGGAGAGGTCTTTTTGCCGGTGAAGACCCCTTTGATCGAGTCCATCCACGAGGAGTGGACAGGTGACGTGGTGAAGATCCAACGGTGCTGTGATGGAATAGATTGACAGTCGGGGTAACTGTATCCAGATGAAATGAAGCTTCTCTTCGGAATGCTGTTTATGAATCTAGAAGAAGAAGAAGAAAGCATTGTATATTGGGAAAAAAATGACTGAAAGTTTTGGCAAGTTTCTGAGGTTTATCGGTGAAAGAGATGCTCAGGGTCCATTTTTAACAATTTAGACCACCAAAACGCTGCGTTTCAAATGAAAAAAACCAAAATTTGGAAATGGCAGGCCGGGGGGATATTGTAACATGTTAATTCCTTTCCTTTTTGGTACATAGAGAGGCAACTCAAAGCGTAGCCCAAAGCCCAAAATTCAGTCCAAAACATCCTTAATAAGCAACGACGGATCTTTAGAAATTCTCAGTTTGGAACGAAAATTCAATAATTCTATATTCCTTTCAATTTCTTTCAAAATTCTCATTTTGTTAAGGCAAATATTAAGGTCGCTAAATTATTAGTTCGATTTCAAAAAAAAAATCAATTTAATTTCAATCAAGTCACAGTCTAACATTGATATGGTTC
This sequence comes from Hibiscus tridactylites, assembly GCA_958450335.1. Classification (NCBI taxonomy): domain Eukaryota; kingdom Viridiplantae; phylum Streptophyta; class Magnoliopsida; order Malvales; family Malvaceae; genus Hibiscus; species Hibiscus tridactylites. The sequence goes on from OY288267.1 coordinate 16,432,393, forward strand.
ATCTATTTTTGTGTTTCCGTGACTAGTGCTTGAAGATGAACTCAATCCCAAACCTCAAGATGTCTAATGCTTAGCCACTAAACTAGGCATAGTACATGTCATAATTTCACAAAAATAAATATTTAATCTAAATAGTGTAATGCAGTTTTGAAACTGTGACTTTTTGTGCAAAAGGTCTCAGTTTCGATTTTTTAATAATATTTTAATTTAATTTTGAGAGATGACATAGCTGAAGTAAAATATTTTGTTTTGGTGAAATTATAACATATTCTAAGCCTAATAGTGACCAAGTGTTGGCACTCTAGTGTTTGTTTGTGTCCAGTCCCGAGCTGTCAACAGTTTTAAATTTTGTTCGACTAACCAGACGGTAAAACGTATCATTCGATTGGTCGGATAAAATTAATAAAAAAATACCGTCTGATTTGTTGACTTGGAGAGAGAAATAACATGAAAATTTAAAGAAAAAGAAATCATGTTAGCCCTACCGTTAGTTTTTTAACTATCGATAATAAAAATAATAAAAAGACTGTAACATTAGGTATGATTTTGTCCAAAATAATAACTAAATAACGAAATAAAAATACGTAAATAAATTGATATCAAATAAGAAGTTTCGCCGACACATGCAAATCTCTAAACCAATCTTAGTTGTTCATAGCATATCCCCTGAAACTACTCTGCTAGAGAATGTTAATCAATATTATCTTCTTCTCGAAACAAACAAAGTTGTGTTGGTGGATTTCCATGTTATCTACTATTTTAATGAATCTGAGTGAGGGTGGCAAAAATCATGATGTTCATAGGATGACTACAATTTTTTAATTAGCTTAATTAGCTAAAGTTTTAATTTAATCATTAGGAATGTTTCCCTGTTGGTGGTCAAATAAAATATTTACAGATACCTAAATGCCAAATCAAGACTCATTATTTTATTTAAAGTGTAATCCATGTGAAGAAAGAATAACCTAATACATCAATTGACAACCATTCGAGTGCATGAAAGCTTTACCTTTTAAACTGTTCGTTTCAGCCCCCCTTCACTTCCATATCCATTGATCTATGGTACAACACCCTTAATCTTCTAACGAGAATGGTGGAATATATCGAGCGAGTATGAGCCCGTCGACATTATCCGTATCTTCTCTCCTAACAACAAATCTCAGAAAGAATATTGGAACATCTAAGCTTTGGTCCGCCTAAACGCGAACCAAATCTCGTAGTGATTGAACAATAAACTGTCGTGTGTATGCTTCCCAAGGTACTCGAGCCCTAAACTCGTGAGCCTTTTCGTGCATTCATCCCCTCCCAATCGCGTACAGAACTTTATGTTGTGCGAAACAAATATGCGCCCATCGTAAGGCTTCAGCTTATTCACCAACCTCTCGAGTCCAGCCCACACGAGCTTATCCGGCATATGGAGAAAAACAGCACTAGCGTATATCAAATCATATACGACGTCGGATCCAAACTTTGTGAAATCCATATCCTCACCACGAACAATCAAGGGTCGCTTATGTAACAGCCCTTGAGAAGGCAGCTCATACCTAAATGCAGCCATTAAGGAAAGCTCATCCCTTTCAAGACAATGGAAATGCTCGGGTTTAAGATACCGGATAAAATGCAATCCCACACGAAGGGTTCCACAACCGATCTCGAGCACACGGGAATTAGCTGTTAGGTGGCTAGACTCAGCAAGGAACTCAAAGACGTCCCGACCTCCTGCCCACGGCTCCCCATAATTACTATGGTGCTCTTCGACGAGAAGCTCACTCGGGCATGGAAGAGCAGTGTGATTACTCGCTTCAGACCCTTCATAGTGTGAAATTCCCTTAAAGCTGAACATTGCAGAAAAAATTATCACTAATTAGATAAAAATAACACACAAAAAATCAAATATAATTGTTTGATATTAGACTAAAATCATGTAGTTTTTTACTCACAAAATGCTAACTTAAAATTTTAAAGTATTCAAAAGCAATTTCTGCTTTCTATATCCAAAAACAAACATGTAGGAACAATGCCTTTGTAAATTAAACAGGAATCAGAACTTCATGCAGTAAAAATGTCAATTTTTCTCATCTCTATTATTTTAATTTTAATATCATTTAAAACAAACTTATCTTCAACTTCACACTGTCTAGATTAATATCCTTCATCAATCCATCTATTTTCTCTATTTCAGCTTATTCTGAGAGAAACACAACAGATAAAAGGACAGAAATTAAAAAAAATTAAGCTTCTGAATTAGATTGAGGATTTACTTGTTGAGATCTTCTAATTGTTGAGCACGTGTTCGAGGATTGATCCCTTTACGGAGCACATTATCCCGCATATGTAATCCATTAGCTCGGATCTGATCTTTCACCCATTCAATATCATCTCTGCTCGTTGAAATCCTCCGATCCACGTCTTCTTCCGACACTGAACCACCGGCAACGGCGGTGGAGGTGGTGGTAAAGGTGGGAGGAGGGCAAGTACGAGGAGAAGGAGAGGAGAGGGAAGACAAGAGGAAAAACAAGAAGATTGTGGCGGCGGAGACGGAGAGAACTAAAACCGGAATCGTAATCACTATCCCTTTTTGTGACGGTGGCGCCATTTGTGGATTCTCCTCCTCCTTCACATACGCCTTTAGAGAGTTTCTGAGAGATTGGGAATTTTTATTTTAATTTAAAGTGGGAGAAGAGAATGTCGTTTCGAATGGAAAAAGATAAGACCCGACGTCGTTTATTCAACTTTTTTATTATTATTTTTAGTTTCTGAAAACAGTAGATATAGAATTTATTAATTATTTAATTAAAAATAGTGCTGTCGGCGGCTCGGCGCTCGGATCGTGAAAAGATTCCATGTTTCAATATGGGGAGGGGAATAGGAGCTTCTAAAATTAAAAAAATAAATATACTATGAGTCACACAATTGTTAGTTTAATTATAAACAAGTATTTTTGTTCTCTAAAAGTTACATTTACTCACTCAATTTAAAAATGGTTACAAATATATCATTAATCGTTAAAATGGATTAAAGATAGTGACAATGACATGGCCTTAATTCGATGAAATTTTATAAATTTAGTCTTTTATATTTAAAAAAATTATAAATTTAGTATTTGTTCTTCTCTCACAAATGTTATATTTTTTTTTCCAGTAATCCAATTATCATCTTAATTAATAACTTGTTGATGTTCTACGGTAGAATGCAATTGTCCATTTATTGCTTTGATCCCATTTACTCAAAGTAAGGTGGTTGTGAATTAGAAAAAGAAAATGAAAATCCACAATCCCACATTGATGGAATAAAAGGAGTGAGAAGAGTTTATATACACTTACTCACCTTATCGCTATTGAATGACTTGAACCAACATTGTGTCTCATGTGTAGTGAGGTGCGAATCAAATTGATTCAAGTTGTGGTGTACTTGTATAATATGGGTGATGCAAATGTCTGAATCGGTTTGACCCTGTGTAGGCTTGCAAGTATTTTACCTATTATGAATTAATTTTTTCCTTAGATAAGTATATATGATAAGATAATATTCCGAATTTAATTTTTTTAAATTCAAATATTAACAGATAATGCTAGATATTCACAGAGAAATATCAGGATAATTAGTGGCCAGAATTAATTCGAAATATTTTAAGGTTTCCCACGTTTAACCTAATTGCTCCCTATAAATACATGACTTCCTCTTCGTTTCCCACTGTTGTATCTTGGGAGACTAACGATCAAAGAACTCTAGCAGCGAGGAATTAATTTTTTCCTTAGATAAGTATATATGATAAGATAATATTCCGAATTTAATTTTTTTAAATTCAAATATTAACAGATAATGCTAGATATTCACAGAGAAATATCAGGATAATTAGTGGCCAGAATTAATTTGAAATATTTTAAGGTTTCCCACGTTTAACCTAATTGCTCCCTATAAATACATGACTTCCTCTTCGTTTCCCACTGTTGTATCTTGGGAGACTAACGATCAAAGAACTCTAGCACCGAGGAGTGATCGATTCTGTTTTAAAGAAACTGCGTTTCTGCAAGCCTTAATCAACTGATATGGGTTATTTTTTTTTTGAAACTGTTTTCGATTATATTTATTTTGTTTATTTAGAAACTGATTTAAACTTAAACAAGCACCAAAACAATGACATGAAAAGTTCGATAATGTCATGATGGCAAACAGGTTCTAAATAAATGAGTGTGACAAATGTGTATATGCCAAAACTATAGATATTAAATATGTCATCTTATGTTTATATGTTGATGATATACTCATTGTTGGAAGTAACAATGAAGTGGTAAGACGTACCAAAGACATATTAAATTCAAGATTTGGTTTGAAGGATATGAGATCATTCAATACGATTTTAGGCATCCAAATCAAATGGTCAAAAGAAGGTCTCATATTAATTTAATCATACTATGTGGACAAGATTCTTGAGAAATTTGGCAAAGATAATTCTAGCATAGCAAGAACTCCTATAGACACATGCTAACATTTGTTCAAGTGAAAAATATAAGGATCATAGGCAGTCTAATGTACCTCATGAGCTGCACTATACCAGATATTACTTTTAATGTGAGCAATTTAAGCAGATTCACAAGCAATCCAAGTAAAACTCACTGGAAAGCAATTGTGAGGGTACTAGGATATCTCAGATATACTCGAGATTACGTATTGCATTATTTCAGAGATCATGTTATTTTAGAAGGATACTCTGATGCTAGTTGGATATCTGATATTCAAGATACTAAAGGAACAAGTGGATATGTCTTCACTTTGAGAGGAGGAGTCGTGTCATGAAAATCCTCAAGACAAACAATAATAACCAGATCCACAATGAAATCTGAATTTGTTACTCTGGATAAATCTAGGGATGGGCACGGGTCGGGTCGGACCGGGTTTTTGGCCCACCCGAACCCGACCCGAAAATATTAACCCTAAACCCGAACTCGACCCGACCTGACCATATCTTTTAAAAGACCCGACCTGACCATATCTTTTAAAAAACTCGACCCGACCCGACCCGAAAATAAATACCTTAAACCCGACTCCGACCCGACCCGACCTACATAAAAAATCAATTTTAGGGACTAAATTGTAAAAAATAATTTTAAGAGACTTAATTGTAAGAAATAATAAATTTAAGGACTAAATTGTAAATAAAAAAAATCAATTTTAAGGACCTAATTATAAAATATATATATATAAAGGGGTATTATTACAAATATCCCTAAAAAATTTAGAGGAAAATTACAGTATTAGTCCCGGGTCGGGTCGGGTCAGATTTTTTCATCCTAAAACCCGAACCCGACCCGACCCGACCTCACCTTACACAAAAACCGACCCGACTCGAACCCTATTTTTTTTTATAAAAATACCTGAGTCGATCGGGTCGGATCAGGTCAGAACCCGTCGGGTCCAGGTTCCGTGCCCATCCCTAGATAAACCTGGAGAAGAAGCCGAATGGCTTAGGCAATTTCTTAAGAATATTCTCGAATAGCCGAAACATGTGCTTACAGTATGCATATACTGCGACAATCAAGCAATGATTGCTAAGGCACAAAACTGGATGTACAATGGTAAGTCGAGACATATGCGTCGTCGACACAACACCGTTAGATAACTGATCTCAAATAGAGTTATCTCTATTGATTATGTAAAATCAAAGGATAATATTACGGATACGCTAACCAAAATGTTAAATTGAGATCAAGTTGAGAAAACATTGAAAGAAATGGGACTAAAGCCCATGAAAATAAAAGCGCTATGTGAAAGGACTGGAGATTCCTGTCCCAAGTATGTTCCTATGATGTAAACAGTGACAAAAATAGAATAGGCTAAACAAAAGCTTTTAATGATCATTGTGTGCTTTAGTGAACCAAGCAACATAAGTCACCTATGTGAAAGTGAAGTGGGGTCGGAGACTATTGGGGCATAGTTCTTTCAAACTCTTGTATAACCAAGGAGATGTTCATGGCCATAAGGACATAACCATGAGAACAAATACTCTTTTCAAAGAGGCAGTTGTGTGAGGTATATCATCGTTTACACAAACGACAGAACAGTTTAAGGACATCGCATCTATTGGGCAGCCAGTAAAGTAAATATACTTTAACAAGGGAAGGTTCAAGGGTGGACACCTACATATCCTATGCAGCTATCAATCGTAGAAGCTATCATCACATCCAGTCAAAATGTTTTGATAAAATCATCAATTTCACTCATGTGAGAGATTGTTGGAAAAATGTGAAGAAACAGTTACTTTGAGCCTTATTTTGAATAAGTAAAGGCGGAGTTTCGAATAGAATACCATTAAAATTATTCTACTCCGTAAGACCTTTACAACAATATCTCATAAGCTCAAAACAGATGAGTAATAAATAAAAAATTGATGCTCAAAATAAAGTGGTTGTGAATTAGAAAAAGAAAATGAAACCCCCCAATCTCATATTGATGGGATAAAAGAAGTGAGAAGTGTTTATATACACTTACTCAACTCATGGTGATTGAATGACTTAAACTACCATTGTACTTTGCACACAGGGGTGTAAATTAATCCTATTTCGGTTGAGGTACACTCGCATAATGTGGGCAACGCGAATGTTTAGACTGATCGAGCCCTGCAAATATTTTACCCACTGCAAATTAATTTTTTTCCCTTAGATAAGCATATCTGATAAGATAATATTTTGAACCCACGTCTGGACTGATCGAGCCCTGCAAATATTTTACCCACTGCAAATTAAAATTTTCCCTTAGATAAGCATATCTGATAAGATAATATTTTGAATTTAAAATTTTTAAATTCAAATATTAACAGATAATGCTAGATATTCACAGAGAAATATCTGGATAATTAGTGGCCATAGTTAATCATGATTCCTCTTCGTTTAAACATATCACAAAATCAGTTTTTACTCCTAAAAATTCTTCGTATTTTTTTAGTGATAGTTAAAAGTAAGTTTTTGTTCGTGATTTCTTGCTGGTGCAGAAAATCATCCACCGAGGAGTGGTCGAGTCTGTTTAAGAAAATTACATTTTTGCAGGCTTCAACTAATTTGGGTTATTTTTTCTGAAATTATTTTCGATTATATTTATTTCGTTTATTTCTTTTATTTTCAAATTTATTATTTTTGATTATTTCGGATTTAACCTCTGAATTGTCCAACGGATTGTAATAACCAAATTGATTTCAATAATAAAACAAACTTTATTGCTCCATTCCGTTTGTAAGAAAACCTCCATTGCTCGGAGTTGAGCAATATTTGTATCCATTACACCATGAGGACCCAAAATCAAAGCAGACCTCAATTCCATACAACCTTGAAGAGGAGGTGACCACCAAGAAATAGATTGTTTAACCTGAAACCTGACAACAGAAGCACAATCTCTAGGATCACTACACATTAGTTCATATAAAATAAAACAACCCCATCTATTCTTCAATAGCTTAATCAAGGCAGAGAAGGGGGATCCGAGCTACTCATTCGACTCGCAAAGGAAGAACATGACAAGGGTTACCGTAATCTTCTTCGGAATTTTTGAGATTGTCAACCCCAACTTCACAATCCTTGAAAATCACCACTTCAAAGTTCAAACGTCTCCTCGTCCTTCATATGACACTTCTGAACCTGAGATGAAGAAAACACCATCAAAGAACCTATCCTAATCCTATACAAGGTAAGAAAAACACACTACGCTATATATGGCTTACTCGGTCCGGCTAATCGGGTGTTAGACATTGAAGAACCATCATCATCTTCTATCAAAACCTGTAGTAGATCCTGCAAATAATAATAATCCTCGAGAAAAATTGATATTGTTTATGAAAGATCAGAAAAGAGGATCAATATATTAGAATGAATATAGGCTTACTAGGATGTCAAATTCGAAAGGATCACTTCCATCGTCTTCCGAGTTCTCACTTTCTTTGGTGGCATTCTGTTATATGCGAAAAAATAAGAAGAATTAAATATAATCCGTTATGTCATCATGTACACTAGTAAAAGAAGAAGATTGCTGAAATTTTGTAACATAAGTGAATTTAGAAATATATGTACCTTTTTTTGGAACAACCGTTGTATGGTGCTATTGAGGCTGCCTTCCCACCTCTCTTTATTTCCCTCCTCGTCTAGTAGTACTTTGTGCAACATTGGTGTGTCAGAGTGTCCTTGAGAGAACATCTTCATCTTTGGGCAATATTCCACAACTACACTTTGTAAGGATGGGAATCCAAAGGTATAAATCCCTGCTGAGCAGAAGCTTTCTAACTTTGCTAGCCTTGTAAGTTTCAAAATTTTGAGTTGGGGGAAACTGATTTCATCATCATCACCATCCCCACCTTGTATTATTTCTTCTATATTGTTGCACCTCTCTATCTCCATTTCTTTGAGCTGCACTAGACTTTTGGCTGTGGAATGTGTAATTAGTTTTATGATTCTGTGACATCTCCATACATGCAAAGTCACCAGATTTCGGAAAGATACCGAGGAAGGAACTAAATTAATTTTTAATTTGGGGCAGAAACCCACTTCCAAAATCTTTAGATTCTGGAATGCTTCTTTTTCCTTCCACAGATACATCAATTTAAAAAGACATAGCAGATGCAACTCAGTTATCCGAGAGAGAACCAATCGTGCAGGTCTTTCCTTGCCACCTACACCAACTTCTTCTTCAGTTTGGGGTATCATCTCTTTAAAATGACAATAGCTTATTTCAAGAGTTTGAACATTGGATAAGGATAAGAAGTGGAACAAGTAAGATGGCAATACGGTTACTTGGTCTGGATAACCCCAAAGTTTGACAACTTTTAGGTTGGGAAAGTAGTGAGATACAAGTTGTTGGCCATGGCCATGGCCCTGGCAATGCCATATCTCTTTCCAATCCAAATCCAGTCGATGCAGATTTGGAAACGTAAACTGCACAATTCCCATTTTTTTTGTTAACAACATGATATATAGATTTCTAAATAATTAGTAGTAGTAGTAGTTAGGAGCTTAAGAAGCTACCTGATTCACCCAAAAGAGGGGTTGTTGAATTGTAATTCCACTTGTTTCTTGAGAAGCAAACAATATCTTCACTTTGTCGCATCCATCAACCGAGATCTCCTTCAACAAGGGCCAATTTATAGCATGCATTTCATGATGGATACTCTTCAGATTTGGCAGTCTACTAAGAGACAAGAATGTCAAGCGTGGAAACTCAAATGTAACAGCATCCGATTGAATGAGCTGTGGAGAGAGTGAATGCATGACACTGCCGCCTTTGTCTTCTTCATGGGACTCGAATACTATTTCTTCAACTGATTTGCAATTCTTTATATTCAGTTGTTTAAGCCGTTCAAGTCTCGCCAACATACTCCACGGAAAAACATTCAATAGCTTTGGACAGCCATATAAAGTAATGTAAGTTAGTTTAGAAAAGGAATGTTGAGCAAGTTGGCGGGGCCATAGTCTTTCCACGTTGTCCACGTTTTGAATCTCCAATTCCTCCAGCACAGGAAGTATCATCTATATGAATAGGTGCATGATTCATTTCAATTTGTTAGTAAAGTTCATCTTGTATTGCAAAAGTTAAAAACATCAAAACATACCTTTTCATTGAAGAGTTGTACATTATTGATGCCGCCACTACTCATGTTTGTAGCATCGTAAAAGAATGTGTTCAAACCAGGACATGTCTCTATCTTTAATTCCTTTAGAGAAGGAAATTCAATCGAAATATTAATTCCACTGCAAAATCTTTTGAGCTTGGGAAGATCTCTGAGCAACAAGCGGTCAAGTTTAGGAAACAGCCTTATTCTGCTCTTGATCCTTTCTTCTCCTAATATTCCTTGTACTATGTCTTTCACTTCATAACATTTCTCAACAAAAAGTTCTTTCAATTGAACAAAGCTTTTAACCATAGATGGAGTAAATACATACTTCAACTTATGGCATTGCATTATTTTCAAACTTGTTAAAGTTCCAACACCAAAAGACATTGTAGGAGAAAGTTGATCATGGTGCCATATTTTTTCGATACCATTCACTGAATCCAAGTGCAACTTCTCCAAAACAGGACATGAAACCTACAAATAGAAACCATGTTTCATATCATCATAATCAATTTGATATCTCTATATAATGATTAAGCATTGACGGTTGAAACTTTTTCACATATTTACTATAAACTCAATGTGTATAATCTATATAAATAGAACATGAATATGACAGTTAGATTTGTTCAAGAATATCGAAACAGAAAGAAAATACCTTTTTATCAAAAAGCCACCTAGTAAATTGGAACGTGCTCTCAGAGTACCACAAACCATTAAATCTATTTAGATTTTGCAGCGTCAAAGAATGTAATCGTCTGAATTCCAAAATGCCATTCTTTTCCTTGTCTACAATTAACCCAGTCATGTTGTAACAACCGGAGACATGAATTTCTTCAAGTTGGCAAAATCTTGTGGCTATGGAGAAAGAGAACAAATTCTTCAACATCTCGCATTTGTCGACTCTTAAACGTCTTAGTCGACCAAAAGTTTCACCTTTGAGATGATCATCACATATTGCCTCCAAATGGCTAAAATTTCTAAGAGACAATGACTCCAAACACGAAACCAACATCATAGAGTTAATAGCAACTTTAATATCTGCGACACCGGAGATATAAAGAAGCTTTAACTCTGGAAATCCTTGGTTAATTGGGTCATAAAGCATTTCCCTAACATCTTCCACATCTTCTAGCCATAGATTTTCAGTTTTTCTCAACAACAGTTTAATCCCATGGTACAAATTAATTTTTATCTTCTCGAGCATCAACATTCTTGATGTTTGCATCGCTCTACCCCACATACATCCAATGGAAATCTTGTATCTTTCCATCTTTCCAAAAAATAAGTTATCTTTTGGCATTGCTTGCTTATCATTGATATGTAGTTCCAAAGTGGTGAGACGAGATAAGTGCTGCAACTCAACAAGACTTGCATTGCTTCTTGGATTGTCAATTCCCTCAACCTCCCATTCTTCAAAGCTACCATATAGATAAAGTTCTTCTAATCTAGACAAACTTGACAACACATTTGGTGATATTACTTTAAGATCGTAACAATCACTCAAGTCTAGCAGTTTTAGCCTATTCAATTCTCCTATTTCCCGAGGTAGCATTTTCATTCTAGATCTACGGAGGTCAAGGATTTCTAAGTTTTTCAACTCACCTAAGATGACTATATTTTCTAAAACACAACCTATCAAATGCAATGCAGAAAGATTTTTCAGTGAACTAATGGAGGATGTCAAAGATGACCAATGCATTTTTGCAAAACTTAAGACCTTGAGTTTTTTCATCCCCTCAAAAAAGTTATTTGGAATTTTCAAAGAACTTGAACTCATTGAGAAAAAGGCAAGGTTTGGATATTCGAACTCACCATTAAGAAGTTCACTAACCTCAGCATTCTGCAAGTTCATTAGTTTGCAATTTCTCACTGTATTCTCATCTGACCACTCTGCAACTACATCTTCATTTCCAAAAGCAAGCCAACCATGGTCCCTTGAAGCAATCGATAGGGCGACATCGCGAACAACATCATGCATATCGAAACGAGTTGGGTGAGAACCATCGAGTAACAAACACGAAGCTTTCAGATTGCTCACCAATGTCAACACTTTATCTCGAGCTTCTTCCATTCTATTAACATCAAGGATTAAACCCAAACCCCTAGCATACCTCAACAAATCCTCAATGGCAGCATCATGGCCCATTATGCTACAGAGTAAAAAAATTGGCTGAAGTTCATCGACTTCTAGAAACTTGTAGCTCAACTCTATAGCCGAATATGCATCTGCTGGCATGCCTTTGAAGCTTCTTTCAGAGGGCTTGCTTAGTTGCCGCAAGGCATTCCTCCATTCGAACGAATTTTGCTTGTGCTTCAAAGCCTTTGCAATTGTTGCAATAGCGATTGGCAATCCTGCACATCTCTTAGCAACTTTAACAGCTATAGATTGCAAATCCGATCTTTCAACAATATGACCAGCCATATTCTTGAACAGGTCCCATGCTTCATCTTCTTTCAATGTTTCAATTGAAAGGTTTTGCTGAGAATTCATGGATTCTAACACATCGAGCCTCCGAGACGTCATCAAGGTCTTGCATCCCCTGTGTTCGTCTGCAGCAGGAACTCCAAGAGCCTCCAAATCCAAGGGCACCCAAATATCATCCAAAATAATGAGAACCTTCCTCTCTTTCTTTAGTCTTTCTCGAAGTCGAGCGGCTCTCATGTCCATACTTGTCTCCTCAAATTTCATGCCTAACTTCTCGGCAATCTCGTTTTGAAGATTCAGCAGGTTTGGTGTCTGTGTTACAGCAACAAAGACAACTTCATCGAACAATTGATTCTGCTTGGCTTTCCTGGCAACCTCTTTGACAAGTGTGGTTTTACCCACACCGCCCATCCCGTACACTCCAATTATGTTGACACTATCATCTTCCAATGCCACCATGACTCCATTGAAAGCACCGGTTCTTGACTCAAAGACCTCGTACTCCTTGACAGGTCTAATTATACCAATCGCTCGGTATGCAACTCTAACAAATCTGTCCTTCTCGTTCAACAGCTGAGCTATGGCGTCGGCCTCCTTTTGTGCTTTCTTGCTCAGTTGGTAACGAGACTTGAAATCAGGACAGAAGCCAGCAAAACACTTCTTCATAGCTTTCTCTTCATCCTCCTGTAATTGTGTTGCAGCCTCGTCGGAGATCTTCTCATTGACTGCTGCCAACCACCTTTCAACATCGGGAAAAATCACCTCCCCGTTCCTGTCAGCCTCACGAACAGATTGTTTCACTCTTTCTCCAGCATCCTTCAGGTCTCCAACTTTGCACCGGAGATTCTGAAACTTGCTCTTATGCTTGAACAAGTAACTAAATTGCTGTGCAATGGGATCAACCGCATACTCAGTTGCTTTGCCAGCAACAGAGCCGCAAATGGACCCAACAATGGAGATAACAGTGGAAACAAGAGCAGCCATTTTGGTGTAGAAAAAGTGTGAGAAATAATGGAGCTAGAAGCAGCAGCAATGAAACAAACCAAATTACGAAAGACCAAGAGACAGAAACAGATCACCAAGGGAAACAAGATAGAGAAGAGAATGAAAAGAAAAATGGGAGCAAAATAGTGTTTAAATTCGTGGAATAGGCAAATTAATGGTGGAAAATTAAATTGAAAGTTTGGGATTTTTGGTTTAGAAAGGTGAAAGCTGAGAGAGAATGATTAATGGCAAAGCAGAAGTGGTAAAAGGTTGAGGAAGCCATCATATCTTTCTTCATATTATATAGAGGGGGAAAGTGATTGGAACATTCTTTGCCTGCTCCACATGCAAAGCTTTGGATCATATTCTTAATTTGCCTGCTCGACATGCAAAGCTTTGGATCATATTCCTTAATTCGTTTCTTTCTTTCGCCCTTCATTCCTTTCTTTAGGACATAGGAACGGTGTGCGTTCGATCGAGTCGAGTAAAAGAATTTTCGAATTATTCAATTTTTCACGGTCATATTTTACAACTCAAACTCTATTTAAAAAAATTCCGATTCGAGTCTAGTTTTTGAGTTACTGTACAAATTTAATTGTAATTATTTATCATGTTATAGTACAATTTGATTCTAAATTAAACGACTTTCTCTAATCATATAAAATATGCATACATATATTTTCATATTTTTTATATCAGTATATATATATATATATATATATATATATACTAGGAAAAAGTGAGGGACTCAACTCGAACTTAAAAATCAATCCACTAATTACTAAAAATTTCGAGTTATTCTAATTTCAATTTTCCAAATCAAACTTTACTTGAAATTTTTTTGAATCGAGTTAAGTCAAACAATTCAATTTTTTCGAGTAGAGTTTTGCTCACCCACAAAGTATGGAAGCATGATTAAAGTAGTTGGTATTTACTTTGCTGCTTCGTACTCCAATCCTTTCAACAACTTACTGTTCATATTGTATTAGCCAATACTAGTCATTACTTATTTATATCGGTTGGTATAACATTTTAATTTTTTAAATTTTTGTTTACTTATTTTGTTTCCATCACTTAATATTTTTCGTAACTGCATTTGAAAATAAAATACAACCATTAAATTAAATTATCAAATTTAAATAATAAGTTTTCCAATTTTTGCATATGAAATTTAGATATGTGTACAATGTCGTAGACGGGTGTAATTGTATACATAAAATTCTAAATTTAATTCAATTTCCACATCACTGATATTATTATGTATCCGACAATATTTTCCAAGTATTGGTTTGGAATGGAGAGCAGACGGGTGTTTATTCCGTTCAAAGGGGATATTATCTGCTTTATTAATTCACATTTCCATAATTTTTACGCGTGTAAGTTTTACAATATCATGCGCGGTACATTAGGTGGGCCTAAAATATATGACATAGCTTAAATTTTTAGGGTTTAATTTCATTTTAAATGATTTTTTTTTTTGAAATTATTAAAATTAAGTTTTGGTTCATTCCAAAATATTTTGGTTTTATTTTTTTAAGACTATTAATTATGAAGTTAATAGAATCATGCTTTGTTAACTTTTAGGTGTTAGTTATTTTTTTTAGAATATGCCAATTTTGAAAATTAGTGACATTAAACTCTAAAGGTGTGTTTGGTTCACGGGATGTATGATTATCTCTGGGAATAAGATTTCTGGAATGTAAAATTACCTAACATATTACTGAGAATGTTACATAACCTTGTTTGGTTTATTTAGTAAGAATGTAAGATTACTGTGTTTGATTAGAAGTATATAAAAATATTTGGAATGTATGATTATCTCTGGGAATAAGATTTCTGGAATGTAAAATTACCTAACATATTACTGAGAATGTTACATAACCTTGTTTGGTTTATTTAGTAAGAATGTAAGATTACTGTGTTTGATTAGAAGTATATAAAAATATTTGGAATGTATGATTATCTCTGGGAATAAGATTTCTGGAATGTAAAATTACCTAACATATTACTGAGAATGTTACATAACCTTGTTTGGTTTATTTAGTAAGAATGTAAGATTACTGTGTTTGATTAGAAGTATATAAAAATATTTGGAAGTGAAATTTACTAAATTGGCCATGTGTTATATTACTTTTTAAATTGTTAAACTTTCAATATTAAATTAAAAACATATGCACAAAAAGTAATAGAATTATTTTTGTTACACTATCTAAAATTTGCAAAAAACTACACATTTATCATATTATTAATATAATTATTATATAATTTTTTTTTAAATATAATTTATATTTACATACCATCACTACCCTCTATTAGAATATTTTTGTGAGTTTTAAATTTTAAACTTTTAATATGTTTAAATTTTTATTTTTTATCAATTGTGACAGATTGTCAAGTAAATTAAAGTGAATAATAAAATAAATCTAAAAATTGTATAATACTGAAAAGAATTTATATCATAAGTTTAACCTATTAAAATGTTTAATAAGATTATAAACATCTTATAAATCAAATAATAACATTAAACACATAAACTCTTACCTTATTAATTTTCAAGCAATATACAATCCCAACATATAACCTATAAACATCATAAATATAATATTAATAAAAATACATTAAATATAAAAATAATATTTAAATATGTGTAACATCATTTAAATGTTAAATTAATATTGAATAAAAATATTAAATTAATTTACATTACACATATTTAATCATTTAATGAGATTCAATAAAGGATTAATGTGAACAAAATTTGTAAATATAGGGACAATATGGTCCAAATGGGTGAGAATTGATAAATACCTAAGAAATTCAAGGGAATCACATTCTCAACATTTAATGAAAAAAGTGTTACTGTTAGGTTACAATATTACCCTTTGGAGGGAATGCTCCCCAACGAAACATGGGCATGTAATTTCGAAAAAAAAATTATTTCCCTAGGTAATAATTTTTTCGTGAACCAAACGCCCCCTAAATGGTTCGAGAGAATTATCATGGGTAATAATCTTTTCCAAACTTACATTCTTTTGTTTGGTTTGAGAGGATTCCCACTATGAGGTAATATTCTTTTTCCTATAGTGACCATTCCCCCTTCAAATGGTGAGAATGTTATTATCCTCATTTTCTTAGGTATTATACAATTTCTTTCCCTGTAGACAATATTATCCTTATGATAATGAATTTTGTTCATGTTGATCCTTTATTGCATTTTTAGTTAGGTGACTAATTATTTATGGTGTAAATTTATTAAATATTTTTATATAATATTAAGTTAATAGATAAATGGTGTTGCATATATTAAAATAATGTTGCAATATTTAATATATTTTTATTAATATTGTATTTATGATGTTCCTAGAATTATAAGATGAGATTGCATGTTGTTTGAGAGTGAATGAGTTAAAAGTTAATGTTATTAGTTTCGTTATTTCTTAAAAAATTAGTAGGCTAATTTATATTTATCATTGTTTTATTACTTTTAGATTTGTTTTATTATTTATTTTAATTTATTTGACAAATTGTCAAAATTAATAAAAAAACTAAAAATTTAAACATATTAAATGTTTAGCATTTTACGATTTACAAAAAAAAAATTAAAAGAGTATAAAAGTATATAAATATAAAATATATTTTTAATAAAGATTTAATATATTAAGGATTAATATCCTATACACTGGCGGTGGAAACTTAAAGTTTCCACAAGCGCCTTAGTTTTAGGGTTTAGAAAGTTAGTTTAGGGTATAGGGTTTAGTGGTTTAGGTGTAGGGGTTTAGAATTTAGGGATAGTTGTTTCAATTTAAGGTTTATGGCTATAATTTAGGGTTTATAGGTTAGGGTTTAGTTTTTAGGGTAATATGGTGAGAATTTAGGTTTTAACCTATAAACCCTAAATTATAACCCTAAACCTTAAATTGAAACAACTATCCCTAAATTCTATCCCTCCACACCTAAACCCCTAAACCATATACCCTAAACTAACTACCTAAACCCTAAAATTAAGTCGCTTGTGGAAACTTTCAGTTTCCACCGCCTGTGTATAGAAAATTTATCCATATATTAATTATATTATAAATATTATAAATGAAAAGTTTTTTTTTCAAATTTAGATATTGTAACGAAAATAGTTTTATAATTTTTATGTAAATTTTTTTAATTTAATAACTGAAAGTTTTACTTGTTAAAAAGAAAATATACCATAAGGTTAAGTTGGTAAATTTTGCATCCAATTAATTTTATATTTCTCTAACCAAGCGCTGCAATGTTATATTTCTACAAAATAAACCAAACAAAATAATGTAACATTCCAATAATATGTCAGGTAATGTTACTTTTCAGTAATTTTATTCTCAGAGTTTATCATACATTTCATGAACCAAACGCCCTCTTATAATTATCATTTAGGGGCATGTTAAATTCATAGATAAACAACTTGATCTCTTTCATAATTTTATTCTAGTTACGGCTACTCTTATAATTTCATTCTCGTTCGGACTCTTCCTATGATTTCATTCAAATTCCAGCCTACATCTAGAATTTACCTTGCCCTTTAAAAGTAAAGATTTAAGTATAAGTTCGTTTGGAACTATATCCATATTGTGCATAATTTCTTGATCAAAAAAAAAATAGTGTGCATAATATAAACATTAAAGCTATGTTGCACTGACACAAATAGTAATATAAATATGGGGACAAAAATAATAATTTTTAAAATTACAAAATACGAGTATAATAAAGGTACGGAAATATAAAATAAATTTAAAATTTTATAACATATAAAAATCATAAAAACATTAAAATTCATGGTTAATTAAAAATAAAGTTCATAAAAAATCATAATATTATTTATTTAAAACTCTTAAATAATAATAACTTAAATTCACTTTCCTTATTTAATAAGGAATATATATTAAATTAAATCATTTTTTAATTTTGAACTTTAACTATTATTTATTTACATCTTAAATAATAATTTAAATCATCTTTCCTTAGTTAATAATATATATATATATATATATATATATTAAACTTGAATCTTTTATTTTTTATTATTAAATAACAAACTCATTACACATTATTATTTTGATTACAAATTTAAAATTCTTAAATTAAATTGGAATCTAAATAATAATACTAGTTGTAACTTAACATACTTATCTTTTAGGATAAACTACAACGAGTCACTCAATTATGAGTAAGATTACATTTACATCACTCAATTATTAAAAAGAGTCACTTAATTATGAGTAAAGTGTTGTGAATAAAATAAAGAAGAACAAGAAGAACAAAGAGATGAGAGGAAGAGGGAGATTTGTATTATTCTCAAAATATAGAATTGTATACAATGCCTTCAATGAATCATCTATTTATAGGCATAAGAAGTACATAATACATTAAACTCTAATTCATAGAGATAATATTCCTAATAATAAATAAATCAAACTCCTTTGATAAATTAGTTCTAATCATGATAGACATCCACATAGATAAATATTCATAACACTCCCCCTTGGATGTCTATGAAGATAATGTGCCTCGTTAAAACCTTACTAAGATAAAAACCCAGTGGGAAAAAAATTCTTTAGTGAAGGAAAAAGAGTACACACATCTTTGATACGCATAACTTGTTGCCTCATTAAAAACCTTACCAGGAAAACTCATTGGGACAAAACCTCGGTTAAGGGGAAAAGAGTGCAACGCGTATTTACTCCCCCTCATGAAAACATCATAGAAGATCTTTGAATCTTCATAATTTAATCTTGAATATCATTTTTCTAAAGATCGCGAGGGATGAAACTTTGGAGTAATATGTTCCATGATGTATCAACTTTCAAACTGAGATATACATCTTGCTTTATCTTCACACAATATAGCTTTTATCATATCTTGTAAAAGTAAATCCACATATCTTTTGGATATGTTGGGTCAATAATCTTAGCCAAACACATTTTTTTGGCTTGCCTCGTGCATAACAATTATTTTTACGACATTTGAGGAGGCATCAACGAATGTTTGAAGATCTAAATGTAATGATCTTTGTATATTCATAGATATTTCTTGACCAACTAATATATAGTGCTTCAAGACCAAGAAAAGTTATAATTATCTTTATTCACATCCAACAATCTTACAACTATTGGGATACTCAATAGATATGCTCTATTCATATTGAATCTTCTTTAAGATTCTTTCAGCTTATGTCTATTCATAGACAAAAGAAATATATAAAAATGCTCGATCTTCAGGTCGAGATAAACTTGATGTCAAGATTCAAGTACTTGTATTGAAAGTACTTCATGAGTTTCCAATTTGAAGCTCTTTAGGAGTTCTAAAATTATCATAATGGATCTTGATCCAAACTCCTTTATAAAATACATAAGAAAATCTGATCATTCTTATAGTATTTTCTCAATTAGTATTCACTAAGGCGATTATACCAAATGCGCCAAAAATATTCATGAGACATGTCTAAATAAATTTCCTCAGAAATTTCCAAATGCTTATAGCATTTTAGATCCTTCAAGGATAAATATGGATCCACAAATAATTAGACGCATGTAAAATTTTCAAAACTGCCAAAGTAATTGCATCCACCATGAAGTAATTAAAACTTTTCATAAATCACAGTTCAAGTCGTATTTACGACTACTTATTTGTGCCTCACTTGCATTACACCTTTAGGTGTTTGGACTGGTGGTCCAAATACTTCTATTTTAGAAGTTCAAAGCGTCTTTCAACATTGGCCAATTCAATATCTATACTTCTGGATAGATTTTATACAAGATCCTCGATTTCTTTCTTTACTTCTATAGAAGTATTTTATGTAAAATTGTTTGTAAAATCGTTGTCGACAACTTTCCAATTTTTCTAGTTCCATTCTCGTAATGACATAACTCATCGAGATCTCTTCAAGATTTCAATCTTTATTCCAGGTACCTGAAACTCTTCAAGAGTTTTATTATTTGTTATGTCTTGGGTCTCTTCAGGAGCACCCGCCTCCAATATATGACCATCTCATATTACTTTCTATTTACGAGAATTTTGATCATTGGAACCATTTCAACTATCATGCTTCAGGCATGATTTACATTCTCTCGCTCTAACATGTAATTTAAACTTAGAGCATTTCAGCTGGTATATGAGACTTAATTACTCTCATTGGGTCAGTAAATATGTCTGGCAGTTGACATGTAATAACATGAATTATCTTATGAACTTCTAGTTCATATACGAGGATCTAGATAATGATAATTCATTTTCCTCTATCCAGCTGATTATTATCTCCCCCTGATGTTGAGAAAAATCATGTCATAAATGATTCTCCAATTAATGTTTAATAATTTAAACATAAAAGGAGACTCGTACTCAATATATATTCTCAACCCTTTTTATTTACCCATTTTGTGCGTTGTGGTGGAGCAATTCATATCGCACATTCAAAAATCATAAAATGGGAAATGTATGGTTTCTGACCAAAAACCAATCATAACGGGGAGTTTATTATAACTCGTTGGCTTGATGCGTATAAGTGTTGCTATATGGAAACACCATATAAATAATAACTCTTTTGTTCTCATAGTTTAGCTATTAAATAGGAGGCATCCAATTGAAATTTTGCTAAACTATATTTTTCATAATCAATAGGCTTTGTAACAACTGATATAGCCTAAAATATAAACCAACTAGCTTTTCAAGACGAATAGTCTAACTGCATAATCTGAATATTTTTAGAATCAATCTCACAAACTTCTGGTTGTAAGTCGATAAAACAATGTAGATGCATCTACTAAAATCATATAAAACTTTCCACATTTGTGGATATATGGGCCCATATTTCATTCAGATATGCAAGACATACAGTCTCAACTTCAATACAAGAACTTTAAGTTCTAATTCTTTTGGTAAGTGGGATCATATATATCCTTTGAGAACAAACAACACAAGAACTTCAGGTTCTTTTAGTAAGTGGAATTTAATCAATTTCTTTAAGCAACACAAGAACTTCACGTTCTTTAATAAGTGGAATTTAATCCATTCCTTTGAGAATAAGCACCACAAGAACTACAGGTTCTTTTAATACATGTGCATGTAAATCTCAATAATTTTTGCACCATTAATTAGGATGGTCTAACCGATCATGCCAACTATATATATGTGTGTATATATCTCTGAATTTGTAAACTCCTTGTTTACCATAACATGTAATTCAATCTCACTCGTACATGTCTAGTACGGCCATCAAAATTGTTCCTTTAAATAGGAATATATTTAGCTCTTTCGGAGCTTTCAATTGAAATTATCTTTTGGTAGTAATATATAGCTCTTCTAGAGCTTTCAACTGACTTTTTGGCTACCAAAACTTATATCAATATTGGCTTATTTCAAATGCCAATTGATAACATATGTTATCTATAATTCCCAAATGGATAGTTTGCGAACTCATATTGCTCTCTTTATGACTTTGACGAGTATAACGCACTGTGAACATGGAATAAAGTTCCATTTGACAATAACATATTTGCTCAACCAGAGCCTTTTGTGATATTAGTACTTCCGGATATAGTACTCACATTATTCCCTTGCATTTTAATCGAGAAATGCATAATTGTGCACCTTTCAAAATGTGCTTTGTTTCATTTACTTCAGGTAATGAAAATATGTACTTTGTATCATTCACTTCGAGGAATGAAAAATATAAAATATAGCACATCATATCAAGTCGATTATCTATCAGAGATAAACTTTCAAGTGCTCTTCCGGAGTATTGATATTTTAGTACTTTGAGAAATACTACTCATATTTCCCCTTGCATTTAAATGGGAAAAATATTTCTTATGCTTAAGTACAATATGAGTACTTGCATTATCTGCTAGGCATAAATAGCCACAATTCTAGGCATAAATAGCCACAATTCATTGTATATTTTATTCCGGAAGTAATCATATTCTTCAAATAATAAATTAACATAAAACGTAAATAAATAATATGTGAAATAAATAAAGATAAAGCAAACTAACATAAATAAATAATAAATAAAACGAATTAACCTTAAAAAAATAAACAAATAATTATTCATGTTAGAGGTTATAAGGGAAATAAAATAAATGGTAAATTATTCCCTTCAAGGGTTATGAGAAAATTAACAATATCCAATTGAGTTGGACCAATAACGCCATAATTATTTTCGCCATAAACAAATTTTGTTTATATTTTATTTCATTTATCATTCATGATTATGGATAAAGTCCATAATACTTTGGCGTTTGACAAGTACGAAACCAATGGTTTATAACATCACATTGGTAAAAGGATTTCACTTCCTTAGAATGATCTTTATCACTCTTGTCATCCTTATAACTTCGCTACCAGCGGGTAGAAGTATTCTTAAAATGACTATATTTTTCATGTGTATATTCATAGCCTCGACCACGACCACAACTTTTAATGTGATTTTTTATTCCTTCCATAATATAATCTCACATTCACTTCAGGGAATGGAGTAGAGCCAGTGGGCCTTTAAAACCTTTTTCACATATCCTTATCACAGAGAACAAAGATTTAATCCTCGTACGCAGCATTGTTAAACCTGTCCACAAGGTCCTTTAAAAACCTCCTTTGAGACCAGTAGCCTCGCAGAACGGGATGTCCAGCCAATTATACTTGGATTATATCGAAATTATGTCTCTAATTGAATAATGATTTACCATGTTTGCATTCACTTCAGGGAATGAAACAGATCCAATAATTGCATGGAATAAACATCATGCTTGCATTCACTTCAGGGAATGCCCCATCATTGATAATTGCATGGAATAAACATCATGCTTGCATTCACTTCAGGGAATGCCCCATCATTGATAATCGCATGGAATAAACATCATGCTTTGCATTCACTTCAAGGAATGCCTCCCATAAAACTTTTTGGATCAAGACGAATTTTCATAACTTGAAATTGGGAGATGTCTATGGTCGAGTTTTTCGACGAAGAAGAAATATTGCTTTCAAGCAAATATAGACTTTATAATAATCTTCTTGTAAATCCAAAATCATCATGATTTATCGCACTTTAAAATTGTATTTTAAAAGATAAAAATAAAATAGAGTTTACCGATATTGAATTTCGTCTCAAAGACAATGATGACGTAGCAAATGAACCAAGGCATCTTCTCATAATCTTTTTTACACCATGTCTCTTTCCAACTCATTTGAATACATGTAAAACTCAAAACACGGTTAAAAACATCGACTTTTATCAATAGAATAAAAAAAATTTATTTGAGACTAGATAAAAAAATATAAAAGTAGTCATAGATCAAGTTGAATAAACATAACTATAATTGATGTGATCAAATTATAAACAACCATAGTTAAAATCAAGCGACATTTTGATGAATATATAAACACATTAAAGTAACGTATTCCTTTTACCTTTGATTCACATACAAAGTAATTGATACAAATAATAAAGTTGTTTTATATCTCGAATTTATTCATATAAATTACCATAATAATAATAATAATAATGATAAAACAAATATATAACAATCACATGACAACACAATCCTTGAATTGAATCAATTATAAATTAGAATGGAATAATAAAAACTTTGAATAAAACTAATATACTGTGTAATAAAATGTTCCAACTTGTGCGCCCAATAGCATTTAGCCGAAATCCTTGAGGGCTTTAATTTGGTTTGCTTTATCAATCCATCTAATGAAGTACGACGATAATTTTAATTTTCGTTAATTCAAGAATTACTTCAAGTATGAATAAAATAATAATAAATTAAAATAATAACCAAATAATAGATATGAATATACTAACTTTTGGAGAATGATAAATCAATCATTATATTAGTATATAAATAAGTAAAACATACCATACTTTCCAAGGTAAGCTGAATATATGATAGATGTAGTCACCAATATCAAATTGAAATTCTTTTCGAGAACCACCAACAATAATCACAGTAGTTGAGCGAGCGAGATCGTGCTGATAACGTGTTGTGAATAAAATAAAGAAGAACAAGAAGAACAAAGAGATGAGAGGAAGAGGGAGATTTGTATTATTCTCAAAATATAGAATTGTATACAATGCCTTCAATGAATCATCTATTTATAGGCATAAGAAGTACATAATACATTAAACTCTAATTCATAGAGATAATATTCCTAATAATAAATAAATCAAACTCCTTTGATAAAGTTCTAATCATGATAGACATCCACATAGATAAATATTCATAACATAAAGTTATATTTGAGTCACTCAATTATTAAAAAGTTACACGTTGGTCATTCAATTATAGGTAATGCCGTATTTATACCTCTACACTTAAAAAATTAAGGTTATAGTTTAGGGTTAAGATGGAATTGAGGCTAAAGTATATTTTTTAGGGTTGTGCATGAAAAAGACACCAAAAGGGAGAATTTTTGTTTTGTCCTAGGTGCAGGTTGAGGATTGAATAAGCAATGCATGTTAGTGGTAATTGTGAATTTGGTCTCAGAACCTGGACTATGCTGGGTTTTCAGGAGCCCCATTCTTCAGTCCAAATGAACAAACTCAAAGTCCTCAGCAAGAAGTTACCTTTTTACGCAGCTATGTTGCTGAACTAACGAGTCTCTCTACACAGCTCTCCCGTCCCACCGCCCGCTCGGAAGTTCACCGGAGAAGATCAATGTTGATGCTAGTTTTTTCTCCTGGGGAAAATAATATCGTGTCAGGGCTTGTAGCGCTTGATAGTAGTGGACGAATTTTAGGTGTTGCTTACCGTATCAGCGTCGATATTTCCTCCGTCTTTGAAGCAGAAGCCAAATCAATTTGTTGGATTAAAATTCGCAATTGTGGGCACATATGTAAAATGTATGTTGCTATTATAAAGTATGACACAAATCTAAGTGACCAATTATGTTAGGCGTGTCATAGGTATTAAAATGTCATGGAAATAAAAGTGTAGTTACCATAAGATATATTTATAATTCAATGAGGGGCAGAGTTATAAATATTTAATAGTTGATTTAATAAATCAACTATATAAAGAGGTAGTGGTCCCCAAGAAATAGGTTAACTTGTTTTTCTCTCCTTCCCCGTCAGAGAGTTTTACTTCAAGAGATAACCTATCTTCTTGGAAGATCAATACCAAAGTTCTTGGGATTTCCACATCAAGATTCAAGATTTTCAATCTACCAATGAATTCAGGTACGCTTTCGCATTCAGATTATTTCGGTTTATTGTTCTTGATGATTTGACATGATAGATCCTGGATTTTAGGTTTCATATCTATTATGGTTTAATTCTAACAAGTGGCATCAGAGACTCGTCATGTTGGATCATTGAGAATCAATTAATTTTTTTTAATTATCTTTAATAATTCGGTATTAAGTTTTCAAGATTATATATCTTGATTGAATGTTTC
Source organism: Hibiscus tridactylites (assembly GCA_958450335.1). Taxonomy (NCBI): domain Eukaryota; kingdom Viridiplantae; phylum Streptophyta; class Magnoliopsida; order Malvales; family Malvaceae; genus Hibiscus; species Hibiscus tridactylites. Next base: position 16,457,819 of record OY288267.1, read on the forward strand.
AATTACGAAACAATGGTGAAGTTTTAGGTTTTGGTTTTATTATGGATTAAGTTTCTAAGGAATCTTATAATTGTCTTATACATTAAAGATCGATGCTAAAAAGTTTAGGTTTAATTTTTTGTGGATCTTGCCGTATGGTTTGATGGATAGTTTTGTTTTGTGTTTCGGATTTTACTTGAAGCTTGACATCATATATTTTTTCTCTGGTTATTTCACATTATATCAAACAGAATACATATAAGGATTTAAATAATATGGGATTGTTTCTGGTTTTGATCTCTATTTATTATTGATTTCATAAATAATAATAAAAGGTGAGGGACTTGTGTGTAAAACATCGATCAATGTACATAGTAAAGTTTAATTAGTAGTTAAAGACAAATTGGAATAAAACTGCACCAGATTCAAGTTAAATATTTTGCTATTGTCATCTTATATTTATAATATATTTGTTTCTGATCCTGGAAAACATATGTCGTAAAATTTTTTGGATTAAGTTTTTCAGTATTTTATGTATTAAGATGATGGTGCATATATTATGAATTAGTACAATTGATTTATACATGTCAATGATTTTGGCATTTGATATGTATTAAGGATTAAGATTCGAATACACGTGAGTCCGAATAGAATGAAGTTTCATGGTGTTACAGATATTGCTAATTTGTTAATTATATTCATGTTGGTTTCTTATATTTTGTGCTTAATTTTACTTCGGTTATGGTACATGTTCTTTAAAGTTATATAGTTAGTTTTTGTTTTGGAAAGTATGTCATTAGTCTTGTGGATTTATATTCGATTCAGTTTGATTGAAATTAAAATTTTGATCATTAGATTATTGTGGATATTTAAAGGTTTTATATGATCATTATATGAATTACCCATTTACATGATACTTCTGTTTTTGAATTCAGTTAAAGATTGAATGTTTTGAATTCGACTTTGATTTTGGTAAATGCATGTTTAAGGTTTAAGACATTTCTTTTAAGGAACAGTCAAAGATTTAGGTTTTTCGAGTTTTTTGATAGCCCCATTCAGACAACCTTATTTTGGGTTATTTCGGAAACTTAAGTGTTATCAGAAATTTCAGTTTTGACTGTTACAAAAAAAAAATTAAATTTGGATATTGGTATATTTATAGTATATATTTTAAGATGATTTAATTGAAACATTAAGTCACCAAAGTGACCTCTATTGTGAAAATTATTTTATTTTAAAATATAGAAGGTTTTGTGCATGTAAGTCGGATTATGTTAGTATTAATCGGCCCAAAGGAAGGTTAATAATTAACATTATTACATGTGCAACTGTGGTAATAAACATGTGATAATTATTCAGTTTTATATGTGAGCAATAAATCGGCCCAAAGGAATTATTATCAATGTTTGATTACTGTATCAAGATATCACTTGCAAGTTAATATTTTGTCCAAAGATGAAATATTAATGGAGTGTCCGATATCTTGATATTATGTTTACCTTTATTCAAATTTATTATTATTTTGGTTATCTTTTAATTTGATTGAAAGATAATTTTAAGACAAACATTTTGAAACAATTAAATTCATATTTTGGCTTCGGATGTCTAATATTTTAATGGATTAATTGAAACATAATGTCACCAAAGTGATCGCTTTTGTGTAGATTAGTTTATTTAAAATATTAAGATGATTATGGGTTTTTGTAATTCATGCGTTTATTAATTGGCCCAAAGGAAAGTTAATATTTGGCAGAATTACAACGACAACTGTGGCGATAAATATGTGACAATTATAAGGTATTTTATGTGAGCAATACGTTAGTCCAAAGATTAGTCTATTGTTTGACATAGTTTATTGTCAATGTTTGATTGCTACAACAAGAGTACCGCTTATAATTACTATTACTGTCCAAAGACTTGATATTAATGTTGTACTTGGTATCTTGAGGGGAACTAGCCATTATTTTGAATTTATTTGTTTACTTATGAATATTTATGTGAGCTTGTTTTAATTTTATTTATTTATTTTTGTTCTATATTTAGTTAATTTATCATTTCTTGTCACAATATCTGTTAAATACATTCTAAACTCATGTTTAGTGAAACTAATTTCAAGGAATAAGAAAAGACACTTGCATATAGTATTTGGTTGTATGAGCATAGACTTTGTATTAAGGAAAGAACATTTTGCACCTCTCACCGCGGTAAGCACCTATAAAAAAAATATTTTGAGAGGTGAAATCGTTCGAATCGCGTAAGTCTAATGATCATAAAGTACAACATTCTATTTTTAGGAGCACAAATTTAAAGAAACTACTCAAACTAAGAGTTTCCTTGACGAAATTAAGAAATGTTTTACCCAAAACATTAAGGTTAAGATGACATCACTTATGCTTTCTTTGATGTCTATGAAGTATAAGGGTCAAGGAAATGTGAGAGAGTAGATTATAAAAATTCTTTATATTGCTTCAAAATTTAAGGCACATAAGATCGAACTTTCTAACAATTGTTTGTTCTTATGGTTTTGATATCGCTTCCTATACAATTTAACCAATTCAGGTTACAATTGTCAAAGGGAGAAATATACTCTATTTGGGTTCATTTCTCATCGTGTTCAAGAGGAAGAAAGGTTGAAGCATTATAAGTGTAAAAATAAGTATTTTGTTAGTGCTCATTTAGTTAGTGTCTTTAAGAATAAGGGCAATAAAGAAAATATTTAAATAAATTTGCTAAGGGTTCTAGCCAAAAGAAACGACAATAATTTTTTTTTAAGTGTTGATTCTTTTGTATAAGTTAGGACACATGTAAAGAAATTAAACTTTAAAAGCGAGCAACTACTTCGGTTATTTTGAGTGATACATGGACTGTAAATTTTATGATCCCACAATTAAGACTATTTTAAGGAGAGATTTATAATTTTTTTAGGATGTTGAGTTTGGAGGGAGAAATAGGGTTAGATACATTGTTATTGAGGAGGAATTGAATTATAATTTAATTCCTACTATCACTTTTGACAATGTTTAGGTTTTCAACCTATCATTAATCAAGAAGTGAATCAAGTACTTCAACAAAACAATGTTGAACAACTCCCATTTAAGATAAGGTAATTGTTTCAGAAGAACAAACTCAACAACCTTAAAAAAAAACAAGTGTCATTAAAGAGGTCCACGAGAGGAAGATGAAATACTATTCCAGATTATTATATTGTATTTCTTCAAGAAAATAAGGTAACAATGGAAAGATAGAAAATGTTCAATCATTTTTTTATCAGACCATAAAAGTTCTAACTCTCAAAAGTGGATTGATGTCATTCAAGAAGAGTATAATTTTGTGTAATACAGTAAAGTTTAAAGAACTTGTCTCATTACCTTAAGGTGCAAATCAATTGGTTGTAAATGGATATTTAAAACCAATAGGGATAGAAATGGTAATATGGATAAGTATAAAGCACATCTTGTATCTAAAGGATATACTCTAAAAGAAGACATTGATTTTGTAGAGACTTTCTCTCAAGTTTTTATTGAAAGACTCTTTCAAGATAATTACTTCACTTGTTGCTTGTTTTAGTCTTAAGCTACATTAGATAGATGTTAAGCTTGTTTTTTTAAATGACGACATTGAAGAAACTATTTATATGGTACAATCATAGAGTTGTGTCTTATGATACAATATCAATGATATGTAAATTAAAGAAATCTATCTATGAGCTTATGTAAGACTCTTATTAATAAAATTATAAATTTCATGTTGATTATCTCATTCGGTTTTGAGATAAATTTGGTTGACACTTGTATATACTACAAGTTCAGTGGGAGTAAACCAAGTGAAACTCATATTACTAAAGAAGATAAGTATTATCTTACTCAATGCCCTAAAAGTAACCTTGAAATTTAGAAAATCCAAAAGATTCTCTATGCACAAGCTATTGAGAATTTAATTTATGCTTAAGTATGTATGCGTTCGGAAATTGTGTACATTGTTTGAATGTTAGACAGATATTTGAGGAATCATATTATGGACCATTGGATAGCAGCCAATGGGGTTATGAGATATCTTTAGAGAACAAAAATTACTTGCTCACATGTCGGAGTTCTGGTAAGTTAGAGATCATTATGTTTACAGACTTCGATTCTAATAGAATATTGATGCAAAAGAATTTTGTCACATGGACTGCTAATTATAGATTGAATAGAAAGACCACTTCAGTTATTTTGTGACAATAAATATGCATTCATTTATTCTATACACAATAGGAACACTTCAAACTTGAAGCACATAAATATTACGTTCCTAGTTGTTAAAGAAAATTCAGAGTGTTTGTGTGTTTAAAGAGCATGTTAGTACAAACTCCATAATTGCGCGCATATTAAGAAACGGTCACCCTAGGTCTTTCATGAGCACACTACTCATGTGGGTGTGATGTTATTTAAGGATATTCGGTTTTAGTGGGAGTTTGTAATTTTGAAAAAATGCTCATTCGGTTTAGACACAATTTAAGTTACTTCAGTTTAAAGTTATTTAAGATTATTTTCTGCAGAAATAAAGTTCTTTTGGTTTATGCACACTTTGAATTCAGTAAAGTTGATCTCACTAAGGTTTAGGAGGACCAGTTGGAAATAGACATGTTCGGTTCACATTTCATGTAATTTTCCATGCTACACATCCATGATTGATCTATGTCATTTGATTATATTTGTATACGTGACCATTGATGGGTCCAGTCATGATTGATATGGCGAAGACCGCTTTGATCCTATATGGATATAGTTGATGGACGAGATTGTTATAGAATACCTATTATATAATAGCAAAATTTTGAGCTCATAAGGTTGTACATTTATCAGGAAACATATGTTGCCCAAGTGGGAGATTGTTGGATTAAAATTCGCAATTGTGGGCACATATGTAAAATGTATGTTGCTATTATAAAGTATGACACAAATCTAAGTGACCAATTATGTTAGGCGTGTCATAGGTATTAAAATGTCATGGAAATAAAAGTGTAGTTACCATAAGATATATTTATAATTCAATGAGGGGCAGAGTTATAAATATTTAATAGTTGATTTAATAAATCAACTATATAAAGAGGTAGTGGTCCCCAAGAAATAGGTTAACTTGTTTTTCTCTCCTTCCCCGTCAGAGAGTTTTACTTCAAGAGATAACCTATCTTCTTGGAAGATCAATACCAAAGTTCTTGGGATTTCCACATCAAGATTCAAGATTTTCAATCTATCAATGAATTCAGGTACGCTTTCGCATTCAGATTATTTCGGTTTATTGTTCTTGATGATTTGACATGATAGATCCTGGATTTTAGGTTTCATATCTATTATGGTTTAATTCTAACACAATTTTCCAGCAATTGAGTTGCCGGAGGATGATCTTTCGGTTATCCGTCCCCTTATCCACGATGCAGAGCTCTTTACCAGAAATTTCAGATCCTGCCGTTTCGTCTTCATCGGGAGAAATGTTGATCGAGGATGCCCCTCAGAAGGTTCTCTTCACTGCTGCTGCTGCTGATCGCCGGTGGCTTGGTCCGCCGTAGGTGCTGGTTATTATTCCATCATTAGGGCTCCCATTTCAGGCTGTCCTTTTTCCTTTTGGTCCGATCTTCACCGCGACACGACGGCAAGACCAAAGGATTTTAATCGTCTGAGAATTTCTTCTTTGCTTTTGATTTTTTCCGTTTTAATTTGGGTTAATTACACCGGATACCACTGAACTATAGCCTATAAGTTGAAAATACAATCGAACTTTAAAACTCTTCAAAACTAGCACTGAACTTTAATATTTGAGTCGAGAATGACACTCCACCGTTAATCGTTAACTCCCCGTTACGTCAAAACGATGTCGTTTTGGTGCGGTTGTTTTGAAGCCTAATTTGGCCCAAAACGACGTCGTTTTGCTAGAAGAAAAAAAATTAAAATCATACACTTGGGGTGATTTGAACCCAAAACCTTTAAGAGGTAAAGTTAAGTCTTAACCATTAAACCAACATAATATTGTGTAATATTTTACCACAAATATTATATATATTAAACTACTTTAGATTAATTCAAATTATTTTATGAAATAAATAATAATAACATATAAATATATATATATTATTTGCACATATATATAAATAAAACAATATTATTTTTATATATTATTAATAATATATAAAAACCCTAAATCCTAAATTGTTAACCCACAAACTCCAACCGAACTTAAATTCTAAACTTTAGAGTTTAGGATTTAAGGTTTAAGGATTTTTATATTTAAATTTTATATTTCTTAAAATAATATATTTATATAATAAATAATATAAAAATAGAATATTTTTATTTAAATTATATAAACTTATCTGTTTAGTTCAACCAAATTATTTTATAAAACATAATTCTATAAATAATATAAAATATATTGTTTTTACATATATCAATAAAAATATATATTATTTTTAAAAACAAAAGATATTCATAAAATAATATATTTATATTATAAATAATATATAAAAACTATAAATCTTAAATCTCAAACCATAAAGTTTAGGGTTTGAAGTTTGAGCTTTGTAGTTTAAGGTTTAGGATTTAGAGTTTAGAATTTTTATATAATATTTATAATATAAATATATTATTTATATATGATATTTATATAGAAACAATACACTTTTATTTATATATTATATATAATTAATATATTTTAATATTATTTATTTCATAAAATAATTTGAATTAATCTGAAGTAGTTTAAGATATATAATATTTGTGGTAAAATATTACATAATGTTATGTTGGTTTAATGGTTAATGCTTAACTTTACCTTTTAAAGGTCCTGGGTTTAAATCACTCTAAGTGCATGGTTCTAATTTTTTTCCTCCAGCAAAACGATGACGTTTTGGGCCAAATTAGGCTTAAAAACAGCCGCACTAATACGACATCGTTTTGACTTAACGGGGGAGTTAACGATTAACGGCGGAGTGACATTTTCAACTCAAATATTAAAGTTCAATGCTAGTTTTGAAGAATTTTAAAGTTCGGTGGTATTTTCGACTCAGTGGCTATGATTTAGTGATATCCGATGTAGTTAACCCTTTTAATTTCACTGGTTTAAAGTTGGAAAAACTTCACTGGTGGTCACCCAATAATCAATTTTTTCTGTTTTGATCTCTCAATTATTTTTTTTGTCAAAATTGTCCTTCCTATTAGATACCTTTCTTGTTTTGGTCCTCACCATTAAAAATCTAACGGAATTGTTGATGTTATTTTTTTAATATTTTTTTATTATTTCATCTCTCCCCTCCATATATTATTTTGCAATGTTTTTATTCAGGACCACAACAAAATAAATAAATCAATTTTGTGGGGAAGGCAACTAGGATTCAAACTCGAGTCCCCAAATTGATATGTGTTTGTGTTAGTCACTAGATTAAACCCTAAATATAGTCAAATTTTACCACAACGTAAATTTAAATTAAAGAAACAAACCCAAAAATAAATTAAATGGTCATTTGCTTTATTTTTATAAAATTAATACTAAATTATTTTAAAAATGATCTTAGATATTTTTAAATAAATAAATATTATCAATTTAATTTTTAAAATGATTTTCTTAATTTTTGTCATTATGGTAAAAAGTGAAAAGATAAAATCTAGTTTGATTTTTAATTTTAATCACAATTTAATTAAATATAATTTAAGTTAAAAGTATCACAACTTCTTAGTTTAACTTAATGTTTAAATATTGATCGATAAAACTTTGTATTCGAATTACTCCTCTAGCTTTAATATTTTTTTGTGTTGTTGGTAACTTAATATACGTTAAGTGGAAATAAAACAAAATATTCACCTGGCATATTTGGTTCATGTTCTTCCTTTCCATCTTGTAGGATGTTGGTTTGTATCCCAGGTTTTGTAAGTTACTTGTTTCAAATATTCCTTTGATTTTTGGGAATTTGTTCAATTAATTTAAATTTAATTTATGGTAAAGTATCACTATATTTGTGGTTTAGCCCATTGGCTAACCAACTTGCTTATTTACTTGGGAACATGGGTTTAAATTCTAACCTCCCCGCAAAATTAATTTATTTTCTTTGTTTGGTGGTGACACGTGTCATCACCGGATTAGTCTAAATAAAAACTTAAAAAATAATATATAGAGTAAAGAGAATAATAAAATAATATTAAAAATATTTACAAAAAATCTACATCAGTAATTTCGTTAGATTTTTAAAGATGAGGGACCAAAATAGGAAAAGTGACAAACGTCGTTTTACTCGCCAAAATAAATTAAAATAAGCCTCTTCAAATAAATAATAATATAAAGGAATTAAAGTAGAATAGAGGAAGATGGTCGATTCACAAGGAGTTCTGTTGGAATCGCTGACTGAGCCTAGTCATGATTTAAGTCCTAGAAGTAGCTAAAATAAATAAATAAAAAAGGGGTGGTTTGGTGTAATTGAAGTAACGAAAATAATAATAAACAAAAAGTAAATAGGGTGAAGAATGAAGAAAAATCACTAATAGGAAAGCAGTCTCGAGCTAGTTTCATCAATTCATGTGATCATTGAAAATAGATTTTCTCTACGGGATTCATGTCGGTTACAGTCTACGAGGCCCAACCCATCGTAACTTGCTTTTCTCTCATGTAACTGATCTTCCCAAGTCTATCTCCGAAAGTCGATTCTTAAATAAACCAACCACGTCTATCGTCGTTGAATTACTTAGTTTAAAAACAGGAAAAACCCAACTCAGAAGTTGTCTCGTTGAGAATCGTTTCTGATTTCATCTTTTCTTAGTGGACCGCCGCTAAGAGTGATTACAGGAAGTCGAAGTGCCACAGGCCGATTCTTCCTCCCAACTGTATGATTAAACGATTCCAGATCAACGGACCCTTTTTGATTTGAAAAAACGTTTAACACTTTTAGTAAGGCCGATTGCCAAACTATCTAAACAAAAAGATGAAAATATATCCCGAAGGATTTAAGAAATGTTCAATTCTCACGCATAGAATTGATTTGTACTAGTTCTCGGCTTTTGGGAAAATTAGCTAAGCATGATATTAATTATCATACTTAGCATATTTTTGTGAAAAATGTTAAAGAAGCGTAAAGTAAATAAAGAGCAAAGATGAAGCAAGGGAATATTTCTATTGAATTAAAAGCAAGTAGCAACAAGAACTCATAAACAATAGATGATCTTAAGCCTTACCCCAAAGAAGGTATTTATAGGCTTAGATTTACTAAAAATAACAAAAAGATAACATAATTTAAAATGTTTGTTTGAAATTTAAATTTAAAAATTCTAAGTTCGGATTGTGCTGACTGGATCTTCCAGAGTCTTTCCCTGCGCTGACTGTATCTTCTAGAAACTGTCACGTCAGACGCGCCGTGCTCAGAGTCGTGCCCATGATGCCAGCCACAGCCAGAAAAATAAATAAAACTGCAAAAATGCACTTTTTGCTACTAATTCTAAAATTGAGTCCCTGCGCAGAAAATGAGATAAATGCAACCAATTAAGTAGTGAAAAGTCCTCAAGACAAAGAAAATAGCAAGCAAAAAGTGGCATCTATAGGAGCTTATCAAAAAGGTGTCTAACTGGAGGGACGCTTTTGAGAAAAAAATTAATTAGTGCGCCAAAATAAGAAAAAGGATGATAGTTGGGTGACCACCCGTGTAGTTTTCCCTTTAAAAGTTTAGCGGTTTATCTCAAATAAAAATATATTTAAATTAGTTCTATACGAATAAAAGAGTATTCAGTTGTCAATATCTCCAGAGCAAGTGGTTAAAGCACTCAGTTTACACATTCTCCTTCCCTTTGAAGATAACATTTGTCGAAAAGCTTTAATTGTTATAATTTTCTGGCTTCCATGTTTAGTTGTTACCATTTTCAACTTGATGGTTTAATTATACTTAAAAAATTAAAAGATTAAGGAAGTGTTCGAACAAATTTTTTAGATAGGTATCTGAATTATTTTTTAGTAAATAAGTGTTTAATATTTTGTTCCGTAGTTATTTTAATTTTTTTGTCAACGACCATTAAATTTTTGTAGTATCCAATTATATACGGACATGTAACAAGTGTTTTTTTAATCATAAAATCTGTCATTTTGTCGCGACCGTTTTTAAAACTGTGTGTAAAAATAGCCTAACGATTAGGGTTTTGAAATTAGGGTTTTACTATTTTTAATTTAATATTTAAATTAGGGTTTTTTCATATTAAATCGGGTTATCCTTTATTTATCCTTAAAAATCAATTTGGAGTCGTCACCGATCACTTTGGTAGACCAGACACCATAAAAAACGGATCATAGATTCTTTTAGTAAAATTCGAGCTCGGGAGTCGGTTACGTGCAGGGAAGGGTTAGCACCCCTGCAAACTCTCGTTATCAGTACCTTATTAATTCCGCGTGGTATTTTGGTATTTCGAACATTAATCTAAATTTCAATAAATCTTTAATTGTTAAATGGATTTCATTTCAAGTGGGGATATCCTTTTATAAGAAAATACATTTGTGGGCGAACATAAGTTTTGAAACGTCCAAATTCATTAGGACACTTCAATTTATATTCAAAATGTATCTCAACACAAAAGATTTAATGTGTGTTCCATTATTGTCTTTTCATTTTAAGTAGAAACCTAATTAGAGCTCCATTGATTTAATTAATTAAAATTTATGAATATTATCAAGTTTAGGGCTTATGTGATAACACCCAAAAAATTTGGGCACTGCACATATTTACCCTAAATTAATAATATTCCTATTTATTAATGTCACTAAGTATTTAATCCCAATTCTAATTAAACTAGCTACATGTGATTTCTATTTTCTACATTCAAATGAAGTATTAAATCTCTTACCTAAATACCCCATTGATTAACATAACATTGCAATGTGATACTAATCAACTTAGGATATTTAAGCTTTAATTTAATTATCATTTATTTACTATAATTTCTTCTCTTATCAAATTAATTAAATTTAATTAAAAAATTTAATCATAAAAGGCTCTAATTTTAACGTGCTAGGTGAATTAAATTCCTCTAAACAAATATACTATATGCTTATTTAAAAAGCATCATACAAGATAAATTAAACGAATAAATTAAAACCATTAAACAAGAATTATTAAAACTGATTTTAGGACTAAATTGCATTAAATTGAAAACTAGGTGCCCAAATTACAAGTTATTAGTGACCAAATTGAAAAGAAACAAAACAAAGCAGCCCAAAGTGCAAGAACTAAGAAGTTGGGCGCAGATCCTCTTGATCCGACTCGTTTAGCGCGCGCGGATTCCCCTTAATCCGTCTCTTAAACGGCGTCGCATGGCTTAGCTTATAAAAGGCGTGACTCGAGTCTAACTCGGTCATTCGGCCGAGTTGCTCCCTCTCTCCTCAATCCATCTCTCTCCCGTTTTCTCTCACTAAACAGCAGGCCATGATGCGAACTTCGGCCATCACAGGGTGATTTTCGGTCACTACAGGGTAATTCCCGACCGTCGCCTGCCGTCGTATTCGAAACCCTAAAACACTCGAAAAATTCAATTTCAACCTCCGATTCTCACTAAACTAATTCTCAGCTTGATAGAGCCTACATTTCCTCCCAAATCTAAACCTAAACTACCCGAAACCCTAATTTTTGACTCCGACAACACTTAAACAACTCCGACCACCGAGATAATTTTCGATCTCACTTTTCTTTTTTGTTTCTGACTTTTCCATTTATTTGCCTCAATCTCATTTTGTATCTACTTTTGCAGGAAATAACAAGATGAAAAAAGAGAATACCTTTGTTACAATGGTCGTGGTGATTCCAACGATTTCTCTGGTCGTCTCTTTATCATCTCCAACAGCTCATAGCCTTCTCCAGCATCCAATCTGCTATCGAGACGGTTCGGCTACCAAAGTCGACTCGTATGGTTGGCGGTTCGCGACAACTCTTTAGATCCTTCGGTCGTTCGGCTTCTCCATACGCTAAACAAATTTCAGTGATGCTCTGGCGGCCGTCTCCAATGACGATACGACTTTCGGCGGTCTCTCAGCTGCCCAAACAGTTTGGCTCCCGAGTGTATATTTCTCTCTCTACTTTATTGTTATTATTATTGTTGTTGTTGTTCATCATTAATTGTTCTGACTTTCTCTCTCTTTTCTTTTATAGGAGTTTGGCTTGCTAACGTCATGATGACGTCAACGTATGCCAGCTGTCTCTAGATCACAGGAAAAGAGGCACAATCCGCGTGATATTTGATTGGACGAATGAGACGCCGTCATATGGACAGATTTTGGGCGGAAAAATCAATTATAGACTGAATGTGTGTTTGTTTAAGCAAAATGAACGCAAAAAGGCTATCAAAAAGAGCTTATGTCTTTATAAATTGGGGTTTGTATTTAAAATGGGCTTTTAGTCTTGGAATGCAAAATAGATACTATTTTATTGGACTTTTATTATTGGGTTTACTATTTTATTATTGTAATCACTAATTTTGTCCGGACCTCAGACCCCTTTAAATTTGAACGGTTAATGGGCTTATATTGGAAAAAAAGAGAAAAAAAAGAAAAAAGATATATATGTATATATATATATATATGTGTGTGTGTGTGTGTGTGTGTATGTGTGTCATGACTTGTTATCATCATATTATTTATTAGTGTAATACATATTGTTACCATACTATATATTATTATTATATATATATATACGCATGTTGTTTGCATGTATATATTTGGCACCGATATCTGCCGTTGTCATTATCATAATATTATTCATATTATTTTTGTTGTTTGCCAGTAGGTATTATTACTACTATTATTATTATCATACTTATTATTATTATTATTATTATCAGATATCACTATTATAATTATAATAAAATTAGACATAAGTAAATAAAATTTAAACTTTGATTAAAATAGGTAAGAGTCCATACTTAAAATAAATTACAATAAGCCCGAATTATACAGATTTAATAATAGCCCAATAAAAAGCCCAATCCATTGTAAAAACCCTAATCCCGTTTTTTTATGTGCAGCCGCCGCCTCAGCCCACAGCCGTCGGATCTGGCAGATCCAAGGGTCCAGATTGCACCCGCGAAAGGAAACCCTAGGAGGAGCCCTAATGTCTTGGCGCCGCACGCCCCTTTACTGTTGGATCTGGCTTGATCAACGGCCCAGATCGCTCCATGTCACAAACCCTAGATGCCCCTCATTGAAGATGCTGCGCCGCCTCATCATAGCCGTTAGATCAAAACGCGATCCAACGGTCCCAGATCGGCGCAGAGAAGGATCTGGAACCCGCACGCGCTCACGCGCGCCCCTTGGAGTCTCCACGCGCGACGTTTTGCTTCCCACACGCGCATGCCCGTGACCCCTCCTCTGCCACCTCTGTTTCCGTTGCCAACACTGGCACGTCTCTCCCGATCGGGCAAGTCCAACAACATCAGAACGCAAAACAGAAAAATCAGAAACCCAAAATGCGATTAAAGCAAAATCAAAAAATATCAACCAGAAGCATCAGAGACCAGAATCACAGAGAAAAAAACAAAAAAACAATAAATCGAGACGCAATGTCAACCAGACAAGCATATATCAGAGAGAGCAGAACATAGAGAAAAAAGAGATTTTTGCATGTAATAGTTTCGGATATAAAATCCGAACAAAAAACCATTGTAAAAGGAGAAAAATTTAGAGAGAAATCAATAGCAAAAAAAACCTTCTGAGGTATTCGTTTTTTCAGATCCCATTGCATGCATATAAAAAAGTACAGAAAAATAGAAAGAAAAGTTTCGTTTTGTTTTACCCATCGGAGATCGATTCTCCCCTCCGTTTCGAGCCGGCAATAAACCCTTCGGCTCCCATCTAAGAGGTCACCGGGGTGAGCCATCGGATTTGCAGCGGGGCCTTTCTTTTTGCTAGGGATTTCGAACTTTGGTTTTCGGAAGAGAGGGCTTCGGTTTTAGGGTGTAAAAAGGGGGGGTCGTTCTTTTTGTTGTTCTTCTGAGGTGTTTGTTGCCGGCTGTCGACTGACGTTGCCGGCTGGCGACTGACGGCGCCGGAAAGGCCTTCCCCTTTTTGAGTTTCAAACCCTAATCGGCCGGAGAAATATAGGGGGAGAGGGTTCACTGTTTTTTTTTTGCTTGAAATGGCCAAAGGGTCTAAGTTTTTTTTAAAAAGCCTATTTATACTGTTTTAATGTTTTAAAAAAAGAGTTATTTGCTTCATAAGGACCTCCGTCCTTTCACGTTCACCCCAGGAGGGTCTCCGTCTATTTTAAACCCCTTTATGGTCCCTCAAACATTTTAAGAATTTTAAATTTCGTCCCCTAATATGGTTCTAATCGACTTCGAATGGTCTAATAACCATTTCGGTCCTCACCAGTTTCAGCGTCTTTTAATTTTGATCTCTATTTCCGCAATTTAGTAGTTTTTTTTATGGTATAATTCCTCATAACCCCCTAGAGTCTGTCCCGATCCAATTTTAGTCTTTTTTTAGCATGATTTCTTGTGTTTCATGCATTTTAATTTCCGTTTCGTACTTATGTCTCTTTACTTTCAATCCATATTTTGTTTATATGCTTTATATATGTTTGATGATGTGTGATTGATGTGGTATGTAATAATATATTATATAGTATAGTTTAATGCATGGTTTACATAATGTATAGCGTTACGGTATATAATATATGCATGTATTTGTATCGTTTATGCCTTCTTATGTTTTTATGCCTTTTGCTTGGCTTTGCGTATGTTTGTATGTCCCGTTTATGATTTTTTTAAGTTGCATCTCGAACTCATAAAATGCAATGCGAGCGTCTTTTTATTCGAGAATGAAAGAGGCCAGTACCAGTCGTAGTGGTGGTGGTTTGGACGTTCCTTCTCGAATATTAAGACCTTTAAAATCCACTCGCTCGTATAACCAAATTTCGATACGATTCGTCACTTTAATTCACAAAGTTTAATATTAATTAAGCGGTAATGTTTTTGGTACCAATTTTGGGCACGTCGAGGGTGCTAATCCTTCCTCGCGTGTAACCGACTCCCGAACCCTTTTAAATCTCTGGTTTTATTTCGGTGTCCGGTCTACCATTTTTAAATGGATGGTGGCGACTCCTCTACTTTTCAAAATTCGACTAAATTTTCAAAACCCAATTTAAAACCCGGTTCCTTCGGGCGACACCCGAGGCACTTTTGTATTTTCTGAAAATATTTTTAGTCGCAACAGATGGCGACTCTGCTGGGGAAATTTTGTTTTCAAAAACAAAAAGAGAGTCAAGCCAAAAAAAAACTTTACCGCTCAATTAATATTAGAAGTTGCGAATTAAAGTGACCGAATCGATCGATATTTGTTTATAAGTGCGAGTTTATTTTAAACGCATTTAAAATTGGCATATAAACCCTTTGTTTAAGTGGGGGGGAAACACTAGTGCTTTCGTGGGGATATTGTTCCTCCGTCTGGGCCTAGCAAGTACCTTCGGGGCTCGAGTACCCTATATCTTCGTGGGAATATCGTTTCTCCGTCCGGATATAGCTAAAGGGTCCCCTCGAATTGAACTCTGTTGAGAGGAGCCTATAATGGGTGATGACCGGGGGCCTTGCTACCCTTAGAAGGGGACAACGAGGATAGTTCGAGTATCTCCTAGAACCAAAATTGCATTTAGAGAACTAGAAAGCCCACCCTTTTAGAGCCATGCGGACAGCCTAGGTTCATTAGACGGGATAAATAGGGTTGCTTGCTTTCATGCCTGCCTTTTTCCTCTTATCGTGTTAATTGTGTTTATCTGACACTAACGTTTTTTCTTATAATCTTCTTGCATTTACTCTCGCATGCATATCATGACACAAAGGTGTTGAGTCAAGGTGGTTTTACCCATTTTTAGGGCTATCATTATGGACAGGAGGTTGCTAGAAAGGATAATGTTAATTAGCAAGTCCGACATCGGTTAGAGTTGAATCAGAAAGGTTAAGGGGGCAGCTTACCGAGCAAACGCACAGTGTCAGGTCATTTAATACCCACCATCGAAGAGAGCACAACCTTACTCCACCCCGAGGAAGTCAAGCAAGACCGGATTTATTCCGAACATCTAAAGTCACGAAACTACCCGATCAAGTGCAAAGAGGCAACCAGAAAAAGCGTGGCAGCCGAAAAGAGCATGAAGACCGGAAAGGGCATGGATTAGGTCAAGAGATTGATTCAGCTTCGAGGAAAGAGCTTGTTTTCTTGGACTTGATACCAGCAAATTTAGAGGTTATTGAATGGCTAAAAGGAAAAGCAAATCTGGCCCCAGCATTTTTGCCGAAGTTTTCATTTCCTTGAACATGATTCGGGGGCAAGAAGAGTACCCGTAGGACTTTTGCTATGACTATCTTGTAACAAGGAGCCTCCTTTACGTTCAAATGAAAGTTGACCTAAGGGGAATCACCTATATGACCAACACCTTTGACTTGCATACATTTGTAACATTTGTAGCATATATCATTTTAGAGCAGCATTAAAATTGTCAGCCATGCACCCATCTCATGATCATGCATCTATTGATTCGAGTCCATAATACATCCATCATTGGACATTAAGATTTGCTTAAGGCATTTCATCGCACCATTACTAATTGGGAAAAAACACTCATGTCAGAGAGAGAGAAAAGAGAGAGAAAATGGACAAAGGAACAGTTTCCAGCCAATACCGCTTTGGGAATGTGAACAACCTGGTGAGGAGAATGGATGAGCTCGAACAGTTCCACCAACAGTTTGGTGGAACCAGAAGGAAACAATCGCATGCATGAAGAAGTTCCAAGATGAAACCAAGGAACAATTTGACGAATTGAAGGCTATGATCGCCACCCTGACCAAGAAAGGCAAAACCCCCAAGCCCAAAGAGAGTAGGGACGGGGATTCCGATATTGTGATGGAGGAGGTCTTATCTGAAGAAGACCAGGCCGTCATCGGCCAATATGAAGTGCACTGCCCCTATTCTGAATGTCCTATCGAGCTAGCTCTAGACAAGATCGAGGATTCCCTACGAAAAATCCTGGATGAAGAATGGGACCAGAAGCAGCAAGAACGGGTGGAGACCGCCAAGAGTGCCACCGTTTCGAGGCCCCGGGGTATGGCTGAAGACCCTCGGAGCTCAAGGAAGGCCAAGAGTGCCGAGAAAGGGAAGGAAAAACTCACCCCTCTGCTAACATACTCTCGAGTCTACCGCGCGGATTAGGTCTAATGACGGCCTAAGATGGGGCAATCTTTTGGAGGGGCAACTTTTGGAAGACGCTGGTCTTCAACGTAGTTTAGGATGTTATGTCTCCATGTATCGTGTCTGTTTTACCTTTTGTTGTCGGATCTTTCCCTCGTTGAGGTGCATGTGAAAGTTTGTACTGTTGGCCCGTGATAGCTAACATCTTTTGTAAGGGCTTTTGTGATGTCCGTTTGTTTTATTTTCAATGAAGGAGACTTTTGCAAGCATTTTATATTCCTTAATTTCTTTTAGACATTTCATTTATTCTTTATAACCTTATTGTTTTTCTATTAAAAACATACATGTATATATTTTTACAAAAATTGACCCTAATACTTTGAAAAGAAAAAACCAAATGTTGTGGGAATGATACGAATGGAAGCACCATCTGTTCTACTCAGGCCAAGGGAGGGGTGACAACGAGTGTTTAGGAATAATGGGCCACTCCCATTGAGTGAATTTTCCTCTCGGCCATTGTTGTCTAAGGTTCTTGAATGAAGTGATAACCCGAAAACTTCTACCACCTGAAGACCAATTTTGATATCAGTGTATGGGAGGACATTTGGCATTCCTTCAATTCCATTCACACAGAAAGAAAATAAAAAAAAAATACCCATTGTTGTCCCCATTTGAGCCTATCAATTTTTTTTCTTCTGATTGAACCCAAACCAAGGATCACCCCTACAATGGGGGCAGAAAAGGATAGAAGTCTATGGACGAGTGAATGACATGGGATCCTGATTGTGCTATGAAGACGAGGCCTTGTGAATTAAAGGGCAATAAAAGAGAACATATTCATTGGATACACTTTCAATTTGAGCATCAAAAACATCAAAAGGAAACATCGAAAGAAAAGTCGGTTCTCAAAGAGTTACCCAAATCAAGTCAAAAGTTACCGACATAAAAGTTGAAGAAATCAAAAGCAAAGGCACTAAAGTGAAAAGTGCAATTTTGAAAAAAGAGAGAAGCGGATAAAGAAAAGGGACAAGAGGATTCCCTATCCAAATGAATCTCTGCTTAGACGAGCCTCGAAAGATTGTTCACCTTTGAGCAAGAGCCTGCACTAATACAATGCGAAGGTGCAATTTGATCCGAAACTGCACTTGATGAAAGGAAATGAACTCTAGGGTGAAAACCCCAACAAGAAGGGGCAGTCTAGAGCGATCCAAAGAAGTAAGAGAGCAAATAGCATTTCATCGGAGCATAATTGAGACTTCAGATTAGAAGAATTGATCCGTGGTTTCACCACCCTTAAACACTTGTTTGGGCCTATTTACCCTTTCTTTCATAGCCGTGAGCCTTAGCCTACATTACAAGCCATAAAAGACCATTTGGACCATGCGCGGAAGGATGAATTTGTCTTTAGTTCACATTCCACCTATCGGGGTTAACCTTTCTTCAAGGATTGCCACACTTCTAATGCCTGATTGAGATCAGAAGAGAGGGAAGGATGGGGCAAGGTGAGTTAGTGAGTTAAAGAGAGCCACCTTTAAATTGGGTAGAAATTAGGTATGGGAGTCGCTCCTCTCGGAAGCCTAATAGCCCAGAAAAGATTTCATATGTGCATCTCTGCAACATTCGGAAAATGTCACTCGGGTCGACCCTTTTTTCAAAGACCCCAAACTTGATTTTCACTTGACATGATTCTTCAAATGTATATTTTCATAATAAAATTATTTTTACCCAATCACTTGCATAAGTCTTCTACATGGAAATGAACAAGCGGACTGACCGTGGCTCGAGGTAAAGCCATCAGTACCCAGAGGGGCACCATTGGAGGTTTAAACTTTGCTACTAGACGACTAATACCTCTAGTTGAAATATCAAGACCGTCTTCGGTTAAATACTGAGCTATGAAGTCGACCTTCGCTAAGAAGTGTTGAAATAGAACATGAGGGTAGAAATTTTGACGTTGAAAATCGGGGAACAGAAGTTACCCTCGAATCCTAAGCATCTTGTCGAAAGGATTGTCTTGGGAAGAACCATGCGCACCGAATGAGACAGTAATTATCGTCTGAAATCAACCCAATGAAAGACGACGAAGATATGCCTAAGAAGAAGAAAGATAGAGGAGAAAGAGAAGAGAAGCCGAGGCAAAAACCTAAAAGACACTTTGGGGAGAAGAAGAAAAATTCAGGAGAGACGCTTTTGACTACAAATTTAGAGGAACAAGGACCAAAAAGTTGTGGCATCTTGGGACAGAAGACACCATGTAAAGCAGCCGACATTAACCGGAGGTCAGTCAGAAGGTACGTAAGCCTAAAGAGTGAAGGCAAATAGAGACAGGGCTCTATGGAAAATGAGAAGACATGTGGACACCGTAAAGATGTGAAAAATTTTAAGAGTCAAAGGTAGAAGTTGACTTCAAGAAGAAAACTCAAAGGAGTACCCAAAAAGAGAAAAAGAAGAAAAAAGAGGACAAAGAAAAGAGAAGACGTAGTGAAAACCCAAAAGACACTTTGGGGTTTGAGGCGAAATTCAAGAGGAACGCTACAGATCAGAAACTCATGGCGAAAGAGGTAGAAACTCAAAGCTAAAGGATTTTAGAGCAAAAGGAGACAAATACTCAAAGCTTGAGACAAAGATACATGTAATCTGCTCATCTATTCGGGCACTTGGAGAATAGAACCCGCCTATCCGTTCAGGCACTTGGAGAATGGAAATCTGCTCATCTATTCGAGCATTTGGAGAATAGAACCCGCCTATCCGTTCAGGCACTTGGAGAATAGAAATCGGCCTACCTATTCAGGCAATCAAGAGTCAGTAAAAAAAGGGAAGAAAGAAAAAAACAAAAAAAACAAAAGGAAAAAAAAGAAAGAAAAGAAAGGAAAAGAAAAGTTCAAAGTGAAAACCCGCATGAGCACTTTGAGGCAGACAATTCCAGAAGTGAGTCAAGATGAGAAGAAGAAGAACAATGGTCTGGGAGAACCAAGAAGAGAGGCAATCAAAACAAGAAGCAGCACCCAAAGAACACGATGTCAATAGAATTAATATGACTAAATAACTTGCAAACCCCAATCATGCATCACGAGTAGTTAGGCATCCCTAGGTTAGGAGCATGCTAACTCATACCATCATAGCATTTTTATCTCTTTTCACAGATTCTTGAAAGACAAATTGAATACCTCTCGGGATGAGGAGAAAACGATAAAGCGAGAACTAAAAAGATTTCAGGCGAAGCCTTTCAAGCCGCCGCTCCAAAATGTCAGGTGAAGCCTTCATGTTCGCCACTCAAGGATTTCAGATGAAAGCTTTCAAGCTTGCCAACAGATTTCAAGATGAGGGATCCCACAGAGAAAGGGTCCAAACAAGCTCTATATAGAAGGAACTTAAGGCTTCAGGATCTCAAAAGCGGGTCAAAACTGTGTGTAAATGAATAGAAGAAAATTTAAGGACATGTGAGTTATTAAAATTGTGAAATTGAACAAAAAGAAAGGGTGGTAATTGATTAGCAATCTGTGAGAAATATAATTCTCATAAATTGATGATCAATTCGAAAGTCTAAGCGCTAAATTGAGGGAATTAGTAAAAATGGAGTTGGCCATGTCGAACCATAGTAGTATAGGGACTGATTTGAAATTAAAGATAAAATTCAGCCTTGAAATTTATGAAATGAATTCTGAAAATTTCCTATTGTTTGAATTAAATGCCTTAGATCCTAGAAGTGAAAGAGTCGAGGAAGAAATTGTACCGGGATCGGCTGCGGATCGAGCAAAAGGCATTCGGATTCAGAACTAGCTTGGCGAACTGTGAGTGAAACGACCTTAGAGTTGGGATTAGAGTTCCAACTGCCTTAGATTGATTTTTAATTATGTTAAGCATGAAATTGGACTAAATAATTATTTGATTTTAATTCGGGAAGAAGGAATAAAGGAAATTGAATAAGATGCATGTGATATGTGATTTTTGGTGATTTATGTACTTGAATTGTGAAGTGGTGTTGTTATGCTGATTTCGAATTGGAATTGAGGATTATTGGACTGTTTTAGATTATTTGAATTGCTGATTTTGAGCATTGTTGAGATGATGATCGAATGATTAATGTTCGATTTAAATTGGTTGATACCATATGTATGTCTAATAAGTTCGATTGGAATTTTAGCCATGATATGTGGATTTGAATTATGTGATATGAAATTGGATGATATATATGCTGATTTGATGATGTGTATATTGAATTGAATTTTATTATATGTTATATGTGATATCATGAGACATTTGGAAGTGAAATTTCATGATTGCAATCGAAAGGATTGAGAAGCAAATTCTGAAAATTTCTGAATAATTATACGATTGAAATTAAATGTCAATAAGCAAAGCCCTTGGTGTGTATAGTCTGTCCATGTAGTACGGCTAGCCTAGAGTCTGAGCTCGATGAGAAAATCGGTACGTTAGTGTACTCGATATTGTGGTACGTAAGTGTACATTCTTGCTTAATGTCTGCGGACATTATGATATGTTATACGATGATATGATTTTGGCACGTGGTACCTATTACATGGTGAATTTTGATTCACAATTCAGTTATATGTGACTTGATTACCTAGCTTACTATATTATCCAAGGCATTGCTAATTGAGTTAATAAGAAAATTAAAGCATTAAAATCCGAAATTGAACTTTTGATTGGGTGTAATTCTTTGAATTAGATGGCAGCAAGTTAAATTCGAATTATGAAATTAATTAATTATCTGCTACAGTTTGCTGCTACTTGTTAAATGTAACTACCTTAATCGAATTTATGAAATTGATGGACTTGAAATGTTCGATTATGGTGTTAAAGATAACATGAATTATTGTTCTTGTTATGCTATGCAATTCGATTATGACAATTGAAAATTTGAAAGATTGATTCTGGATTCATGACTTGTATGAAATATCAACGATATGATCGGTGTGAAATTGCTTGTATTTGAATGGAAATACATGCCTTGCTATGCATATGTTCGAATGATTGCTAGTATGTATCAATTAATTGTGAAATTGTCTTATTTCTGGAACCATTCGAATGAATTAATGTGCAAAGTGGAACACAATGTATGATCATAAGTAATTAAATGGAAATCGATTAGATTAAGGTTTCCTCACTAAGTACGAGAAGTACTTACCACTCGAACCCTTCCTTCCTTCCCAAAAATTTCAGGTTCTAGCTTGTCGATCCTCCACCCGTTATCTCCTCACACGAAGATTAAGTATGCCCTTTGCTATCTTTGTCGTGCTCATGTTGGGTGGCCTAGCGGTCTGCATGTTAGTTCAATTCGGTTTAATGGTGATGTTTATGAACTATTACTTTAGTTATGTATAAACTTTATAAGTTGTTTCCCTTCATTTTGGTATGTAATTAAGGGGTACATATTTGGGGTATAGATCGCCCAATTATATGTTTGGGGTTTGATTCTTTTTGTAGAAATTCTTTTTGTAAAGGCAACCTATAGGTTGGCCGTTTGTAGTTACCCAGGTAGTTATTTTGTATAAGGGAAACCAAACACTATGGATATTATTATCGGATATGATATGTTATAAATATATGATGAATGAATCGATTATTATTATTATGATTGGATTTGTTCCTATGTGCTAACCGAATAACCTTAGAAATTGTGTGAGCCCACCATGATATTGATCGAATTGTAATAAGGAATCTTATATGTGTTATACGAAATTGAGTGAATGCAATTAGTGTAATTTGTATTGTTGTAATCGAATAAAAAAAGAAAAAATGTACACGAATTTGTTAAACCTTCTGTTGCCTAATACGAATCTATTATAAGTTAATATAACGCTCTTTGCCCCTAATCCGGGGTGAGGGGTGTTATAGATATAAAGCAAGACTTGTTGCTAAAGGGTATACACAACAACCAGGATTAGACTTTTTAGACACTTTTAGTCATGTTGCCAGAATTACTACTATTAGAACTCTTATAGCTATTGCTTCTACCAAAAACTAGTATTTACAACAATTGGATATTAACAGTGCTTTTTTACATGGTTACTTACATGAAGAGGTCTATATGGATCCTCCACCCGGTTTTCTTCCTACTGAATCTGGCACTGTTTGTAAACTGAATAAAAGCTTGTATGGCTTAAAACAAGCAAGTAGGCAATGGAATGAGCGTTTAACTATTGCTTTGAAAGACCAGAATTTCATTCAAGCATCTTCTGATTCTTCATTATTCTTAAAAGGTACAGGTGATCATTTTATAGCCTTAGCTGTTTATGTTGATGATATTGTTTTGATGAGTCCTAATTTGATAGAAGTTACTAATATCAAAATTTTCTTGCATGATACCTTTAAGATTAAAGATCTAGGTGATCTTAAGTATTTCCTAGGTTTCGAGATTGCTAGATCAAAAGAAGGTATAAATCTGTGTCAGAGGAAGTATACTCTTGATCTTATGGAAGAAACTGGGTTCTCTGGTTCGAAACCTTCTTCAACTCCTTTTAATGATAAAGTTAAACTTTCTAAACATGATGGTATTCCCTTGGAAGATATTACTTCTTATAGAAGGTTAATAGGAAAATTGTTATATTTGAATAATACTCGTCCTGATATAACGTTTGCTGTTAATAATTTATCTAAGTTTCTTTCAGCTCCATCTGATATACATCTTTCTGCTGTGCATAGAGTTTTAAGATATCTAAAGGGAACTCCTGGACATGGATTATTTTTTCCTGCCAATAATGATTTGAAACTGAATGCTTTCTCTGATTCTGACTGGGCTTCCTGTCTTGATTCAAGGAGGTCAACCACATGTTTTTGTATTTTTCTTGGTTCTGCTTTAGTTTCATGGAAGTCTAAAAAACAATCTACTATTTTCAGGTCTTTCACAGAAGCTGAGTATAGGGCTCTTGCTACAGTAACCTGTGAACTGCAGTGGCTAATATTTCTTCTTTCTGATTTACATTTACCTCTTAAATCTGTAAATCTCTATTGTGACAATTTATCTGCAATTAAAATTGCAGAAAACCCTGTTCAACATGAAAGAACTAAGCACATTGAGATCGACTGCCATCTGATTCGAGAAAAGCTTCACCAAGGCATGTTGCATCTTTTACCAGTCTCTTCTTCCAACCAGCTTGCAGATTGTTTTACAAAGGCTTTGCCACCAGCTTTATTTCATGATTCTATTTCCAAGTTGAGCATTCACAATGTGTATGCTCCAACTTGAGGGGGGCTATTAGAATATTAATTCATGTATATGGGTTTTCTTGTAAAAGGACAAATTAGTTGTTAGGTTCTTTATTTTCTTTAGTATTATATAATCTGTATTAATTGGATATTGTAATCAGTTTTTTGGTTATTAATAAAATAATAAAACTTTTCCCCTACCTTAACCTTTCACTCTCCCGATTCCCAAATCATACAAACCCTAGACTCTTCTTCTCCTTCATTCTTTCACGAGAAATCAGTTTCAACAATACCGACCATAATTTTTTAAAAAAAACTTTTTAATAAAATGAATCAATAATTTAAAAGTATATATATGAGTGTAAACAAACTTTCTTTGAACTTGTCACTTTTTAGGCTACCAAACAAAGCTTTGAGATTTGCAATGTCCTTTTAGAAAAGTGGGTGTTTAATTGTATCCACAAGTATCCACTCAAATAAAAGATGGAAATCCGATCTATGGAATGAGAGTTATGGCCAAATTAATAACTAGGACTGAATCTGTCCAGAACTGAAAATAAGTTAAGGGTTGTTATGGATTGTGTTTAATTGAATGATTAATTGTTAGGATGAATGCTGATTAGTTCTGTAATTGGTTGTGGATAATTGATTAGAGCTACGAGCTGAAGATACCGAGAAAAATTCGATAACTGTATCGTCAAATGATCGAAGGAAAAGCATACGAATCCAAGACTAGCTGGGCGTTTGTGAGTGAAACAAACTCTAGAGTTGAGATTAGTGTCTCAACTAATAATTTATTTAATTGTTATCTTGGAATTGTATGAAACTGGACCTAATAATGGTTTGGTAAATAAGTTACATGGGAAGAAGGATTAAAGAGAATTGGATATTTTGATTATATGCATGTTCGAATTCTTGGATGCTATTGATTGAATTTCTGTGTTACTATGTTTGATTTATGTATAGTGGTGATAATATGATTGAAATTGAGATGAGAATTATGTGATTTGGCTCCTGAAAATCTATATGAAGATTGAAAAATGTACATGTTCTATGTTACATATGTGAAATGTTGAGTGATTGATATTGCATGATCGATGATTGGAATATATATGCATTGTGATATGAAACCATGTGACATGTGAATCATTTGATTAGGATTGAATAATTGATGGTGCAATAACTTGATAATTTCCGAAATTGAGATTTAATTATAAGAGTAATAAGTCATTGGTTATATGGTCAGTTTAGGTAATACGACATGCCTAGAGTCTAGAGCTTGAATTTGGTACGTGAGTGTACCCCTCTGAAATTGGCACGTGAATGTACCCCTCTGATTGGTGTAATGTACATCTTGCTAATATGTAACACGATAATATGAAATTGGTACTATGTACCCCATGTTTGGTGATTATTCACCCTTCTGTTACATGTGACTCGAATACCTAACTTGCTATATATACCAAGGCAATCGAATTGATGAGAATTGTTATATGTGAAAAGTTTAAAAATGTTAAATGTTGGTATGATGATAATGTCTTATAGATTGAATTATGATGCCTTTGTTTAAATTAAATTTGAAATTTGTACTCTACTACAGTTTGCTGTTGTTCGTAATATGCTATTATCTAATTAAATGTGAATTTCATCTGGAATATGTTTGATTCGATTGTAAATGCATGAAAGTGACATATTGGCCCTTGGTTGCTCTTTGTATTCGAAAGATATGTTTGTTATGATGTATTATCTTTGATAATAATTTGGGAATTGCTATACATTTAAATGATCAAAACTTTAAAAGACGTTAGTGTAGGAGTTTCCTCACTAAGTATTGTGAGTACTTATCACTCCGTTTTCCTATCTTCCCAACAATACAAGTTTTAGCGATCTTCAGCCTTCCTATCCCGAACCTGTTAGACCTTCTGCCGACTGAAAGTATGCCTTGCATCATCTTTGTTGGGTGGTTTAGTGGTCAGCATTTTAGTGCAAGTGGCATGTATAATTTTAATACTGAAACTCTATATGCGGTGTATGTAGATGACCTAACTCGGTATCCCTGTTTATTTTTGTTGTATATAATGGGGTAAATATGGGGTATAGTAGTAAGCCCTTATATTATTTTGTCTAGAGGTTTACTAATATTTTGTTGTAGTTATGTATAGATGACCGTAGAGTCATTCTAGCCTCTATGTTTTGGGAATCATCCTAGGTGGATGAAAGATAGCAAAATGTCATATGGCCATGTTTTGTAAGCTCGGTTGATTATAGAATTATATGTTGTCCGATTATGTTTGTGCCTTTGTATGTTTCGATTTCATAGAATTAAATGATAAATTAATATGTCTTAGCTAAAATAAAATTATATGAAAAGGTTAAGTAATTTGAGTTATGGTAGAAGTGGTTTCTATTCGATTGAATTGCAAAGTAGAATTTTAAATTGATAAGTAAGTTGGTTTATAAGTATAAGTATATATATAAAAAAAATATAGCATGACCCACTATGTATCAGTTATAAGTATGTTTAGCAACGATCGTAACATTCCTCGTTCCTAATCGGGGCTAGGGGTGTTACATTGTTGCTACTTTGGTTGGTCAAATTCACGGAGAAAAATTAGGTGGTAGTGTGAATTATGTTGTTGGGGAAGCAATGGAGATTAATGCTTTTGCTCATATGTCTTATAGTCAATAGGAAGCTGTGGAGGTTGTGACTTCTGAGGGAGTTATGGCTGTGGCTTTTTAAGAAGTTGTGGAGACCGTGGCTACTTTTGTAGGTTCTAATATGGTAATTGTTGGGGATAATACATAAGGTGATGTTGTAGAGGTGCAAAATCTAAATCAGTTTAATGTTTTGTCTGATACTCAGAAGGTTGTGGGTTCCTCTAAAAAGACTAGGGTTTCTGCGGATGGAGTGACTAAGTTAATGAATCAAATAAAGCCTAAAAGGAAGAGAGAGGTGAAAATAATAAGAAGAGAAAAAGAAAATGGTGGTCATAAAGGTGGTGCCTCTCCTTCTGTTAAATGATTTTGACTTTGAGTTTAAGAGGTTGTAATGATCTTTTAAAGTGAAAGAGAATTTTGAAGTTGGCTAATAATTTAAGGTGGAAGTTTTGTGTTTGCTTGAAACTTTGGTACGAAAAAGTAATGTTGCCACTATTATTCAAGGGCGGTTTAGTTATTGGAATTTTATTTCTAATTATTCAGAGGTTTATAATGGGAGAATCTGGATTTTAAGTAAAGGTCTTTGGCAAGTTGAAGAGATGTGTAAGTCTGACCAACATGTTTTTGAAATATGATGAGTGTTGTTTTTCTTATCTGTTGTTTATGGGTGCAATGGAAGGGAAGAGAGGAGACGTTTAGGGAGAGTTTGATATCAGTTAAGGCTTTCGTTGGTATGTCTTTGGCTCATTGCTAAGGATGTCAATCCCATTCGATATCCTCAAAAAAGTTATAATTTTGATAGTACTTAAGGAATAGTATGAGAAATTCAGGATTTCAAAAAAGTTCGCTATCTTTACTTGGTGTAATAGATAAGAGGAAGATCCTTTGGCCAGAAAGTTGGATAGGGTTTTGGTAAATCAGAATTGGTTGCAGCAGTTTCCTTGTGCTAAGGTTGAGTTCTTACCTCCGGGGAGTTCAGATCATTACCCCAGTTGGGTGGTTGTTAAGGCTCTTATTGGTAGGTCACCTCCACCATTTAAATTTATTCATTTTTGGGCAGATCACCCAGATTTTTTCAAAATTGTGGAGGATTTTTTAAAGTTACTAGTCGTTGAGAATCCTTTACAAAAGTTTTCTGTCAAACTAAAAAGATTAAAGGTGTCATTAAAGAATTTTAATAAGCAAGATTACAGTGATATATCTGTTAGGATTGCTAGGGCTGAAACAAAACTTAAGGAAGTGTAAAAATTAGTTTTGATCTGTCATACTCCTAAGAATGTTGCCGAAGAGAGGAAGCTTGCTCAAGACCTAGTTGTATTATTAAAAGCTGAAGTGAAATATCTGAGGCAAAAATTCAGGGTACAATTTATTGAAGAAGGTGATCACAACATTGCATATTACTTTAAGAAAGTTACTGCAAAAAAAAAAAGTTTAATACAATACGGGATCTACAAAATAATCAATTTTGACAACAGTCGTGTATTGTCAAATAAATTTCTTAAACTCAAAGAAATAATTAAGTAGAGTAGTGAGAGTAAGTGTCGATCCGCATGGACTAAGGAGTTCCCAATATCTATTTGATTTTGATAATTACCAAAGTGATCTGCAAATAATAAAAGAAAGGGGGTTTTAAGCGAAATAATTTGAGAAGATTTTAAATAAATAAAGTGAAGAAAATAATTGAAATAGATTATGATAAGAATTAGCCTCCAGCTTTGCTTCGCCTCGATTTGTCTTGATTAGCTAAATCCTAAGGCCAATCCTTGAAATCTAGTTTTTGTTTGATTAGCTTCGTCAATTGATGCTAATGCAAATTCTATGCTTAACACCGGAAAAGCCCATGCTCGAATGATTATCTCGACGAGAGTTGTATCTGATCTTGATTTTTCTTAGTGGACCGCCACTAAGTTTGTTCTTAGGGAGTTGATTCCGCTACAAACCCAATCTCGTCCCCAACGATGGATCAAAATAACATCAACTCGACGTGCACTTTTCGGAATGAAGTAATCATGATGCCTAAAGGAAAGGCCGATTGTCAATCCTATTTTGCCGAAAATCAAGAAAGAAACTGAAGGGGTTGAAGCGCTTTGTCTATTCTCACAAGGTAAATCGGGTTTAGCTTAACTTTTGGCTAAAAGGGAATTTAGCTAAGCATAGTTTGCGAAGAAACCATACTTAATTTTTTAACAAGGGGAAGCAAGAGAATAATGGAGAGAAAAGAAATTTAATAAACTTCAAAGCAAATGAGAATGAGAACAATTGATGGTTTGAGTCTCATCCCCAAAGGGGTATTTATAACATCCTAAAACCCTAAGAATACTTTTAAAATGATAAGAGATAATCCTAAAATATTTAAGATACAAAAGATAAATGTTAAGTGATAATAATTAAATCTCAAAATGTTTAAAATTCAAAAATAAAAGATAAATCCCAAAGCTTGATCCAAATCTCGCTGATAAGTGATCGGACGCGGCTGATAGCTTATCACACGCTGCCGACGTCATCTTTTAAAATTTCAGAGGGTAAATTCTACATTGTTTGCTTTTGGTTTAAATATGTGTTCATGTAATATCTAATAATTTAAAATTTAAATATAAGATTATAATTCTATGACATTAAATCTATATAAAATTTTTATTTGAAAGTCTTTATTCTTTCCTTAACTTTTAGTCAATTTTATCATTAAAAACTAATTTAGTAGATATAAAAAGAAAAATCAATAAAGTCAACACAACTTGAAACATATGGTTAAAGACTCATGTTGATATCCAATCTATTCTCCTAGGTCCTGTGTTTTAGTTCCAGTAGGAGCAATCCCCCTTCTCCTAGGTAGAAATTGTTAAAAAAATTAATAAAAATGTAAACATGTGGATTAAAATTTTATTTTATCTTTTTATAGCTATTAGATCTGCTGTTAACGGTAAAATTTAAGGAAAATTAAAAGAGGAATCAAGATTTTAAAATGGAAAATACTTTGATACAAGCTTTTCAATTGTAGGGTTTAGATATTTAAGTTAGGATTTAATGATTATGGGTTTAGGTTGTAGGGTGTAGAATTTAGAGTTTAGGGGTTAGATTTTAGAGTGTTTTAAAAATTTAAAATTTAAATTTTATAGTTTAAATATTACACAACTTACGTATTAAAATATAACTATTTTTAAATAAAAAGTAGTGCAAAAACTTAATATCACAAATTAAATTGTATTTAGAGTATAATTTAAGTTTTAAAATAGTACATGAACTTCTGACATATTCAAACCTTTGCATTTCAACTCTATTATTGTTACTCGTGTTTCTAAAATGTAAAACTTTGCCAATAGTCCTTGTACTATTTGTATGTTCTAGATTTAATTCTTTAGCTCTAATTTGATCGGTTTTAGTTTCTTTTTGTTTTTATTTAAAATTACGATCTTGGTCTAGACATATAACTTTACAATGACTGTAAATGATCACATTGAAGAAAAAGAACTAAATATACTTACACATATAAAAGGAACTAACAACAAAATCCAACTTATCAAATTTAACGACTATTATTTATGTTAGATTTTACGATTACCATTTAGATTAAGATCGAAATTTCAAAATTTAAGAAATATAAGGACCTAATCATAGTACAAGACTAAAAATTTAAAAACTTTACCTAAAATATAGGGACTATTAACAATGGCATCGATTGAGTTTGATTTCTAAATCGGAGTGACTACTTTTATAAAATCAAAAGTATAGCAGCTAAAATAAAAATATCCAAAGAGTACATGGACTGAATGTAAAACAATTACCGTTGATAAACCGCCTTGCTTTCATCTATAAATAAATCTGGTCTTCTTGTTCTTGCTAAATTCAAATTTTTTCTTACGCGCAAAAAAGAATAATCACAGTAACAACGGTATTGCTTTACCTGCAAGCAGTCTCTGCTGAGTTTTAGGGTTTCTTTGGTTTTCCGATCATCTATAGACGATCCGACCTTACACTGTCGTCGTTCGCGTGCAATTTACTACGATAGGTTTATCCCCAGCAGAACCGGTTCCAACTTGGCACTTTTCGACATCTCTAATTCTCCCGCCTCTGTTGAAGACGGTCCCGGTACTTATAATAGCCTTCTACGTGAAGCGTTGTTGGGTTCCGATAAGAAGGATTCATCGGGCTTGCCGGCTGGCCAGAATATTCTCCGGTACAAAACTGAAACTAAACGGCCTTTACATTCGCTTCAACCTTTTGGGTTCGACGACGAGTTGGTTAACCGGATTAGCCATAATCCCGGTAAAGCTCCATGAAGATTCTCGGGTCACCTTACCAGGTAAGGGGTTTTATGGGTTTTATGGTAAATTTGGTTGGAATTCGGAGATGGTT
Source organism: Hibiscus tridactylites (assembly GCA_958450335.1). Taxonomy (NCBI): domain Eukaryota; kingdom Viridiplantae; phylum Streptophyta; class Magnoliopsida; order Malvales; family Malvaceae; genus Hibiscus; species Hibiscus tridactylites. Next base: position 16,489,145 of record OY288267.1, read on the forward strand.
GTTGTTATTATTATTTGGTAATTTGGGTTAACTTTTTTCCTCTGTTCTTTTTGTAGATTTTGGATGCACCTGGATTGGAAGATGATTTTTATTCGAATTTGGTGGATTGGTTACCCAATAATGTGTTGGCTGTAGGGATGGGGAGTTGTGTTTATTTGTGGAATGTTTATAGTAGTAAGGTTACCAGGTTGTGTGATTTGGGGATCAACGATGACATTTGTTCAATTGGTTGGGCTCAATGTGGAACTCAGCTTGCTGTTGGAACCAGAAATGGCAAAGTTCAGGTTTGCTTTTAGACTTTTATTATATTTACCGGTGCATGCTCCGGCTATGTTTGTAATAGGAATGTTTAAACATGATGAAGTATAATGAAGCAACTGGACTTTTTTCTTCTTCTTATTTTTGCTCTGTTGCCTTTTGCATCGAGTCTTCTAACCTCTACTTGCAGTGTTGTTTTGCTTATAGGATAATGTAGTGAGTTAATAGCTCTCCCTTTGTTTATAGATTTGGGATGCATCAAACTGCCGCACAGTAAGAACAATGGAGGGGCATCGATCACGTATTGGGACGTTAGCTTGGAGCGCTTCGCTATTATCTTCTGGTAGTCGTGACAAGAGCATTCTTCAAAGAGATATACGTGCTCGGGGCGATTTTGTTAGTAAGCTCTCTGGACATAAGCTAGAGGTATTAAACTCTTACTCATCCTCAGTTTGATTCAGCATGTATTGCTATTCCTTCATGAATTGTGAAACTTAAGAGTCTGAATTCATTTATGTCGGCCTTTTTGTAGGTTTGTGGACTGAAGTGGTCTTACGATAACCGTGAACTAGCATCGGGTGGAGGTGACGGCAAAATATGTAATACCTCTTCTTTTTCGTGTCTAACTTATGCTTAGTATATAACTTTGTAACTTATGAATCCCAAAACTCTCAACCATGTGTAGCTTTTTGTTTGGAACCAAAATTCCACTCAACCTGTCTTGAAATACTGTGAGCACACCGCTGCCGTGAAGGCAATTGCGTGGTCTCCCCATCAACATGGCCTTCTTGCATCCGGTGGTGGTACGGCTGATCGATGTATTCGATTCTGGAACACAACCACTAACACAAACTTGAGTTGTATGGACACTGGCAGTCAGGTGACTATTTCATTTTCGGTTTTTATCCTATAGTGCTCTTTAGTCTGTAACATGCATGGCATTGAAATATATATGTTTGGTGCATAAAGTCACTTCCGTAACTGCAGTGGATCCGATTAGTTCAAATTGATGAAATACTTTGTCTTCTGCATGGTAGTCAAATAGTTCTGCGCTGGTGCTAGAATTGCACTTCTAATGTTCACTTTGTACATTATAGGTATGCAATCTTGTGTGGTCTGAGAATACCAATGAACTCGTGAGTACTCACGGATATTCCGCGAACCAGATAATCGTCTGGAGATACCCTACCATGTCAAAGGTATGCCAAGTTTAAAAATAGTGTCTGTATATGATGATAATCTCCCAACATCTACTTTTTCCTCTAAAATTTTGTTCTAATAATGCAGTTGGCTACTCTCACCGGCCACACATACAGAGTTCTTCATCTTGCAATCTCACCTGACGGACAGGTAGTTCACTTTCCCCACACTTCATATAGTTACCCTCGCCTTTTACTCTGTTTTATGGAAGAAGAAAAAAACTAGATGAACTATATGAAAAATCTGTAACTCTCCGTTGAAAAGACTTATTTTTCCCTTTTCTTGCAGAAAATAGTTACAGGAGCCGGAGATGAGACGCTTAGGTTTTGGAGAGTGTTCGCTCCCTCTAAATCACAGGTAATGGCACTCCTTACTGCTTTGTTTTCTTTGTGTTTCGTATATGGCCTGCTAAAACAACTGATTTTTTGTGTTGAATCTTTTCCTACAGAACACTGATAGCAAAATAGGAGCATTATCTTTTGGAAGAAGCACAATTCGTTGACTCAAAAAAACTCGTCAAGAAAACATGGTGCGAGCACTATCGTGCTCGCGGACAAGATGAGGAACAGGTTCGAGAACTAATTTGTAGCTAGTTTTTGTAAATGAATTCAGTTTTCTCTTATATTTTTTCTCTGGTGTTTTTGATAGTGAGTTTCAAAACCTGGCCTTGAACAAAATCATAGAAATTAAACACGATAATTGTAGACAAAAAACGATTATGAAAAAATAATTAAAATATAAACACGTTTAGATGATACTCATGCCATATGATCATGTGACCATAGAACATAAATAAAGAACAAAATGTTGTACAAAATACGTTTATTGGAGCCAATGAACTGGCAAGCCTTGTCTGGCACAAAACAATAAAAACATCCGCTATTACAACTTAACGTTCTGATTTGTAATACCACTTAATTTTCATCATCATCTAATTCAGTCCGACTTCTCGAAGCCTGAATTCGATCTCACAGTGTACTCTGCTACAAGTTGTGCAAACGATGAGGACCTGTTTTCTAGCAAGCTCGATGGAGCATCGTATTCTTCAACAAGTCCTGCAAACAGTTAAAAAAGTTTTGAATGAAATGAACTTCGAAGAATCTATCTCATAAGCAACAAACTATAACTACTAACCATTATTTAGAAGCAGAACCATATCACTATCGAGAACCGAAGTTATTCGGTGAGCAATTGTTATGACCGTACAGTCGGAAAAGTGCTCCCTTAACGTTGTCTGAATTAGATTATCGGTAGCTGTATCAACCGATGCTGTCGCTTCATCGAGCACTAAGATCTTACTTTTCTTCAAGAGTACACGCCCGAGACAAACTAACTGCCTTTGGCCCATGCTCCAATTCTCTCCACTCTCACTAACTGCACAAGTATTATAATATTATTCAATTTATGTGATATGCAAAAGAAATAAGGATAAACGTGTATCTTATACGATAGAAGATCAAACCTGAAGAATCGAGCCGCCCATCCTTCATTCGAACTCCATCCCCAAGTTGGCACTTATCCAATGCCTTTGAAAATTAAACACACACTGATAGATGTTAGACTTCAAATACCAATCATAAAGAAAATGAAACAGATTACAAATTCTTTTCTCCCGTAATCGAAAAAGAAATGAACCCACCTCCCAAATCTGTTCATCTGTGTGCTCTTCAAGAGGATCCAAATTGCTTCGTATAGTCCCTTCAAACATGGTAGGCTCTTGAGGGATGATGCTGAGTCGTGACCGCAAATCATGCAGTCCAATCGATGAGATGTTGACACCATCGATTATAATCTGCCCTGCAGTAGGTTCAACGATCCGGAAAAGTGTTTGTATGAGAGTTGATTTACCACTGCCTGTTCTCCCTACAATACCAGTTTTCAACCCTCCAGGGAATGTGCACGTAAGACCTCGCAGGACGAGTGGCATGTGTGGGGCATATCATACCTACATCGAGACCATCATCATTTATTTCAAAGGCAATACTGTCAATACATTAGAACCAGTCATAAACACAGAAAAACCGCCTTACCTGCAGATCATGAATTTGAACTTCTCCATGATATGGCCAATGACGGTCCGGGCGATTAGTTTCTATCACAAGGACAGGCTCACTAGGGATACTACTGTACTGAAGTATTCTCTCAACAGATATAATTGTGTTCTCCATATTGCAAATATTCCATACAACCCAAGCTTGCAATATATTTAGATTGAGTCCATACGTCACGGCTAACCCGGCAATAGCTAAACAAAAGAAAATGCATCAAGTCATTCTCCTAGAACATTAGTTATTAAAGATGCCAATCTGAATCTGCATTTACTTACAGGGATCAATAACTCCCTCCGGTAAAGAGATTAAAAAGAATAAGAAGGCAAAAGTAATAGAAGACAATAAGTCCAGACGGAAGCACAGCCATTCCATTGCACCAGCGACATGAAATTTTGGACGAGAATAGGAGTCAGTCAGCTCCATGTTTGTGTCTTGGAATCTTTTTTCTTGATCAAAGCTCCTTATAGTTGTTGCTCCTAAAATTGTTTTAGCAAAATGCTGTATTAATGGAGCTTTGCATACTCCAACCAGCCGCGAAAGTTCTCGAGCAGAAGATATGTAATATTGCTGCGAGATTACGAGTTTATGAGATTTCATGTGTTCAGGAACAAGGCAAGATTGAATGTGTTCTATAAAGTAGAAAAATTGAGTTTATGATTTCCTACATTCCATAGCCACAATTTGGCAACTTACCTGATACCAAAGGCAGGTAGCAATCACTGGAATAAAAATGATAAATATCTGCCAAGCGACTTGAGACATGACTGCAATGATTCCAAGTAGCTGGATAACTGAAAAGGCAAATGCCCTGACTTGATATGAGATGTTCAAATCGACTGCACTTTGATCCGTAGAAGCCTATAAGCAGGAAAACTGTTTATAATCCTTCAAAAACAAGGAGAAAATGCCAAAAAATGAACATAAATGGAATCTTTTGTATGCATACAGGAAAACATCAGATACTCACTCTATTGAGGATTCTTCCACTTGGTGTTGAATCGAAGAAAGACATAGGAGCACAGAAAATGCAAGAATGCATCTTCTTAAAAAGAAGAGTGGCTGTTTTATATCCGGCTGTATTAAGAAGCATGGCTCTGGCAAAGATGGAAAAGGCACTTGCAATGGCCAAGGCCAAATAGACAATTATTAGTGTAAAGCTCCCAACAGGAGGCTTTACATCTGCCGACACAGGTGATCCCCAAGCCATCCAATAGTTGCTGCCAATTTGAAAAATCTGAAAGAGAATCTGTGCCAGCAGTATTAAAGGCACAAGAGCTCCTCCATATGCTGTTGTGATGTATTTCCAATAAACCAAAAACCCGACTTTTCCTTTCTCTCGCTCTTCTTCTTGAACAAGCTGTCCTTTAGGCCCATCATCATCTACCTTACAGCTCTCATTGCCTTGGTTTTCCTCTTTCTGCAGCTTCCCGTTAGTACTTTCATAACACCTTCTCCTTCACCCATAGTTTGCTCGGAAACAGATCTTGCTTCAACGCTATCAAGGGCTGACAAAGCTTTGTTATGTGCACCCACAAGTTCCATAAAATCAGTCCCCAAATTGAGAATATCATTGTACTTTCAGGCTTGCACAATCCTCCCATCTTTCATCACCTAACAAATATACAATACAAGTTGAATCCAGTTTTTAAATTATTTCTTGAATCTGATGCATATGATGGAAGCAACTGAAAATAAATGTAGAAAATAGCTCACCAAAATTAGATCAGCAGCAGGTAAAAACTCAACTTGATGAGTGACATAAATCACTGTTTTCGAACACAAAGTGTTCAGTAAAACCTCCTGTCGTTCAAGAGATCAAACAAGATACTCAGGCAAAGCACTAACCAAAGTAGAACTCTTAAATACATGCCATATGATCAGAGGAAGAATTTACCTTAAACAAATGTGATCCGGTGTGAGCATCCACAGCACTGAAAGGATCATCAAACAGATAGATATCGGCATCCTGGTATAGAGCACGTGCAATCTGTATTCTTTGCTTCTGTCCACCACTCAAGTTGATTCCCCTCTCGCCTATAACCGTCTGATCGCCGAAAGAGAGAATTTCGAGATCCTTCTTGAGGGTACAAGCTTCAAGCACTTTGTCATACCTGTCTCTGTCCATTTCCTTGCCAAAAATTATGTTGTCTACGATCTTTCCACTTTGTATCCATGGAGATTGAGCAACATAGGCCGTTGTACCACACAACCTAAGAGTTCCCGATGTCTTTGGTAATTCCCCCAAAACACATGAAAGTACACTCGACTTGCCAGAGCCAACTGTACCACAAACCGCAACACTCATACCATGGAAGACTTTCAAATTTATATCTTTTAGTGTTGCAATGGGGGATGACGAATCCCAAGAGAAGTTCCCATCAGCAATCTCAATTGCTGTATCGGAACTACCTCTCGGTAGCTTCTCTATGGCATCAGATTGCAAGTCATCAAGCCGGAGGAAGGAAGCAATTCGATCAAGTGACACCTTTGTCTGAGCTATCATTGAAATTGTGTCAGGAAGATTGTAGATTGGCTCCTGAAGGGTCCTGAATGTTGCAAGTGCAGATAGGATCTTCCCTGACTCGAGTGGGACACCTAAAAACATACAAGCACCAAAAGTGGCCACAGACACAAAGGAGGGTGCAACCCAGAAAACAAAACTGGTCATGGCATTCGTATAAACGAAGCGTTTTAACCATCCTTCCTCGACGTTCCTGAGCCCGGAAATCTTTGAGAGAAACTTCATTTCCCACCCCTGAAGTTTGAGGATTCTCATATTCCTCAAAATTTCAGAAGTTGTCTTCATCCTTGTATCTTTTGATGTCATTAACTTCTCCTGAAAGTTCTCCAGCATTCTCCCCAAGGGAATATTTGCCAACATAACAAGCACAGTAGCAACTAAAGTAGCGACGGACGCCAGCCCGATGGTTTTATACAAGATCACCAAGGCCAAAACAACTTGCAAAACTATCATCCATGGATCATGCATGTACCAAGTAAAGTCACCCACCCTTTCAGCATCAACGGTCATGAAATTGATAATCTCCCCACTCGTGCGGCTCTGCTTCGACTGGCACGAAAGCGTCAAACCCTTGTTATATATCATTGCCACCAATACTGCTCTCATCCTAAGTCCAACTTGCTGCAACTTAAAGAACCAGCGCATCTGGGACACACACTCTACTAGCTTGGCAACAAAGAAAGCTCCAACTAGAAGATACCCATCGCTTTCAAACTCCCGTTTCCCATTCAGGTACTGAACGAAAGTATCGATGAGGTATGGACCAACATATGAAGCCACAGTGTACGTAAACGCAAACAAAGCCGTCGAAAGAATATCTTTCCAAGCCGACAAGAAGAGTGCCTTCACCAGCTTGAGCGAGGTAACACCACTCCCCTCACGATCAGCCGACTCAACCCTGTTTCTAAAATTCGGAAAAGCCCCAAAGACACTATCATCGCTGTCTAGCTGAGGAACATCCTCGAGGTCTAATGGCTTCTTATTGCCAACAGCAATGAGAGGCCCCATCCATGAAAATGTAAGAATGCTGAAAAGACCAGCATTTGAGTATGGGGTTACAGTGTCACCCCCTCTTTTATGGCTAACCTCTACACCATTACTAAAACTAGAATCCCCATTTAGAAGGGGCTCCTCAAGGAGAGTATCTTCACCCTCATTTCTTCCTAAAAACCAAACAATACACAGAAACAAACCAGTAATAGCAGAAAAGACATCAGATACTAAATACTGGATTGGGAAAGAAACATGTTTTCTGAAGAGAACAATGTCTATAACAAGACAATAACATGAAATTGAAAAGTAAAAGCCCCACCAAATTCTCAACAACAATGGGAACCTCTTTTGTTCACAAGAATTGGAGAACTGAAAGTGCAAATAAACACACATTGCACCCCAAGCAAGTGTTTTTGCAGCATAATCAAAAAGACTTGCTAATTTATTCTCAGACCAGCCATTTCTATACCAATAAAAATAACTTAACAAACAAAAGACAACATTATAAGCTGAAACAACAAAACAACAAGCTAATGTTTGCTTATACCATAAACCCTGTCTTTGCCTCAATGTCTCCTTTGAACCTTCCCCTCCACCTTTTTTAACTCTGCTCACGACCCATAACACTAACAATGAAAGCAACAAAACTGAGTGTAACGAACCAGAAAATCTGTGAAAAAAATGGGGTTCAGTAGAAAATTAGAACTAGTAGCTGAGGTCATTAGTAAAAACGATTGTGAACCAAAAAGTTTCATTTTTTAAGAGCTTTAACTGGAGAAAAGACTTGGGTTTTGAGCGTTGGAGAAAAAGGTTTCGTTTTGATTGAAGTGTTTGAAACTTTAAAGCTTCTGTGTTTGTATTTATATATAAATGAGATTAAAAGAGAACTATTAGAATATTAATTGGGATTAAAAGGTTTTCTTGTAAAAGGACAAATTAGTTGTTAGGTTCTTTATTTTTTTTAGTATTATATAATCTGTATTAATTGGATATTGTAATCAGTTTTTTGGTTATTAATAAAATAATAAACCTTAACCTTTCACTCTCCCGATTCCCAATTTATACGAACCCTAGACTCTTTTTCTCCTTCATTCTTTCACGAGAAATCAGTTTCAACATGGTATCAGTTGATGAAACCTCTGATTCTCGATCTAGATCCGCTTACGTTTCTCGTAATTCCTTCAAAAATGACGATCATTGTGACATGTATTATATTCATCCGAGTGAGAATCCTTCGTTAGTTCTTACTTCATCCCTTCTTGATGGCAAAAATTTTCACTCGTGGGCGCGTTCGATTCGCATGGCGTTAATATCTAAAAATAAATTTGGATTTGTTGATGGTTCTATCAAAGAACCTAAATCTGATGATCCTCGTTTTTCCGCCTGGGTGAAATGCAATAATCTGGTCTTGTCTTGGATTCAGAGGGCGTTGAATCCAGAGATTGCCCAAAGTGTTTTGTGGATCGACATCGCGTCTGATCTTTGGGTTGATCTTTTTGACTGATTCAGTGAGGGAAATTTGCTACGAATCTCCGATTTATTTCAAGAGTTATTTAGCCTGAGTCAAGGTAATCTCATTGTTTCTACATATTTCACTCAATTGAAAATTGTTTGGGATGAGATTTGTGTGTTGAGGCCATTAAAATCTTGTTCTTGTTCTGCTTCGGTTTATAGAAAACAAGATCTTGTGTTACGTTTTCTACGTGGGTTAAATGAGAATTTTAGTGTTCCTAAAACTCAGATTCTGATGCGTAAATCCCTGCCTGATATTAATGAAGTTTTTTCTCTTGTTACCCAACATGAAAGATCTCTTTTGTCTGTTGTTAATTTTGATAATGAATCGCATATCATGTTGGCTGGTCGTTCCTCTGATTCGGGTAGGCAAAACCCTAGGTCTTATGATAGTTCGGTTAGAAAATTTTCTAATGCCTCTAAAAGACCTTTGTGTATTCACTGTGGGTTTTATGGTCATAGAATAGACAGATGTTACAAAAAAAACATGGTTATCCCCCTGAGTATAGGAATAGGCCTCAGATTAATAAGATGAACCAAGTGGGATCTGGTTCTAATCATGATGTCTCTCGGATTGATTCTTCTAAAGATGATAGTTCTGGTGGTTCTCTTACCTTTACTAAGGATCAATATGATGCTTTGATTCATATGCTTAATGAGAAAGGACATTATATGCCCTCTAGTTCTGGTGGTTCTGCTGTGAATAGTATATCCAAGGTTAATGTTCTTGCTTCTGCCTTTGATGCTCCATGTGATGCTCCAAGTATGATTCTTTCTTGTTCTAATTTCAATAATCTGTCATGGATTGTTGATGGTGGTGATATTGATTATGTTTGTTGTTCTTTAAATATGTTTTCCAGTTTTTCTAAAGTTGCTAACAAGTTTGTGAAACTTCCTAAGAATCAGTTAGTTCAAGTAACTCATATAGGAAGTGTCACTATTTTTCAAAATCTTGTTCTCCAAGATGTTTTTCATATACCAGGTTTCAGTTTTAATTTAGTTTATGTAAGTCAGATAACTAAAGATCCTTCCATTTCTGTGTTTTTTAATTGTGGAACTTGTTTTATACAGGATGTGCATCAGTGGATAACGATTGGTACAACTAGTGAAGTTGCTGGTTTGTACAAATTAAACATCTCTATTTCATGCTGTTATTCTATTTCTGCAAATAATTCTACAAATGTTTCTGCCTGTGGAACTGATTCTGGTTCTTGTAACTCTGTTTCAAACATTTGGCATTTTAGACTTGGACATCCTTCAAGTAAAAGGATGCATTTCTTTTCTCTTCTGCATAATAAAATTCCTAGTATTAGTTCTCTGGATTGCTCTACTTGTCATGTGGTTAAACAAAAAAGACCATCTTTTCTCTCTAGTGATTCTGTTTCTGAGTCAAATTTTGATCTTGTTCATGTTGATGTTTGGGGACCTTTTTCCATTAAAGGTTTGTATGGACATGCTTATTTTCTCACAATAGTAGATGATAAATCTCGTTTTGTTTAAATTTTTCCCATGAAACTTAAATCTGAAGTGTCTAAATTGATTACTGAGTTTTATGAGTTTGTTTTTACTCAGTTTAATGTGAAAATAAAATGCATACGTACTGATAATGCTAGGGAGTTTGACATGTTAGATTTTTACAAAACAAATGGTGTTATTCATCAAAATAGTTGCACATATAGTCCTCAGCAAAACAGTGTTGTTGAACGAAAGCATCAACATCTTCTTGTTGTTGCTAGATGCTTGCGAATTCAAGCTTCTTTGCCTTTAGTTTTCTGGTTGGACTGTGTTATTCATTCTGGTTATTTGATAAATAGGACACCTACTCCTCTTTTTAATAACAAAACTCCTTTTGAAATGCTTTATCACACTACACCTACTTTTGACAACTTAAAATTTTTTGGATGTCTTGCCTATGCTTCTGTTTTGCCTAAACCTCAAACTAAATTACACCTTAGAGCAATTAAATGTGTTTTCCTTGGATTTCCTAAAAACATCAAAGGATATAGGCTATTTGACATTCAAACTCAAAATATTTTTGTTTCAAGAGATGTCTTTTTTCTGAGTCTATTTTTCCCTTTCAGAAAGGTAAATTTCATTCATCTTCTGAGATTATCTTTCCCACAATTGATTCTAACTCTCCCCTTGAAGATTTTCCTAGTTTAGATTCTGTTGATCATCACAGTCCCTTGTCACAAGCTACATCAGACCAGTCTGCACCTGAAATTCAGTCCCTTGCCTCAAGTTCTGAATCTGAAGAAGACCAGTCACTTGGTGTTTCTTCTTCACCTGACATTAAGATCACTGAGTCACCAGTTCAACAAACTCTTGATGTTGTTCATCCTAGAAGATCAACAAGAACAGTAAGAATGCCATCTAAACTTGATGATTACCGGGTTGCTTTACCAGGATGTAAGGTTTCCTCTCACTCCACACCTCATAATATTGCTCAAGTTGTTTCTTATGATCATATTTCTTTTAATCACCAAGCTTATATTAATAATATTGAAATTTTAAAAGAACCTAAAAATTACAAAGAAGCTATTAAACATGATTGCTGGAAAGAGGCTATGCATTATGAGATACTTGCTTTAGAAAAAATAATACTTGGACCCTTGTTCCTTTGCCTAGTGGAAAGCAAACCATTGGTTGTAAATGGGTTTTTAGGACAAAACTCAAGTCTGATGGTAGTTTAGAAAGATATTGTAACATCCCAAAAATTAGCCTAGAAGATTAAGGGATTTAATTAAGTGATTAGATAAATTTCTAAGATTTAATTCTTAATTGAGTTAAATTGGAAATAGGTTTAATATGGACCAAATTGAACTTAAAGGAAATGTTCAAGAGAAAATTCGGTCATTGTGTCCAATGACCAAATCGAACAAGAAAGAAAATATGAGGCTTGCATGCTAAAGTTAAAATGCATAGATTAACCCTTGAATTAACATGAAATCATAATATTATTAAGGATTTATATGATTAAATGGTGTAATTAAAAGATGTTGTTGGGATTTTAGGGGCTCGATTCGATCAACCAAACTAGCTCACCAAGTGGTGGAGAGATGGATTTTTGGGTGGAAGGGTTGTGGAAGCTAAAAAGAATATTAACACAATGATTTATAGTGGTTCAACCTTCTAACCAAGGTCTACATCCACTACCTTAGCTTCCCACTAAGGATTTCTCAACCAATTCCACTAATTGATTCGTCCCCTTTTCTAGGATTAGGAGGAAACCCTTACAACCGATCAAACTTCTACCCAAAGCCTTGATCAAAACCCTCTTTACAAAGAGATAATAAAAAGCAAACTTAAAACCCTCTAATAGGTGTTTGTTTGCACAATTAAGCACTCACCCAAAACCTAAAACACTTGAGCAAATTTCACAATTTTGGCTCACTAGTGTTTGTCTATACAAGAAATGACAAATAAAGCACTAAGACAATTTCTTGATCATTTGATGTTTGATAATTGAAGCATTAGCCTTCTCTTGATGCTTGGAGGTCCCTTTTATACTCCCAATTGAGTTTGTAGCCGTTACTAGCCGTTGGGGATGAATTGGAGCCGTTGAGGACTTTATTTCCCTTCATAAATGTTGTTCTGCAGCTACCAGTATCGATACACGTGGAACGGTATCGATACGGCCTTCATAGGAACTAGCCGTTGAGCTCTTGCCAGCTGAGGCGTATCGATACGCTTGAGGGCGTATCGGTACGGGTCCACATTTGAATGGCCGTTGGGAAATAGCCGTTGGGGTTGGTTGAAATGGGATCGGTACGCTTACCTGGCGTATCGAAACGATCCCGACCGTATCGATACGGCAAAGACCTGTATCGGTACGGGGTTTGACAGTGACCAAATTGGGGCAAAATGGTATCGGTACGGGTACAACCGTATCGATACTGGGACGTTGAAAATACAAGTTTGGCTGTTTACAACATGAAAAATCTTTGCCAAAAACCTCTTAAAATACCTCAAACATAAATTCAAGTTGTTTGGACTTAAAACCAAGTTTTAAATTCTTTTCAAATTAGTCCAAAACATTTTTCAATTATTATATCAAAACATAAGTTCTACAGATGTTAATAAGGGAATTGGTTGAGATATGACATAGTAGTCATATCCCATTAAATTTGTCTCCCTTCTCTCTCTTTTCTTTCCTTAGTCGGCTACCCTAAACCAAACCATCTAAGTTTCATTTGTTCATTTCACACCAACAACACAAACATAAAATTTAGAGAGAAAGCTTGAGAGTTTCGGTGGAGAGGAAGAAAGGCTTGCATGGCATTGGAATCTTCATAGAAAATTTAGAGAAAAATTGGAAGTAAGTAGCTCACTCCCTCTATAGTTCGATTATGGTGAAAATTTTAATAGATCAATGGTTTTGATGTTCTTAGAAAATCATGAAAAGGATGTTATTAGATGTTATGCTGCTGGAAATTCTAAATTCATAGGAAACTCTATGAAATTTTTAAAAAGATGAAAGCTTCTAAACATGCAAGAATTAAAGTGGACAGATTTGTTAGTTACAAGACATGCACCTTTAGAAAATTATAGAAAATTTATTAGTAGGAATTTCGTGATGAATTTTTGATATGTTCTACTTTGACATGTCTAAAGTGATAGAAAAATTATAAATATGAGTTTTGATCATTGTAGTAAAATTGGGAGACTCATTTCGAACAGCATGCAAAACTGTCCAGCAATGCTCTTAGCTGGACAGTGAACTTTGGAAATTTGTAGAAAATAATATGTTGGGATTTTTGAGCTGAAATTTTAATATGATGAAATTGGGCATATTAATTGAATTTAGAAACAAACGGTGATCAAATTGGAGCTGTGTACTGAAAATGAGAAATAGATTAAGTTAGGTGAGGGTCCTATGGAGAGGGGACTTGTAGATCCTTGATTTTAGAGGGAAGTTCAATAGAGAAAGAACTACTACTCGAAGAGTACGCTAAGGAAGAGGAGTTTTGTGGAGAAGAACTCAGAATCCTAAGGCTTCAGGATCTCGAAAGCGGAGGGTCCTATGGAGAGGGGACTTGTAGATCCTTGATTTTAGAGGGAAGTTCAATAGATAAAGAACTACTACTCGAAGAGTACTCTAAGGAAGAGGAGTTTAGTGGAGAAAAAACTCAGAATCCTAAGGCTTTAGGATCTCGAAAGCGGAGGATCCTACAGAGAGAGGACTTGGAGATCTTTGATTTCAGAAATACGAGGACGAGAGTTCTATATAGGAAGAACTGCCACTCGAGGAATACGCCAAGGAAATAAGTTCTATAGAGAGAGAACTCATATTCTTAAGGCTTCAAAGAGAAAATTACTCGGTGTAGCGCGTTGCAGCTCCAGGTAGAGTAAATCGTCCAACAGGGAAGTTGAACAGATTTAGTTATGACCAGTTTGCTTTACGACTGTGAAGGGAAAGCAAATCCACTTGGACGCCCAAGTTCGCCTTTCGGCCGCGAAGAGGAGGCAAAAGTATTCGGAGTTTCAGCTTGCTTTTTGGCCGCAAAATGGACAACTTGTTTTTAGACCGCGAGGGGAAGGCAAAGTTGTTTGGATGACTAGCTTGTTCTTACGAAAAATAGAAGACAAAGATATTTGGAATATGCTCATCTATTCGGGCACTTGGAGAATAGAACCCGTCTATCTGTTCGGGCACTTGGAGAATGGAAATCTTAAAAAAAAAAAAAAAAACTTTGTCTACCTGTTTGGGGCATCGAGGGGAGAACTCAAAATCAGAAGGCGTTGGGAAGAGGAGTTGCTTGGAATCACGTGGCTGCATCGGGAATAAACCGACCAACGGGGAAGTAGGACAAAATTAGTGTTTATGGTCTTTGCTTTATTCTTGTTCCACAAGTATAAGCAAAGAGGGGCAGCTGTAATCACTAATTTTGTCCGGACCTCAGACCCCTTTAAGTTTGAACTGTTAATGGGCTTATATTGGAAAAAAAAAGAAAAAAGAGATATATATATATATATATATGTGTGTGTGTGTGTGTGTGTGTCATGACTTGTTATCATCATATTATTTATTAGTGTAATACATATTGTTACCATACTATATTATATATATATATATATATACACGCATGTTGTTTGCATGTATATATTTGGCACCGATATTTGCCGTTGTCATTATCATAATATTATTCATATTATTTTTGTTGTTTGCCAGTAGGTATTATTACTATTATTATTATTATCATACTTATTATTATTATTATCAGATATCACTATTATAATTATAATAAAATTGGACATAAGTAAATAAAATCTAAACTTTGATTAAAATAGGTAAGAGTCCATACTTAAAATAAATTACAATAAGCCCGAATTATACAGATTTAATAATAGCCCAATAAAAAGCCCAATCCATTGTAAAAACCCTAATCCCGTTTTTTTATGTACAGCCGCCGCCTCAGCCCACAGCCGTCGGATCTGGCAGATCCAAGGGTCCAGATTGCACCCGCGAAAGGAAACCCTAGGAGGAGCCCTAATGTCTTGGCGTCGCACGCCCCTTTACCGTTGGATCTGGCTTGATCAACGGCCCAGATCGCTCCAGGTCACAAACCCTAGATGCCCCTCATTGAAGATGCCGCGCCGCCTCATCATAGCCGTTGGATCAAAACGCGATCCAACGGTCCCAAATCGGCGCAGAGAAGGATCTGGAACCCGCACGCGCTTACGCGCGCCCCTTGGAGTCTCCATGCGCGACGTTTTGCTTCCCACGCGCGCATGCCCGTGACCCCTCCTCTACCACCTCTGTTTCCGCTGCCAACACCGGCACGTCTCTCTCGATCAGGCAAGTCCAGCAACATCAGAACGCAAAATAGAAAAATCAGAAACCCAAAATGCGATTAAAGCAAAATCGAAAAATATCAACCAGAAGCATCAGAGACCAGAATCACAGAGAAAAAAACAAAAAACAATAAATCGAGACGCAATGTCAACCAGACAAGCATATATCAGAGAGAGCAGAACAGAGAGAAAAAAGAGATTTTTGCATGTAATAGTTTCGGATATAAAATCCAAACAAAAAACCATTGTAAAAGGAGAAAAATTTAGAGAGAAATCAATAGCAAAAAAAAACCTTCTGAGGTATTCGTTTTTTCAGATCCCAATGCATGCATATCAAAAAGTACAGAAAAATAGAAAGAAAAGTTTCGTTTTGTTTTACCCATCGGAGATCGATTCTTCCCTCCGTTTCGAGCCGTCAATAAACCCTTCGGCTCCCATCTAGTAGGTCACCGGGGTGAGCCATCGAATTTGTAGCGGGGCCTTTCTTTTTGCTAGGGATTTCGAACTTTGGTTTTCGGAAGAGAGGGCTTCGGTTTTAGGGTGTAAAAAGGGGGGTCGTTCTTTTTGTTGTTCTTCTGAGGTGTCCGTTGCCGGCTGGCGACTGACGGCGCCGGAAAGGCCTTCCCCTTTTTGAGTTTCAAACCCTAATCGGCCGGAGAAATATAGGGGGAGAGGGTTCACTGTTTTTTTTTTGCTTGAAATGGCCAAAGGGTCTAAGTTTTTTTTAAAAAGCCTATTTATACTGTTTTAATGTTTTAAAAAAAGAGTTATTTGCTTCATAAGGACCTCCGTCCTTTCACGTTCACCCCAGGAGGGTCTCCGTCTATTTTAAACCCCTTTATGGTCCCTCAAACATTTTAAGAATTTTAAATTTTGTCCCCTAATGTGGTTCTAATCGACTTCGAATGGTCTAATAACCATTTCGGTCCTCACCAGTTTCAGCGTCTTTTAATTTTGATCTCTATTTCCGCAATTTAGTAGTTTTTTTATGGTATAATTCCTCGTAACCCCCTAGAGTCTGTCCCGATCCAATTTGTAACCCTCTAGACCCGCCTATGCGTTACAACGGATCCTAGGAAGCCACATTAGGGTCACAAGAGCGACCCACAATGGAAAATACACATGAAAACATTTTTCTTTCTCAAACCACTTATTAAACTGTAAAATCATCTTTTGTTTAAAATAAAATTTCAGTAAAAACATTTAAACACATAACAAAAATTTCAGAAAGTGCTTTACAGACTCTATTATAAAACAATGTGTGACATACATGACATACATGCCCACTAACTATACAGTACCGTACTCTAGAGGCAACGCCGAGGGAACTCCGAACACTGATGTCAAACATTAGGTCATGATATTTTCTTTTAACCTGCGATGGTAAAAACAACGTGAGCTTGGGAAAGCTCAGTAATACAGAACTACCAAAAGATGCTATAAGCTCATGCAGACATATGGTAGGCATAACATTTTCATGATGTTTCAGGCAGTGATGATCCTCTATTTCTGTTCTATTTCGAGATTACATCATACTCAAGAATAATGTTTTTTGTTCTTTTATCAGACCTTGAGAATTTGACGGAAATTATATAGGCTGTTAATATACGAGGTAGGAATCAGAGAGTTTGGCATCTAGTGTGTTCCAATAAGTACAGATCAAAATACATAAGTACAGATCAACATACATAAGTACTTAGCATCGTGGGTGCATATCAAATAGACATAAATGCATACAAATCATATCATGTGAGCACATAACAGATTAAGTGAAAATGTCAAATGTTCATACAGAAGTTTACAAGAAATACCCTCCAACCTTACACCAATATGCAGTCCCCCAGAACTGCATCCATAAGGACTTACCCTAGGCCCGATGGGCATAGGTGCCACCTAAGGGGCTGCCTTAGGTCCATAAGGACTTACCCTAGGCCCGATGGGCGTAGGTGCCACTCAAGGGGAGACCTTGAGTCCATAAGGACTTACCCTAGGCCCGATGGGCATAGGTGCCACCTAAGGGGATGCCTTAGGTCCATAAGGACTTACCCTAGGCCCGATGGGCGTAGGTGCCACTCAAGGGGAGACCTTGAGTCCATAAGGATTTACCAGCTTGATCAGGGCTGTACCGACAGAGACTTCATATCATAACCCAACAGTATACCCCAGATAACAATCGGTAATCAGATTTCAGACATGAGTAACATAATACATGTAACAGACATATTCTATTCAGAGTATCAGAAACAGAAGTTCATGCTTTTAACAGATAAATGGGCATACCATTGAGCAAAGCAGACATTCATTATTCATCATGCAAACAGATTGTGCCATCATATATCAAGCTAACATATCATACTATTAAGTAGGCAGAGAATGTCATTATGCAGTTCATTCAACAGAAATTAGCATACACATGGAACACACTAGATGGGACAGATCATTTCTCAGAGATGCTTGGCATTTACGGAATGAGACATATTAAGCTTGTGACGATTTGAACGGATTTCTGAAACGTAGCTCCTATTAGAAAGGGTTCATACTAACGGCTTAACCCAGATATTTAGGAGGTGATACATCAAGATCTTTGAGAGCCTTGGCATATCCTGAGTGATTCAGCCATTTAAGCTTACAAGGGCATTATGGTCATTTTATCATACACGAACAATTTGGTAATTTATACCAACAAGGCATAAACAACGGCTCGGGAATTCTGTTTGCTCATCAAATTTCCAACCAGGCATTAAGAGATTTCTATGTCAAGATCCTTCATGGTATCGGATACATTCAGGGCTATTTTGATTATTTGGGCCAACGAGGGCATCTTGGTCATTTAACTATCATGGGTGATTTTCGTAATTTAGCCCATTAATGATGATATAACGATCCACAATATTTAATATTTCCAGAAGCTTATCGAGCCTCCAAAACCATTCGAACTAACATACCTCAACCTTGTATTTCTAACCAACCCTTCTAATGTATCTGGTTGTAGAGTATATCTGAACGGTTGCTTTCGTATTTCACCATCAGACTTGCCGCAGAGTAGTCGAACTTATATTCTGTGCGGAAAAACTTCCAACCTTATTTTAATATCATGAGTGATTATCGTACATAAGTGTGCTTCCTAACACTTAGGGGCGCTTTAGCCCTTAAAGTTTTATTAGAAATCTCAGAGTTTCATCAACTGCATAATTGCATATTTAGCTCAAGAGGGCTTTAAAGTCATTCTGGAAATTGGGGTAAATCCACCATTTCTTTCTGAATTACCATTCGGTACCTCCATCATTCACGTACTCAAACGAGACTAAGTCGTCATAACTCTCCGCCCTCTTACAGACGATTCATTCAATACAGAAATTGAGGGTATAACGTCATACAAATTAATCAGACATTACAGTGCTCGAGGGCATTACCGTCTTTTTGGTCATTACGATCATTCTCATTTAATTCACGCATTACTGTCATAAGGATCAACTTATAATTTCAACAATATTTCCAGAGAATTCTCATTCAAGTGTTATACAGAGTTTGAGGGATTATCCGAGTTTGTATCACATGTAATGCATAATCAGGTCGAATGCAGATTTTAGGTCATTTCCTTTATCAGAGGGGTAGTTTAGTCATACTTATGCTCTAAGGGCATTTTCGTCATTTCATAATTAATATCTCTCACCTCGTATCTTGAACCTCGACTCTCACGCACTGATGATTGAGTTGCGGATTAACTGAATTTAATTATTAGAACTTCTGATACTGTTAGCCCATTAAGTCTTATTCGGATAATTTGGTCTTATTAATATCCGTACTTATTGCTCGAATCTGATTCAATTTAAGCAGAATCTACAGTATATGTCATCATAAGCATGCATGCGTTAACCAGATATCGACATGTACATAAAGCATACAAGAGGTAGTAGTGTATTACCTTAGCTCCGAGCTAAAACAGTTGATTCATGACACCTCATTCGATCGCACTCGATCCCAAGATTTGACGGCTCCCAACATCTCGAATTCAAGGATACTTTGATACCTTCAACAACAGATTCACATTTCAGTCCTTATCCAAAGGCTCTTAACAAAATTAAACACACAAACACTTTCGGGTTTAAAGTCGGATTCGGAGGCCTTCGGGTCAGAATTTTGCAAAACAGGCTTCAAAAACGGACTCAGGACGTCGAAAAACATAAAATAGGAGTTTTCGGAAAAATTGAATTTTTGGTCAACGGTCAAAGTCAACGCTGACGTCAGCAGGTCAACGGTGACGTCAGCAGGTCAACGGTCAACATGGTCAGAGTCAACGCTGACGTCAGCAGGTCAATGCTGACGTCAACAGTCAACTGATAAGGGTCAACTGAGTTGACTCGGGCTGACTCGGACGAGTTGACTCGGCTGACTCGGACGAGTTGACTCGGCTGACTCGGACGAGTTGACTCGACTGACTCGGGTTGACTCGGTTCGGGTTTCCGGATCGGACAGACGGGCTGGGTTAACGGGTCGGGTCGAATACGGGTTGGACCGAAATCGGGCTTGGGCTCATAGGTTGGGCCGGGTTCGGTTTAGGTTGACTCGGACCGGTTTAAACCGGTTCAAGCAGATTTACTTACCCAAAACATTCCGTTCACCGGAAAAACGCCGGAAAGGTCGCCGGAGACGTCGAGGAGCGCCGTCTGGCCGTAAACAGAATGAGAAATTAGTCCACAACACTTCCACAACGAAAACAAATTAGAAATCGGCTGAAAACTTACCGAAAAAGACCCAAAAGGTCAAAACCTCGTCGGAAAAGACGAAGCTCCGACGAAGACCTTAACGGAGTCGGATGAACGATCGGTTTACTGGGTTTTGTTCTCCTTCATACGCTGAACACGCTTGCACGGTCGACGTGCCTTGCCGACGACGGGGGTGGCCGGAATGGAAGAAAACAGAGGCGGGTTCAAAAGGGTCTCGACGACGCTTCAACTCCATCTTCACGACGAACGGCAACCGCTCACCGCGAGTGGAGCGCATGGCTGGGGTCGGGGTGCGGCGGCCAACACAGTGAAGGTGGCGGTGACGGCCACGACGGGGCGGTGTGGCAGATCGGAGCCGGGACGGGGGAAAAAAAATACCTTTAGTGACCCTTGAAATTCCCAGATTCAAATGAATGGCAAACTCGGGTAGGTGGGGAGTCAAATGGGATATTAAGGCTTAGCTAACGGCCTCCCAAACTCATTCTAATCATTTTCTAGGCAGCCTTTATCAAAAATGAGCATCTAGCTCAATGGTTCAATACACAGAGATGGGGGGTGTGGTTGCGGGTTCGAACCCCACCAACGCCATTCTCAATTTTTTTTTCTTTACCATAAAATCAGAGTGTGACACAATTTTAGTCTTTTTTTAGCATGATTTCTTGTGTTTCATGCATTTTAATTTCCGTTTCGTACTTATGTCTCTTTACTTTCAATCCATATTTTGTTTATATGTTTTATATATGTTTGATGATGTGTGATTGATGTGGTATGTAATAATATATTATATAGTATAGTTTAATGCATGGTTTACATAATGTATAGCGTTACGGTATATAATATATGCATGTATTTGTATCGTTTATGCCTTCTTATGTTTTATGCCTTTTGCTTGGCTTTGCGTATGTTTGTATGTCCCGTTTATGATTTTTTTAAGTTGCATCTCGAACTCATAAAATGCAATGCGATCGTCTTTTTATTCGGGAATGAACGAGGCCAGTACCAGTCGTAGTGGTGGTGGTTTGGACGTTCCTTCTCGAATATTAAGACCTTTAAAATCCACTCGCTCGTATAACCAAATTTCAATACGATTCGTCACTTTAATTCGCAAAGTTTAATATTAATTAAGCGGTAATGTTTTTGATACCAATTTTGGGCACGTCGAGGGTGCTAATCCTTCCTCGCGTGTAACCGACTCCCGAACCCTTTTAAATCCCTGGTTTTATTTCGGTGTCCGGTCTACCATTTTTAAATGGCCGGTGGCGACTCCTCTACTTTTCAAAATCCGACTAAATTTTAAAAACCCAATTTAAAACCCGGTTCCTTCGGGCGACACCCGAGGCACTTTTGTATTTTCTGAAAAAATTTTTAGTCGCAACAATTATTATTTAGTTTTATTAATAGAGATATATAGTGTATATATTTATATATAGGTATACCTAGACAAAATACAATTATTACACATTTTCTTTAAAAAAAAACCTAAAATTCTAAAACAACCGAAGATTCTATCCTTAAATCCTCAAATCTGTCTCCTTCGACTGCGGATTCAACCACCATCGGCCACCCTTCCATTTGTCAGACTTCTACGATGGTGGGGTTAGCTGTGGTGGTTGATGACGAAAAAGGGATTTAAGATTAGAAATTTAAGATTTTAAGTATTAGGTGTTTAGGGATTTAGGGCGACGACAAGAGGTGGTTTGTCAATGAATTTCGATGACAAAAGGGTGGGTGGATGGATGGTGGTTTACAGTAGTTGAATATTGGGATTTAAGAATTTTGAAAATTAGGAATTTGAGATTTAAAAGACGTTAAAGTTTTGGGTTTTTTTAAAGAAAATTTAATATTTTTAATTTTGAAAACCAAAAAAAAAAGTAACAAATAGACTATGTGTCTCATTTCAGTTAAAAAATGTCATCGACGAAAAAACTTTATAATTATTACGGAATGAAAGTTAGGCATATATTTGGCTCTAAACTTTAAACTATTAAAAATAGTTTAGACACTTATCTAAAAAATGTATAGTTTATACACTTTTTTGACAGTTAAGTTTTTTTTTTAGTTTCTTTGTTTAATTGTTACAAAATTTTCAGTTTGACAGTTAATTAGACACACAAGAATTTAATTGTTCAGTTCCACAACACACAGGAAAGTCATTGGTTTACTAAACATTAAACGACGAGAAATTTCAAGTTTGACATATACTAGAGTAAGACCTTGACCAATGAGTTATCAAGGAAATATTATTTTTTATAATTTTAATATTTTTAAATATTTTTTTATTTCTATGCACATATTCTTTTATGTTTTATAAATTTCTATAATTTCATTAAATAGTTTTCTTATGATTTTCTATAACTTTATAGTATTTTTATACTTTACATTTAATTTTTAAAAAAATTATCAATTAAAATTTTAATATCAAATAAAACACTTGTCAAAACAATAAATTAAGTTTTTATAATGTAATTTACATCCTTTTCTTTATTTTGCCTCTTAAAAGATGGTGGGTCTAGGGTACAACAACCTAATTTAATACTAAAAAATGGCACAATAAAAATGTTAAAAAGTACAGACTTAAATTGTTACCACGCAACCTAAAATGTTAGTACTATATTTTTTACAACATTTTAGTTTGGTGCTTTTTAACAAGTTTTGAAACTTGATTTGTGATTTTATGACAAGTTTCAAAACTTGTCGTGAAAATACGAAACCTAAAATATTATCGAAAAGTATAACATTCCGGTTATGTGATAACATCTTAAGTTGCACTCTTTTTTAACGTTAAATTAAGGTGCCGGACCCTAAACTCACCCCTCGGCTTATACATACACAGAGGAAGCCATTGAAAACATTTGTCAGCTAGGGAACAGTAAAGTAAACGAGTTTTCATTGCAGATGCAGATTGGGATTAAAATAATGCTGAAAACAAGGGTAGTAACATTAATCAATCATGTTAATCAGCTGTTTAGTAGTGCAGATCAAAATACTAAAACAAACCACTCTCATATATATAGGGATCTTGTAGATAATGTTTTACTATGTTACAGCCCTGCAAACCACCCTTAATAAAAATATATGGTGGAACACCTCACTCACAAACCCTTTTTTTCTGTCAAAACATGAAAACTAAAGAAAAATACCTATGTTAATCGGACCCTTCGTTTTCTCTTCTTAAAGTACGCATGTCCGACACATATTTGAATATAGACACTTACCCCAAGTCCAAGCGAAAATGAAAAAAAATAGCATCCCACACATTTCGGTTTAATTGGTTAGACAAAATCAGACATCCTTCTCCTATGATGGCCAAGTTTAACTCTTAAGTTGGGATCAGAGGATGTGACAACTTTGCTTCTTGGTAAGGAAGTTGTCTTCAAGGGAGCTGAGTCATTGCATTTTGGACTCTCTACGGCTTGACCATTCGTGTCTTTGAACCGGGAACTCTTTGTTGAGTGTCGTACAAGTGATCGAAAATGATTGTCTGAAAAGCTAAGGGATTGAAAACCTGGGACCTGCATTGAACTTCTGGTTCCTGGTCTCAATGTTCTTGTTTTTGTAATGATCTCTCTTTCCGCTGCAATTTGCCTTTCTCGACTAGCCACGGTAGAGGTCATGAACCGAGGGAGAGATCGATGAATACTTTGTTGAATTGGTTTCTTAGTTACTCTAGGTGTTTCAACGACTTGAATTTTTGCATCTTCGAAGTTTTCAGGATTCTTTTCCACACTCTCTTCCGGTATCCCATAAGCAGTTGCATAAAGTTTTCGGTTTTCACTCAATAAGAAATCAGCCTTACTTATTTGATTTGCAAGTTTCTGATATTCTTCTTCAGCTTCCCTCATGTTCTCTTCGAGCTCCGATATCCTTTTTTCTCTTAGCTTCTTCAAGTCCTAAACGGTCGTAGTTTTATCAGAAACAATTAAAAGAATGTACTATCAAAAAACTTCTCACAAACCCTATTATGGTACCTCTGGTAGTCTTCCATTGGAATCAACTGCCTTGGCCCTCTTTGCAAAGCTCAAAGAACAGATGGTTTCCTCAACATCGTCGTGACACGGACTTATGTGAACGAGCATCAAAACTTTCGAACCGACACCTAAATGAATCGGATAAACGAGTTACAAAGTTTTTTAATTTAACATCAAACTGTAAAATCCTTCTAATACTATCCCAAGGTAAAGTGTATAAAGCATTGAAAATCCCCACAATTGAAGGCAAGACATGTGATAATTTTACCTAGGGAATCTTTGAGGATTTGAGTTAACTTGCTATTTCTGCAACCAAAAAGAAATAAAATATCATTGGGAATGAAAGAATATTTCTAGATTTCAAGGCATCTAAGTAGTTCTTACAAACATTCCAAGAACATGATCGGGTTCAAAACCGAGAACTTGCCTGTAAGGCACATGGCCCTTCTTCCTTCTTAGAGCTGCAATAACATCACCTAAAGCAGAAAGTGAAAGATTTATAGCCCTTCCTTCATCAAGAGTTTGTCCGGTGGCTCCAGTTTTGAGTAACCGTTCACTCCCTCCGAGATCAACCATCCATAATTTGCTTACTTTCGGTTTAGCATCCGGATTATCTCCACGTCGAGAAATGACAATCCGTATTAAGCTAGACATATACAAAGCTAAAGCGATAAAGTAATAGTCAAACCAAATCAACCCTTCAAGAAAATTTAACATTGAACTCACTGGGAACCCACCAGTGTGACCTGCTGGATGCCTCGTTCACATTTGTCCACGATGTCGATCGAGCACGCCTGCCCTTTGTGTACCACCATCTTGCTTTTGCAAAATCTGGTATTTCAACCTGTGTCAGACCCTCAATTTCTACTGACCCCTTTGGATCTGTTTGAATGTTTAGATTACTGTAGTGGAGTTAGCCAAATCACAGTCAGCTCTCTAATGAACGGCCTCGAAATTTTGATTTGTGATCTATAGTTAGGATGTTAGGGGGAAAAGACTATTACCATTTGGCTGCGGTCTCGTAAGCTCGTGACGCAGGCTTTGAAGCTAGTAGATCTCTCAGATTCCCCAAGTAAACCTCCAACATGCTCATTGAAAAAGTATAAGAAGATGACTTGTCTGAAGACATTTGCTGGAAAAGGTCTTTTAAAGCTCGAGGAACAATTCCCGGTTGGTCCGTTGTGCCGTCCTGAACAACCATCCGAGTCCATCAGACTAATTCTCAGAATTGCAAGAATAACACAAGCAAAATTCTCAAATTACATACCATTGTAAAAGTCTTCCCAGTACCAGTTTGACCATAGGCAAAAACGCATGCATTGTGCCCATCAAGTGCAGATCTAAGGATTGGTTCAACCTCAACAAAAACATCTTCTACAAAAATTCCAAGAAAGATCAATTAAATTCTCTTAATATGTTACTGAATTCGGGAGAAACCGAGTAAAATCCGGCACTAACCTTGATTAGCTTCTTGATGGAAAACCTTATCGAATCCAAACTCTTTTCGACTCCCACATGATCTAACGACAACCCGGTCGAGTTCACTCGAAACAGGTTCCGGGGTTCTCCTCTTGTCTGTCCAAAGGAAAGGCCTAACTCGACAGAACACTCTTATGGTGCCTGCAGATTGGAAACCAATCCTTTAAATCATGTTCTCAACACAACAACAACAAAAAGAAGCTAATTTACCTTTGATGTCTAATATTTTATTCAATGTTTCTCTTCTTTTCTCATCTATTGACCTTTGCATTGACCTCAAATCATCAATTTCTCCTAAAACAAGCAAATGTCATCAACCAATACAATGACCTCAATCTGAACAAACTATTACAAGAACCTCAAATCTTTACCATGTAACTTTTGAATGGACTGCTCAAGCTGGGATTTTTCATGCTCCGGAACCACATTGACATCACAGAAAATGGTGGAAAGTGATGGAGAATCAGGCAAATCTGACACCGGGGGGAAGCCATTAAGAGAATCCGGATTCGATCCCACCGGAGAAGATGATATCAAGGACTCCTTAACATCATTGGAATGCAATGTGATTTGTTCTGTTTCAGTAGAAATCAACATTTTGGCTTTTCAAGTAATCAAAGTGAATACAGCAGATGTCCCCTTGGCCCCCTTTTACAGTTATTAGCATAAAAAGAACACTTTTCTTTGCCTTGAGAACTCAGCAAGAGCCAAAGAGATTTTCTGGGGGAAAAAGAGAGAATTGACAAGGGAATGAATGGTAATAATAACAATATAACAAAAGGGAAAGACTTGAAGATTCCACTTTTCTATTTAAGAAACGTCTTAAGTTGGCAAAGGTACAATCTATGTAACAGAGAAATTAGCTTAGATTTTCAATGCCTAAAAAGCAGAAGAAACAGCTCAAACCAGCTAAAGATCTATATTTAGTGAGTAGAAACAATCAAAATTTCAAAAACCCATAAATTATTTGCTAAAAACAAACCTAAAAAAAAAGCTAGTTTAACCACTTCAAGGAGCTCACTTGACACAAAATCTGATAAACCCAAGATCAACAGAGCTTGTAAGAGAAGAACAACATCAAAGATAAACCTGCAGGTATATTACTGTTTCAAAAAGAACCCAAAAACAGGAAGAAAAAAATGTTGTATAGTAATTATGAAGGCTTGGACTTTCATGCAAGAGAAAGATGAGGTTAAAAAGTCAACAGTGGGAGAGATGAAGTTTTCAAACACAAAAAGGGGAAATCTTTTGAGAAATCACAGAATGAAAGATGAAAAAGAAGAATTGGGTTTTAGTTATCAGTTATTTTTCAATGATTGAATGGTGAAAACAAAATGGAATCTGATTGTTTAGGCAAAGCTTTTTCCTTTTTTTCTTGTACTGTTTTAAGCTTAAAACATGTTTAAAACTTTGGGTAAAATACAATAGATATCACTCAATTATTAATAAGATTACAATCTATTGCTAAATTAATTGATTATCTTAAACCTGTCACTCTGTCTTTAACATGAATAATATAAAATGGAGTAACCAACAACCGATTAGTCAAGTGAGATGATCTCTTAAGTAAGGTTAAGGGTTCGAATCTTAACGTTGTAAATGAAAAAAATGGATTAGAAGGGTCACCCCACAATAAGTCTTTTTAAAACTCAATCTGAATTAGTTAGCTAGTAAGTCGAAAATCAGTGGTTAAACAATATATATATATATATATATATAATGTAGTAGCTAAAAAGGTAAGTAGTTTGTAATAATTGATAAATTGAGTGATATATATGTAACTTTTTTAAAATTCAGTGACTTATTTGTAATTTCAGTAATAATGGAATGACCTGAGTTGTATTTTATCCATGACTTAAAAGAAGTGAGAATATTTTAGTGGCAAAGAAAAAAAAGTAATATTTTAAAGTTTTGATTGGTCCAGATCTAAAGATGAAGTATTTATTTTTATTTTTATTTTCTTTACAGGGAGGAGAGCTTGAGGAGCGGAGGGGCAAAAGTGGAATAAAAAAGTGGTCTAAAATAGTTTGACTGAACAACTGAAAGTGAAAGAACTTGGATCGGATCCTACTACACGATCAGAGTTGTCATGTAACCATCCATTGATTTTGTACATATAAATATAATAAAATTATATAATACAATTTAGGGGTGAGTATTCGATAGGTTAAGTGAGTTTACAAATTTTATTTTATAAATCAAATTTTATTTAAAGTTTTTTAGTCGAGTCGAATTGTTTGAGTTTCTGTTCAATTTTAATTGTATATATTTATAATGTTATGATAATACTACTTATTTTCAATTTAAACGACTTTCTATAACCATATACGATATACATATATTTTTTTTATTTTTCCATATGTGATATACATATATCAGGCAAAGTTATGAGACAGAAAAATCAGAGTTATTTGAATTCTCGGTTAATAACTCAAACTGTATTTGAAGTTTTTTTCAAGTCGAGTTTTTCGTATCGAGACAGAAAAATCAATTTTTTCGAGTCGAGTTTTGCTCACCCCTAATAAGATGAATGAATGTTAAAATGCAATGATAAAATAGTTACATGAAAAAATTTATGTTCAAATCTTAAAGACAAACATTATCGAGAACGACAATCACAAACTCTAAAATGACTAATTTTTTAGTAAGAATATTTAGTCGGTTGACCAAATTGCTCGTTTTTATTTCCTTATTTCTTTTAGATCATGGGTTCTATACCCATTAAGAACACCACTTCATTCTCCTAAAATCTCATTTTCACTTTCCGTAAGATTAAGATTAAAATTTAAAAAAAATTAATTTACATGAACCGTAAAATAATTATATAAAATGTGTAGTAATGTAACAAGCTGTAATAATTTAAATTGTACATCTAGATTATTTTATTAAATGTCTGAATATTTTTATTTTATGGTTATTTATGTCTTTTAATAATTTATATATATTCAGGAATGTAAAGAGTTATCTGATATATCACAGGACTAAAGCGATGTTTCTTATCAAGGAAAATTATCATTACATCACAGATTTAATCGACATTTTAAATCTTTGGGTGATTATTTATTAACTTAAAACATGAAATCTCAATTGGTTTATGATTTTAAGTATGCTATTTTAGTAGCAATTCGAATCCATTGAGTTTCATCCCAATCTAACAAATAGGGTTGTGTAAAAATTTGATAAATCGAAACCGAATTCGAAATTCGAAAAAATTGATCAGAAAAAATTAGCTTTGATAGTGTTTTTAAGAAAAAAAATATTATTTCAATTTGAATACAGTTCGTAACTTTAAACAAAAGCGGGTAAAACAAATCGACTGATTGCATAGTATATAATATATAAAATATGCATATTTATTAAATTATATTGGCAAAATTTTTGTGCCATTGTTAATTTATTCTTTTTCTCTAAATATTTTTTAAATATTTTTATTGTCTTGAAAAGTAGAAAATTAGCGATAATTTTTAATATATTTTCATCTCAAATATTAGCAGATTTATTTTACTTTGAGAAGTAAACAAATTTAACCTTAATTGTCAATTATTTCTTATTCTCAGTTTTATACATTAATATTTTCTTCAAGTATTTCAAAAATTTAAACTCTAGCTTATTTTTCACTATATTATTAGATTTGATATTTTTAATAAGGAAAGTTAATAAACCATTACCCCAACCGATTTGAGTCGAATATTTTGATTAACCGGTCAATCGGTTAATCGATTTAATGATTAAGGTTTAGGGTCGAGAATTAAGCAACCCGAGTTTATCGGTTATCCGAAATAATTTTCTAACGGTTAACCGAACCCGATTTTGCACACTCCTACTAATAAGAATGTATTTAAAACAAAAGATAAGTCTATCACGCTCGACGAGCACCGATGAGCATCACTAATGACTAGCACCAATGCACACCCTAATTTTTGTTTATTTAAAATTTAAGTCACCACAATCTCTGTCTCCTCCTCTTCTTCCCCTTCCTCCTCCTTAAATCACCGCGATTAGGGATGGACATTATACCCAGACCCGACGGGTTCCGACCTGGCCAGGCCCGATCGGGTCGAATTTTATAATGAAATAATCGGGGTCGGTTCGGGTTTTTGTAAGAGGTAAACTCGGGTCGGACCGGGTTAGGCTTTAGGGTGGAAAATATCCGACTCGACCCGGGACTAATAGTGTAATTTTTCCTTAATTTCTTGGGATATTTATAATAATACCCCTCTTTATATTTTTTTTATAATTGAGTCCTTAAAATAGATTTTTATTTATAATTTAGTCCTTTAAATTATATTTTTTACAATTAAGTCCCTTAAAATTATTTTTTACAATTAGGTCCCTAAAATTATTTTATTTTATATAGTTCGGGTCGGGTCGAAGTCGGTTTTGATATATTTATTTTTGGGTCGGGTTAGGTTTTTTGAAGAAAAAATTCGAGTCGGGTCGGGTGCGGATTTAGGGTGCCTATTTTTGGGTCAGGTTCGGGTGGGCCAAAAACTCGACCCGTGCCCATTCCTAACCGCCATCGCTGTCTCCTTCTCCTCTTCCTCCTCCATCGGTTGAGTTTACAGGATCGTAACTAAGTACTAACTCCCGAGGCTTCACCAACTAACTCATCTTGGTCAGAAAGTGATGTCACAACCGAAAGCACCAAATACCAATAGCGGTCTCGACAATGTCTGGAACAATGGCAATCATTTGTTCAAATTAAGACCTTTATCATAGATAATTCCACCAAGCATTAGCAATTAATTGGAAATGCAAATTTCTAAAACTTTATCATAGTTGAGAATAAATAAAAATCAAGATTTTGTAATTTAAGAGTAAATAGGTATTTTAATTTATATTTAAAAAATTAAAAAAAAAATAAAATAAAATATTTTAATTAATTTACTTTTTAAATTTTAAATAATTTATAACTATACGTTGAGTCTTTTAGATTTTAATTCCTTATAAATTAAATTAATGGTGCTCATCGGTGCTCGTCGTTAGTGGTGCTCATCGGTGCTCGTCGAGCGATGTAGAATTTTTCTAAAACAAATATCGCATTGGAAGTAAATTAATTATAATATATTAAAATATATTATTTAAATATAATATTTTATTTTGTTAAAATCAAAAGGTAAATTAATTAAAATATATTATTTTATTTTTAATTTTCTTTTAAACATATATCAAAATACTTATCTATTCCTAAATTATAAAACTTTATTTTTTGTTCATTTGAAATTTAAACCGCCGCCGATGCCGCAGCCGTTTAAAAATTAAACCACAAACATTTAAAAAAAATTCATTATTTTAAACCTTAAATCCTAAACATTGGTTTACTGGCAACCCAAAATTGTTGCGACATTCTTGACGAAGCTTTCTTTGTCAATCTCTTAATAATTGTTGTGGATTCAATTTCAGTTTTAATATATTCTTAGAATTTATCCATTGCTCCTGGATTAGTAAAAAAATTCTTCTTTTTTAAGCTTTTTTAGGATTGAATCAAAATTGAATTAATTGGCGACAGCATGAGGCAGCAACGACAGCAGCGGTGACAACGACTTAAGTTTCAAACAACAAAAATTAAGATTTTATAATTTAGGGGTATATAAGTATTTTGATATATGTTTAAAAGGAAATTAAAAATAATATAATATATTTTAATTAATTTATCATTTAATTTTTAAATAATTTATAATTATGCGGTGAGTCCTTTAAATTTTTAATCTTTATAAATTGAACTAAAAGTGCTCATCGATGCTCATTATTAGTGATATTTATCGGTGCTCGTCGAGCGTGACAGAATTTTCTTACATATAATTGAGTTTGATTTGAGTTTTCAATTAAAAATTGTGGGTTCTAATCATGATTGATGTGTTTAAACAAATATAGTTGTATGTCTCAAAAAATATATAATGACCCTTAAATTTTTTTAGACTTAAACCAAAAATAGGTCCCTAAAGTATAGTGTTTTTGAACTTTAGGTGTCTAAAATATTATTTTGTAAAAATAGGTACTCGAAATTTCAAAAGTTACAATTTTAGGTGTCTGGTCGTTAATGGGTATTAAAAAATTGATAACCAACTAATACTTGACACATGGCATGTTCTATTTTTTTCAAATTTTAAAAATTAAAACATTTTTTTAATTTTCATAAATTCCCGAAAGCTTGCAATTTTTACATAACAGTCCCTAAAT
The DNA here is from genome assembly GCA_958450335.1 of Hibiscus tridactylites. NCBI lineage: Eukaryota > Viridiplantae > Streptophyta > Magnoliopsida > Malvales > Malvaceae > Hibiscus > Hibiscus tridactylites. The sequence goes on from OY288267.1 coordinate 16,520,829, forward strand.
CACTAAAATCTCCAAAACCCCAAATTGCCACTGCTTCCACCACCGATTACCACCCCTAAGCTTACCACTTTGGCCGTCGAACCTAGCAAGTCGTTCCCCCCATAACACCGTCGCCGAAAAACGATGAACGACATGACAGCCGAACGTCGAACATCGAACGCGAAATTGACGTTCGATTGTCATGTCGTTCGTCGTTTTCGGTGATGGAGTTATGGGGGAAATGACCGGATAGGCCCGATGACCAAAGTGGTAGACTTAGGGGCGACGATCGGCGGTAGAAGCGGCAACAATTGGGGGGTTTGGGTTCGGGAGATTTAGGGATTTAGAGACTATTTTGTAAAAATTGTAAACTTTCAGGAATTTATAAAAAAAAAAACTAAAAATTTTATGTAACCCCCTCGTCCCGATCTGGCCGAATGACCGGTCCGAGTGGGCCACACAGGGAAAACCGAAGCGAAACCCGTTAAGGCTTCCCCTCGGTTAACGACCCAGAAAATTTCTTTTTATCTTATCTTGTCTACATGCATAATTAAGACTTATGTGTGGCACAGCAACAGAAGATACAATCATAACATCAACCATCGACCAACCCAACAATTAAACAGCTCTTTTTAACATTCTGCAGCAGGCCGTTTCGGAACGCCCATAGGGTGTTCCGAAACGCCTTGACTTAGTCAATGGGCCAGGGTCAACCATAAGGTGACCGTTCCGAAACAGGGGAGACCCGTATCGGAACGACCTTGGCGGTCAATATCTCGTGGTCAACGAGATTTGACCGTTTCGGAACCTCAAAGGGCCGTTTCGGAACGACTTCATCTCGCCAATTTCTCAAAATTCCAGTAGCCAAAATGTTCCGAAACGACCTTCATCCGTTTCGAAACGGCAGGCCATTTACGCAGGGACCGTTCCGGAACAGGGGAACCCGTTCCGAAACGCCCCCTGTCTGCAGACTCGTCTGGGCTGTTTTGTGGCACAAGGGTGCCCCAAAACACCACCAAAACACCATACAATCAGCAAATCAATTGAACCCAAGTTATACCACAATAACATCATGCTTTATCACAACTTAAACATGTCTAATACCAAGGAAACAATCCACAACATGCATTCATTCAAACAACATTCAAACACATGTAAAAACTCTTAAGGCATAGGCTAACATTCAAAGTAAGCAATTAGGCATGGATTACAACTTAGACATGGCATCACAAGCCACACAAAAGCGACATAACATGGAGTCTAAACATGCTCTTAGCAACCAACAACAAGCAACAAAACCTTACACATCCCATTGCTTAAACTATTACATGTCTTAGCATTAAAACCATACTTGATGAACTCAAGTCCAAAACCACACTTGGAGGCCCTCCACTTGCCCGAGCAACCCACGAACTAAGGATCTGCAATGTTGAACAAAGAGAGCGTAAGCAATGATGCTTAGTGAGGGTAAGCTCTAAAAACAAACCTCAACATTGCAGGGTCCGAGCACGATCTAGCCAAGGCAATTTACATTTATCAAGAGTCCACAAGTTAGATGCATGAGCAATATATCACATGTATGCCATAAATATGAGCTCAATACTACCATACATGTAATCACACTTAAACATCCAAACAGCTCATAAATTCCAACACATTGATACACATATCAATCAACATTGGCACCTAGTTATCACTCAAATACGTGGACAACCGTTGGAACTCACATCCAACAACACAACCATTACCTAACGGTGGGATTACACTCATCACCGGTCTCGCGGAGGGGATTCCACTCATCCTCACGCCCCGTCGATGGGATTCCACTCATCACCGACTACATTTAAATACCATTTCCGGGCGTACTCGTACTCCTCCTTGGTGACTCAACGCCACCAAGGCCACGCGCGACTTTTGACTCATGTGTACACATTAACATCCTAATGATCGATCATTTGTATTTAAGTATACTAGTGCCAATATTTTACTCATTCCACATTACTCACTTCAATCATTTTCGTGCTTAGCACGTACTCACCATGGACACAATCATGAACCATCATCATGCATGCTTTAAGCAATACAACCCATGCCTCAATTCACATGTATAAAACAATATATTATGTAACCCCCGTAGCCCGGCCTGGACGGTTGACCCGAACTACGAAGATTACACGGGGAAAACCAAAGTCAACCCGAAAGTCAACCTTGATTAACGACCCTTTTTTTTTCTTTTTAAACTTGTCTAGATGCACATTAACCTTACATGTGATCACACAAAACACCATGCTCGAAGATCACAAACATCAGAGATCAAACAGGGACCCAATTGAACAAATTACAACTTTAGGGACCAAATTGTAATTTCTGAAGACTTTAAGGACTTGACCAGATTTTAAGTTACCAACTTAAAATTAATCATGTTTCATGCTTCTCTGCCAAATTTCATCTCAAACGGACTTCCCAAACTCATACAATTGATCAAACATGATTCAGGACTAAAACGTAAACAAAGCAAAACATATAAAGATACTTTTAACTGAATTTAACGGTCAGGTATCGATACACCTGATGTCGTATCGATACGCGGGGAAGGCAGTAACCAAACTCGAGCAACGGTATCGATACGATATCCCCTGTACCGATACGGCATTCAAACTTTACCCAGATGAGTATCGATACCCCCACAACCGTACCGATACGCCTGGGCAGAAAAGAGCATATTTGGCTCAGGCGTATCGATACGCGAGCCCGAGTACCGATACCCCTGTCTGAAATCGACTTGAAATTCATACCATTCATGCTTCAAACCTCAGATTAACATCACCAAATCATACCACATAGATATACAGCATGCAGGGATCATAAATGCATCAACAATTCAACAAATAACCAACACATATGGAAAGCCCCAAATTCAAAAGCATACTTCCTACTCAAGCTATCCATTTAAGCATAAACTTTCCAAAGCAACCACAATTAAGCCAATTCATGTTCAACAACATTAACAACAACACTTAACATTCATGATCAACATATAAGATCACAAAAACAACAACATTCCGAGAGATTCTACCCCATTGCCCTTATTAACTATAGCTATTCACCGAGACATACATCTCCATTGGAGTCCACCTTGAATCCCTTGCTCCTTGCTGCCCAAACTTCAAGAATCTGCATTGATGGACAAAGAGGAGCGTAAGCACATAATGCTTAGTGAGGAATGCTCAAAACCAAATCACCATCAATGCAGCGGGTCTTTAAAACACATTAAAACCAACCCGATTTGCTTCCCAAAACCACGTTTGAAAACTCTTTTCAACATCAAGCTCAAATCATGCATAAACACCATATGCCAAGCTTAAACAAAACCATGGAAAACACTTCCCTTTAGCAACATACCTTTCTTAAACTTGGAAACCACATCAAGTAAGAAACCACTTAAAACCATAATTCAATCAAACCATTTCATTCATTTAAACAAGGCCACATAAAACCATAACATCATCATCACATGCCTTTAACAACAAGTCATACATGACTCCAATGCAACATAGGTAATCCATGCTCTCATGCATCATTTATCAAATGACAACCAACACTTGTTCAACATACAAGTAACATGCTTCCACTAGCATTATACACATTTCATGCAACAATGCATCTTACCAAGCATCTCATGCTTCTCATGCAAACATGCATCAACTCAAGCATCTCATGCTTCACATGCAACCATGCATCATTTCAAGCAATCTCATGCTTCACATGCAACCATGCATCATTTCAAGCAATCCCATGCTTAACATGATCAAGAACATTATATTGGCTTCCAAGAGATCAACCATATTCACTTTCCAACTTTCAACCCGATCGGATACGCGGATCACAAGCGTGTCCCAACGCTTCCTACACACTACCCAATCCAAGGTCTTCCCGTGGGCAACAACCTCCACTGACCTCAATCTCCTAAGGTTCCCATGTATGGACTTTTAAACACCATACAACCTTAGCTTTTCCTCAAGGTTACCATGTATAGACATACACCCTTGACATGCACAAGGTCTTCCCGTATGGACTTTCAACCACCATACAACCTTTGCATAACCGATTGGTAGTTGTAGATATCATCTAACGAGATCCGGGACATCACACACAAGATCCACACATGGACTTAACCATTGCCATTGTGATCTTAACAAGTACAAGGTTCTCACATAAGGACTTTTAACCACCTTATAACCTTTACTCAACCAAGGTCTACCGTGGGCAACAACCTCCACTACGACCTTAAGCAACCGAGGTCCTCCCGTGGGCACACCCTCCACTGACCTCATCTCGTTAGGAATACTTGAGGGGAGTTTACCCGGTCCACACTTGACCACTCCTCCATCAAGGCGACTTTATTCACGGTGCACCCAATCCTATAGCCGGCTAATTATACCCGATCAACGAACCAAGAACCATTCACATCTCTTGCCAACATAACCATCTTACCATAATATCCAATGTTCCACATGCATAAACACAATGCAAGGCCATTACATCATTAGCTCAATGATTCACATGCATACACATAATGCAAAGCCATCACATCATTAGCTCAATGATTCACATGCATAAACAATATGCTAACCATCATTAATCCAATGATACACATGCATAACCAATATGCAAAACCATCATTAATCATCAACAATTCACTGTTTTTAAGCATCATACAAAGCCAATGAACAACATGCATCACCATGCATCAAAATCACAACTTTCATAAACATAACCAAGGATCTCTTACCTTGGGCATCCTTTTCAATTGACTTTCAAAACCAGCATTAAACCATGCTAAAACATGCTTACAAAACAGAATTAAACCATGCAAATCACATGCATATCAATCATCAACCACTTTTGATTTTTAAAGCCAAAACATACACAATCCAAGAGCAAAAACCCATCCACTTACTCTTGAGCTTAGCAAAGTTGTTTAGACTTAAACTAAGCTCCCAAAAACCTTCAAACCATGTTTCAAAAGCTGAAATCCCAACTTCACTCACCGATTACCAAACAAGCTAGCCAACAAGCTTTCCAAGTTTCCGAAACCACCTCCAAAGCTCAAGGATCAACCTCCCCTGTTTCAAGCACATAAAAACAGAACATTAATGCATCCATATGCATTAAAACACCAGCAACATCAACACAACTCGCTGCTCTTCACAAAACTAGCAATTTGGCTACCAAACACAACCGAAATCACCTCCAAACACTTCCAAAACTTAACCCAGCCAAGATCCATCACTTCTAACCATTTTTATACATCAAATAACATGCAAAATGATCACAACCACATCCTTATACCTCCAGGTATAACAGATCACCAAAAACACTCCAAAAACAACCAAAAACTCAAGCCAAACTTAGGAAATTCAACCTATCCGGGATTGCATTGATTAAACCTCAACTTCTAATCATTTTAGCATTCATTTAACATCAATTTAACACCTCAAAACCCTGCTTAAACAGATCACACGAAATTTTCACCAAAATCACCAAATCTTGCATTTTAGCCAAAAATCAAGATCTCAATTGAAAAGCCTTTAATAAAACATGAATCAAGGATTGAGAACTTAGGAATTTCAGTAAAGAACTGATAGTTTAGAGGAGAAGGACGTTCTTACCTCCAAACTTGAATTTCTCCATTTTAGAGCCAAAAAGCTTGATGAAACAAATTGCAAATTGAGAGGTTTTGATGATGAGATGATTAGGAATCAAATGAGAGATGAAATGAGAGATTTAGATGTCAAAATCAGAGAAAGAAATCTGGAGAATTTTGTTTGGGTTGAGAGAAAATGAGAGAAAAGAGAATTTGAGAGAAAATGGAAAGTTAGTTGGAAATTTAGTTAAAATGATTTCCCTCCCATTCTTAATCTTTAAAATCAGATTTGAGCCTTAAAATATCTTAGAAAAATCTGGAGAAATCCTTTTTGGAATAATAGCTCCTTAAAGATTCAAAGTTTCAATCCTTTATAAAACTGTCCCGCAACTTTCGAAAATTACATTTTGGTCACTAGCCAAAATGTCAACCTTCCGAACCTCATTTTCCAAAATTGATTTCACAGTTCACTTATATATATTAAAAGATGATTTTAGAATATTTTTCCATATTTTTAATGCAACCCGAACTAGGTTTTCCTAAATTCCCTCTTTTATATTCGATCAGCACTTTGACCGAACCGGTCAACGCCCAAAACTTCTGAGCCCAAAACCGGGGCGTTACAACTCTCCCCCCCTTAGGAAATTTCGTCCTCGAAATTTCAACCGACAAAAGAGAACAACAACCTTCTCAAGCAACACACAAGGCAACACAAAAGCCTTAACCAACACCACTGATCACTTTCCACACAAAACTTCCACCACTCACTGTTCATAAATCCACACTCTCAAGGGTAACCACAACCCAAACTTCCACACAACCAGATTATGCACAAACCCAACATCAATCTGAAAAACTTCAACTCTTACAGCAAACAACACTGTAACACACAACTCCCAAGACTTGTCTACACAAAGACAACAACCAAACCAACTTGACCACTAGGCAACCTCTCAGCCTCTAAAACTCTTGCGATTCCCAAACCTTTTCCAAAGATTTTCCCAACAAGCAGAAATCCTTAAACATCAACTATTCACACAAACTCTCTAACGAAGCTGACAATCCTTCACATCCGCCAAAGACACTACCATAACAGCTCACCAGCACTATTCACCCAAACACCAAAATTTACATCTCAAACCCAACTTGAAACCTTCAGCCATTCCACATACCATCAACAGACTTCAAACAGAACTTTCTTAACCACAACTAGCCAATCACTTCTCACAAGAACCCAAACAACCAGCGAAAACCTTCGATCTTTCACAGCCCTTTCACTACAACTCAACCAGAACACTTGCACTACCAAAACATTACTGAACCAAAACACACACAGCAGCTTCAAAACTCTTCAAAGGTTGCCAAGAACAAACACAACCCTTTCACAACAACTTAAAAGCTAAACTACCTCAGCACTTGGGAAACACAACCTCAAACTGCAACTTCACTTAGCACCAAGGAACTACCACTTCCTTTTAGCCAAACAAACCACTTAACCGATACTACCTCAAACAGATACCCTTCACCACCAAACCACTAAACTCTCAGAGCATCAAACACTATCCTTCTACCAACAAGCCATTCCACTCTCACTCAGCACCAAACAACCTCTACAAACCCATCATTCCACTTAATCCAACCACAACACTAACAGATTCGATTAGTTATTAGCGATGTGAACATCGTATGCATGATCACCTACATGCCCTATCAATGCCTGATGTACATGTATGCAAAACCTCTAATGTCATGCCACATGTATGCATGGACCAACATATATAATATAGTATATATCAATGCTTTTAACTGTGCATGAATGCCAGTTCACACCCTCCAATAACATCCTCAAAAACTGTCTAAGAACAACCTCCTTACTCATCTTTAACTTATCTAACTCCATCATACCAACAACCATTAACCACAAGATACTCACCCAAGCCTTCTTCACACCAAAGATATTACCAAACCACAACTACCATTACTCCAAACATGCTAGCAACAAGACTAAACTTACCACGCAAGGAAAAACCAACAGAAACCAAACTAAGCAACTAAAGCAAGGATCACTTAACAAGGTTACCTGAAAGCATAACACCACTCTGAAGCTTCATCGAACGAACTCTCTTCCTTGCGGAACCAACATCCTTCGGTTGCACCCTTGCAGCACCAACAAACACTCCTGGGTCACCACCAACTCCTTGCGATAAGAAACCTTGACTGTTCCGCGCCAACATCAAGCAATCACGCTTCATGTGTCCAGCAGACCCACACTTCCAGCAAACTTCATTTCCCAAACTCTTCACAACCTTCTGCTTTTTATGCCACCTCTGAACCTCGCCTCGGTCGCGCCCACGACCTTTCTGAGATCCTTTTGCCAACATCAAAGCTGACTTCACTCCATGAGGACAATCACGCTTAACATGCAACTTGGAACCACAATTCCAACAAGCACCTGCGCCCCAACAATTTCCAACATGTTGTCTTTTACAACGGTCACACACAGACGACTGAGCTTCCACTCCTTGCTCAAGCAACACTTGCTCACCAACAGCATTAGCCACACCTTGCTCAACCCTTGGAAATTCCCTTCCAAGATACCTTTCATAGAAAGCAGATACAAAGAAACCCCAATCAATATCAAGGGTATGTGACGCCACAGCCACAGATGTCCACCAAGAACAAGCATCCTCCAGCATCAGAGAAACAACACTCCCCAGCTTACAGGCATAATCACAGCCCTCCTGATCCAAAATCAGAACCACATTGGCCAACCAAGCCTCAAACATCTCCGGGGAAGAACCATGGTACTCCTCAGCACCCAAATCAAACAAATACTGTTTCGGCAAACCCACACATTTAGCCAGCACATCCACTGATTCTACCTCAACCGTAGTCTGAGATGTTCCCAACACCTCCTGATCAACAGATAAAGAACTTTCCATCCCGGAACCAGCTTCCTTCCCTTGCCTTACCATCTCAACTTCAGTCACAGAAGACTGAGACAAAACACCTTTACAATAGGGCGAATTCTTTGCCTTAACAACCTGCCCCAAGGCAGCAACCATCTCACTCATCCTCCACTCTTTCATCATCTTTGCCATACCACTAACAACAAACAACATACAATCACAACAAACAAACAAAACCTGTTAGACCAGCATTAAGCAAGGATTCAACTCCAACTCCAAAATAACACAATAGCTATATTAATAAGGCAATGGGTATTCCGAATCCTTCCCCTTTACATGACATAACAGTCAACACAACATGGATATCACAACATCAAGCATATCAACAACATACCTTGATCATGCTTACACCAAACAACATCCAATAGCACCAGCACATTAACAACACAACATGCTCAAAACACATTCATCATGCATAGCATCAGCTCATAACATCAACACATATCCACATGAACTCAACCAAGATTCATAACCACAAAACATGCTTGCATACATCAGCAACATGCTCAAAAACATCAACAGCATACTCAGAAACACATGCTTCAACCAGCTTTCAACCATACAACAAGGTAAAAAATCAAACACACTTACCACAACAACTTACCGTTTTCCCCAACCTTCGCAACTCAGCTCTGATACCACCAAATGTAACCCCCGTAGCCCGGCCTGGACGGTTGACCCGAACTACGAAGATTACACGGGGAAAACCAAAGTCAACCCGAAAGTCAACCTTGATTAACGACCCTTTTTTTTTCTTTTTAAACTTGTCTAGATGCACATTAACCTTACATGTGATCACACAAAACACCATGCTCGAAGATCACAAACATCAGAGATCAAACAGGGACCCAATTGAACAAATTACAACTTTAGGGACCAAATTGTAATTTCTGAAGACTTTAAGGACTTGACCAGATTTTAAGTTACCAACTTAAAATTAATCATGTTTCATGCTTCTCTGCCAAATTTCATCTCAAACGGACTTCCCAAACTCATACAATTGATCAAACATGATTCAGGACTAAAACGTAAACAAAGCAAAACATATAAAGATACTTTTAACTGAATTTAACGGTCAGGTATCGATACACCTGATGTCGTATCGATACGCGGGGAAGGCAGTAACCAAACTCGAGCAACGGTATCGATACGATATCCCCTGTACCGATACGGCATTCAAACTTTACCCAGATGAGTATCGATACCCCCACAACCGTACCGATACGCCTGGGCAGAAAAGAGCATATTTGGCTCAGGCGTATCGATACGCGAGCCCGAGTACCGATACCCCTGTCTGAAATCGACTTGAAATTCATACCATTCATGCTTCAAACCTCAGATTAACATCACCAAATCATACCACATAGATATACAGCATGCAGGGATCATAAATGCATCAACAATTCAACAAATAACCAACACATATGGAAAGCCCCAAATTCAAAAGCATACTTCCTACTCAAGCTATCCATTTAAGCATAAACTTTCCAAAGCAACCACAATTAAGCCAATTCATGTTCAACAACATTAACAACAGCACTTAACATTCATGATCAACATATAAGATCACAAAAACAACAACATTCCGAGAGATTCTACCCCATTGCCCTTATTAACTATAGCTATTCACCGAGACATACATCTCCATTGGAGTCCACCTTGAATCCCTTGCTCCTTGCTGCCCAAACTTCAAGAATCTGCATTGATGGACAAAGAGGAGCGTAAGCACATAATGCTTAGTGAGGAATGCTCAAAACCAAATCACCATCAATGCAGCGGGTCTTTAAAACACATTTAAACCAACCCGATTTGCTTCCCAAAACCACGTTTGAAAACTCTTTTCAACATCAAGCTCAAATCATGCATAAACACCATATGCCAAGCTTAAACAAAACCATGGAAAACACTTCCCTTTAGCAACATACCTTTCTTAAACTTGGAAACCACATCAAGTAAGAAACCACTTAAAATCATAATTCAATCAAACCATTTCATGCATTTAAACAAGGCCACATAAAACCATAACATCATCATCACATGCCTTTAACAACAAGTCATACATGACTCCAATGCAACATAGGTAATCCATGCTCTCATGCATCATTTATCAAATGACAACCAACACTTGTTCAACATACAAGTAACATGCTTCCACTAGCATTATACACATTTCATGCAACAATGCATCTTACCAAGCATCTCATGCTTCTCATGCAAACATGCATCAACTCAAGCATCTCATGCTTCACATGCAACCATGCATCATTTCAAGCAATCTCATGCTTCACATGCAACCATGCATCATTTCAAGCAATCCCATGCTTAACATGATCAAGAACATTATATTGGCTTCCAAGAGATCAACCATATTCACTTTCCAACTTTCAACCCGATCGGATACGCGGATCACAAGCGTGTCCCAACGCTTCCTACACACTACCCAATCCAAGGTCTTCCCGTGGGCAACAACCTCCACTGACCTCAATCTCCTAAGGTTCCCATGTATGGACTTTTAAACACCATACAACCTTAGCTTTTCCTCAAGGTTACCATGTATAGACATACACCCTTGACATGCACAAGGTCTTCCCGTATGGACTTTCAACCACCATACAACCTTTGCATAACCGATTGGTAGTTATAGATATCATCTAACGAGATCCGGGACATCACACACAAGATCCACACATGGACTTAACCATTGCCATTGTGATCTTAACAAGTACAAGGTTCTCACATAAGGACTTTTAACCACCTTATAACCTTTACTCAACCAAGGTCTACCGTGGGCAACAACCTCCACTACGACCTTAAGCAACCGAGGTCCTCCCGTGGGCACACCCTCCACTGACCTCATCTCGTTAGGAATACTTGAGGGGAGTTTACCCGGTCCACACTTGACCACTCCTCCATCAAGGCGACTTTATTCACGGTGCACCCAATCCTATAGCCGGCTAATTATACCCGATCAACGAACCAAGAACCATTCACATCTCTTGCCAACATAACCATCTTACCATAATATCCAATGTTCCACATGCATAAACACAATGCAAGGCCATTACATCATTAGCTCAATGATTCACATGCATACACATAATGCAAAGCCATCACATCATTAGCTCAATGATTCACATGCATAAACAATATGCTAACCATCATTAATCCAATGATACACATGCATAACCAATATGCAAAACCATCATTAATCATCAACAATTCACTGTTTTTAAGCATCATACAAAGCCAATGAACAACATGCATCACCATGCATCAAAATCACAACTTTCATAAACATAACCAAGGATCTCTTACCTTGGGCATCCTTTTCAATTGACTTTCAAAACCAGCATTAAACCATGCTAAAACATGCTTACAAAACAGAATTAAACCATGCAAATCACATGCATATCAATCATCAACCACTTTTGATTTTTAAAGCCAAAACATACACAATCCAAGAGCAAAAACCCATCCACTTACTCTTGAGCTTAGCAAAGTTGTTTAGACTTAAACTAAGCTCCCAAAAACCTTCAAACCATGTTCCAAAAGCTGAAATCCCAACTTCACTCACCGATTACCAAACAAGCTAGCCAACAAGCTTTCCAAGTTTCCGAAACCACCTCCAAAGCTCAAGGATCAACCTCCCCTGTTTCAAGCACATAAAAACAGAACATTAATGCATCCATATGCATTAAAACACCAGCAACATCAACACAACTCGCTGCTCTTCACAAAACTAGCAATTTGGCTACCAAACACAACCGAAATCACCTCCAAACACTTCCAAAACTTAACCCAGCCAAGATCCATCACTTCTAACCATTTTTATACATCAAATAACATGCAAAATGATCACAACCACATCCTTATACCTCCAGGTATAACAGATCACCAAAAACACTCCAAAAACAACCAAAAACTCAAGCCAAACTTAGGAAATTCAACCTATCCGGGATTGCATTGATTAAACCTCAACTTCTAATCATTTTAGCATTCATTTAACATCAATTTAACACCTCAAAACCCTGCTTAAACAGATCACACGAAATTTTCACCAAAATCACCAAATCTTGCATTTTAGCCAAAAATCAAGATCTCAATTGAAAAGCCTTTAATAAAACATGAATCAAGGATTGAGAACTTAGGAATTTCAGTAAAGAACTGATAGTTTAGAGGAGAAGGACGTTCTTACCTCCAAACTTGAATTTCTCCATTTTAGAGCCAAAAAGCTTGATGAAACAAATTGCAAATTGAGAGGTTTTGATGATGAGATGATTAGGAATCAAATGAGAGATGAAATGAGAGATTTAGATGTCAAAATCAGAGAAAGAAATCTGGAGAATTTTGTTTGGGTTGAGAGAAAATGAGAGAAAAGAGAATTTGAGAGAAAATGGAAAGTTAGTTGGAAATTTAGTTAAAATGATTTCCCTCCCATTCTTAATCTTTAAAATCAGATTTGAGCCTTAAAATATCTTAGAAAAATCTGGAGAAATCCTTTTTGGAATAATAGCTCCTTAAAGATTCAAAGTTTCAATCCTTTATAAAACTGTCCCGCAACTTTCGAAAATTACATTTTGGTCACTAGCCAAAATGTCAACCTTCCGAACCTCATTTTCCAAAATTGATTTCACAGTTCACTTATATATATTAAAAGATGATTTTAGAATATTTTTCCATATTTTTAATGCAACCCGAACTAGGTTTTCCTAAATTCCCTCTTTTATATTCGATCAGCACTTTGACCGAACCGGTCAACGCCCAAAACTTCTGAGCCCAAAACCGGGGCGTTACACATAAGCATTCATACCACAAGACATACGAGGCATATACATTCATGCATTTGAGTTCATCCAAAGGCTTAGATCAAGTTTAGGATTAGGCTACCACCCTAATCCTAACTCTAGGTGGGTCTACCAAGCCCAACCTAGTCCATATACTCGAACCAACTAATTTAAAACCTCTAAAAACAAACAACCACTCACCTAAGCTTCCAAGCTCAAGACCACGCAAGCAACAACCTTCAATTCTCCGGATTCACTTCCGATGCTTCACCGATGCCCAAACTTGACTCTAATCAATCCCAAACACAAACAAAACATCCACAATCAATATCTTGTCATCGAAATTAACCCGGATTACATTACCAAGCATCCAACACTCAAAACAAGTCCAAAAACAGGATTTTCGAGCAGCCCACTTGACCCACTGATTTCTCTCATTTCAAGCACCCAAACAAGCATCAATTACACCCAAAATGATCCTCATATGTCATACTACCTACAGCCCCCAAAACCCAACATCAAACAGCCCCAAAACATACTTTAAAACCCTCCAAAAACCCCCTAAAAGCCAAATTCTGAAAATTGTTTAAAATCGTTTGAAATTCACATATGTGACATCATTTGACTCCTATATACCATAACTAACCATAGTAAATCAAAATATTAGGTTTAGCTACACAAAGGCACCACTTTTAATCAAATATTCAAAAACCTCTATTTCCTTAAAACTTCATGAAAACGAAAATAAAATGTACTTTTGAGAAGAGGGGGGTGAGGGGAGTTCAAAATTACCTTTACCTTTCAATTTGGAGTTGAAATGGAGGAGCTTTGGGAATGGAATAGTGAATGTGGAAGAGAGTTTTGGTTTCCCGTTGGTAAGCTTTTGAGAGGAAGATGAATAGTAGAGAAAATGGGTGTTTTATTTGACATGTGACTTATTTAGGGCTCAAAAGACTTCTTTGCCCTTAATGAGTTTGGCTATTCACAAGGAGGATTAATCCATGGTAGATTGGAGTTTTAAATCTTAAAACATGGTTAACTCGAAATTAATAAATTTTGAAAACAAACTCGAAATATTACTTAGAGTATAAAACCGAGCCCAAATAATATTAAAATATTATTTTTACCTAACCCCTAAACCCGGGTGTTACATTTTAGGTGTTTTCTTTAAAACAAATTAAATTAGTGTCACGTGTCAAGCATTGATTGATTAATATTTTTTAACACCCATTAACAGTCATACACCTAAAATTGTAAATTTTGAAACTTCTTGCACCTATTTTTACAAAATAATACTTTAGGCACATGAAGTTCAAAAAGGGTGTACTTTGGGCACTTATTTTTTATTTAAGCCTATTTTTATAATTACTTTTTATATAATTTAATTAAAAATTACTTCTTTTAAGATTTTATAGTATTTTAATTATATTTTTTATTTTTTTTATCTAAAATGTATTAATTTATCAAATTTGATAATATAGTTCATTTAGTTTTATGAAAATAATGTAAAATTCAGAATAATGTAATATTTTAAAATGAATCAAATTTAAATAAAATCAAATTCTTAGACAAAATCGTAGGTAAATATTTAAAACTCAATCCTCAAGTATGATCCTTAGTATTTTTTTTATTATTTTAAAAAGATTTAATGTCAAAATAAATGTCTAATCTAACATATTTTTCACTTAAAAAATAATAGTTTAAGCATCTGTTTTAAATAAGTGTTAAACCTTTTAAAACGATCCTTAAAATCTTGGGATCATTTACTAAAGCTCCTCCATCCGAATTATCAATTATACAAACTTGCAACAGATCGACGACAAACATTTGGTCATCGGATTCCCATATTAATAAAATTAATACAACTATTTTTTTATAACAAAATAAAAAATATTATTTGAAATACGTACTGTTGGAACAAGACAAATATATGTCTGTAACCGTCATAATGTTCTTACAAACATATGACGTGACGGAATTTGATTGGATAAGGGCCACATGTGAAGTTTTCTAATGCAGGAGATTGAACAATTATTTTTTTTTCTGACGGTTTATACAGAGATACTGAAAACTTGCCGTTAACGGTAAAGATGTAATAATGGCGGAGTACTTACATTGGAGTTGTTGGAATCATAAAATTACGTTTCAAAATTTTATTTTTATTTTTTATCGAACGAAATTTCATTGGTTAAAATCGGGAAAACAATAGTAAACTCGAGAATGAACAGGCCAACAAAGGCCCAAACAATACGCCCAAAAACACGTGAGAAATGCAATCTCAAATTCAAGTGAGATCACTAATATCAGTAAAATAATAAAAAAAAGTTAACTATTGTAATAGTCACTTATGTTTTCAAAAAAAAAAGTTAAGGGTGCTTGAAATCCTTTGTTTTTTTTCAAAAAAAAGTTAACTATTGTAATAGTCACTTATGTTTTCTCAAATACAGAGTTGGTCACCGATTTTAAAAAACGATCAGTAAGATCACTTACATTTTTGGAGCGTAAATTTTTGGTCACTCGGCCGTTTGTTGTCGTTAAACATTGGCGACTTACTAACCTGACATCGAAAAAATAAGGGTAAACTATTGCAATGGCCACTAAAATTTATCCTATGCACATTTCTGCTCTCCAATTTTAAAAAATAAACATTATGGTCGCTACTGATAAGGTTTCTTTATAATTTCACCCTTGAATTTTTAAAAATTCATTTTTCAACCCTTAAACTTTACAATCAATTAGTACAATAATAGTATAAAGGCATAAATGAAAAATATGTGCCCAAAGTATACCCTTTTTAAATTTTAGGTGCTCAAATTGCTCCTATTTAATAACTAAACTTTCAAATTGCTATTAGTTTTTCACTCTGAATTATTTTATTATTATTATTATTATTATTATTATTATTATTATTATTATTATTATTATTATTATTATTATTATTATTATTATTATTATTATTATTATTATTATTATTATTATTATTATTATTATAACATGGTATGTTATTTTTTATTATTGTTAAATTAAAAATAATTTAAAAATAGTTTAGACACCTAAATTATTCTAAGAAGTAATATTTTTTAAAATATTTTAAATTTAATAAAAATAAAAATAAAATTGATTTTATTTTATTTTAAAATTATTTTTAATTTAACAATAATAAAAAATGACATATCATGTTATAATAATAATAATAAAATAATCCAGAGCAAAAAAAAGAGCAATTTAAAAGTTTAGTTATTAAATATGAACAATTTGGGCATCTAAAATTTAAAAAGGGTATACTTTGGGCATCTATTTTTCATTTAATCCTTTATAATATTATTGTACTAATTGATTGTAAAGTTGTAGGGTTGAAAAATGAATTTTTAAAAAATCAAGGGTGAAATTATAAAGAAACATTTTTAGTAGTGACCATAATGTTTATTTTTTAAAATTGGGGAGAAAAAATATACATGAGATAAATTTTAGTGGCCATTGTAACCCTCTAGACCGGCCTATGCGGAATGACCATGTCTAACAGGGTACATCTCGTCATTAAAACTCAAGTAGAAAACCTGTTGAAAAACTCAAGTATTTAGTTGAAAGCATAATAAATCATAATTCACCACCTAGCGATCATAATAAGCAAACATGTAAGAAATATCCAGACGTAGTTATAACATAAGTCATATCAAGTGTAGCAACCAAAATACCCGGAACATGAATCTTTATACATTACAAGCCATAGGCACATGTTACCCTAAATTAAAAAAACGGTGGATAGAACCATTACAATTTATGTAGAGTACAAGAAGTGTCGATCCTCTGAGTGTTAGGTACATGGTGGCCTATCCAAAATATCTAAAAGGGAGAAAAGATTTGGGATGTGAGCTAGAGAGCTTAGTGTGTTCCGACAGTGCAAGTAAAACATTTGCATCATTTACATAATAAATCATGTCATGCAAAACATATCGTAAAAGCATCCAAGTTTCCATGCAATCTATCTACCATGCAACCGAACACCATAATACAGTTTCTCAGAACAATATCGTATACTGGCATTAACCCAAGCCCATTGGGCGCGGGTACCATCCTAAGGAAATACCTTAGAATACAGGCGACCCTAGTCGAAACTTAAGAACCGAAAACAGGTAGACCTAGCCGAAGCTTAGGAACTGAATACTGGCGGACCTAGCCGAAGCTTAGGATTCGAATACGGGCGGTCTTACCAGCTGGATCAGGTCTGAACCAATAATGACTTCACATCATACCCCAAGTACCCCTACTAATTAGTCTAGACAGTAAATAATACACAACAATGACAGTTATAGCAATACTTAATAACATATTTCTACACTGATAACCGAAAACCATAGAGCATGCTTATCATATCGGATGCTAGGGCATAAATCAAACATATAGTACATTCGTGTTTCTTTCAGAAAAAGAAAACATGCTAGTTTTACACAAAATCAATTTGACAATTATGTGCACATGGTCTGTTTTATTAAAACATATAAAGAATGTAAAACAGTAAATATGCAAACATGCATATAACACACAAGGAACACACCTCAAAAGATCAGATTAGTCGATCGAAAGGTCTACCGAACACCGGGATCACGCTCCGCTACAGTACTGAAACCTAGATAGACAAGGATTATGGTTACTAGCAGGTTTACACCTTGATCGTAATAAAATACTAAGCTTTAGGGTCGTACGAGTGATGATGGGATCACGAGGCGGTACAGATCGGAATGAGCTGGGACAGGCGTAGGTGTGATTGGGAGATCCACGAGTACCTATTAAATCAGAAGATCAATATTAGTCCTTAATCATCAATTTCTCTTAAATGACATAACTTTATACATATGCATGTTCGGGTTCAACATACAATTCGGAGGCTTTCGAGTTAGAATTTCGCGAAACAAGCTTTAAAATCGGACTCAAGACGTCGAAAAACATAAGATAGGACTTTTCAGTAAAAAGTTGACTTTTGGTCAAAGTCAACGCTGGCGTCAATGGTCAAAGTCAACGCTGACGTCATTGGTCCAAAGGCTGACTCGGCGAATTGACTCACTGGGTTGACTCAGGCGAGTTAACTTACTGAGTTGACTCAATTAACGGGTCGGGTACGGTCAGCGTGTCGGGCCAGGTTTGGGCTTAACGGGTCGGCCCATTATTTAATTAGAGGGGGTTCAGTTCATTTTATTATCTCGAACTGTTTTAGAGCTGGGCCGGTTCAGGTGGACCGATCAATGGGTGGGCCGGCCGGTTCAATGACCACCGTCTAGGATGGCTGGAATTCGTCCCAAACGGCGCGTGAAGCCTGCGCGCGGCCTTAGATGCCCGAAAAACACCCCCAAACGCAAAATGAGCACCGAAAATCCATCTACAACCCTAAAACACCTGAAAAATAAGTCGAATCACTTACCAAATCGGCCAAAAATTTCGATCGAACTGCCATATCACCGATGAGGCTTTGAACGACGGTGAACGATTGAGCAACCGACTGAGTTTTGCTCGCCTTGCAACGGGGAGTCAAGGGGTGGCGGCGGTGTGGCGAACAGACGCCTATCGACGCTGGAACGACAGGGAAGTTTGGGTTACGGCCGAACCTTTCGGCTACTCTCCACGGTGCACGTTGAAGATCTAGAGTGAGTGGCGGTCGTGATCTCGATCAGGAAGGAGCGACGGTCACTTTGATAGCGGCGGTGATGATTACCGGCCGACGGTGGGAGATATTCGAACGACGGTCGCTTGTGGGGTTTGGGAGAAGACAAGGGGACTCAAAGGTTGGTTGTTGGAGGTCAGACCGAATTAAAGACTCATTAATAGGTTATGTAGGATATTTTGATTATTTTTTATATTATTTTGGAACCACATAAAGCTAAGTGGGGGAAGCTTATAACCAAGAGCTACTTTAGCTCAGTGGCTGGGCATCTGGCTAAACCACTTGAGGTTGTAGGTTTAATTCCCACAACCTCCACTTTTAAATTTTTTTAAGGTGTTACAGCCATTGCAGTAGTTTATCTTTATTTTTTTTCGATGTTACGTCAGCAAGCCGTCAATGTTTAACGGCAACAAACGACTGAGTGACCAAAAGTTTACGCCCCGAAAATGTAAGTGACCTTACCAGTCGTTTTTCAAAATCGGTGACCAACTCTGTACTGGGGGAAACATAAGTGACTATTCCAATAGTTAACCCAAAAAAATTTAGCCCCTTAAATTTTTACCTAATTAAGCTCTCAAATAAATAAATTTAGTCAATTAGTTTTTTTGACCAAATTTGATCATTAATATTTGACAGTTCCTTTCTTCATATATTATTGTCACATAACACTACAATTCTGACATGCGACATTTACAGATCTTTTAGATAGTTATTTTTAATATATATTTTTAAGTTTTTTAGAATTTTTTAAGATTTTTTTAAATAAAATAAAAAAATTTAAAAATACTAATGATAATACTGTAATACTATATGTTGCACCAATTAATAAAAAACTGTTAAATTTACAAGTAACGCTGATCAAATAAGTGAATTGATGAAATTTTAGAGTATAAAGACTTAACTAAGTACAAAAAATTTAAGGGTTTAATTAATTTTTTTCTTTAAAAGTTCAAAGACTTATGACACCCATAAGCCATTAGATTTTTATCTTTCTAAAAATATAAAGGTATAAGATTATTTTTGTCATATACGAATGAGAACCTAGATAATAAAGTTTTACATTCAAGATACTAGTGATATATAAAGGGAAAAAATTGAACATGGATATATAAACATGCCAACACGGATTAACAACTAAACAAAAGATGAAAATAAGAGACTGTAGGTAGGCAAAGAGTATAGCAAAGCGAAGGGGAAATTAGGTGGGAGCGAGCAGTCGCTAAAACATCCTTCATTTGCTAAACATGTTAAAAAAAGTTGACAGCTAGTTTTTAGAGAAAAAAAATTATTTTTAAAAAGTAATTTTCAACCAAAACACAAAAGTTAAAATTTTTAGCTTTTGCGATTGTAAAAGTAATTTTGATATTCAAATTACAATTTTAACTTTCATTTGCTATTGTGTTTATTTATAATTTATAATTTTATAATTTTTTACAAAAATATAATTATATAATTAATAATTATTTTTAAATTTTAAAATGATATATATTTATTTATGTCAAGTTTTTTAAATAAAATATTTTAAATTTGTTATATTTTCATGGAACACGTATAATTGCTAAAAATATATTTATTAATAAAAACATTTTTTATATTTTTATAATAATTTAAGCTGATATATATATATATATATATATATATATATATATATATATATATATATATATATATATATATATAAAACTTATAATATCATGTCTAATATGTTATTTATCTTCTTAAAAAAACTTTTTGACAGCAATGATAAACACTAAAATCTTACAAGCAACTTTTTAAAATCTCTTTCTAACAACACTTTTAAAAATCACTTTTTAAAAGCAATGGTAAACTAGCCCTAAGGCTTAGTTTGTGGTTACTTTTAAAAAGTGTGCTGGAAAAAAATAATTTTCAAACTAATTGTTGAAAGGTAGTTTTGAAAAGTTGGTTAATGTTTGTCATTAATGTCAAAAGTGATTTTGAGGAGGTAAAATGTCTATTTTAGACATGATATTAAAAAATAAAAGTAAACTTGGGTGATGATATTCAAATTAGTTAATGTTATGATATATGAAATAAATTAATATTAATTATAATAAAAAAAATTAGTTTTTTTATAAAATTTAATTTGAAAATATAAACTACATTCAAAATTATATATAGACATACCACTTACAAATTAATAATAAATATAAAATAAATTATAAATAAAATAATTTTATTCACAATATAAATATTATAAAATATATACTATTTTACAATTATGTATGCATAAATATTATTTTAATAATAACTTATAATTAAATAATAAGAGTAAAAAATAATTTTATTTTTAAACTAACTTTTCTAACTAAGAAGCTATAAAATCTAAGGCCCCGTTTGTGGTTGCGTTTGGCAACCCAAGCGGGCTTTTTTAAGTGCTTTCACTTGTTTTTTTAGTGTTTTTGGTTGCTTTTAAAACTAGTTTTCCACTCAAACCAAAAAGCTAGATTTTATAGCTTCTTAGGTGGAAAAGCTAATTTGAAAATAAAATTACTTTTTTACCTTTATTATTTAATGATAATTTATTCTACATTATGCGTATATAATTGTAAAATAATATATATTTTATAATATTTATATTGAGAATAAAATTATTTTATTTGTAATTTATTTGTAATTTATTATTTTTTTTGCTCGGCAACATGTATAATTTATTGAATAAGAGTTCATACATAGCCAACATTCCCCAAGTCTCATTAAAAACCTCTCTAAACCTATAGAGGAAAAGAGTACTTGGGTAATGTCAAAAACAAGGCACCAACACGAAAAAAGAAAACTAACCCCCAAGTACTATCAACCCACCCGTAGAAACCAACTCGTACGATCGACACCACTCTTTGCCAACGCATCCGCGAACTTATTAGCTTCTCGATATACATGGTGAAAGCACACATCTCCAAGAGCAGCACACGCCTCATCAATACGTCGCAACCACACTCCATACTTCCACGGTCTTGCATCATGGTGCAGCACCCACGCAATTGCCGTCATCGAATCCGATTTCACCACTAAAGGAGGGAACACCCTCTCCGAACTAACCAACAATTCCAACGCGAAACAGATTGCTTGCACCTCCGCCTCATTCGAGTCCACTATACCTATCGGCCCGGAAAATAAAGCCAACACTTGTCCCACTGCATTCCGCAAAACACCACCACAACCGGCCTTACCCGGCTTTCCCCTTGCAGCACCATCTACATTAAATTTCACCGTCCCCTCCATAGGCAATTCCCACCTCACATGGTCTCGACATTTTTCTACTCGTGCTCGAATTTCACAAGACCATGGGATGTCCCACCATGTCGACTCCATAATTGCCCCCGACGGAAGGTCTAGTCGCACCCAAAACAATGATCTTAACTTCACCAAGAACACAATCGATCTCAAATCCATTCTTTTACCATTAAATAGGCATGCATTTCATGCCAGCCATAAGGACCATGCCACAGCCGCGCATGACGATAACCACCAATCGCGGAAGCACCCATCGAATATATTAGCAAAGCACTACTCAAACAAAGCCCCCAAGTCCCGCGGCTGCACAAATTCCACCCTCCACCAACTAAAAAACTGCTGCCACATAGCCCACGCAATCGAAAAATGAAACAAAATGTGTTCCAAATCTCCTACTGCTGCCCGACACCAACAGCACGTCATCGCCTCCTCTCCAATCGGCATGCCCCGCGACTGTAGCATCACCATAGTAGGCAGCCGATCCAACCTCACAAACCACAAAAAATATTGAATTTTTGGCGGTATAGACAACTTCCATATCGCCTCAAGATCCGCCCTCGCTTCAAGCCCAAACGATGTCATTAGTTTATACAGACGCGCAATCGAAAAAACTCCGGTATGCGATGGCTTCCAAATCAAACGGTCCATACACGCACTGCCCAGCACTAATCCTCCTATACAATGCCTCAAATCAGAAACTTGCGTCACTTCAAATGATCTCAAAGTCCTTCCGAAAAAAGAACCCCAATCCTCATGATCGAACCGTCCCCCGCGTGCATAGTCTCGTACCAACGCTCTTTTATCCCTCGCCAATCGAAATAACCGCGGAAACATTTTTTCTAGGGTCTCCTCGGCACACCAAACATCTTGCCAAAACAAAATACGATCACCCTTCCCTAGCTGCCATCGGAACTGTGAAGTCCCAATAAAACGCTCCACTACAACCTCCTCTTGTATGTCAATTATTTGTTTCCACACTTTGGACATACGCCTAACCCCTATCGAATTAGGCCTCCAGCTTACCACCTCACACCCATACTTCGCTTCAATTATTTGTCGCCACAAAGAACCCTCAGACATAGCATATCTCCATCGCCATTTAGCTAAAAGTGCGAGATTTCTTGCCCGTAAATCCACCACGCCCAGCCCCCCAAATCGCCTAGGCCTACACGCAATAGACCAATTCACTCGGCTCATTTTTATTTTTGTTTTCGACCCTCCCCACAAAAATCGGCGACGAATTCTATCGATCTTGTTGATAACACTTCGCGGCACCAAGAACAACCCCATATAATACAACGGCAAAGCTGATAAAACAGAGTTAAGCAACAACAATCTCCCCGCAATAGATAACGCATCGCGTTTCCAACCCGTAAGGCATTTTCGAAACCTCTGAATTAAAGGTTCCCACAACTGTAAACTACTCGGATTAACTCCCAGAGGCATTCCTAAATAGATTATAGGCAATTCAGCACAAGCACATCCCAAAATATTTGCAACATTTTGTAAACTATCCTCCGTCACACCTACCCCATACAATTTCGACTTGGCATAATTAATTTCCAGCCCCGATGCATATTCAAAACAAGTAAGAATGCGTTTCAAGTTTTTAGCCACATTTACCTCCGCCAGAAGAAACAAAACCGTATCGTCTGCAAATTGCAGATGCGATACTTCACATCCATTCGCCACCTGCACCCCCCGAATAACTTCCAAATCCTTGGCGTTACGCAAAAATTGATGTAGCATTTCAGCCACTATCACGAACAGCAGCGGCGACAAAGGATCCCCCTGCCTCAACCCCCGTTGCATTTGGAATTCTCTCGTCGGCGACCCATTAACAAGTACGGACAGCCTTGCCGTACTAAGACATTCCCGCACCCACGCACACCAAACATCTCCAAATCACATCCGCTTCATTATACGTTCAAGACACTCCCACTTGATGCAATCGTATGCTTTGGCAAAATCTAGTTTTAGAATCAATCCCCCTCGCCAAACTGCCCTCTTTGTAATGAATGAATAACTTCATTAGCAAGCAAAATTCCATCAAGGATTTGTCGCCCATGTACAAAAGCGGACTGCACATCACTAATTAAATTCGGTAACACGCCTTGTAATCGTTTCGCCATACATTTAGTCAAGATCTTGTACAACGAATTCAGCAAACATATTGGCTGATAATCCCCTATCACTTTCGGATCACTCTTCTTAGGTATTAGCACCACAAAAGCTGAGTTTACACCCCCCGGCAACTTACAAGATTGCCGGAAATGAAGCACGAATTGAAGCAGGTCACTCTTAACGAAATTTCACCCCTTCCTAAAAAATTCAAACGTGAAGCCGTCCGGTCCCGGTGCCTTCGCACCATCACTCATCCAAATTGCATCCTTAATTTCTCCTTCCGTAAACTCCACTTCCAAGCTCGCCGCCTCAAATTCATTTAGGCAATTGAAATGCACTGCTGCATCAAACGAACCAACCACTTTAATTCGAGAAAAATGTTGCCGAAATGCCCGAAAAAAATACTTTTTTAATTGATCCGGCTCCTTTTTCCATCTCCCACCGTCCTCAACCCAGTGAATCACGTTACGCACTGCCCTTATCCTCGCTGCTTTATGAAAGAATGTAGTGTTATGGTCGCCTTCTTTCAACCATGTCATACGCGACTTTTGTCGCCAAATTGATTCTCTAAATTTCGAATGCTTCCACAACTCAGCTGTTAATTGGCATCTTTCACTCAAATCCACCCCTGTCGCTTCACCCTTCTCCACTTTATCATCAATTAACTCTAATTGCTTCGAGATATCCGTAATTTGAGCATCCAAATCACCTAGCGACGTTGTATTCCATCGCTTAAGAAATTGTTTGAGGCCTCTCAATTTTCCGAGCAACCCGCTGTCACTCCACCCCATTTCACACGATGTCAACCGGTTCCATTCCCCTTCAATCGACTTCACCGATTTTTTTGATTGCAACCAAGCATTTACGAATCGAAATGGTCGTGGACCACTATCCATCGGATCACTCATTAAGAAAATTAGACAGTGATCCGACAACCCCCGTGATAGTGCCAACATCCTCAAATCAGAAAAAATTTCAAACCATTTCGATGCCAATAAAAAACGATCAAGCCTACTACATCTTGTGCCCGGACCATACCAAGTGAAACATTTATCGTGCATAGGCATATCAATCAGAGCATTGTTTGTAATAAAATCCGTAAAGGAAGTCAAACCTCGAGTTAAAACTTCACCTCCCCTTCGCTCACTTGGGTCGACGATCATGTTGAAGTCCCCACACACACACCACGATACCCCACAATCGGCCATCTCCGTAGATAACAACCGCCACAAATCCTCATGTTCGTTCATAACACATGGGGCATAAACACCTAAAATTCCGCATTGCCAATCCTCTAACACCCATGTACCTATTAATTTCACAAATCTCTCGCCCCATTCCACTGTTGTCGCCTTGAATTTATTAACATCCCACACTGCCACAAGACCACCAGATCGCCCCGACGATGGCGAGAACACATACTTATACTCATCCGAATACCATAAACGCCCAACCAACTGACCTGTCACCTCTTCGAGCTTTGTCTACTGTAAGACCATCACCTCACACCGTTGTTGTCGCACAAGATTGTACACCGCTCGCTTCTTTGCTGCCCCTCCCAAACCCCTCACGTTCCACGACAATAATCGCATCGCGAATTGCTATTGCTGACCCTCCCTCGAATCGATCATTCTCGCAATATCCATGATAACCTCATCTTCATTACCCACTACCTCCGCACCTATAAATTTACCTAAATTCAACGTCTCCTGCGCCTCTTTTAGAATTGCCCTTTTCCGATTCTCAAAGTCAGTATCCGAAAGTGAACCGTTGACAATTTCAGTATCTCGATGTGCTTGTTTTCTCGGACGTCCCCTTCCCCTCTTTATCGATTTCTGCTCAGTGCTTTGCTTCACCACTTGAGAGCCATCACTCATGATAATTTCCGATAGCTTTCTCACCCGTTTGAGTTCCCCGTTAGTTTCCACGATTTCAGCCTTACCTTCTCGTTGCCTTTCCAGCCGTGTAGTCAGGTTTATCCCGTTAGACTCCTCCTCCAAATGAACCACCTCCAGTTGTTTATCCGAAACACTTACCCTATCCTTATCCTGAATTACCTGTTCATAATTTAATTCATTGATCCCTTCCCTATCATCCACCGGTCGTGAAACTAAACTAAGCTCCTCATCCGCCTTCCAACTGACCTCCTTTAATATTGTCTCCATTTCTTGATCACGACTCACCATCTTGGAGACCGAATCCGGCACAATTGTATCCACCGATTGTATCGTTGTACCCACCGAAACTTCATCATCCGATGAGTCTATTTCCTCCTCCTTTACCACTGTTCCAGCTTCGTCTTTTTCCTCCCTCAGCCCAACTTCACCCCCACTGATTCCTCCATCTCAACAACATGGATGCGGAACGAATTGGCACCTACTTGTAAAGTCAGCATTTCATCGATGTTCTCAAGCCAATCCGTTTCAATTAAAAAACGACATCTTTCAAAGGATGATGGCGCCACAGATTCCGTGTTCATTTGAATGAATGTTCCCCATAAATCCGCAATATTGCGACATGTACCTTCGGACCAGGCCTGAATCGGAATCCCACTTGCCGACAACCATACTCGTCTATTTGGCATACCCAATTCCGGCGTCCATTCCATCACATTTTCTATCCAATTATCCAAGAGTTTCGCCTCCATTAGTTGCCTTCTTGTTTCTCCATCCTGGAACATTAGTAATACCATAGAACCTGCTGCCCTCATAATCGAGAATCCCTCTAAGTTTGCATTTTTAAATTCCATCGCCAATTCTCTCAAATTGTAGGGTTTTCGACAAAATCCCACCGCACATGTCTTCAAATCTCAATTTTTTCCGCATCAATCACCCCTTCAATTGATCTTTCTTTCGTTTCCACTTGCACCTTCGATCCCTCCTCCCGTACTCGTGTACCATTCTGTTTATCCGTCGACTCCCCCCCTTTACTACTCACATTTTTCTTCTTCCAAAAATTTGTCCGTACCTCTCGCTGTGCATATCTCACGCTGATCCATTCACCATATAATCGAAACCCGTCCAATCTCTCTATAACACGATCCGCGTCTGCCTTGGAGCCCATTCGCACAAATCCAAATCGCTGTCCATTTTTGGCTTTCTTTTGCGGGATGAACACATCGACCACAACGCCATGTCGATCAAAGACTTGCCATACTCCCTTCCAGTGCAACTGGACTGGCAAATTCAAGAAAAATAGTGTCCACACCCTACTCGATTGTCGTCGATCCTGCGTTGAACCCTCCCCCTGCCGTCGATCATGTGGGAAGCCCTCCCCCTGCCGCCGGCTCATCCCTTGTTTTGATCAAGTTAAAAGTTCACACCGTGCGGATTACTACTAAATATTGTTATTATCTTGTAATTTATTATTAATTTGTAAGTGATATGTCCGTATATAATATAGAATGTAGTTTATATTTTTAAATTAAATTTTATAAAAAATAAAATTTTTATTATAATTAAAATTGACTTATTTCATATATCATAACATTAACTATTTGAACATCACCCAAGTTTACTTTTACTTTTCAATATCATGTCTAAAATAGACATTTTATCTCCTCAAAATCACTTTTTAACATCAATGATAAACACTAACCAATTTTTCAAAATTACTTTTCAACAGTTAGTTTGAAAATTACTTTTTTCACCGTACTAGCAATTGCAAACTAAAAACACCTATAAACACCAAAAAATAAATGAAAACACTTAAAAAAATCCGTTTGAGTTACCAAACACAACCACAAACATGCCTAAAACAACAAAGATAATCTTCATGTAGAGCAACCGATATCTATCATAGTAAAACATTGAACTATTAGAGGAACAAATCTGTACTGTATACAAAAAAAAATAGAGGCAGGTAAAGTTGTCAAAAAAAAAAACAGAGGCAGGTAAAGTTGTCAAAAAAAAAACAGAGGCAGATAAGGGAGAGGGGCTTGTCCGCGACACAAGACTCGAGTCGATTATTATGATCATCACATCACAATTCGAAAAATATAGAAAAACATAGAGAGGAAACAAACGTGCAAAACTCTAACATATGAAAAAGGAAAAAGACAAAAGTGAGGAAGACCAAAGAAAAAAAACACACACGTTGGATCCTCCAAAAGAGGAGTAAACGGTGCCTTGTTACACTTAATTTTCAATTTAATCATTCAAACCAAACTATGTAAATATCTATTACTCTCTATTCTAATCCATTCCATTCATTCCAAATTATAAAATTTTATAAGTTTATTCCCTAACATAAAATTATGTATTTGTTCCTAATTGTTAATCGAGTTTAATATAAAATAATATTTATAAAGATATATGATATTAATAATCTGTATTGAATATCTTTTATATTTGATAAATATTTAGATATATTCAATTTATTCAAGACATTATATGTATAATATGCATTATTAGAATGTGGAATACACGGTTGGGTTGAACAAAATAAAAAAGTATAAAAGCATAGTATTATCGAATAAATAATAAATAAATGGGTAAACTACGCATTTAGTACCATATCTATTCATATTTCTGTTTTTTATCTCATTTACTTTTTTTTACAAAATGGTATCTCACTTTACATTTTGTTTCAGTTTTTGTACTTACGTTAAAAAAATAATGACATACTACTAAGAGATAGAAAATTACACATGCAAGTTGTCACATCATTTTCTCTATCCTAGTCAACTTATCATGTTGAATAAAATCATAAAAAATCACACGATACAAACTAAATAGGAGGGGAAAATGATGTGACAGCATGTCACATGTGATTTTCTTTCTCTTAGCCAACATGTCGTTAATTTTTTAACAACGAGTACCAAAATAGAAACAAAACATAACGTTAGGTAGATGTGGGTAAAACTCAATTTGACTCGAAAAAACTAATTGTTTGACTTGACTCAATGCGAAAATACTTAACTTTTTTTGACTCGACTAAAAAAAATTCAAATGAAATTTGAGTTATAAAAGATTTATAATTAAATTTGAACAGAAACTTGAACATCTTGACTCAAAAAATTACAAATAAAATTTGAGTTATAAAACATATCTCTTCAACTCTACTAACTCGAAATTTTTTAATATGATTCGATACGATTGAATGTTCACCCTTAAATACCATCTTGCCAAAAAATTAGGTGGAGTAAAAAAAACAAAAAACACGGATAAATACAGGTTGGGTGCTAAATGGGTAGTTTACCCTATATAAATAATTTTTTTTCGTCAAGTTATACTTATTTATGTTCCCACATATGTTAAAAAAATTATGGTCGGTTTGGTCCTAAAAAATATTTTTTATTTTTGTTTTTTATTTACGTTTTTAGAAAATAGTTTTCATTTTTTGTTTTTTAAAAATTAAAAAACACGTTTTGTTAATAGAAATTAAAACTTGTTTTCAAAAATTAAAATAGTGAAAATGTGTTTGCTATTTAGTTTTTCAAAATAAGAAGGCTTTAAAGTCAAATTAACTCTCAATCAAAAATAAAAAAATCAATTAAGCCCTTATAAATTTTTTATACTCAATTTAGCCCTCATAATTCAAATTGCGATCAATTTAGCCCTCTCATAACGTTGACCGTTATAATTGATTGTTTACTCACAAACAATCATTAAGATAGTGACACGTGGTACACCTGAAAATATTAAAAAAAATTTAAATAAAACATATTTAAAATTAACCTCTCCACAACTACCCACCTTAAGATAGTTTGCTAATTAGTTCCCCTCCACAACTACCGTCTTCACTTGGATCCATTGAAACGCCATGAAGTTTGCATGGGTTGGAAATAAATTTGACATCTACAGGTTTCAACATCCATTTTCTTCTTAAAATACGTGGTTTGTTTGTTTCCTACGAATTAGTAAAATCTCAATGAAAAACTTGATTCACATGGATTATATTGGAGGAAGACTGGATAGGGGATCTACCAACTATGCTAGTTCTCACAGTAATGATAACAATGAGGTTTGAGATTTGAATTAAAAAATCAATAAAACCAAATTAAAAAATCAAAACTTTGATTGTATTGAAATAAAAAATCAGTAAATAGCCAAATTAGAAAATATTTTTTTAAAATTTTATATTTTTTAGATTTTTTACGCTTTAATGACGTAACACTTTTAGAGTGTGCCACACGTTATCATTTATTAGTTTTTAATGAGTTAATGGTCAAAATTTGGCCAATAGTTATGAAAGGACTAAATTGAGTGTGTTTTGAATACTGAGAGTTAAATTTGGTGCAAAACAATTAATGGATTAATTATTTTTTTTATTTTTTGTTGAGGACTAATTTAATCTTTAAACTAAATAAAAATAAACAAATAATTACTCATTAAATAATTAAATTAAAGTATAATTATTAAAAATATTATTATAATAAAAATAAAATATGATTAAATAAATTAAAGTTCTAAAATTAGTATTAGAATGATTCTAACCCGAATTAAATGAAGTTAAAATTTAAAAACTCTTGTTTTCATGTTTTTCACCTTTCTAAAACATTT
Organism: Hibiscus tridactylites; assembly: GCA_958450335.1. NCBI lineage: Eukaryota > Viridiplantae > Streptophyta > Magnoliopsida > Malvales > Malvaceae > Hibiscus > Hibiscus tridactylites. The sequence goes on from OY288267.1 coordinate 16,551,743, forward strand.
TCAATAAAAATGGTGAAAACATTATTTTTATATTTTCAAATTTTTACTATTTTTATTTTTATTTTTTAAAATTATTTTATTTGTTTACAACTAAACATGTTTTCTTCAAATTTTTTATTTTCAAGAAAATGAAAATAAAAATACTTGTACTCTCGGAAACAAACGCATTTGTATGTTCCCACTTGTAATTTAAACGACGTCGTGGACCCGATTATTTTACAAGACCGATAAGCCTTTGTCTCCCTCCTCTTTCCTCTAGTCTTGACCTTTCCATTTTCACTTTCCTGTCCAGTATTACCTGAGAAAGAGTTTTCTCTCTCCCTATATTTTATTTATTTGTTTTATTATTAATGACCTATACCATTTATTCTCCAAATATTTAAATCTCTTCATTTTCAATTGCGAAGAAGATTAAAAAAAAAATTGAATCTAAGTTTCTAGGGTTTGATTTCATCGCTCCCTTCAACAAATTCATTTTCATCTTCTTCACGATTGTCCTGGTAAGTTCAAAGCCTCTCCCTGCTTCGTTTCCTGTCCATGATTTGTTTTGGTTTGTTTGTGTTTCTGTTTTGGTGGAAATTTTAGATAGATTGTATTTTCGCGGCAAATGTTTTGAACATTTATTAATTCTTCTATTTTTTTTCCAATATAGCTTTTGTTTTATTTTTAAATTTTTGGACAATTATGGTTTGCATTCTCGATTAATGTTTAGCAATTATGTCTTTCTTTAATGATTGTGAAAAAGAAATCTGTTTTAGTTGCAATGGATGCGATTGTTGTCATTTTTAAATGACAATTTGTGTGGAAATTTGGATTTAATGAGGTTTTTGTGTTTTGATTGTATTTTTTTTCTATAGAATCATGTGTAAGGATTTCCATTATATAATTTTAAAATACTAATTATCTGTTCAACAGAGATAGGTCCAGTCTGTTTTGGCTTTGATGCATATCAGTTGTTTTGTCCCTTTTAAGTGATATTTGGTTGCAGTATATACGTTATTCTAACTTAATATAGCTACAGAAGCACTGAGATATAGGGTTGGTAAAGTTCTTGATGTTCACTTGACTGGTTATGTAGGGGTTATTGCAATGCACCGAGTGGGCAGTGCGGGGAACAATACCAATTCTAACCGCCCACGTAAAGAAAAGAGGCTGACATATGTATTGAATGACACTTCTGACACAAAGGTGAAGTAGTTTATGTTTTATTGTTGTTAATTATATTTTTCCTCCTTTAATTCTTTCATTACTTTCCAACTTTTTTCCCTCTTTCGCGTGAACACGTCATCTTCCTTGATATGTATTTGTCAATCTCATATTCTCATATAATTTTCATGTCCAGATGTTATTAGGAATCTCATTTGTGTATCAGTGTTTTTCATTGTAATGCTACATTTTAGATTATTAGTGTTTCTGCATCTTTGGTTTATATGTCTTTTCTTATCCTTTTATGCAATCATATTTTAGATAAAATATAAATTGTAGAAGCTTGTATTTGTTTTTATATGTATTCTTACGTGGGGGCACTCAAGTTATGAATGATTCACAGAATAACCATTTGAATATATTTTCATTTGTGCATTTATTCTTGGGTAGATTTGTAATACCATGCTATATATATCATATTATCATTAGATTCAGCAAGATTGCTTATCATATACTATTTGCAAAGTTGATCAACTTGGCATATCTGAAATCTACTTTGGTTGGAACTTCTTAATTTCCTTCTCCAAGGAAATGTTGTGCCACTTTCATTGTTGAATGCATTTTAGCCTAAGAGAGTTATGGTATACTGAACTAAAATGGAAATGATGGCTTGTGTTAATTCATTCTATTATCCACACATCCATCATTAATTTAGGACCATGTTTGCAATCAAATTGGATTATTCAGCTAATCCTTTGCTTTATTCTATAAAAAATGTCATTATCTTGAACTTTAGTTGAACTTTTTATGATTTAATTTTAGGTACAGGCACTAGGCTCTGATGTTTCGCTGTTGTTTTGCAGCATTGTGCTGGCATAAATTGTTTGGCGTTGCTAAAGCCATCTACCTCTGATGGGTCCAACTATCTTTTCACTGGAAGCCGTGATGGCACACTTAAGAGATGGGCACTTGGTGAAAGCGCTGCCACATGCTCTGCTACATTTGAGTCTCATGTTGATTGGGTACCTTCTTTCTATCCATGACGATCTACTTTTCGCTATTTGCCTGACCTTCATACGTTGGCCAATATTTTTTATTGCTAATTTGTGGTTCGGAGGGGGTGCAATTTTAATTTATTTTCTAATTTGCTCCACTAGAATGACATATCCCTGATGTGATATCAAATATGAATTGTTGCTTATTAACCAACCAAGCAACCAGCTCACCAAAAGCAAAATATAGAGCAAGTATTGTATTTTGCACTTCAGTTACATCAATTTTCAATTTGAATGTTTAGAGCCCTTTATCTACTCTTTTTTGGTCCAGTTTGTGGAATTCACCATCAAAATATCTTACATATATTATACGTTATATAATATGTCTGTAACTCTGTAAGTTATGATTGAGAATAAGGTGATTTCCTGGTTGTGCAGGTAAATGATACTGTTATTGCTGGTGATACTCTTGTTTCCTGCTCGTCAGACACTACATTGAAGGTTTGTGTTCACTAATTTGTTATCATTGTCGTATTGACTATGTTGGTTAAGCATTCACATGTGCTCTCTATTTGAGAAATACTAGACGTGGAATTGCTTGTCTGATGGAACTTGCACCAGGACATTCAGTCAACACTCTGACTATGTTACATGTCTTGCCGCAGCTGAAAAAAATGTAATTTCTATGTCAAACTTTTCAGTTGATTCTATTACCTGAATGCATTGAAGGTTCCTGCAATGCAATATTGCAATTTAACTTTCATGTTTAATTTGGCAGCGTAATTGTCCTTAAAATTATGGTGTTTCTTACTCTGGAAGTCACTTTCTGATTTTTTTGTTGTTGTTGTACATTTAGGCCAATGTAGTTGCCTCTGGGGGTCTTGGTGGGGAGGTTTTTGTGTGGGATATTGAAGCTGCAGTTACTCCAATATCTAAGTCCCGTGATGTAGTGGAAAATGATTGTTCCAATGGCATTAATGGTTCGACAAATTCATTGCAAACGTCAAGTTTGCAAACAATTAGCTCGAGTAACAGCATTAGAACACACACAACTCAGTGCCATGGATATGTCCCTATTGCTGCCAAAGGGCATAAAGAATCGGTTTATGCATTGGCAATGAATGATAGTGGATCCCTTCTTGTCTCTGGTGGAACTGAGAAGGTAGTTTTTGCTTCTTTATCAATTTTTATGATAATGCATTTTTCGCTCTCCCCTACAACTTGCTAGAGAGGATCCTATCTTTACATCTGTTGGTCAATTGATTTATTTAACATTTTTTCAGTAGCTATTTTTGTTTCCTGCCTCGTTTTCATATAGGTTGTGCGTGTTTGGGATCCGAGAACTGGTTCAAAGAATATGAAATTAAGAGGGCATACAGATAACATTAGGGCGTTGCTTCTGGATTCTACTGGCAGGTTAGTACTATGAGTTCTACTCTGTAATCTTTAGACCTTAGTGAAAAATAGTATTAGCTTGATGTTAGTCATAAGCATTATTGTTATGGAGCTTTAATAAGCATTATAACATGCATATTTTTATCTCAATTATTTTCTCTTGCAACTGCTGATCTCTTATTTGGCAATGAGATAAATAAGTGGATTGATTGTTGATGGGTTCTTCCCTTGATTGACTGCTATTAAATTCTGTACTTCGATTTTATTTTCCACTGATTATTTTGTGAGTGAAGTTTTTGACGGACACTTTTTTCAGATATTGTTTGTCAGGGTCCTCCGATTCTATGATCAGGTAAACGATCTGTGCATACATTTTGCTCTTGTATTAGCAGAAACCATTTTCAACCGTAAAGAATTTAAGACCTTTCTTTTAAATGTTCTTAATTTTATTTTGCAGGCTATGGGACCTCGGTCAGCAACGTTGTGTGCATTCATATGCTGTGCACACAGATTCTGTTTGGGCCCTTGCAAGCACCCCAGCATTTAGCCATGTTTATAGTGGTGGTAGAGATCTTTCTGTAAGTACATATTCACACTAAACAACAGCTTTACGAAATTGTAACTGTTGTTCCAATCCTTGCCCTGGTGCAATGTTTAATGAATTCTAGGTATGAAGCCTGGATCGCCTATTCTTTAGTAATTGTTAAAGTAGCAGTGCAGCCCAGGATTGCTTTCAAATTTTTTTATTAAATACATCCAAGTTCAACTCATATGAAATCAAAATCCCTAGTTATTCTTGTAATTTCCAATACTTTATTGTCCTAGATCAGCATAAAATTTCTACAACCACTATAAACATGAATAACTAGGGATTTTGATTTCATTGAAATTATGAATACTTAACATTGAGTTGAACTTGGATGTATTTAATAAAAAAATTGAAAGCAATCCTGGGCTGCACTGCTACTTTAACAATTACTAAAGAATAGGTGATCCAGGCTTCATACCTAGAATTCCTTAAACATTGCACCATGGCAAGGATTGGCACAACAGTTACGATTTTGTAAAGCTGTTGTTTAGTACTTGAGATTGGTCATGCTCATTCATGGAGTTCTAGTAATAATATTCCAAAAGGTCATGGGATCCAAGGGTCAGGAACTTCTTAAGTTGGCTTGATGCAACCCATAACCAACGAATAGAAACCTAATAACATACAACAAACTCAAGTAAACACGATTTTAGTGTAGTATTCTTCAAATTCCAGTAGGTTTTGAAACAACCATTATATGCTTGGCATATTAAAAAGAATGAAATAATACTCTGCAATTTTATTTCAATGAAACTCAATGTTAAGTATTCATAATTTCTATTCTAGCACAAATAGCTTTAAATAATTCTGGCATCAAATGACAGCCATATTTTCCTTAGTATGTAATCTTGAAATTCTTAACATCCTTTTCTGTTACTTCTAATATTTAGTTTTAACTCTCAACTTGTGTTTCTTTTGTGCATACATCAGTTATATTTGACAGACTTAACAACAAGAGAGAGTCTTTTGCTTTGCACAAAGGAACAACCAATTTTGCAGTTGGCACTACATGATGATAGTATATGGGTTGCAACTACAGATTCTTCGGTTTCTAGGTGGCCTGCTGAAGGACGAAATCCTCAGAATGTCTTCCAAAGAGGTGGTTCATTCTTGGCTGGAAACTTGTCTTTTTCTAGGGCAAGAGTTTCATTAGAAGGGTCTACCCCAGTAAGTATCGTGTGAGTGCGCGTGGCGTTTGTGTAAATATATTCATGTTTGTAGTTTTTTTTTGCTTACTGAAACCACCTCTTTATCATGAGAATTTGTCCCTTAAATCCTCATTTTCTCTTTATTAGTTTGCATCAAGTGTTATCAATACATAAACTCTGTACCATGCAACAGTTCATTTCTTTGTATGCTTGAAGTGTGGTGAATTTGGTGCTGCTCTTCAGGTTGTTAATGGTTTTCTTCCTTTTTGTTCTTTGCTCATCCAACCCCATGAAAAATGAACAAATATTAGTTGTTCTTTTTATTAGTAATGATATGCTTTGTTGTGGATATCTCTTTGAAGTTTGGCTGTGTCTGGAATTTGTTTAACATTTCTCTTTTATTCCCTTCCCTTCCCTTAACTGATGTGCTGACGTTGTTGGTTATTCAAAGGCCCCTGTTTATAAAGAACCAAACTTTACCATTCCTGGAACTCCAGCTATTGCTCAGCATGAAATTTTAAATAACAGAAGACATGTATTGACAAAGGTAAAAGTGGTAGTACTTCTATTTGTTGGTTTACATTCCAAATATTTTGTCTTGGGAAATTTCTTTTTTAATATTTTTTATATATATGCTTTTTTAACAGGATGCTGCTGGTTCAATAAAGCTCTGGGAGATAACCAGGGGTGTCGTGATCGAGGACTATGGCCAGGTGAACACAATTCTCTCTCCATTTTTTCTTTTTCCCCTTTTTGGGTAGAAGTGGTCTGCACTTTGCTTTCTATGCACAGTTTAACAATAGACACTTGTATATTTATGGTTATATTTTTGCTGTATATATTTATCCATGCATATATTTGATGTACAGGTTTCATTTGATGAGAAAAAGGAAGAGTTGTTTGAGATGGTGCGGTAACTATTTATTCGATATATACTTGTTGATTATAATATATCTTCTTTATGGAATTTACTTTGGATCTTTGCTTAAAACCATTCTAGGTAAGCATTCCTGCATGGTTCACTGTGGATACCCGGCTTGGAAGCTTGTCTGTTCATTTAGACACACCCCAATGCTTTACTGCAGAGATGTATTCTGCAGATCTGAACATAAGTGGAAAGCCCGAGGATGATAAGGTAATAAAATTTTCTTTTGATTGTGGCAATCTTAAGATACTGATATCTATGACAGATCTTTGTGAGATCTCTGTGATTATAATATTCTTCTGTTGTTGACTTGTCTTTTGCAGGTTAATCTAGCTCGTGAAACCCTGAAAGGTCTGTTGGCTCATTGGCTGTCCAAAAGAAGGGAAAAACATGGCTCCCAGGCTTCAGCTAATGGAGACGTTTTGTCAGGAAAAGATATAGCAGCACGAGGTACCGCTCATTCAAGGATTGAGGTAGATGGAAATGCTGAAAATGACTCCATGGTCTATCCTCCTTTTGAGTTTTCTACTGTCTCCCCTCCCTCAATTATTACCGAGGGTTCCCAAGGAGGTCCTTGGAGAAAGAAAATTACAGAACTGGATGCAACTGAGGATGAAAAGGACTTCCCTTCGTGGGTTTTGGATTGTGTATTAAGTAACCGTTTACCACCACGAGAAAACGCCAAGTAACTTCTTTGACCTCATTAAATTTGGATTAATTAGCTTTAGGAAAAACAAGTTTCTTAGGAACTTAATGAATTAACCATTCAAGTACAGTAATTTGCCATGCTTTTTGTTTTATTGTGCCTTTGGTCCTTAGCATCATCGTCATTTTCTAGGTCTGTGGGCATCTGTATTACTCTTTATTTAGAAAGAAAGATGCACTTACTTTATTTTGCTGCACTAGACTAGAGTCAGAACTCAGAACCATGGATAATCATATTTTATGGTTACCCATCATTTAGTCCTTTTTTTCATTTCTTCTGATGAAATTTTACTTTTCATTTTTACAGGTGCAGCTTCTATCTTCATCCATGCGAAGGTTCAGCTGTTCAGATATTGACACAAGGAAAGTTAAGTGCACCTCGCATATTGAGAATGCATAAGGTATGCTTTGTAGTACCTGCAAAAGGAAACTTCTTTTGCATGGCATGTGTTTGTACTTTGTACACGGTAACATATGTTGTTACTTGTTAGCATACATATTTAGAACTCTTGGGTTAATACTTAATAATCTAGCATCTATTTCATATTTTGTAGCATGGACACTTGAGGGGCAAAAGAGAAATGTTGTATTTTAGGATACAAATTTATTGGTAGAACCTTTAACGTAGCTGTTGAACAACAAGATAGGAACAAATTAGAGTAAAATTATCTTTTGAATTAGCTTTTCAGAGTGTGATGCTATGTTTATTAGAGTAAGATGCCTTGTGGGTTGTTTAATTTCTTTTCTTCTCCGGTTTCAAATTTTGGTATGAGATGGTGTATTGGAAGATGATTTATGTAGTACTTTTTTTTTCGTAGGACACCAACCTGATATTAATGTAGACCAGAACCAGATGGTCATAGATTGTTTTTGTATATAAATGGTTTATTGGTTTTCTGGTGTAATAATTCACTCCGTCGTTCTGGTTATCTAGGTTGTTAATTATGTTATAGAAAAGCTGGTGCTTGACAAACCGATTGATAGTGTAAGTACTGATGGGACATATGCTCCTGGACTTGGAGGACAATCACAGTCTGGATCGAAGCCCTGGCAAAAGCTTCGGCCTTCTATTGAGATTTTATGCAATAATCAGGTAAGTAAAATAATTTTAGACTAAGGTGTTCAGTTCAAATTCTATCTTTATATTCTGATCAGCTGTACTAAAAAATCTTACTATGCGGTTTTAGACAGTGATTTAGCTGAGGTTCCATCATACTACATGGCCAGTCTGTCATTTGATTTGCTGCTATATCTTCCAGGTATTATCTCCGGACATGAGCTTAGCCACTGTGCGGGCTTACGTATGGAAGAAACCCGAGGACTTGGTACTTAATTATAGAGTGATTCAAAGCAGGTGATTATTTTGACTTCTGGGACAAGGTGAGTGACAGCTTATTCATGTTTTAAGCTCTCTGTATTTCTTTTAAAAGAATGGCGCATGTGCGAAGTTTATTCTTTGGGGAATATTATTTCTTATGATAAATGCAGGAAATATTTCAGATTTTTTTTTCTATTTTGGAAGAAAAAGGTAGGATGTTGGGGTTATATGTTGAGAGACAGCGATATGTCCTGTTATTTTAATTTTTCCTCCAATGATTCTGACAATATATCATTGAATCAGATAGTCAGCTTTCACTTCCTTTCAGTCGGTGAAAAAACGTTTTTTAGTTTCTTGTTGAGATGTGCGCGTGTTTGATATCGTATTAAGCAATAAGCTTTTAAACATAGTTTGAACTGTATCCTCTTGAATCTTCGGTCTGCAGGTTGGCCTTCTGATGGAAATCTCATGTTTTCGCAAAGTGTTGGGACTTGTATTCTTCTGGGGTTGAATATCATGATCAGAAGTGTCCACGAGATCCTTGTATATATGGAAAGATGATTGGTTTTCGATCCGGGGGCATTCTCTAGTTTTTCATGAGAGGATTGTGGGTAATGTTAGACATGCATGCTGTTTCCATACATCAGAAAAAAGGCGTAGGACGGGCATGCAAGTGGCACAACAGTTTATAACTCCGGGGGGGACAATCAACCGAAAGAAAACCAGGTACTTTCTGGGGGAAAAAAAAAAGAAAAGGAAGGAAAGGGGTAAATGATGTCGAAAGCTCTGTGTACATGGTACATTACATGGTCATAGGAACTACTGTTATGAAGTTGAATACTTTTCTTTATTTTATTATTCGTTTTTGCATCGAATTAGTCCTCGAAAATTCTCTTAATTGGAGAACTAGCAGTTGAGTGAAGTAAGTCCGATATGATTTGGAGCATTAAGCAATAAGCATTGATACGATAGACAAATGTTGATAAATGATGTGATCCGGTCATAATCATCATATAGCATTTGGTGAGGCGTTTCACTTTACATAAAACGAGTTAAAATAGAAAAAGTGCCACATCATTGTCTGAACCCTAATCGTCACTCCCCCTGAGCTATGTTTCCAAAATCAAGATTATTACTGATCCTCAAGTGAAGTGATACACATATGTCGATTATCGGAATGATGAATAATAACATGGAGTGTGATTAGTGGTCGAAACGTATGTAAGGATGGTGTAGTGTCGAAATTTTTAAATATGAATGGTTAGATTTATTAAATTATTTCGAATTAGGACCAAGCTAATAGAGTGCATAGGTTTTATGGATTAAAATTGTGATTATATTATAACCTTGTTTCAACTTTATTGACTGAGTGGTATTTTTGTTTTTAAACCTATAATTGAATGATCGAATTGTTATTTTTAGAATAAAATGATATTATTTATGAATATATAACTGAGTAATTCATTCATTACATTTAAAAGAATAATGACCTATTTGTTACTCGATTAGTGACCTCTAGTTTATTTTTTTTTTTTTTTTACATTTGTATCTTAGTTTTTAAAATTAAACCGTTGAAAAAAACGCGTGCAAAATCCGGTATATAATACCCTGAAATTATCGGTTGATAAGCATGATAAGGTGTTAAAAATTGACCAAATTGGATTAGAATAATCACAGTTCCTACAATATTCAATCCAATTTACTTTGTTAATGAGACTTTGGACAAAATCAAAAACAATATTTTGAATCTAACCGGCAAAATTGGTGGAATAGGGCAAGTTAAAAAAATTTAGCTTTTAGAGTTGTTTGATTTTTTTTTTTGAAAAATAAGTTAAAGTTTATAAGACCTCAGTTCATACACAATACCTCGCTATGTGGAGATCATTGTTCATCTAGAATCTCGCCATATAGAAAGGACGTGGTCCTATAAATTTTGGACTATTTCTCAAAAAATCTAAAAAAACAACCTTAAAAATTAAATTTTTTTCAAACAACCCTAAAAGCCAATTTTTTTTACTTGTCTATTCCACCAATTTTGCCAATCTAACCCTTCTTAAAGACGTTTAAGTAACAAATAATTCTTCGCCATTGATTGAATTCAATTCAAGCAGTGAATCGCCTTGCACACTTGGGCTTGGTGGGCGAATTTTCTAATGAAGATCTTTTGCAAACTGAAAAACCTGTTTAAACGACAAAACAGTAATTGTTTCAGGGAAAGTTTTCTAGGCAGAATTATAGGTGTGGAGTCGTGGTTATTTCTGGTTCTCTTGGGTTCCCTGTGCTTGAAAAAGTGTTTTACACAAGTTCTTTTTTTTTCCAACTATTGCTAGCTGGAGAAAAAAGGGTCTAAACTGAATGCAATTTTGGTGCTTGGAAATGGGTTTTAATAAGTTTCACTATTTCTGCTGGTTGTGTTTCAATTCTGTTCAATTTGTGAGTTCTGAAAAGGGTTCAGAGAGTACTCATGGCATCTGCTGTTACTTTCGGGGTATGGCATTGTTCCGGGATAAATTCGAAGCCGAAGCCTTGTTTTCGAGTGAGAGCCGGGAAGTTAGCCGGTGATGATCCGGCAGTGAATGGAGGAGCTGGTTCTGCAAATGGAGGAAAAGAGGAAAAAGGATCATTTCCTGATGGTGGGAATGGGAGTTTAAATTTAAAGCCAAGGACTGAGAAAAAATTAGTGAAACAAAGGGCGGTTTCTAAAGAATTGGAAGTGTTGTGGGATGATGGTTATGGAACAAATACCGTGAAAGATTATCTTAATGCAGCAAAGGATATGATCAAGCCCGATGGCGGACCGCCGCGATGGTTTAGAGTTTAGAGTTTAGGTTTCAACTGAAAAAATTATTTCAAAATTTCAATGGGGTTAACTTGTGAAAGTTCTTCCACTTACCTCAAACAAAGATATTATCATGATATTGTTGAGTGCAGGGTTTTTAAAGTTCAATGCCTTCATATTCCAGTCCAAGATCGAACACCTTTTGAAGGTTTTAATCTTTCATTACCTTTGGATTTCATTTTTTCTTGACTTTTTCAGAAGTTCTATCTTAATCTGTGGATAAATGCCTCGTTCTATAATTTGCATCCTTGTACTGCATTTTGAAGGACTGGTGAAACTTGTGGAAGAAACAATTAGGCACGAGCGTGCTTCACGTCCGAATAGTCCGATATATCTGGTGGGCGATTCCTTTGGAGGATGTTTAGCGCTTGCTGTTGCTGCTCGGAATCCGACCATCGACTTAGTGGTGATATTAGCTAACCCTGGTGTGCATTTTTCTTCATCAGCTATTCTTAAATCTTTACTTCATTGATGCATTGTGTTGCTGAAATTCCAAGTGGCCGATACTTATTTTTTCAATTTATTTTAGCTACATCATTTGGCAGGTCACAGTTGCAACCATTGTTCCATATATTGGAATCTGTCCCTGATGAACTCCATGTTACTATCTCTTATCTTCTGAGTCTTGTAATGGGTATATTTTTTTTTACCATGGAATGCTTTATATAATCAGATTGATTCGGTTCTGATATTGTTGCTTCCGTTTTGAATGTGTAAAGGTGATCCGGTGAAAATGGGGACTGTGGGTATTGAACATAGGCTTTCACCCATGCAGAAGATGGTACAGTTGTCCAGCAACCTCACTGCGATGCTCCCTCTTCTTTCCGTAAGAATCATTCTCAGCTGGTTTCTTCAATTTATGCGTTTTTCGTTATGCTGCATTCTGTTTTCTTACTGGCATCTGCTGCCTGTACGAGCCCGAGTAACAGGTTTAGTCCGAGTTCTATGTTGGCTGTTAACCTATAATGTTATTTCCCTTCATTTTCAGGGTATTGCCGATATTATGCCAAAGGAGACTCTCATGTGGAAGTTTAAGTTGCTTAAATCAGCTTCTGCTTATGCGAATTCGCGTCTCCATGCTGTTAAAGCCGAAGTTCTAGTGCTTGCAAAGTCTTTTATTCTCTTCCTTGTGTTGTTGTCTTCATTTTATATATTTCTGGTGAATTTTTAATGGTTTCTTCATTTCAGTGACAAGGATAATATCCTCCCTAGTCAAGACGAGGCTCAACGTCTTAAAAATTCATTATCGAATTGCATAATCCGTCGCTTCAAGGACAATGGACATACCCTTTTACTAGTAAGCATGTGTTTGTATCTATGCTGTCTGATGTTGTACAAGTGAAGCATATCTGTAGTTAATGGATCGACCAAAAGACGCTTAGGCCTATTTCGATTGGAAAATGGTTTTATCTGTTTTGGGATCCATGTGATGTAAACTTGTAGCTCCTCAGAACCTTGAATAACAACATATTTTTTTACTGTGATTGGACAGGAAGAGAACTTGAGTTTACTGACTGTCATTAAAGGTACTTCCAAGTACCGGCATTCCACGAAGCACGATTTTATCTCCGATTTCCTGCCTCCCAGCATGTCGGAAATCAGATATGCTTTTGATATAGTAGCCAGGTAATTTCCACAATGCAATGTATCGTGTGCAAAATTTTCAATTCCAATGATAGTGACAATGCAAATGTAACTAAAGCTGAAGAAGCATGTTTAAGTTTGCATACTTTCACCAACCCCGACTCATATTCCACTTGAAATTGCAGATACATACGATTCACTTCCGGTGCAGCTATGTTCTCTACCATGGAAGATGGAAAGATAGTGTAGGCATTTGCTGGGGTTCCAAATGAAGGTCTTGTGTTGTTAGTTGGTTACCATATGTTAATCGGGCTCGAACTTTCTTGCCTTCTCGAAGTGTTCTTGCGAGAGAAGAAGATTATGGTCCGCGGAGTAGCACATCCAGAGCTGTTAGGAGGCAAATTGCAAAGTTTATCCGGTGAATTTGCTATCTATGATTGGGTTAAAGTTCTGGGTGCATTGCCTGTAACAGCGAACTATCTGTTCGAAGCTTTGTCTACGAAATCCCATGTTCTTCTCTATCCCGGTGGCATCCACGAGGCCCTCCATTATAAGGTCAGACAAGATTTTTAGTTCACAGCGGCCAGATCAACCTGAATTCGTGTTTACATTTCATTTTCTTAGGACATATTGCTTTTTCATGCCAATATTTATGATGTAAATTCTCAGCAAATAGTCTTTTATCATTGCAGGGTGAAGAATACAAATTATTCTGGCCAGATCAACCTGAATTTGTTAGAATGGCGGCACGATTCAGGGCCACAATCGTACCTTTTGGGACTGTAGGAGAGGATGATATAGTAGAAGTAAGTTGTTCATACAAACTGGTTATCCTTTCGTCTCCGAACCAATCGAAAAACACTAATTTGTTCTTGCTTATGATTCTTCCTTTGCAGTTGGTTCTTGATTACAACGACTGGATGAAAATCCCTGTGATTAATGAGAGAATAAAAGAATACATTCGAGGCGTTATAAGAGTAAGGTCAGTACTCAGTACTCCCACTCTAACGTACTTATCTTCGAAGAAAACCTCACATTTTCCGATTCGGTTTGGGTTTCCCGTGTGAATAAGTATAGTTAAACTAGGGGTAGCGCTGCAAAGGCTGCCATTGGCAATAGCTACACTTGGTATAACATTAAGCTTTGCTTATTTGCAGTAATACTAATTGCAATAATGGAATAATATTCTCTTATTTACATAGGGATGAAACAAAGGGAGAGGTTGACAACCAACAGCTTTTTATTCCGGGGGTGTTACCGAAGGTTCCGGGTCGTTTTTACTATCTGTTCGGAAAGCCGATAAAGTTGAAGGGAAGGGAAGATTTGCTGAAGAACAGAGAAGAAGCAAATGAACTGTATTTGCAGTTAAAATCAGAAGTTGAACAATGTATAGATTACTTGCTGAAGAAGCGAGAGGAGGATCCGTATCGGAGTATGATCGATCGAACAATCTACTGTGCACTCTACTCTTCCGCGGATCAGGCTCCAGCGTTCAAGCCTTGAAAAGAGGAAAATGACTCAAGCATATGCATCTTTGATTCTTTTATGAGCTTATTTTTGTAACAGTATGCATAGGTTATGCACTATAGCCATTGATGAAAAAAAAAGAATCCTATTTCTTCTCTTTAGCTATGAATGGAAAAACAAAAGAAAACACAATAAAATTTAATTTGTTCCTTCAACCAGAAGTAAAGTTTCTCAACTCAGAATGCCACACCCGAATATCCTCGAGTCGAGATCGAGGGATGGGTGCACATACTTCTGCCAGCTTCATCAAACAGGGCTCGAATAAGCTCTTTGTTCCGCTGGTTAGACACATTATCAGTAAGATCAGACATTCTAAAGCTACCCCAATTGTTGCTAGCTGAATGAACTTTATCATTTCCAGGTTTTGGCAACCAATTGCCATGGCACACATCAATTGAAAGATCATTTCCCACACGGCAGCAAAGGCCAGATGCTCCTCTATGTATATGAAGGGTAAGACCCCGAATTGGCATTCGAAATATCGATGATATACGGAAAGTACTTGGCCTTTAATACTATGCTTAATTGACTTGATGCAACCCATAACCAAGGAAAAGTAATCTAACAACATACAACAAACTCAAGTAAATATGATTTTTCTTCAAATTCCTATGTTGAGAAATATGAAACCTATGTTGAGAAGATACTTTCTAAGCAAGTTTGCTCTATGAACAAGTATTTTATTCCTGTAAATATATGTTTTAAAGCTAAACACACATTCTTCTGTATGTCCGTGATTTTTTTAATTTGACTTTTTTGTATAATTTTAGTATTTTTTTTTCTTGTTTTTTCTTGAGATTATTTTTTGGCGTTATTATCGTCTTTTGATTATGACAGCATAATGTCATTGTATATCAGAGAAAAAATAGGTCGTAGCAAGGACATGCAAGTAGCACAACAGTTTGTAACTTCGGGAAGACAATCGACCAAAATAAAATAATGTAATTCATGGCAGAGACGAAGTTTAAGTTTAAGTTTAAGTCAGGTCCAAGGGCTCTTAGCCTTTAAAAAAAGTGAAATTTTCATAATAAATTTTTTAATTTTTTAAATATTTTAACTTGGCTTCCTCAAATTAAAAAAAAATCATATTAAAATTTATGTTTGTTGGATATTGTTAATTAAATTCTCTAAAATTTTAATTTGGTCCTTTAGTTTATTGGTCTAATAACAATTTAAATCTTTATAAAGACGGCAAGTTTTAAAACTTGTCCAATAACTTAAAATATTAGATTTTTTTTTATAACAGTTTAAGTATTTTTCATATTTTTAGACGAATATCAATATTTATTTTTTAAGTATCGATATTTAATTTTTAATAATATTTTAAATTTCTAGACAAATATCGATATTTTTTTGCAACGTATTCTCTAAAATGACATTATATTATTAAAAATGTTAAGAAGGTGAGACTGCTACAATTTAAAGGTGAATATTCAGTTGAATTGAGTTAAACAATGATGGAGCCATCAGCCATATATTAAGTGGGAGGGGATCTTGTACCCACCCACCCGCACACAAATTTTATTTTTTCTTTTATTTGTATATATTTAAAGATATATTAGTTATGAATTTGTCCTTCACTTTTAGATATTTATGTTTTTATCTTTCAAGCTTTAACTTTAGCTTTATCTCTAGAGCCGAGTAAAAAGATTTTTAAGTTAATCGAGTTGACGAGTTCTATTTTATAATTCAAACTTTATTTGATTTTTTAATCGAGTTATCTTGGTCGAGTTTCTGTTCAAATTTAATTGTAAATATTTATAATGTTATGATATTGATTGGTTTCAATTTAAATATACATTTATATTTTTTCATGTGTATTAGATTTATCATACAGAGTTGAAGAGCTCGACTGGAATTTAAAAAATAATTTATTAATTACTAAAAAGTTTGAATTATTCAAATTTTATTTAAAAAATTCAAGTCAATATTATAAAATTATTATTCACGTTAAATTAAATTAAGTTGAATAAAAAACTTAATTTTTCAAGCCTGCCCCACCTATTCCAATTTAAAATATCAACTCAATTTCAATTTTTCAATCGTGATCAACTTTTGCTCATGGTTCTCAATTTAAGACTTCTTTTTGCAGAAACTGAGGCACTTTCAACTTGTGAAGATGAATGAGAAATTATTAGATAAATCTGGCTTATTTATTATGTTATTTGTGGTCTCAACCAATAAAATCTATTTATATTAAAGTAATTTTTAAATATTTATCCACTTGTTATTTACATATAAGAAATATGTGAAGATTTACCTTAAAAAAAGAGTTGAATGAATCTTATTAGATGAGATCATAGATACGTAGTAAATCGGATCCATCTAATAATTTATCGCATATAATAGACAAATGTTAATAAAAGATATAGTCCAGTCACATTAATCACAAGTAGTTAGATATTCACAATATATACATACAAGGACGAAGTTAAAAATTGAACTTAATTTGACAACGTCTAAATAAATTAAAATTTAGAGTTTAAATTATTAATAACTTTTATATATTTTTAATATAAAAACATTGGAGACAGTTGCCCCCAAGCTACATAACAAACCGTCGACGAAGTTAGTACTTCTATGTAGTAGAGTAAATTCTAATATTTCATATGAATAATTTAACTTTTTGTACTTTGTAACGAGCTTGAGAGATAATTTTAGTGGTACCAATTGCACGACCCTCAAACTAACAAAGTTAACAATTACATCCACGTTTATGTATGAATAATTTTTTTTAATATGCTGATGTGATAAAGGGTAGCATTTGTTTAAGTTTTAGTGATATGACCATCAAGAACAAAGAGCCGGAGAAGTACCCAAGTGGCCCCATTACACGTGCACGGGCCAAGGAGTTTCAATCAGCCATGAAAAGCTTGTTTACAACAAGCCATGAACGTGAGAAAGAAGAAATAATAAGGGAGGAATGCCTTACCTTGCTCATGCATGCATTTGCATGAGAATTTAAGTATTTCAAACTTCATTCATGCATTTAGTTAAATTCAATAAAGTTAGTTCTTTAATTAAACTAGTTCATTCATTTAACTAGTTCACTCAATTAATTAACTCTTCAATTGTTTCATGCATCTATTATTTTAAGTTTGAATAAATCATTTGTGTGTGTCTAGGTTCATGTGACGTGTGGATTAAAGAAGAGACTTTTTAACTTCAGCTTGGAAACAAGTCATTGATGACCATCTTTACTCATGCAATTGAAGGCAATTCAAGGCAATTCAAGGCTGAATTCTTTTCATCTTTTCAAGGTTGTTCATCTTCTTAGAGTAACAAAGCATTTAAGCTTCATAATTCACCTATTCAAGGTTGAAATTATGAACCAATGAAGGCCATTCACGTTCAAGAGAAGGGACATGCAATAATCAGCATTCAAATTATGCATTCAAGGCCTTTATTTATCATTTTTTAAGGCTGATCATATTCCACTAATGGGCAAGCAATGAAGGCTGGTTTATTATCATTTAATCATCAAATTAAGTGATAAAATCATCAAGGAATTCAAAGAGATAAGCTGATTTGGATGTGTGGGATGTCTACATTCATCCTATGTCCACATTCATTCTCTTTTATCCATTTGCAAGCAAAATGAAGCAGCCCAAGAGTCACCACTCCTTTTGGACGAATTTAAGGCTAAATTCATCTCAATTTAAAGCAAAATTCATCCATCAAAAGGATAAGAAAGAAACATTTCATTTATTTGTATTCAATAACATTTAGATGAGCATTCATATCTCTTTTGTGTGACTTTTCATATGGTGCCTAGCCACACTATAAATAGGCACCTTAGGTTCATTTGTAAGCACTTTTTTTTGGAGAATATAAACCTTTGAAAGATTGCTTTCATCTTGTTCTTGCGAGAACTCTATCGGCTTCAAGTTGTGCTTGTAGTCTTCTATCCATTCCATTTTACTATAGCGTTGGTTCCAAGCTCTCTTATAGCTTGTGGGTCACGTTCCACACTCCTCCACCTCGACTCCATCAAAGTATATTGTTGGTTCCTAGCTCGTTATAGCTAGCGGGTCACAATTCGTTATCCTTGCAACCATACAAATCCACACCGCCTTTAACATCTCACATCACTCCTTCTTTGATTTATACCTTTCCATGATTATCATCCTCCATCCTTAGCCATCATACTATCCAAATTACCTATCCAATTCCTTTCTTCGTTATTTTTTTTTATTATATTGCTATTCATCTCACATGTATGTTTTATGATGTCTCAGAGTTCAAAGCGTAGCAAAGAATATTTCTTACTAGAATCACACTCGGGCACATCTATATGACTTGGGTCACATTACCGAGTACATATCAATTGGCATCAGAGCAAGGTTGATTCAGTAAGATAGTCGTTGTCTCTCTTCTGAAAAAAAAGAAAAAAAAAGAAAAAGAAATCGAAAAAAATTAGAGAAAGTTAAAGAGGGAGGGGGCATCATATTCTCTATTCTTCTTTAAAAAAAAATCTTACATCATTTTTTCTTTTGCTACTATTTTGTCATCTTTACCAACTCTCACAATTTACCTTTTTTTGTTGTTGCCACTTTTTCTTATCCCACCTTCCAAATTCTTTTCGCCAAGTTTTGTTTTTTTCAGCCGAATTCTACAAGCCATTTGCAAGCCTTGAGGAAGTTCTTAAAAGGACTTGATTGAGAGCAAGAGTGGAAAAAGGCAAGAGTGCACATCAAGGGTAAAAGCCATCCCGAATGAAACACGAGTGTGAGTGCATTTTCTTGGAGTGGAATAGGTGAGGTTTTGTGTTTGTGAGGTTTTAATTTTTTTATTTTTGTTACTAATAATGTCTCAAAATTCCGTGAGAAACTCTGTTGGAGGAAGTAATAATGTTAACGTAGATGCAACTAACTCCAATCTTCAAGATATTATCCGAGAGATGGACAGGTTGTTGCAACAAAGGTTGGGGCCGATGCAAGAACGATTAGATCATTTGGAGGAAAGATCTCAACGAAGGCATAATTCAGATCACGAGGAAGAGTATGAGGGAGAGGTGGAAGAAGAACTCATAGACGAGCGAGCCTCCCAGCAAAGTTTGAGGCGTCAAGAACCTAGGTACCAAAGAGCTCGGCCAAGAGTTGATGATAATCTTAGCAACATCAAAATAATCATTCCTTATTTCCAAGAAAGAACGGATCCTGAAGCCTATCTTGCATGGGAAAAAAAGTTGAGCACATCTTTGAGTGCCACAACTACTCCGAGCTTAAGAAGGTAAAACTTGCAGCCATTGAATTTACAGATTATGCACTAATATGGTGGGACCAGTTGACATCTAGCAGGAGACGCAATGGCGAACATCCAATTTCTACTTGGAATGAGATGAAGGCCGTTATGCGTAGGAGGTTCGTTCCAACTCACTATCATAGGGAGTTGTTCAACAAGCTTCAAAATCTCACCCAAGGCAACCGTAGTGTTGAGGACTACTTTAAAGAGATGGAAGTAGCCATGATCCGAGCTAACATTGATGAGGATCGAGAAGCCACCATGGCAAGATTTCTATCCGGCCTTGACCCAAATATTGCGGCCGTCATTGAGTTGCAACATTATGTGGAGATCGAAGACATGGTGCATATGGCCATAAAAGTGGAAAAGCAACTTAAACGGAAGGGTTCCACACGAACCTATGGGGGAGCATCATCAAGATGGGGGCAAAGTTCTTACAAACGGAGTCCTCCAATACCACCCAATGAAAGAGGCGCACCACCCAAAGGAAGCAAGGCCATTGCCGAAACTAGCAAAGGTAAGGCTCCAAATGTTCCAAACCGTTCCCGAGATATACAATGCTTCAAGTGCTTGGGAAGAGGGCATATTGCAAGCCAATGCCCAAATCGCAACACCATGCTTATTCGTGATGATGGAGAGGTTGAATCGGAACAAGAGGAGGAAGATGAAGTTGCTGCCATACAAGAAGATGAAGGTGATGATATAGAGTATGCAGCAGAAGGAGAGGCCCTTATTGTGAAAAGGAGCCTAAGTGTGCAAGCGAATGAAGGGAATAAGCAACGCGAGAATATCTTTCATACTCGCTGCCATGTTAATGGAAATGTATGCTTTGTCATTATTGATGGAGGTAGTTGTACTAATGTTGCTAGTACTCTTATGGTAGAAAAACTTGGATTAGCAACCACAAAACATCCACATCCCTACAAGCTGCAGTGGCTTAATGATGGAGGAGAACTCAAGGTTACCAAGCAAGTTCTTGTTGCTTTCTCCATTGGAAAGTATAAGGATGAAGTTATTTGCGATGTTGTTCCAATGCACGCTAGCCATTTACTACTTGGGAGGCCATGGCAATTCGATAAACGAGTCATGCATGATGGATATACCAATCGGTATACACTCACCCATGGAGTAAGAAAGATTACCTTAGCCCCTCTTTCACCAAAACAAATTCACAAAGACCAAATACATTTGAGAGAAAGTATTGAAAGAGCCAAAGAGAGAGAATCAAAAATAGAGGTAAAAGCAAGTGAGAGTGAGCAAAGTGAGGGTGCGAAAATGAGTGTTTTTACCAAAGAAAGAGAGTTGAGAAAGTGTTTGCTGTCGGGAAAGGAATTACTTGTACTTGTGTACAAGGAAAGTTTATTGAACACTAACCAACTTGATCACACTTTGCCTTCTTCTATTGTGTCTTTGTTGCAGGAATTTGACGAATTATTTTTGGAGGAGATACCAAGTGGGCTGCCACCAATCCGTGGCATTGAGCATCAAACAGATTTTGTTCCCGGTGCCGTCATTCCTAACCGTCCAGCTTACCGAAGCAATCCCGAGGAAACCAAGGAGTTACAAAGGCAAGTGGTTGAACTAATGGCCAAAGGCTACGTGAGGGAGAGCCTTAGCCCGTGTTCCGTTCCGGTATTACTTGTGCCAAAGAAGGATGGAACTTGGCGCATGTGTGTAGATTGTCGAGCGGTAAACAAAATTACGGTAAAGTATCGTCACCCTATTCCTCGTTTAGATGATATGTTAGATGAGCTTAGTGGTTCTAACCTTTTCTCTAAGATTGATCTTAAGAGTGGTTATCACCAAATAAGGATGCGGGAAGGTGATGAATGGAAAACAACATTTAAAACAAAGCAAGGACTCTATGAATGGTTGGTTATACCTTTTGGCTTAACTAATGCACCAAGTACTTTCATGAGGTTAATGAACCATGTTCTTAGACCGTTTTTGGGTAAATTTTGTGTGGTTTATTTTGATGACATCTTAATCTATAGTAAATCAATGGAAGAACATGTTCAACACTTGAGGTCAGTTTTGTTGGTTTTAAGAAAGGAGAAGTTATATGCTAATTTAGACAAGTGTACATTTTGTACTGACAAAGTTGTCTTTCTTGGTTTTGTTGTCAGTTCTAAAGGCTTAAAGGTTGACAAAGAGAAGGTTAAAGCCATTGAAGAATGGGTACGACCAGCAAGCATTTCCCAAGTTAGGAGTTTCCATGGACTTGCAAGCTTTTACCGAAAATTTGTGCCAAACTTCAGCACCATTGCCGCCCCTTTAACTAGTGTCATCAAGAAGAATGCTAACTTTTTCTGGGGGGAGACCAAGAGAAATCTTTTAATGACATTAAAGAATGTTTAATTCATGCCCCTTTGCTTACCTTACCTGATTTTAACAAAACGTTTGAAATTGAATGTGATGCATCAGGTGTGGGAATTGGAGCAGTATTATCTCAAGGTGGACGTCCTATAGCATATTTTAGTGAAAAATTAAGTGGAGCTACGTTGAATTATCCAACATATGATAAGGAGATGTATGCCCTTGTTCACGCAATGGAAACAGGGCAACACTATCTATGGCCTAAGGAGTTCATTATTCACACCGATCATGAGGCATTGAAGCACATTCGGGGGCAACATAAACTCAACAAACGACATGCCAAATGGGTGGAGTTTCTTGAATCTTTTCCCTATGTGATCAAATATAAGAAAGGTAAGGAGAATATAGTTGCGGATGCATTGTCTCGGAGGTACGCTCTTCTAAACACCTTAGAATCTAAGTTGCTGGGTTTTGCTTTCATTAAGGATTTATATGAATCTGATTCTGATTTTGAAAAAATTTACAAAGCTTGTGAGAAATGAACGTTTGAAAACTATTATAGGGACAATGGGTTCCTATTCAAGGAAGGAAGACTTTGTATTCCACAAGGTTCCACACGTGAATTACTTATCAAAGAAGCCCGTGGAGGAGGCTTAATGGGACATTTTGGAATAGCAAAGACGTTGGCCATACTTCAAGAGCATTTATATTGGCCAAAGATGAGACGAGATGTAGAGAGGTTATGTGAACGTTGCATCACTTGCAAGAAGGCTAAGTCTAAATCCATGCCACATGGACTCTACACGCCACTACCTATTCCAGAAGCACCATGGATGGACATTTCAATGGATTTTGTGCTAGGGCTTCCACGCACAAAGAATAACAAAGACTCCATCTTTGTAGTAGTGGATAGATTTTCCAAAATGGCTCATTTTATTCCTTGCAACAAGACTAATGATGCCTTACATATTGCTAACTTGTTTTTCAGGGAAGTCTTGAGATTACATGGTGTGCCAAGAACTATCGTTTCCGATCGAGACGTGAAGTTCTTAAGCCATTTTTGGAGAGCCCTATGGAGTAAGATTGGAACTAAGCTGCTATTTTCCACCACTTGTCACCCTCAAATGGATGGCCAAACCGAAGTGGTGAATCGAGTACTCTCCACGTTGCTTAAGAGCATTATTAAGAAGAATCTAAAGACATGGGAAGAGTGCTTACCACATGTGGAGTTTGCATATAACCGATCAGTCCATACCACCTCGGGACACACTCCTTTTGAAGTTGTGTATGGGTTCAATCCATTAACTCCGATGGACTTATTGCCATTACCCGCTGATCAAATTGTGAATAAAGATGGACTTAACAAAGCTGAATTTGCTAAGAAACTTCATCAACAAGTGCGGGATAATATTGAAAAGAAAACCAAGCAATATGAGCAGCAAGCAAACAAGGGTCGAATGAGAGTTGTCTTTGAGCCGGGAGATTGGGTGTGGTTGCACATGAGAAAAGAAAGGTTTCCAACCCAACGGAAATCTAAATTGATGCCTCGAGGAGATGGGCCATTTCAAGTAGTTAAGAGGATCAATGATAATGCTTATCAACTAGACCTCCCAGGTGAGTTTAATGTTAGTGCAACCTTTAATGTTGCTGATTTATCTCCTTTTGATGTAGGTGGCGATTTGGGGACAAATCGCTTTAAAGAGGGAGGGACTGATATGACCATCAAGAACAAAGAGCCGGAGAAGTACCCAAGTGGCCCCATTACACGTGCACGGGCCAAGGAGTTTCAATCAGCCATGGAAAGCTTGTTTACAACAAGCCATGAACGTGAGAAAGAAGAAATAATAAGGGAGGAATGCCTTACCTTGCTCATGCATGCATTTGCATGAGAATTTAAGTATTTCAAACTTCATTCATGCATTTAGTTAAATTCAATAAAGTTAGTTCTTTAATTAAACTAGTTCATTCATTTAACTAGTTCACTCAATTAACTAACTCTTTAATTGTTTCATGCATCTATTATTTTAAGTTTGAATAAATCCTTTGTGTGTGTCTAGGTTCATGTGACGTGTGGATTAAAGAAGAGACTTTTTAACTTCAGCTTGGAAACAAGTCATTGATGACCATCTTTACTCATGCAATTGAAGGCAATTCAAGGCAATTCAAGGCTGAATTTTTTTCATCTTTTCAAGGCTGTTCATCTTCTTAGAGTAACAAAGCATTTAAGCTTCATAATTCACCTATTCAAGGTTGAAATATGAACCAATGAAGGCCATTCACGTTCAAGAGAAGGGACATGCAATAATCAGCATTCAAATTATGTATTCAAGGCCTTTATTTATCATTTTTGAAGGCTGATCATATTCCACTAGTGGGCAAGCAATGAAGGCTGGTTTATTATCATTTAATCATCAAATTAAGTGATAAAATCATCAAGAAATTCAAAGAGATAAGCTGATTTGGATGTGTGGGATGTCTACATTCATCCTATGTCCACATTCATTCTCTTTTATCCATTTGCAAGCAAAATGAAGCAGCCCAAGAGTCACCACTCCTTTTGGACGAATTTAAAGCTAAATTCATCTCAATTTAAAGCAAAATTCATCCATCAAAAGGATAAGAAAGAAACATTTCATTTATTTGTATTCAATAACATTTAGATGAGCATTCATATCTCTTTTGTGTGACTTTTCATATGGTGCCTAGCCACACTATAAATAGGCACCTTAGGTTCATTTGTAAGCACTTTTTTTTGAGAATATAAACCTTTGAAAGATTGCTTTCATCTTGTTCTTGCGAGAACTCTATCGGCTTCAAGTTGTGCTTGTAGTCTTCTATCCATTCCATTTTACTATAGCGTTGGTTCCAAGCTCTCTTATAGCTTGTGGGTCACGTTCCACACTCCTCCACCTCGACTCCATCAAAGTATATTGTTGGTTCCTAGCTCGTTATAGCTAGCGGGTCACAATTCGTTATCCTTGCAACCATACAAATCCACGCCGCCTTTAACATCTCACGTCACTCCTTCTTTGATTTACACCTTTCCATGATTATCATCCTCCATCCTTAGCCATCATACTATCCAAATTACCTATCCAATTCTTTTCTTCGTTATTTTTTTTATTATATTGATATTCATCTCACATGTATGTTTTATGATGTCTCAGAGTTCAAAGCGTAGCAAAGAATATTTCTTACTAGAATCACGATCGGACACATCTATATGACTCGGGTCACATTACCGAGTACATATCATTTAGTCTTTTTAAAGACGGCACACACAACATGCATTACTGGTGCTCGAACCCGAGTCTCAAGAGATGATGAACATCTATCTTTACTACCAGGACACAAGGGGATGAACTGAATAATTTTCTCTTTTTTATTGGAGATGTGATTTACCCTACCTATATTTAATTTTGTTTTTAGCGAATCAAATCTAATTATTATTTTATGAAAAATTATTATCTTATGCATTGACATGTAAAAGAAAAGTATTTACGTCTAGTTTTTACGGTTTAGATATTAGAGTTTAAAGTTTTAGTATTTGTGGTTAGATTTTAAGGTTTGAAAATAGAATTTATTGTTCAAACTTTAAAATTTAATGTTTATGATTTAGATGTTAGAATTCAGAGTCCCTAAAAATAGGATAGTTCTTCTACGCTCGACGAGCTTTGACGAGCACTACTATTTGGGGTGGGAATTGTCGGGTACCCGGTTCATCCGGGCACCTCATTAAACGGCCTGTGTCCCGGCCCATTATATCTGGGTACCCGTAAAATTCGGGTACCCGATTCATATTTTTTTATTATTTTTTAATTTTAAAATTAAAAAAATCATATGTTAAACACAAAAATATTTAAAAAAAATTAAACTTAAAACTTAAAAGGATATAATACAAACATAGAAAAAATGTAGGGATTTAAACTTAATTTTAGAGTGAAAATATTAAGAAACATAAAATAAAAATATAATTTTAAATATAATAAATATATATTAAATTTTATCGGGTTGGGTCGGGTACCCGGTAAGGGAAAACTCTCGGCCCGTGTCCCGGGAAATTTGCCGGGTCGAGTACCCGGCCCGGTTGGGTAATTTTTTTTCGAGAATTACCCGGTATTTTTGTTTCGGGTCATCGGGTTTTCGGGTCGGGTTAATCAGGTCGGGTATTTTCTCCCACCCTTACTACTATTGACGAGTACCGATGAACACCGATAAACTAATTTATAAAATTTTTAAATCTAAAGCATTTAATGCGTAATTATAATTTTTTTAAAATTAAAAGGGTTCTTTAATTTGAGGATAAATTATTTTAATTAATAATGTTTAAATTAATTTGAGGATAAAAATAAAATTAAAAAAATATATTTCAATTAAATTACACTTTTAATTTTTTTAAAAATATAATTACGCATTAAATACTTTAAATTTAAAAAATTTATAAATTAATTTATCGATGCACATCAATAGTGATACTCGTCAAAACTCGTCAAGCGCTATAAAATTTTCCATAAAAATAATATAACTAGTAGCTTGTTTTTGAAAAGAACAAAAAATTCCCTAATAGAGGATCAAATAATTACCCTTTTATTAAAACTAATTTACCACCCTAGTTACCAAAAAAATACAATAATATAACTAGACGTGATCATTTCAAATACCAGAAACAACATAAACACACAAAAGTTTAACAAATACAAAAATAATATAATAGGCAAGAAATATACGTAACATCGCATTTAGAAAAGGAAATATTCACGTTTTATATACATCTTTAATCATTAGTTCGTTTAATTATTGATATAGCAAATTCAATAAGTGATCCAAATAAAAAAAACAAATGATAATTTTTTTAAGAGACCTAAATTATATTATTTAATTTGTTACTTTATAATCACCTACAAATTACGTTTTGAAGGAACAGGCTACAAATTAGTCATTTGTTTTCATAGTATGTAAAAAAAAAATAACACAGGTACTATAGTCTATATTAAGAATGTTTCAAAACAATTATATCTAGGGTAAATTACACAAATAGTCCTTAAACTTTTTAGACACATATTTTGATCACCAAACTTTTAAAAATTATAAGACGATCATTGAAATTTTAATTTGCTCCTAAAATGGCCACTATCGTCATTTCCTGTTAAAACTTTAAATCATAAAATCTAAACTTTAAAATGATCACTGCCATCACCGAACTTCTAAAGCTACAATGCATCTATTTTAAGTGCCCTAAATCTTAACCCCTAAATTTTAAACCATAAACACTAAATTTTGGATCATATAATCTATTCTCAAACAATAAAACTTAACCACAAACACTATCATCTTAACTCTAAATTATAAACTATGACCTCTAAACCCTTTAGACTAAACACTTGTGTAAACTTTTGTTTCTATCACCAGTGTATAAGGTAATAATTCTATTAAAAACCTTTGAAAACACATTTAATAGAGTAGAAATCACATGTTTCTTTTTGGTACCCTTACTTATGCCCCATCATAAAAAACAAATTAAGGTTTAAGATTAGGGTTTAAAGTAATGTTTAGGGTTAGAATTTAGAGTATTGGATGTAGGATATATTTTTATGTAGAATTTAAAATTTAAGGCTAAAACTTAAAATTTAATTTTTTTAATGTTGTCACACAAAAAACTTAAAAAGGACAAAAAAAAATTTATGTCCATTTAATAAGCTAGCCATTAGCAAAGATTGAATGGTTCAACTCTTCCTTTTTACACTATATATACTATTTTAATAATAAAAGGTATAATTTGGGGCTAAATCATCTAAATATTCTTTCAAAATAAATGGAAAAACCTCATCAAAATTAACTTTTTAAAAAATATAATGTCAAAAATTGCTTATAACGTTTGAATAAATAGTCACTTTGGTCTTATTTTTTTTAAGCGGTTTTGCTTTTAACGTTTCATTTTGAGTCAGAATAGTCCATATGTGAATGGAAACTGTCAGTCATCTGATAATAAACAACTTGAAATGACTTGGTGAAAAGACACGTCAGAAGAATTTTTTTTTATATTTTATACAAAATTTTAAAATTATTTTTTGACTGGTGTATCATTCTGTAAAGTCAACATATTTGTCTATATGACACTGCTATCGCGACGTGTATTGTCATATAGGTTTACCACGTCATTTCAATCTATTTACCGTTGACTGACTAACAATTTTCATTCACAGAGAGACCATTTTAACCAAAAATAAAACGTTAATGATTAAATTATTTTTAAAAATAAAGACTAAAATAATAATTAAGTCAAATGTTAATGATATTTTTTCTGCATTATACCTTTTTAAAAACTCTTTTTTTAATTACATACAATGAAGTCACGTCTCTTCAAATGCAACTTGCAAAAACAGCTTCAAAGAGTACACAACTTTCAAAAATCACTTGTTATATGATTTGACTTCAATTTTTCTTATTAAAATTATAATAGAGTTTGTACGATATATTCAAGATAAAAAATGAATGAAATCATTTTTTATTAAGAAAAAGAACGTTTGATTAAAATTGGAAAAAAAGCCTGCACATACAACAACAAAATAAGCCCTATACGAGGATAACGACCAAGACAGAACATAAGAAAATAAAACTACCAGCCGTAGGCGTTGGTGGAAACCAACATACAATAAAAGAAAGCCAGCATTCGTAACTTGTTGAAGTTGAGGAAGCGTCCACTGGATTGTCCAGGGATAGCTTAAAACGACAACCGAGCATCAATAAACACAGCAACGATCCAACAACGAACAGCCGAAGCTTGAGACAACAGAGAAACGCTCGAAACTCGCCTGAGAGCTCCCTCTGGAGGCAGGCTCCCACTCCAAACGAGATGGGCCTTGTGAAGGCAAGCGGATCGTAACCCCTACGTTGTGACCATGACAAGTTGATAAGGAACGCAATAGTAGGAGAAAACCAGTCCTGAGCCAAAGTCGCGAAAAAACTGAAATCGTGATCTTCCGAGAAGCTGATCCACAATAACCGGAGCTCTACTGGAAAGGTAGACCCGCCTGGATCCCATCCAAAACTTAAATTATTTAATTCCCGGATCCTATTGGAAACCCGAATCCCACCAGATTTCCAAATCTCTTGAATCAAGGGGCGGTTTAGCTTTTTATGGAAGTTTTTGGATTGAATAGCTGGAAATTGATATTTATAGTAAACCCACTTTTGAAAGACGAAAATGCCCTCATACCTACACTTCACGAAGAGCCATCATGCCTCCATGGCTTCACCAGCAACTTGGAAACCTACTGGAAGAAAACTCGAGCATGTGTGGTAGGGACTTTGCCGGCCGACGAGCGAGAATAGAGAGGAGGCGCGAGATGAAACCCGAACAAATCGAAGAAGAAACAGTAACGGGTGAGACTCGGGCTTGTTATGAACAGAGAAATTACCGAAAAACAACACCGATCTTGAACTGAAAGAGCTCCGACAGCCGAAATCGACGCTAATGGCGTTAAAACTAGTGGCGGAACACAATAGGGACGTGTGAGGCCTCAAATTCTAAAAAATTTAAATTTAGATCCTTGAAATTTTCAAAAAATATCAATTTACCCCCCACAACTTTTTTAGAAATTTAGATTAAGCTTCAAAGTTTTTGAATTTAGAGTATTGGATATAGGATATATTTTTATGTAGAATTTAAAATTTAAGGCTAAAACTTAAAATTTAATTTTTTAATGTTGTCACACAAAAAACTTAAAAAGGACAAAAAAAATTTATGTCCATTTAATAAGCTAGCCATTAGCAAAGATTGAATGGTTCAACTCTTCCTTTTTACACTATATATACTATTTTAATGATAAAAGGTATAATTTGGGGCTAAAGCATCTAAATATTCTTTCAAAATAAATGGAAAAACTTCATCAAAATTAACTTTTTAAAAAATATAATGTCAAAAATTGCTTATAACGTTTGAATAAATAGTCACTTTGGTCTTATTTTTTTTAAGCAATTTTGCTTTTAACGTTCCATTTTGAGTCAGAATAGTCCATATGTGAATGGAAACTGTCAGTCATCTGATAATAAACAACTTGAAATGACTTGGTGAAAAGACACGTCAGAAGAATTTTTTTTTATATTTTATACAAAATTTTAAAATTATTTTTTGACTGGTGTATCATTCTGTAAAGTCAACATATTTGTCTATACGACACTGCTATCGCGACGTGTATTGTCATATAGGTTTACCACGTCATTTCAATCTATTTACCGTTGACTGACTAACAATTTTCATTCACAGAGAGACCATTTTAACCAAAAATAAAACGTTAACGATTAAATTATTTTTAAAAATAGAGACTAAAATAATAATTCAGTCAAACGTTAATGATATTTTTTCTGCATTATACCTTTTTAAAAACTCTTTTTTTAATTACATAAAATGAAGTCACGTCTCTTCAAATGCAACTTGCAAAAACAGCTTCAAAGAGTACACAACTTTCAAAAATCACTTGTTATATGATTTGACTTCAATTTTTCTTATTAAAATTATAATAGAGTTTGTACGATATATTCAAGATAAAAAATGATGAAAAAAAGCCTGCACATACAACAACAAAATAAGCCCTATACGAGGATAACGACCAAGACAGAACATAAGAAAATAAAATTACCAGCCGTAGGCGTTGGTGGAAACCAACATACAATAAAAGAAAGCCAACATTCGTAACTTGTTGAAGTTGAGGAAGCGTCCACTGGATCGTCCAGGGATAGCTTAAAACGACAACCGAGCATCGATAAACACAGCAACGATCCAACAACGAACAGCCGAAGCTTGAGACAACAGAGAAACGCTCGAAACTCGCCTGAGAGCTCCCTCTGGAGGCAGGCTCCCACTCCAAACGAGATGGGCCTTGTGAAGGCAAGCGGATCGTAACCCCTACGTTGTGACCATGACAAGTTGATAAGGAACGCAATAGTAGGAGAAAACAAGTCCTGAGCCAAAGTCGCGAAAAAACTGAAATCGTGATCTTCCGAGAAGCTGATCCACAATAACCGGAGCTCTACTGGAAAGGTAGACCCGCCTGGATCCCATCCAAAACTTAAAATATTTAATTCCCGGATCCTATTGGAAACCCGAATCTCACCAGATTTCCAAATCTCTTGAATCAAGGGGCGGTTTAGCTTTTTATGGAAGTTTTTGGATTGAATAGCTGGAAATTGATATTTATAGTAAAACCCACTTTTGAAGGACGAAAATGCCCTCATACCTACACTTCACGAAGAGCCATCATGCCTCCATGGCTTCACCAGCAACTTGGAAACCTGCTGGAAGAAAACTCGAGCATGTGTGGTAGGGACTTTGCCGGCCGACGAGCGAGAATAGAGAGGAGGCGCGAGATGAAACCCGAACAAATCGAAGAAGAAACAGTAACGGGTGAGATTCGGGCTTGTTATGAACAGAGAAATCACCGAAAAACAACACCGATCTTGAACTGAAAGAGCTCCGACAGCCGAAATCGACGCTAATGGCGTTAAAACTAGTGGCGGAACACAATAGGGACGTGTGGGGCCTCAAATTCTGAAAAATTTAAATTTAGATCCTTGAAATTTTCAAAAAATATCAATTTACCCCCACAACTTTTTTAGAAATTTAGATTAAGCTTCAAATTTTTTGAATGTTTTTAATTAAATCTTTACCATAATTATTAAAAGTTCTCATTAAGTCTCTTAAAAATTCAAAAAATTTAGTTAGACTCCAAACTTTAAAAAAAGAAGTAAATTGAATCCTTCAAAATTATTGAAAATTTTAATCTAAAGCTTTAATTTTTTTTTAAAAATTACGTTGGCCCCCCAAACTCTATCACCAAGTTCCGCCACTGGTTAAAACGGAGCAAACCACCAAAGAAAACCAACGTCGGATGACAAAAACAGCTCCCAGCACGCCCACGTTTTCTCTGTCTCCTCAGTTTCTCTGAGCAAACCATCAGCCGTCGTCGTCTCCTTAAAATTTGGCGATCAAATGATCAGATGACGGGGATGAAGCCGCCCGTACTGAGGCCTAGCAAATAAGCTAGAAACAGAAGATTAAATCGGTCGCCTGAGACTCGGAAAGTTTTGATTGGGAGAGAAAATTACTTTCTTATGTAGGGTCCCTTAACAAGCATAAAAAAAGAAAGAATGAAACCATATTATACGAGAAAGCTACTTTTAAAATTACGTTTGTCGTTTGTGATTTCGTCGTACGTGTTAAAAAAGGCTAATAATTTTGAGGGGAGTTGTTTAAATAAATAATTATTTAAACGGGATTATTTAGGTGATTTTGCCAATTTGGGGGCAGTAAGATAATTGTTTCAAATCCCTCACGACCACTCACTCATTAAGTGGCTGCTTTTCCAAAAAGAGAAGAAAAAGGTAGTTGATTTGTCGGTATATCTAGGGTCTATGAAAATCTGCCACGTACGAATCTGCGATTGCCAAGACTAGCAGCCATTCCCTGCACTTTTTCCACCGTTGGCCTTCACCTACTTTACGTGTCCTACATGCTAGCCTCTACAAAATAAATGCACTAAAAATATCCATACCGCAAAATTCTTCCATAATATCATCATCTAAAATATCCATACCGCAAAATAATTATTTCATGTATAAAAAGTTACATAACTATATATATTTACTATCTAAAAATTAGAATATGTGAAGATTATCACTTGAAAAAAAATTAATTTTACTTATCTAATATTTATGAATTAGTGTAAAACTAATTAAATTTTATACAGTGTAAGTAAATTCTAACTTTTTAGTTGAGTTTAGAGTTTAATTCTCAATTAAGACAAAAATTTAGAGATCTAATGTTTAACTTTTACACAATAAATATGTAAGTTTGCCGAATTTTTTTCTTAATCGAGTACGTATAAAAAACAATCATAATCATATCTTATATTCTATGTATGATGTGACAGTGGAACTTGAAATTTTAAAAATGTTAAAGACTTAATTCCCCATCGCGTGGATCAACCGGCACAAATCAAATAATTAGAGTCTTTGTATTTTGTCAGAAAAAGAAAATCTTAAATAGGAATCTATGAAAATATTACTACGTTAAATATTTTTATTATCAGACTATAAAGTAGAATATATATATATATATAATTTATGTTATAATATAAAAATTAATTTTTAACAACAGTCTTAATGTTCTCGGCTGCTTATTTGATTGTATATAAATATCTTTTTCTATTAAGAGTTGTTTGATCTTCTTTAATTTTGTTGTTTTTTTTCTTTGTTTTGTTTTGCATTCTACATCTGTTTTTTTTGGTTAATTTTTATTTGCTTGTATAATAGTTTGTTTGTCTGTATTTTTATAGGTTTGTCTATTTTTTAACAATATTATTTGTTGTTACGACAATTTAACGTTCAAATAATGAGTATAATTGAGCGTTTATAGTCACAATACGATCGCAGTCTGCTATTTTTTTTATTCTTTTGTAGTAGTTTGTCGATGTGTCAAGAACTTACAACGAAAAATATGTTTGATTCACGAAGTTTTCTAATAAAAAATTATGGTTGCCGGATTTTATTTAAAAGACTACAAATTTTATTTGGAAAGTGATGAGTTATGTTTATGATGTTTTTCACATTCTTTAAAATTTATTGTATTTATCTTTCCACATTGTATTTTTAATATTTGTTATATATTATTTTATAATTATTTTCACTTTAAATACAATTCAGTATACTTTTCTTTTTAAGAAAAAATTAAATTTTACGATTACTAATTACATCATAATCAAATGGACAAAATTCAAATCTAAAATGCCGGAAATCACCCATTTGCCAACCAATTTGGACATGTCGCTTTAGCCTTGAAAAAGCACTACGACCTAGAATGGCATTCCTGTAAAAAACAACAACTCTAAGCCCACTATACCACCCCACCCAAACGACACCCGCCGTTATTTTTACATCTGCATCTCAGTTCTGAACATTTAACCGTTAAATAAAAACGAATGCAAAATCATGTGTATAATGTATTTTCGGTCACACTATTTTATTTTATTGTAGGTGTGATAGATGCTATTGTAATTATTACAAATTATTATTTTTTGAATTGTACAAATCATTATTTTTTACAATAATAATTTTAGACAATGACACTATTGCTATATAACTGTTACTATTACAGTAACAGACAGCTATTTGAGTAGCTGGTAAGAGCTTAACAGTAAAATATCCATGGTGATGTTGGCTGCATCACAGCCACAACCATGGACACTTTAGCCATAACAGTACAAAATGAGAGTTCGGGCAAAATCCAAAAACTTCTTTTCGATCTTCCCTTTCTTTTCAAAGACGTTTAAGTAACTAATAATTCTTCGCCATTGAATTTAATTCAATTAAAGTTCAGTCATTTCAGTATTTTGTCTCACTATTGCACGGAATTGACAAGAAATTCCAGAAACCAAAGTATCTTTCTTGAGAAACTTTGAACCTTGTTTTGCTTTCTGGGTTTCACACCAAACTTCTTTCTTGTACACAAATTCGTTTTGCTTTATGTGTGTGTGTACGTTAGTAGTATTTATTTGACCCAAAAATTGAAATTGTTTCAGCTAGAGTTTTCTAGGCAGAATTATAGGCGTGAACTGGTGGTTATTTGTGGTTCTTTTCAGTTCCTTGTGCTCGGAAAAGTGTTATAAATAAGTTCCTTTTTTTTTCAACTATTGCTAGTCGGAGAAAAAAGGGGTCTAAATTGAATGGAATTTTGATGCTTGAAAATGGGTTTTAGTAAGTTTCAGTACTTCTGCTAGTAGTGTTTCAATTTTGTTCATTTTGTGAGTTCTGAAAAGGTTTGAGTAATCATGGCATCTGCTGTTACTTTCGGGGTATCGGTATCGCCTTGTTTCGGGATAAGTTCGAAGCCGAGGCATCGGCATCGTCTTCGAGTGAGACCCGAGAGGTTAGCCGGTGATGATTTGTCAGTGTATTCATCTGATGGGGTGTCTGTGAATGGAGGAGCTGGTTCTGCCATGGGGGAGAAAGAGAAAAAAGGGTCATTTCTTGATGGTGGGAATGGGAACGGGAGTTTAAGTTTAAAGCCTAGGACTGAGAAAAAAATGGTGAAACAAAGGCTGGTTTCTGAAGAATTGGAAGTGTTGTGGGACGATGGTTATGGAACGAATACTGTGAAAGATTATCTTAATGTAGCAAAGGATATGATCAAGCCCGATGGCGGACCGCCGCGGTGGTTTTGCCCTCTCGAGTGTGGGCGGCCTATAAAAGATGCTCCTATCCTTCTGTTTTTACCTGGTAATTGTTGTTGTCTTATGTTTTTGGCTGTTATTTTCTTTGATTTTGTTTCTTTGCCCTCTATGTGTTTGATGTTTTTATAAGTGGCTGATGCAATTGCAGGGCTTGATGGTGTTGGGATGGGTCTCATTTTGCACCATAAAGCTCTTGGAAAGTAAGTAGTGTTATCCTTGCCTACTATAACTTGAGCCTATTTACCTGGTTACTTCCTTTCAATGGTAGCTCAGACTCGGATTTAAGTGTCGGATATGTGTCTGACCCGATGTTTTTTGTGTTTATTTGGATGGTCCTTTGAGGGTCATATATAACTTAGCATACTGATACTTAAAGAAAAATGAAGAATCCGAGTAACACAGGCAAAACAGTTTTATGGCCTCCTCTGTGGCATTTGTATTAGCATTTAGCTGAAAAATTATTTCACAATTTCATAGGGGTTAACTTTTGAAAGTTCCTCAACTTACCTCAAACAAAGATATTATCATGGTATTGTTCTTAGTCTTTTCCTCCTTATTAGCTCAGATTATACTGATTCACAGTCTTGTTTATATATATATATATATGTATCATGTATGTTAATAGTATCTCTATTTGAAAACTGAAAGTAACTAATTCGATTGAAGTTTTTTGTTGAGTGCAGGGTTTTTAAAGTTCAATGCCTTCATATTCCAGTCCAAGATCGAACACCTTTTGAAGGTTTTAATCTTTCATTACCTTTGGATTTCATTTTTTCTGGACTTTTTCAGAAGTTCTATCAAAATCTGTGGATAAATGCCTTGTTCTATAATTTGCGTCCTTGTACTGCATTTTGAAGGACTGGTGAAACTTGTCGAAGAAACAATTAGACATGAGCATGCTTCGCGTCCGAATAGTCCGATATATTTGGTGGGTGATTCCTTTGGAGGATGTTTAGCGCTTGCTGTTGCTGCTCGGAATCCGACCATCGACTTAGTGGTGATATTAGCTAACCCTGGTGTGCATTTTTCTTCATCAGCTAGTCTGAAATCTTTAATTTATTGATGAATTGTGTTGCTGAAATTCCAAGTGGCTGATAGTTTTTTTTTTTCATTTTATTTTAGCTACATCATTTGGCAGGTCACAGTTGCAACCATTGTTCCCGATATTGGAATCTGTCCCCGATGAACTCCATGTTACCATCCCCTATCTTCTGAGCCTAGTAATGGGTATGTTTTCTTACTATAGCATCATTAGCATGCTTTATATAATCAGATTGATTCAGTTCTGATATCCTTGCTTCCGGCTTTAAATGCGTAAAGGTGATCCGGTGAAAATGGCGACTGTGGGTATTGAACATAGGCTTTCACCCATGCAGAAAATGGAAAAGTTGTCCAGCAACCTCACTGCACTGCTCCCTCTTCTTTCTGTAAGAATCATTTTCACCTGGTTGCTTCAATTTACGCATTTTTGGTTATGTTGCATTCTGTTTGTTACTGGCATTTGCTACCTGTCCGAGCACGAGTAACAGGTTTAGTCCGAGTTCTCTGTTGGCTGTTAATCTATAATGTTCTTTTCCTTCATTTTCAGGGTATGTCCAATATTATGCCAAAGGAGACTCTCACGTGGAAGTTGAAGTTGCTTAAATCAGCTTCTGCTTATGCTAATTCGCGTCTCCATGCTGTTAAAGCTGAAGTACTAGTGCTTGCAAGGTCTTTTATTCTCTTCCTTGTGCTGTCTTCATCTTCTTCTTCTTTCTGAATCTTACATATTTTCTGGTGAATTCTTAATGGTTTCTTCATTTCAGTGACAAGGACAATATGCTTCCTAGTCAAGACGAGGCTCAACGTCTTAAAAATTCATTATCAAATTGCATAATCCGTCGCTTCAAGGACAACGGACATACGCTTTTACTAGTAAGCATGTGTTTGCATCTTATGCTGTCAGATGTTATATAAGTGTAGCATATCTTTAGTTAATGAGTCAACCAAATGCTGCTTAGGCCTATCTCGTTCGGAAAATGGTTTCATCTATTTTGGGGATCCATGTGACGTAAACTTGTAGCTCTGCAGAACCTTGAATAATAACATATTTTTTACTGTGATGTTACAGGAAGAGAGCTTGAATTTACTGACGATCATTAAAGGTACTTGCAAGTACCGCCATTCCAAGAAGCACGATTTTATCTCGGATTTCCTGCCTCCCAGCATGTCGGAATTCAGATATGCATTTGATGTAGTAGCCGGGTAATTTCCACAAAGCAATGTATTGTGTGCATAATTTCACCAACTCCGGCTCATATTTACATCCACTTGGAATTGCAGATACATGCGATTCGCTTCCGGTGCGGCTTTGTTCTCTACCATGGAAGATGGAAAGATAGTGCAGGGACTTGCAGGGGTTCCAAATGAAGGTCCTGTGTTGTTAGTTGGTTACCATATGTTAATGGGGCTCGAACTTTCTTGCCTTGTCGAAGCGTTCTTACAAGAGAAGAAGATTATGGTCCGCGGAATAGCACATCCAGAGTTGTTTTGGGGAAAAATGCAAAGTTCATCCAATGAATTTGGTTTCTCTGACTGGGTTAAAGTCATGGGTGCATTGCCTGTAACAGCGAACTATCTGTTCAAAGCTTTATCTACGAAATCCCATGTTCTTCTTTATCCCGGTGGCGCCCGCGAGGCCCTCCATTATAAGGTCAGGGAAGATTCATAGTTCACGATGGCCAGATCATCCTGAATTCATGTTTACGTCTCATTTTCTTATGACATATAGCTTTTTCATGCCGATATTTATGATGTAAATTCTCATCAAATAGTCTCTTTATCATTGCAGGGTGAAGAATACAAATTATTCTGGCCAGATCAACCTGAATTCGTTAGAATGGCGGCACGATTCGGGGCCACAATCGTACCTTTTGGGACTGTAGGAGAAGATGATATAGCAGAAGTAAGTCTTCATACAAACTGTTTATTCTTTCGTCTTTGAACTGATCAAAAAACGCCAATATCGTTGTTCTTGCTCATGATCTTCCTTTTCAGTTGGTACTTGATTACAATGACTGGATGAAAATCCCTGTGATTAATGAGAGAATAAAAGAATCCATTCAAGACGGTATAAAAATAAGGTCAGTACTCAGTACTCTCACTCTAATGTACTTATCTTCAAATCAAACCTCGCATTTTTTGATTCGGTTTCGCGTATCGATAAGTATAGTTCAACTAGGGGTAGTGCAGCAAACGCTGCCATTCGTAATAGCTACACTTGAAATAACAGTAACCTTTGCTTATTTGCAGTTATACTAATTGCATTAATGGAATAATACTCTTATTTATATAGGGATGAAACAAAGGGAGAGGTTGCCAATCAACAGCTTTTTATTCCGGGGATGTTACCGAAGATTCCAGGTCGTTTTTACTATCTGTTCGGAAAGCCGATAAAGTTGAAGGGAAGGGAAGATTTGCTGAAGAACAGAGAAGAAGCAAATGAACTGTATTTGCAGGTAAAATCAGAAGTTGAACAATGTATAGATTACTTGCTGAAGAAGCGAGAGGAGGATCCGTATCGGAGTATAATCGACCGAACAATCTACGGTGCACTCTACTCTTCCGCGGATCAAGCTCCAGCATTCAAGCCTTGAAAAATGGAAAAAATACTCGAGCATATGCATCTTTGATTATTTTATGAGCTCATTTTTGTAACACTGTGCATAGTTTATGCACTATAGCCATTGCCAATCTTATGTCGCACAATATTACAAAGTTGCAAATACAAAAGGAAAAATAAGAAACTGGATATTCCTTTCACAAATCTTGAATTCAGGTAAACTACAAAAATGATCATTCTAACTTTGCGTTAGTGACCAAAATATATTAAATAGATAATGTTAAGGACCAAAACATAATTTGTTAATTATTAATAGTCAAAATAAAAACTTACTTAAAGTTGAGTGACCAGTTATATAATTTACACTAAATAAAGAATCAATATTTAACATAGAAAATACTATTTTTTTATTAAATAGAGAGATTTTATATCGCATGACGAGATTTGAGCCCATAATGGGATAATATAACGATTTTTTATAAATAAATTTGATTAATTGGATATATGATGATTTTTTGTGAAATTAAAAGAAAAATATTGGTGCATCAAATAATTTTTTATAAATAAATTTGTATTTTTCAAAATATATAATTTTTAATAAATAAAGTTTACACAACCTATATATCAAAGTTCTTTCCTATTTAAAATATAAAATAATAATAAAAAAAAGAACCAGATAGAATGAGCCGCTAAATAAATTTATTTGTGAATATAAACAAACAAAACACACATTTGTTTATTAAATGAGCGTAAAAAATTATTTTTATACAATTATTTAGTTTAATAAACGGACATTATACGAACAGTTCATTTATACCCATAATTTTATGGTTCGTGCATGCACTATGAATAATTAATAGTGTTGGTTTATGTACTTTAATTTTGTACTTTTAGTCATGTATTTTTCAGAATTAAAATTTTTCGTCTTGGTTTTAACATCATTTGTGAAAATCTATTAAACTGAATTTATCATTAGCTTCTATATTACGCATTAGTTGAATATTGAGTTCATATTCTCCACTTCAATAATTTAATATCAAGTAATTTAATTATATTGTTTCTATATTTTTTAGGTCCTAATTAAAATTAAAAAATACTTTAAATAAATTGATTAAATTAGAATAAATGGACTAAATTCATAACTTAGATATAGTACAAGTACTAAACATATATATTGCCCAACGTCATAAAAAAAGAAAAAAGAAAAACCCTACCTGCGAAAATCCTAACATTCGGCAAGCAATATAAGCGGTGGCTTAAAACCCTAAACCCTTCTTCCTCTATCCCCATAACGCGGCAGTCACGAAAGAGTTAGGTAAACGAAATTTAGGGTTTTCTTTAACAAACTTCCACTTTCCTCACTGTTCATTTGCTTGTTTCTGTGATTTTGCTTTGCTATTTTGTTTTGGCGGTGGGTTTTGTTTACTGTAACTTAAACTCAAATTGGATCCTTTATAAACGCCTAAATGTTGATTCTTTTTAGCAAAGTTTGCTTTTTGATCATGTTTGATGTCTTTAAGTTTAATGGGTTTGAAGTTTGATTATGTTGTTAATTACGTTTATTGCGATATGTTTTTAGGTCTTTTTTTCTGGGAAAGATTGAGAAATGCTTGTGTTGTTCGAGACTCCCGCGGGCTTTGCCCTTTTCAAAGTATTGGATGAAGGGAAGCTAAATAAAGTTGAGGTATTTTGATCTCTAAATATTGTTATCGTTAGTTGGGAATCAATATATATATATATATATATATATATATATTAAAGATGCAGTTATGAACTGTGGGAAAGTGCCTTGATTGAATGGAATTAATGGTTTATGTTTTAGTTTATGGAACTTTTCAATTTGGAGTTTCGATTAAAGTTTATAGTTTCTGTTGTTGTAGGACTTGTCAAAGGAATTCTTGGCTGCAGATTCAGCAAGAAAGGTTATCATTTTTTTTATAGTTTTGAGCACTTTTTTACTATGGATCTTCTTTAACTATTAGCTGAGTGATATTTTTATGACATTATTAGGTTGTCTCTTTGCAAGCCTTTTCCAAGTTCGAAAACACAGCAGAAGCTTTGGAAGCAGCGACGAAACTACTTGAAAGCACACCCAGCAAAGGTCTGCGCAAATTCTTGCGTGCCCATTGCGATGGTCAAACATTAGGAGTGGCTGATTCAAAGCTTGGAAATGCAATTAAAGAAAAACTGGTCTGTTAATTCTCTTCATATATGGATTCTATAGTTATATTCTGCATTTCCATTCAGTTGAAATCTTATTTAGTGGAACTACTTGTCTGCAGAAAATTGATTGTGTTCACAATAATGCTGTTATGGAGTTGCTTAGAGGTGTGAGAACTCAGTTGACAGAACTCATATCAGGTTTAGGTGCACAAGACTTGGCTCCGATGAGTCTTGGTTTGTCCCATAGCCTCTCTAGATACAAGCTGAAGTTCAGCGCTGATAAGGTACTTATTCATTATGGTAGTTTCTTGTGAACTCGATTGAACATTTGAATGTAAACATTTGTTTTGAACAAAATGGTAGAAATATATAAATAAGTTTGGTT
Organism: Hibiscus tridactylites; assembly: GCA_958450335.1. Lineage (NCBI taxonomy): Eukaryota > Viridiplantae > Streptophyta > Magnoliopsida > Malvales > Malvaceae > Hibiscus > Hibiscus tridactylites. The sequence goes on from OY288267.1 coordinate 16,592,849, forward strand.
CAAGATTCTTCCCTTCCAGAGAAGGGATAACTTTAATGAGACAGAATTCCGGTTTACAGTGTAGTAGTTCATTGCATTTTTTTATTTGGCAGTAATGACCAGCTGATCACTGAATGAAAGCATTAGAAGTTGTAAAATGAGTTAAACCATTTTCATAGAGCTAGTCCTTTGCTGCTAAAATATAATTTCCTGTTCACGTTTCATTGAAAAAGCTAATCTCTGCTAAACCAGTTCCGTCTCTCTTATTTGGATTTAAAGTTATTTGGGAGAAGCATTTGTATGGGTAGGAGGTGTGCCAATGTAAGACGGAAGTTGTGAGCTATTTGATATTTGTTCTTTTAAAGAACTTCCATAATGTTTAGAGCTGCTCCGGGGTTTATGACGGTATACTATTCTTGTATTGTTTTAGGTTGATACAATGATTGTTCAAGCCATTGGCTTGCTTGATGATCTTGATAAAGAGCTCAATACATATGCAATGAGGGTTCGTGAATGGTATGGTTGGCATTTTCCGGAGCTTACTAAGATTGTACAAGATAATATCCTTTATGCAAAGTCAGTGAAGTTAATGGGTGACCGTGCTAATGCTGCAAAGCTTGACTTCTCAGAGGTAAGACTTTCAATCTGCTAATCACAAAGCTATTAAGTTGAGCTTTATTACCGAGTGGTCCAATATATCAATATGAAGTTTATCGTTGGCTTGCAAAATATCATACATAAAGTATTTGAAGGGGACCTTTTCCTTTATTTTTAATGATTTTTCTTGGTTGAATTTTCATAGATATTACCGGAAGAGGTTGAGACTGAGGTGAAAGAGGCGGCAGTTATATCCATGGGAACTGAGATTAATGACCTTGATCTTATTAATATCAAAGAGCTATGTGATCAGGTTCTAAACCTTTCTGAATACAGAGCTCAGCTATACGACTATTTGAAGAGCAGGATGAACACTGTTGCACCAAACTTGACCGCTCTTGTTGGTGAACTTGTCGGTGCTCGCCTCATTGCTCATGGTGGCAGTTTGTTGAATCTTGCAAAGCAGCCCGGAAGTACTGTTCAGATTCTTGGTGCGGAAAAGGCTCTCTTCAGAGCTCTTAAGACGAAACATTCAACTCCAAAATACGGTCTTATCTACCATGCATCCTTGGTTGGTCAGGCTGCACCAAAGCACAAGGGAAAGATTTCCAGGTCACTTGCTGCAAAGGCTGCACTGGCAATTCGATGTGATGCTCTTGGAGATGATCAAGATAACTCTATGGGACTTGAGAACCGAGCCAAGGTAAAATCATAAACTTGTTTGGCTTATTTATCCCTTCACACATTCGAAAAAGCCCGATTTTGATTTGCCCATATAGGACAAATGACCAAATACCACGTCTTTTTGCTAATTTTATTTACTTTTTAATTTTAATTTAATTTCTTTTTCTTTCATGTTTTCCGCCAAATATTCAATGTATTTCTCATATTATTTGATTGATTAACAGTTTGAAATAAATGTGAGGTGTTTCTGATATGATATACTTTGTAGCTTGAAGCAAGATTAAGGGCACTTGAAGGCAAAGAATTGGGGCGATCTGCCGGGTCGGCTAAAGGCAAGCCGAAGATAGAAGTCTATGATAAGGACAGGAAGAAGGGAGCTGGATTGATAACCCCTACTAAGGTCTGTGCATCTGATTTCATCATTTATTACATTTTACTGTTTTTAGTCCTTCAAGTGGTTAGTGAATAGTGATACTCATTTTTTTTCTATACAGACCTACAATCCTGCAGCAGATTCGCTTATTGGGCAACTGACAAACTCCACTGCTCTTGATGAGCAAGACACTGTCCCAAAGAAGAAGAAAAAGGTTGAGGCAGAGCCTTCTCCGGCAGAGGAGGCAGTGGAGGTGCCTGCCAGCGAAGAGAAAAAAGAGAAGAAAAAGAAGAAGGCTGATAAGGAGTCAAGTTTACCAACAAATGGAAATGAACCCGAAAGTGAAGAGCCTGCTGCACCGAAGGAAAAGGAAAAGAAGAAAAAGAAGAAACGTCAAGCCGAGGATGATGACGAGAATGTTGAAGTAGGAGAGAAGAAAAAGAAGAGAAAGCATGTGGAACAAGAAGAACAACCCGAAGTGCAGACCAAGAAAGAGAAAAAGAAGAAGAAGAAAAGTGAGGATTGAGAAAAGAAACCAATAAAGTTTGTGGTGATTGGCTGCTAAACAAGTTTTGGGTAATGTAGGCAGTTCTGCTTGTAAAATGTGGTATTTTCAAGTATTTATACTGTAGTGTTCTTTAAACCTAGTTTTTGGTGTATTTTCAACTTATGGATACGGTTGCAAGGAAATATCAGAACTTTCAATTTGAGTTTCATTCTTTTTGAAAAGTGATAGATGTTCATCCTACTGTGGACAAATAACTTAGAAAAGCCGTGGAAGCAGTATTGAGACTGTTAAAATGGACGTTAAGCATTGGATCTCCTTTGACCTACTAATCTCCTCGATTAGCATAGTTCATCTTGTTGTTGCATGTGAAGACAATGATGATGGTAAATGCTTGTCACTTTCTTCTTCCTCTTGTAATTATATTGTTTCTTTAACTTTTTGCCTATTATCATGGGGATTGAAGAGCTGATGTTCACTATAATGCCTGGGATTCTATCTCAATCAAATATCATGTCACCATTGCTGCACTAAAGTTCCTTTGGCCCATTGTTGCAGCTGGTTGAATACTGCTAGCCTGGAAGCAGCATCCAGTTCTACGATACCCGAAGTCAAGGACGACGTCCTTTGAGATGATGGTATGTATCCAATATGAATGAATCTATATCGTACTTCGCCCCGTATTCGAATACGTGTTGAACACTAGTACTTTGAGAAGCATAAAAGAAGAGTCCGAATTTGAGACAAAGCATGCAATTCCTATTTACATGTGCTCATTGGTTATCAGGCAAGCATCTATGGTGTCTCAGGCAACATGAAAGCTCAAGGGATAATTAATTCTGTGGGTCATCAAAACAACAACTGGGACAAGCAAAACATGTCTTTGCAACACTTCTCATTCTGTTTTTATGGTTATTATGCGACGGAAACATGTTTCTGTTTAAAGGAAGTTATGATTGTTTGAAGCTTTTGAACATGGTTAAGGAGTCTTGAAGAACAACCCAGAGATTCTACTGTGTCTGCCAAACTTTAATTTCAGTGTTTGGATTAATTGGTATGGTTTATTCTAACTTAACCAAGGTCTCGAATTCGAGTATTTTGGAATGTAATAGCATTAAATACTTGCTGAAATAAATTTGTCGTTCTTGTGGTTCTACCGACTTAACGAGATTAATATTTACTTAAATCATTAAACGGATAAAAAATTATAAATTAAAAACTGTTATTGTAATACTAACAAAGGTTGGGTGCATTGTTAAGACACATTGCACTCTCAATGAGAGGACATGAGTTTAAATATTGGAGATGGCATTGTCAAAGGATACCCTTGCACCTTTAATATGGATTTTATTTAATTAATAATTTTAATTTTTTATAATATAAAAATAAATATTATATATTTAATATTGTGGAAATAACTTTAAAATTACTATGTGAAACTATTTTTCAAAAAGTATCATATAAAAGTAATTCTTTCATATTTATTTGAAATATATATATATATATATTAATAGAAATAGTTCTTAAAGACTTGAAACTTTGCCAAATAATTTCTAAAAATCATAAACAAAGCCCATTTTTATTGTAAATAGAAAAAAAACATAAAAATTGGATTGAATGTCATGAACGGATGGGAAAAAAATTTAAAAATCAAATCGAACTGAACCAAATTTAACTTTTTTTTCCGAACAATTTCAATATAGGGATAGAGAAAAAAGAAACTTTGCTCCTACTGAGTCTTGAACCCACAATCTAAAGGAATGAGGTGGTGTTAACTGAGAGCTTTAACAGACTATTATGTGTAGGGGTGGGAGAAAATACCCGACCCGACAACCCGACAACCCGAAATTAAAATACCGGGTAATTTCTGGAAAAAAATTACCCGACCCGGCAAATTTCCCGGGACACGGGCCGAGACACGGGCCGAAAGTTTTTTCTTACCGGATACCCGACCCGATTAAATTTAATATATATTTTTTATATTTAAAATTATATTTTTATTTTATGTTTTTTTATATTTTCACTCTAAAATTAAGTTTAAATTCCTAATTTTTTCTATGTTTGTATTATATTCTTTTAAGTTTTAAGTTTAATTTTTTTAATATATTTTTATGTTTAACATGTAATTTTTTTATTATTTTAAAATTAAAAAAATAGGAACCGGGTACCCGGTACCCGATTACCCGAATCCCGGGTATCCGGATATAATGGGCCAGGACACGGGCCGTTTAATGAGGTACCCGGATGAATCGGGTACCCGACAATTCCCACCCCTAATTATGTGTCAATTGACATGTTTTGATGAATACCGTTTACACAATAGTTTGGTTTAAGAGACATATTGACTCGAGCTGTATTAACTTGAGTTTCATGATGAATATTTTAAATTTTGGTTGATTTGATTTAAATTATTATTATTTTTTATACACTATATTTTATTTATATTTGATTATAAGATGAATTAAAATAATGAAACGAATTTTCAGACTGATTGGATTGTGAAAAAATATTTGGGTTGCTACTTACTATTTGGCACTATCCGGCCATGGATAGATTTATTTGCATTTTTTTCATGTTTGACAACAATATTAAAAATTAAAAAAAAATCAACTTCTTAATATATAAAAAATATTTATTTATGATAGATTACGTGTTGAACACTTCATTTTATTACAAAATTTATAATTCATTAATATTAAATATTATATATAGTAGTGGAATTTGATCTCATTTATTGTGTCCTTCAAAAAGTCTAAATTTATGGTAATAAGTAATATAAATTCATAAAAAAGAATTTTCCCTTTTTTCACTCCTTTATTTTTTATAATTAGTGATATTTAATTATTGGTTGACTATTTTAAATTCAGTATTACAAAACTTTATTTCGGTGATGACTCTTTCAACTTAGTTTGTTACATTTACAACACTAGTATTTAAACTTATGACTTTATTTAATAAACTTAACATCTTATTTCATTAGACCAACCAATAGTTAATTTTATTTTATTTTTGTCTCTACTATTTCTATTTTAGTGGGGTTTTTTTAAAATAAAACTTGAGGTTTCATATAAAATTTAGGAGTTGCCTTAAAAGAATAGGTCACTAGTTCATAAACTATTGATTATAAAATAATAAAGAATGGAAGTTGGAGAATTCGCTTCTACTTTTATTTCATTTATTTTCATAATTCAAAAAAATAAATAAAGCAGTGATGTTTAATAATTAAAAATACAAGCTTTTTTTAGTACATGAATAAACTAGGATGGATCTTCTATTTTCTTCAAAGCAACCCTTGGTGGATTTCCATCTTTTCCCACCTACACGTTAATAGCTTTAATATATATAAATAAAGAAGTAGAATATACTTAATTTATTTTTTATTATCAATTATCACGTTTAATTACTTCAATGATTCTATTTAGTTAACAATTTTTAGAGTAAGCGGTTAAGCGATTAGAAATTTTCAGTTGACACTCTCTTATAGGTTTATTATCTATTAAGAGTAATTTTTCCCTCTCCTAAGTAGGAATTATACAAAAAAAAATGATCTTATTTAATTTGCTCAATTCATAATGTCAAGATTTGAACCCCTGACCTTGCATGCTTCATCCTATTCGACCAATTAGTTGTTGGTCTATGATTGATATTTTAATACTCCAATCGTTGAATGTAAATTTTTGAATTAATATGATTTCTCTAACACGTTGATCTAAAGTTAATTTACTCGAAATTTGACGTGCATAATCAACGTAAATACAACATTAAATTTAACAATTAAATTATTAAAATATCAATCGTAAAAAAAAACCTTACGAAAGTATGTAAAACTCAATTCACGCTTAACATTACAAATATGAGTCAAAATTAAAGGACGAAAAAAAATAATTTTTTTTTACTTAAGGTGAAAGTAGGTTTATCACAGGATCGGATCATTCCTTCCATTTGATAGATTTAATATGAATACTTTTATTTAGAAAAAAATCAAATTGATTCTATTACATTTATTTAAATATAAAACATATAAAAGTTATATATTAATATTTTATTATTTGATGCACGGTGAAATTTTTTTCATAAGTGGACTTTTAAAGCTATCGCATGTCCCTTTTAGGGACCCTAAACTATAAACAATAAAATTTATTCTCAAACCATAAAACTTAACTACAAACACTAAAACCTAACTGACTCCTAAAAATTAGGCACTTATGGAAAACAAATTTTTCATAGCCAGTGCATAAAATATTTTCTCTTATCTTAATAGTAAAAAGTCATTGAATATGATCTAGATAAATAAAACATGAAAAGATTTTATTTATTTTTGGTACAATGTATGCCTATTTTATGGTTTATGTCCGTGATTTCCAACTCTATTTCTCAACAATATGTCTTCAAAATTTAAACTCAAATTCTCTCATTGGTTGAAAATAATTTAATTTGTAACCTTATAAGAACAATGTATCTTACTATTGCACCCGACTATCATTGGTTGAAAATAATTTAATTTGTAACCTTATTTAACGCATGGATAAATCTATGTGAACTAGTGATTTTATTTATTTTAAATTGCATATTTGTATTCTCTTCTCTTAAATAAAAATTGTTCGAAAAAATACATATTTGATTCCAAAATTTGTGTTTTTATATTCACAACTAATACACATTTAAATATAGATACAATAATATAATATCTTAAAAATAAAAATCTTAAACAAAAAAAAAACATAGTAAATAATTTTAACCATTACTTGAAGAATGAAAAACATGAAATTACTTTGGTGAAACTCAACTTTTACAGCAATCCAAGTCCAACACAATAATTTCATGTCAAGTACCCAATCCACTAAATATGTTTTACTCTTTAAATAATAAATTTTTAATATACAAGCGGTGTAAAATTTAAATTTTATTTATTTAAATATTATTCATCTTATTTAGATTTTAGAGTTTAGTATTTTAAACATTAAGATTTAAAATTTAAATAAATACAGTTATAAAGTCTAAGTTTCACATAGTACGTATATAGAATAATTTCCCATAAAATAATTTCAGCTTACCTTACTTTTCAACTTATCATCCATGATTTAATGGGAAAATCCAATGAAACACTCATCAATTTGTCCCAAATACTTGAATAATACTCGTCTTATTTTTATGAATAGAAATGCCAACCTTATAATTTATTCAACACAGAATAATTACTCACTCCATAATTAAAATCAAATTATATTGTAACTCATTTTATATCTAAAACCCAAATTTTATAATTTTCGAAACATCATAATTATTTTTTATATAATTATCCTTTATCTATACACACTTTAAGAAAAAATGTTAATTATTTATTTTTAAACAACTATCCTTTACACACTTAGGACAAATAAATATTGTTTTATTTATTTTTTAAACAGTTTTTCTTTATACACACACGTAGGGCATAGATGTGTGTGTGTATATATATATAATTAAATTAAAAAAATTAAAAAAAAAAAGACTCAACTCATACATCATACTTTAGCTTTAGTACCAAATTACAATAATTAGGTGTACACTTACTCTCACTTTCTTTTTTTATTTTCACTTATTTTTTATATAAAAAAGAAAAAAATAAAGGGTAAAATACACAAGTAATCACTGAACTATGAAAAAAATCATTTTGATCACTAACGTTTTAAAAGTTATAAAATACTCATTAAATTAATAGAAGTATCACAATTTGATAAATTTAAGCTTAAGGATGTAAGAAATTTTAAACTTTTAAAAAAATTAATTAAGTCTCTAAATTTTTTTACACATAATTAAGCACTTAAACCAATAAATTGAATGAATTAAACCCTTTGGTTAATATTGATTGTTGAATCTAAAGATATTTTTTTGAACAAATTGGTGTAGTGCGTTGTGTCACAGTGTTGTCACTTAACATTTTCAGAATTTTTTATTTTATTTAAAAAATTCTTTGAAAACACTAAAAAATATGAATAACTTATAAAAATATTTTACTCAAAAAACATAAAAACGTAATATGATAGAACTATAATGTAGACAGTAATATTTAAAGAAAAAAAGTAAAAAATTAATAGTTTATGTTGGTCAAATAGCTTAATTGATTAGATTTATTGGTTCAAAGGCTTAATCGAGTGCAAAAAAGTTCAGGAGCTTAATTGTTCTTTTAAGTTCAATGGTTTCTTACATCCTTAAGCCATAAACTTAACTATTTTGTAATTTTTGAAAAATAAATGACTAAAACGATTTTTTTATAATTTAGTGACTATTATGAAATTTACCCATAAAATAAAAGGGGAAAAGTGTAAAACACCAAAGAACAACAAACGAAGCCAAAAACCTTTTTACCAATAGAAACATTGATGCAATGAGAAAATCTCTGGTTCTCTTTCAGATTCAACCAAACTGAATGAAAATTTTCATTCCCTCTTACAAACAAAACCCAACTCAGTAGCTAAAATTTCCAAAAACTCCATCAAAAAACACTTTTTTTTTAATTATTTTCCCTCTCTTTGTGGTGCTTCCAAATCATTTTCGATTTGACTTCCCAAGCTTTATTCTTGAAACCTTTCAAATTTCCACTCTTTTACTCATCTCCAAGATCATTTATTTCCCATCTGTCCCATTTTTTTCATTCTGTTTTGGATTTCTCGCTGAATCTCGAGCTTCCCGAATCTAGCAGTGAAAAGGGTAGGGTTTTATGATTCTATTGCACTTGCGCAGTGAATTCTTAGCTTATATTAGAGTTTAGATTGTTGGTTTACTTGGGTTTCTGGTAGTTTCAAATTATAGTGATTTTTGTGTTTGTATTTTTTTGGGTGCAGATTTATCAGCTCGATCACGCTCCTTGAAGTTGCTTGATTCGTGGGTATTTAATAGTTTATTGATTTGTTGTTCATTTTGAGCAAGACCCATATTTTAATATGTTGGGAAATGAGGCTTAGATTTAAGAAATGGGGTGTGTTTTTGGAAGAGAGGTATCTTCTGGGATTGTTTCAGAGTCTAGAGCCAGTAGAAATGCTAGCTTGGAATCCAATAGGAAAGTAGAACAAGTCACGGTTTCGAAGGCGGATGATAGTGTTGTAGGGGTTGAAAACGAGGGTATCCAAAAGGAGGAAAAATCTGATGGGGAAAGGAAACAAAAGGGGGAAAGAAGAAGGTCAAAGGCCAACCCTAGGTTGAGTAACCTACCCAAGCATTCACGTGGAGAGCAGGTAGCGGCTGGATGGCCTTCTTGGTTGTCGGACGCCTGCGGGGAGGCGCTCAACGGGTGGATTCCACGTAAGGCTGACACATTTGAGAAGATTGATAAGGTGGCCAGTTTTGTCATCCTTCAATGTTTGTGTTTAGTTATCCTTATTTAGTGATGATATTGCAAAATGTTGTTTTTTTGAAATGATAGTGAATATAACTTCTTGTGCTATTTTTAGATTTGTACTTGTGTTCTTTGTTTATTAGTTTATGGCATATGGATGGATGATTTTGTCTTTAAGTGGAAGCAGTTGCCTTATTTAATTTTGTTACATCACCTCGAATGCAGTTTAATTTTTGGTCTTTTTCTGTATATTTTTACTTTTGAAGTTGGTATTTTGGATTCAGATACTTACCATTCCTTCCTGATGGTAGATTGGCTCAGGAACATATAGCAATGTGTACAAAGCTAAAGATATGGTAACGGGTAAAATTGTTGCACTAAAAAAGGTTCGGTTTGACAATCTCGAACCTGAGAGCGTGAAATTCATGGCTAGAGAGATTCTCATATTGCGGAGGTTGGATCATCCCAATGTTGTAAAATTGGAAGGCTTAGTTACTTCAAGGATGTCTTGTAGTTTGTATTTGGTATTTCAGTACATGGAGCATGATTTGGCTGGGCTTGCGGCAAGCCCAATAGTAAAGTTTTCAGAGCCACAGGTTAGCTCTGACTTGTCTTGTGATTTAAATTACTGAAGAATCAATGGTTTACATGTTCAGTTAGGTAGTGACCCTAGAAGTATTGTTAAAATGTATGTTACAGGTTAAATGCTACATGCATCAACTACTCTCTGGCCTTGAGCACTGTCACAATCGTGGAGTGCTTCACCGTGATATTAAGGGGTCAAATCTTCTTATTGATGATGGAGGAGTGCTTAAGATTGCTGATTTTGGGTTGGCGACGTTCTTTGACCCAAACCGCAAGCATCCAATGACTAGTCGGGTGGTAACTCTATGGTATCGAGCCCCTGAGCTTCTTCTTGGAGCTACAGATTATGGTGTTGGTGTGGATCTTTGGAGTGCAGGATGCATTTTAGCTGAGCTCTTGGCTGGGAAGCCCATTATGCCCGGTCGAACAGAGGTAGGTTTTGCTTAATTTGCTGTTTATTCCTTTTATCATCCTTTGTATTATTGCCCATATGGCTGTGCAAGATTATAGGATGAGGATATTTTGGCACGATTGCTTGTTGATTTAAGGTAATTTTTTGAAAAATTGTACTCCGTTGCAACCAAGAATTGCAGTATCGTATCTTGAAAAGCTTTGATATCCTGTCTGTTTTTATCACTGCATGTTGAACATGAATAGTTTATTCCATGTAGTTGTACTACCACTTGTAATTACTAATTGTGTATTTTTTTTGTTATGATTGATTAGGTAGAGCAACTACATAAAATATACAAGTTATGTGGTTCACCATCAGATGAATACTGGAAAAAATCAAAGTTGCCGAATGCAACCTTATTTAAGCCTCGAGAGCCCTATAAAAGATCCATAAAAGAGACATTTAAAGATTTTCCAGCGTCATCGCTCCCCCTCATTGACACTCTGCTTGCAATTGATCCAGCAGAACGATTGACTGCCACCGCTGCACTGAGAAGTGAAGTATGTTGTTTAATTTCAGTGAACACTATCTGGTTCTACGTTCTCTTGGCATCTTTTGACTTTTATATCTAAAGATTCCCTGTTTTAGAAGCATCTTTTTTTCACCATTTTGTTGCTCTTGTCCAGTTCTTTACGACGGAGCCTTATGCTTGTGAGCCTTCGACCCTCCCAAAATATCCACCGAGCAAAGAGATGGATGCAAAACGACGAGATGATGAAGCTCGGAGGTTAATTCTTTTGCTTTTGCTCTCTATTGACTTCTATCGTATATTGTTTCAATTTGATGGATTTTGTTGACCAAAAGGGATGGCATATCCACCTCTATGCACATGCATAAGAAAGATATGGACCCTTAAGCATATTCTTTGTTGGAAACCCCTTTCCTCTCTACTTGTTTGTGGTTTTCAGAGATAGAGAGAGGTGTGTAACCTGATATGGTTTGCACGCACAGATACACGGGTTCAGTTTATCTGGATCTTATTCTGGAATGTGTTAAATGATTCTTCTCTATATGTAGCCGGTAATGCTTGTAAAGGACCTGAGGAACATTGATTTTTCTGGAAGTGTTGATACGCTAGTGTTGTTAACTGTGTGTAATAATAGTTGAAGCTACTGCCATGGCTTCAAAGTTCAGTCATCATTCTGTGTTCGTCATTTGAGTTTGACTACACTGTAAATATGCATTTGAAAGCATCAAGTCATGTATCTATCTAGTATATTTTAAATATGATTTTCTGTGAACCTTTTGTGTTTCTGGTATTATTAATGTGCAGACTCAGAGCTGCTAGTAAAGCCCAGGGTGATGGTACGAGAAAGACTCGGACACGTGATCGTGCAAGGGCAATGCCTGCTCCCGAAGCCAATGCTGAGCTTCAGTCTAATCTTGATGTATGTGTGATCATTCAACTTTGTGAACAACTACCGTCTTGTAGGCTTAGATGCTTTTGTTTGCCTATTTTTCATTCAAAAGTATATTTTTAACTGGCATTTGATACCTGTTTTTAAATCTTCTGATATTTTTAACTAATTCGAGGTTTTCTCGTGAAGCAGAGAAGGCGCTTAATAACCCATGCGAATGCGAAGAGCAAAAGCGAAAAGTTCCCCCCACCGCACCAGGATGGAACACTAGGCTTTCCTTTAGGAGCATCACAGCACATTGACCCTTCATTCGTTCCTCCCGATGTCCCCTTCAGCTCCACGTCTTTCACTTACTCAAAAGAGCCGATCCAAACTTGGTCCGGTCCATTGGTAGACTCTGCCAGCATGGGTGCTCCGAGGCGAAAGAAGCATGGTGCAGGCGATTTGCACGAACCATCCAAGCCTCCTACAGGATCCCAAAAGGACAGAAGTGGCGACTCCCGGATTAAAGGGAAGAAAAGCATACTTTAAACTTCCAGTGCATACATGAGAAAAGAGATTTATGAGAGCAGTAGAATGCATGCATTTTGCTGACATTGTTTTCATGGAGTCTTACTGCTACTTACTGCAAGCATATTTAATAGGTTCTTGTTTGTTTGTCTGTCTGTCTGTCATAGAAGCATGTATTGTTTTTGTTAACAAAAATGTATTCAAGGGGTTTAAATCAATTTTTCTATATAATTTTTACCTTTACTTTTCTTTTTATTCTTTTTACCCCCAAGAATTTCTCTAATTTGTTGAAACCTTTTAGTACAAGTCTCCCCTCTTGTGTATGTTTTTATTTCTCAGTTCTTAAAGTTCTGTGTTTCAAACTGTACACTGTTTAGATTAATGGAGACCGGAGAACATAAGGAGACAATACTAATGATTGCATCTAAATCCCCCACTTAGTAGAGAATAGATTCAGTCTATCATTAATTAATTATTTTATTTTATCTTAATATCATAATCCTCATTATATAAATTATTTTGAAAATTGTTACAAGTACTTTTTTAACATTTTCAGAAATTTTAGTTTTAATATTTAAAATTTATATTTATAAAATAGCATATTTGTTTTCAACACTTAATTTTGATAAATACCAAACCATTTTTAGAAAGTTCAACTTTTTGCCGGTTGAATTTTATTTGAAATCAACAAAATGTAAGAGGGTACTACACTAATAAAGTTCACATTCTTTATTGCTATCAATAATGATTAATCGATTAATTTCTATTTTCTCTTATTATTTATTTGTTCGATTTATTTATAATCTTGGAAAAACAAAATTACAAGAGGGTAGTACTTTACAGGGTTACATAATGAAGAAAAGCATTGTTCACGGCCCAAAACCAAACAAAAATCAGTGAAATAAGAAAATAAACGAAAAAAGAGAATAGAAGGAAGCTTTCACTGAATTTATCAGAGCCAGGTTTCGATCCTGGGACCTGTGGGTTATGGGCCCACCACGCTTCCGCTGCGCCACTCTGATTGTTGATGAAGGGTTGGTGATTTTAGTTATTTAAATATTTTACAGAACACAGACATTGCTCAACATCCCATTTCCATCTGTTCCTACCAAAACGACATAGAACTTTTACTTTTCTTTTATATATACATATATATATATATTATAAAAGAGAGAAGAAACATTAAATTATAGGGCTAACATAAGCTCAGATCATGCAGTCTTCATGTATGAGTGTTAGCATCTCGGCCGGCGGTATCCGGAAAATTCTGCAACTTAGTTCGCGCGACCAATTCATCTTGGATTGGCCATCGGCGACCTTATTCCCCTCACGGAACACATGTTGCACCCGTATCTCGCAATCGCATTGCAGATGTTGCAGTAATGTTCCTGCAGATTTACGTATGGCACTGTAAAGAACGGACCACTTCAAGGCTGTCATGTATTAATATTAGTAATTCATAATAATTGAATTTAGTGTGGAAAGGTTAGTTTAATTAAATGCTTATGGATTTAAGATGCAATTACATCCATGTTTATTAAGTTAGAGTTGATCATGTGTAATTACTAGGGTAAAAATAATTTTAGGTTTCATCTATGTTTTGATGTTTTTTCAGAGCTACTTATGCCAATGGTTAATGCAGTTTGTAAAAATTAATTGGACTAGTCGATTTAGCTTGTTGAATCAAGAATTAATCGGTATAACCAAAGACAGAGCTCGGGCGGATTCTTCCTATATAATTTTTTTAAAAAAATTAGTTTATTTATAAATGTCTCTTAAACTTTTAAATATTTATATTTTTGCCCTCAAATCTCAAATTCAAGTTCCATACCTGAATATAATGGTTTAACCCGTACTATTGAGGTGAAGAATAGATTCGATATCAATTAGTCAAAGATCAAATTGTAACTTTATAAAAAACATAAAACTATTATTTATCTCTCCAAATATAATTTTCTTAAAATTCGGTATATATATATATATATATATATATAATCTCTATTTTCGAAATAAATGATATCTCATCATACGTACATCTCATCTCTCATTATATTAATCACCAGAGGCGGACCCATATGGGGCCTAGAGGAGCCGTGACCCCAAAATTTTGAAAAATCAATATTTAGCCTTTCAAAAAATTTAAAATTTTAATTTGGTCCCTTGAAAAATTTCAGGAATTCTTATTATGTTTTAAATTTTTTTGAATATTTTTAATTAAGTTCTGTTCTAAATTTTTAAAATTCGTATTAAGTCTCAAAGTTTTTTAAAAATTATTTAGACCCCAATTTTTTAAAAAAATGTTCAATTAAACCCTTAAAAAATTTAAAAAAATTTAATTTACACCTCCAAAATTTTTGAAAAAAATTAAGTAGGTACCTCAAACTAAGTCACCAAGATTCGCCCATGTTAATCACACACCTAGCCGATTTACTTTATATGGTTACCTAACATTGTTGCAAAAAAAAAAAAAAAACAGGTTAGAATGCAAGGAAAAACATTGCCCTAGGAAACATGGTCTTAAACTTGGAAAAACCACATGGGACTATCAACAACAAGGTTCTGAGAATGGTAGGTTTAAGAAGAAGAGTAGTTGAAGAAATAAGGTTCAAAAATGGCATAGCCAACGTGATTTGGTAGGTGGATCCTTCTTGTTTAGGGTAACTTCCTATAAAAACCCTACACTTCTCAATATGCATCTTACCATTATTTTTGAGACAAGTTTCAAAAGCATTCTTATTTGGTTCTCTCCCTTGTTGGGGAAGTTCACAGGTTGTTGTTAGGGAGGAAATGGGGCCAGGAGGGCCACCGGGATGGGGTGGTCCTCCTGCCCCCTGGCCGGGATTTTTCGGCGGCTTTTGTGACGTTATTGGTGCTTGGTAAGTGAAGTGGGAGCTTGTGGTTGATTTTCATAGTGAAAATTGTTAGGGTCAAAAACTCATGTTTTGCTCATAATTGCAACATAGTTGTAAAAGCTTGCAAGACTAAGGTCCGTAACATTGGAAAAATATAAAAATGTGTTTAATACCGAATAGATTCGAGAATTATTCGAATTTAAGATGAGTGATGTATTGAAATAAAAATGTGCCCAACGTAATTATATTTTTTTTTTCAAAAAAGTTTATATCCGAGTTTATATGTTAAACATAAATATAAAGAATTTCTAATATGTTTTTTTATAGATTTTATTGTTGAGGGCTTTGTTTTTATTTTTGCAGTGTGAACTTTGTGTGCTGCTGCTGGTTGATTCGAGACTGTTTTGGTGGTCCAATGGGTCTACCAGGGCCTCCAGCCCCCCCTGGACCTCCTCCGCCGTAGATCCATGCTTTCCCATCTATATTTATATATCAAAAATTACTTATATATAAATCGAGCAAAATTTAGATTATACAAATTTGTTTATTCAATCTTAAATATTACAATATAAAATTTTATTCTTAATTAGGTAAAATAGCGTTGAATAAACAAGATTGTATAATCTGAATTTTACACCGTTTATGTATCGAATAATTTTTTATATATGTATAATAATTCTTTGCATTTTCGGTAGAGTTTATGTTGTTTGAAATTAATATGAATGAATTTATTATCAAAAGTTTGATCTTTTAATCTCGCTATTTTGTTAGGAGGCGTGTAAAATATTCGATCCGAAACCGTTTAATCGTTGGTTTGACCTAAAAATTTGAATATCTAATCCGTTTTTATTATCGTATAAGATATTCAATCCATTTTTCATTTTTCAGATCAGATACATATTACAATATTTTAAGTTTCGAATTATTCGAAAATCTGAAATATACGAAAATCTAATACTCCATGGATGTGAATATTCTTGTATTTAGTAATTTTATGCTTGTTATATCCGAAAATTCTTAAATTCAAAGTTTTTATATATGCGAATCTTGTTATATTTAAACCAAATTATATATTCGGATATTCGATTTTTTTAATCAAACATGAATCGCTATTTTACCGGTTTAAAATTTCAGATATTCGTTTTTTCGGATCCAATCTAAAAATGCATACCCCTACTATTTGCTATTGTTATCGTAATTTAATTTTTTTAATTAATGCGCTATTTGACTTAGTGGTAATGAATGCTCATCCGTTTCATTCTTTGTTTGGGTTTAAATCTCGACATTTGTTTAAGAATATTATTGTAACACAAATTAATTAAAAATGACTAAACCACTAAAACTTCTTAGTTTCCATTCCTTATTATTAAACAAAACCTTGAAGTTAGAAGATTAAAATTTTACAATACACATATATTTGCAATTTAGCAACTCTCTTTTTTATTTTTATGAGAAAAATTCACCAAAAAAAAAACATTCTAATATATCCATACTCATTGTGGTCCTTGTAACTTTTAAATTCCACGATGAATATTCTTGACATTGTGCTTTATAATAACATAAATAAATAAATCACACCTTTTCCATCAAATTGGGAAATTTCACATACAAGTATAATTCAAGTAAACGCACTCAATCCTTTCAAGTTTTTAACTTATGAAATGATACGTTGATTGAGTGAAAATAGATGATTAAGATTAAAATTTTTAAATTTCGGATAATCTATTTTTTTTTTCTTTTTTGTAAAATTTTCTTATTTTTTACTGTTAATCTCAATCATCAATTTTTACTCATTCAACGATCCTAAAAACGTATAAAACTAAATAGTTTTACATTATACATATAGTGTAATTTTTTTATTAGCAGAGTTAAAATGTGTCATTTATTTACATTTTAATTTAAAAAAAAAACAACAACGTTGTTTTAATCTTGTTTGTAGAAAAAAATATCTTTCCACTATCAAAGCTCCATATCATTTTTTAAACGAGCTTTTATATTTTTATGAAACTAAATAGTATAATTTATTTCAAATGGAATATTGTTATGTGAATATTTTATTTTGATATAAATTAAAAATTAGAGACTTATTTAGATACATCTTAGGGCGCTTTTGGTTCACGGAATGAAAGATTACCTCAGGGAATAAGATTCCTGGAATGTAACATTACCTGACATACTACTGGGAATGTTACATTACCTTGTTTGGTTTATTTGGCAGGAATGTAAGATTATTGTGTTTGGTTGGAGGCAAATAAAATTATCTAGAAGTGAAATTTACTAAATTGACCGTGTGTTATATTTTCTTTTTAACATGTTAAACTTTTAATATTAAATTAAAAACTTATGCACAAAAAGTTGTAAAATTATTTTTGTTACACTATTTAAAATTTACAAAAATAATATATTTATCATATTATTAATATAATTATTATATTAATTATTTTTAATAAAAATATAATTTATATTTACATACTCTCGTTATCTTCTATTAAAATATTTTTGTGAATTTTTTAAATGCTAAACTTTTAATATGCTCAATTTTTTGAATTTTTTATTCCTTGTGACAGATTGTCAAGTAAATTAAAGTAAATAAGTTGTGTAATAGTGATAAGAAATTATATTATAAGTACCTACTAAAATATTTTATAAGATGATGAACATCTTATAAATAAAAAATATTGTCTGAAAATATTACCTTTTAACTTATTAATTTACATCACACATATTTAATCATCTAATTAAATTAAATAAAGGATCCATGTGGAAAAAAATTATTAACTTGAGGGTAATATGGTCCAAATGGTGAAAATTGACAAATACCTAAGAAAACCAAGGGAATCACATTCCCACCATTTAATGAAAAAAAGGCTACAGTTGGGAATACAATATTACCCCTTGGAGGGAATGCTCTACAACCAAACGTGGGTATGTGATTCCGGAAAATTTTTTTCCCTAAGTAATAATCTTTTCCGCGAACCAAACGCCCCCTTAAAGATTTAAAGACTTATTTAGGCACAAAAACATTTGGTTTAATAAGGTAAAGTATAGAATCTATATAAATAAAATGGTAAAGTTAATAGGCATCTCAAAGTGTATCTCCATTAAATTTTTGAAGGGTTAAGGTTCAAATTAGTATCTAAAGTTGAGTTTTCGGTTTAAATTGTTGTTTATGATTTTATAAGCAATTTGATTTAAGAAGTTAAGTTCATGTACCGATTTAAACTTAAACTCTTAAAATTTTTACCAAAGTTATATTTTGGCACTAATTCAAAAAAAAAAAATCAGGTGCCAAATTGAACCTCGAAACCAAATGTTCAAATCATATTAGAAAATAATTGCCAAAGTGTTATTTTTACTTTTACAATTGTATTAATTTGAAGACTTACAGTTTCTAAAGAGGCTAGGCCATAAATTTACTATTTTTAGGATCAAGGCCCCTATTTTTGCTCAGAAGAAAAATAAATTTATTATTTTTAGGACCAAGGGCCCAATTTGTCCCTTTAGGTTGTCACCGATAGTTTTTTTTAAGGGTTAACTACACCGAATATCACTAAAGTATAGCCCTTAAGTCAAAAATACCACTGAACTTCAAAACTAGCATTGGACTTCAATATTTGAGTCGAAAATGCCATTCCGCCGTTAACTCTCTTATTAAGTCAAAACGACGTTGTTTGGTGAGGCTGTTTTGAAGCCTAATTTAGCCCAAAACGACGTCGTTTTGCCGGAGGAAAAAAATTAGAACCATGCACTTGGGGTGGTTTGAACCTAGGACTTTTAAAAGGTAAAACTAAACCTTAACCAACAAACCAACTTAACATTATGTAGTATTTTACCATAAATATTATATATCTTAAACTACTTCAGATTAATTCAAATTATTTTATAAAATAAATAATATTAAAATATACTAATTATATATAATATATATAAATAAAAATATATTGTTTTTATATAAATATTATATATAAATAATATATTTTATTATAAATATTATATAAAAACTCTAAACTCTAGTCTTAAACCTTAAACTACAAAGCTCAAACTTCAAACCTTAAATATTTTATATATTATTTTAAAAAATATAAAATTTAAATATAAAAATCCTTAAACCTTAAATCCTAAACTCTTAAGTTTAGAATTTAAGTTCTAGGGTTGGAGTTTGTGGGTTAATAATTTAGAATTTATGGTTTTTATATATTATTAATAATATAAATATATTATTTTTATAAATATTTTGGGGTTTTTAAAAATAATATATTTATATTTTTAATAATATATAAAAATAATATTGTTTTATTTATATACATATATGCAAATAGTATATATTTATATATTTATATGTTAATATTATTTATTTCATAAAATAATTTGAATTAATATGAAGTAGTTTAAGATATATAATATTTGTGCTAAAATATTACATAATGTTATGTTGGTTTAATGGTTAAGGCTTAGCTTTACCTCTTAAAAGTCTTAAGTTCAAACTACCCTAAGTGCATGGTTCTATTTTTTCCTCCAACAAAACGACGCCGTTTTGGGTCAAATTAGGCTTCAAAACAGCCGCACCTAAACGACGCCGTTTTGACTTAACAATTAACAGTGAAATGGCATTTTCGACTCAAATTTTAAAGTTCAGTGCTAGTTTTGAAGAGTTTTAAAGTTCGGTGGTATTTACGACTCAAGAGCTATAGTTTAGTGGTATTCGGTGTAGTTAACCTTTTTTTAAACTCGGTTGTGGAATTAAAGAACTCCATATATGAAGCAAATCTTTTCTAGATGGAAGTGTTGAAAAATATGGTTATTTGATAACTTTAAAGCATATTTTTAATGAGTAAAGATAAAGATTCGAATAATTTCAGGAACCGAATATGAGAAGATTAAAACACATAAAGTAAGAAAAGTAGAGAAAAAGATGCAGATGGACCAGGAACCCTGGCCAGTGGTGGATGTAGGTTAATGATTGGGTGGACATGGGTCCACCTGAACTTTTTAAAGTTTACACATTTGATTTTTTTTAATTTTTATGAATTAGTGCTTAGATTTTTTTTTAATTTTAAAATTTTATATGTATTCATTTTAGAAAATATTTTTAGATCCGACAGTGATCCTAGCCAGTGTTAACCTGATCTAGCTTTACAACTTGGGTTGACACAACAAATGAAGATGGCTTGGGAATATATGCATGGAATGGACACCCTTGACTCCAAGATGGATGGTGTTTGGGATGGGTGAACCTTTTGTGGAAGATTACACCTCTTTGTCCTAGGTTTACAAATTGCAAAAAAAAGTACTTTACCTAACATTGGAATCTTCAAATTCATTTTACTTATCGCATTCGAGTGTTTGAATATATATGTTTTCATTATTCAAATATTTTAATTTAAACTCGAAATTTAATTCATTTGGTTTATATAATCACCTTTAAAAGTTAGCATTCATCTAATTATTTTAAACTTCAAATTCAAATCTAATGTAATTCTCGTACTTTTAAAGTTTGTAATAAACCCTAACATTAAAACGAGTTAATTTTCGTTACCTAAACTTGTCATAACCTTAGGTGAGACATAATTACATGCAATGTCGTAGATTTTTATGATCTGTCTTATTGCATTATTATTTGAATTTCTTTTCAAATTTTAGCTGCCATTGATCTAATATTCGGCTAACATGAAGCACGGTATATATTTCTTTCTGCAACTATGCATGAAATGGGTATGATCACCCTTTTATGATTTGGTTCCTCAATGTGATTAATATCAGAGAAGAGAGATCATGTAAAAGGAAAAATTCTAGAACCACACTCACATTATTCCTCATGTATAAATTATAAAAATTCTCTGTCTCTTTTCGGTATTTTCTTTATGTTTTAACACTAAAAAAAATTAAATTTTAAACCATAACGGTTAAATTCTAAGCCTCACTTTAAATCTCTCTGCAATTTTTCTATCTTTTACAGTTTGCTTCCACCAATTTTTAAATGGCCAATTTACTCCTTCTTGGCCAACATTGATAGATTGATCCACTCAACAATACCCCTAAATTTCAAACCTTAAACTCTAAAAAATATACCATACCCTAATTCCTTAAACCCAAGAACAGAGCTAGGATCAAACATTGAGAGGGACAAAGGTCTATTAAACCTTTAAATCTAAAAATTAGAAGGAGCAAATGCTTTATTTTACTAGTGTTTAAACGAAGAGAGACCTCAAATACAATAATACCAACAACAAAAATTAAAAGGGGATAAACATGACTCCGTCCCTGCTTAAACCTTAATCTTAAACTTATTTTTAGTGTTGAAACATAAAGAATACCGAAAAGAAAAGAAAAAGAACTTCTATTCATTTTTTTACGCAGGATTTCACAAAAAAAAATTGACAAATCAAAACCTAGTTAGATTAAAACATATGATCAGTTGATATTTTAAGTAACAAGATACAAATATAACTAAAAAGAATTAAATCGCGGATACAGCCATATATTTATAAAAGAAGATGGGCAAAAATTGAGGGCAAGAACGTCTACTTTAAAATTTTAAAATTTATATATAATTAAAAAAAATTAAAAAAAATTATTTTTATTCTGATATAAAATTATGCATCCATCCCGAATCAAGAGTAATACGAGGATGGCGGCGTCGCTAGTAGTCATGAGCCAACCTTAAAGCTTTTATGTTGTCCCCATGAAAGTTGGAATCATATTCTTTGGCGATGAAAGATGTATCAGATGCAATGAAATTAAATATCATTGCTTTCAACTGAAAGTGGGATAATCTTATCACAACCTATATTTTTATTTTCTATAATTAAAATATTTTATATATTTATCTATACAAATACTAGTTTCTTTCGACACGTGTTCAATTATATTTATTTATATATTTTTATTTTCTATAATTAAAATATTTTATATTAATATGTTGCTTTTTATTTTATAAATTTCAATAGTTTAATTTACAATGAAAGGGTAATTCAAAATCATTATAAAATGTAATTAAATATTTATCAGATTTAACTATTAAATTTTTTTAGTTGTAATATAATACTAAAAATTTGATTTTTCAGTAAATTTTCCTATTTAAAAGAAAATGGTTAACCGTGTGATGCTAATACATCTATTTATAGGGTTAAAAATCTTAATTTGAATGGGTGTAAATTTGTAATATTAGTTAATCAACATTAATCAATATAAAATAATAAGTGTAATTTAATACAAATAGTCAAATACAAAGTCTATTTTAATATTGTGGTTACTTTTATTATTATATAAAAATTGGAAATGTAAATAAATATTAATTATTTAATGTCAGTTTTAATGAACCATAAAAGATATTTTCGTCGATTTAAAAAAAAATTCAAACTCGTATTTTTATGAAGGACAAGTCTACCACGTGCGACGAACACCGACAAACACCACTAATGATGAACACCGCTGAACACTATTAAATTAATCAATAAAGATTTAAAATTTTAAGGACTCGTCATACAATTAATAATTATTTTTAAAAATTCAATTAAATTATTATATATATATATTAAAATTTTTTTAATAAGAGTAAACTATATATTTAGTATCTTACTTATTTTTCTATTTCTATAGAACCATCATTATTAAATATTATTTCATTTGACCATATTTTTTATAAAAAATAATTTAACCCTTAACCCTCAACCTAAAACCCTAAACTATTAAACTTTAAACTCTTAAACCTATACCCTAAACCATATACCATTAAAAATAATTTCACCATCATCGATTCTTCGATTCAATGAATTGTTGAATTCTCCTAAAAAATTCAATTAAATTATTTTTATATATATCAAATTAATTAAACCCAAATCTCATAGAATTAACATTATCATCTTATTTGAGATGAAGAAAAGTCGTTAATAAAGAAAAGTCGCACCAGTTTTGATTGTTTTCTAGAGATTTTTTATTTGTTTGTTTGATTGGTTAGCTTCTATTTTGCGGCGATACATTAATAAAGAAAAGTCGTTAACCATTCAGATTAAATATGGACTAAATGCTTTCTGATTTTGCTAATGGCTATTGAGTTTAAATATGGCTATTGAATTAATTATGATGGCCTCTTCATCTCAAATAAGATGGTAGTGTTAATTCTTGGAGATTTGAGTTTAATTAATTATGATATATATAAAAAATAATTTAATTGAATTTTAGGAGAATTCAACAATTCATCGAATTGAATTGATGATGGTGAAATTATTTTTAAAGGTATATGGTTTAGGGTATAGGTTTAAGAGTTTAAGGTTTAATAGTTTAGGGTTTTAGGTTGGGGGTTAAGGGTTAAATTATTTTTTTTATAAAGAATATAGTCAAATTGAAATAATATTTAAATAATGAGGGTTCAATAGAAATACAAAAATAAGTGAGGTACTAAATATATAGTTTACCCTTATTAAAAAAATAAAATTTTAATATATATACAAATTAATTTAATTGAATTTTTAAAAATAATTATTAATTGTATGATGGGTTCTTAAAATTTTAAATCTTTATTAATTAATTTAATAATGTCCAGTGGTGTTTATCATTAGTGGTGTTCGTCGGTATTCGTCGCACGTTGTAGAATTTTTCTTTTATAAATACTAGTATAAATTATTCTTTATTGAAAGTAAAAGAGCAAATGGTGGAGAGTTTTTGAATAATTTTTTAGTTTAACCATTGGTTTTTGACCCGCTAATTAATTAATTCAGATCGAGTTTTACAGAAGTTCACTGTGGGTGTGACTTTTCCAGCCTATTTTTTTTTTCTTTTCACAATATCAGAATTCGAACTCCTAAACTTATTTGAGAGATCTAGTGCTAACTGTTTGGGTAGATGTTGCTGTCAGCCAATGAAAGGTAAAAGAATAACGCAAAGGGAAACGATACGCTTGAAGCTCATAAAAAATAAACATGAACAATCTCTAAACAAGGCAATGTTCTTGTAAACTGAATTTATGAAATGCTCAAAAAGCATCCAAATAATATTTTATGCTAAAAGGGAAGGGAACCCATTTTTTGTGGCTTTGGGTAGAGAAGAACAAATAAAGGAGAATTATTCTATACATTCAGTAAAATTTTTTAAAAAAAATCACGAGCATAGTTACACGGGTAACACTTAGTATTTAAAGTTTAGTGTTTATGATTTAGAGATTGTGGTTTTAAAACTTAAATTTTAAATTTTAGAGTTTAGTGATTATTGATTATGATTTATAGATTATAAGTATTTAAAATTTGGAATTATATTTAATACGTCCGTGAGGAAATAAATTTTTTTACAATCGCCTTAGTTTTAGGGTTTAGTGATTACAATCGCCTTAGTTTTAGGGTTTAGTGATTATGATAGCGAAAACAAAAAAAAATTGCACGTATCTTAGTTTTAGGGTTTAGGGATTTAGTTTATGACTGATATAGAATTTAGGGTTTATGTTTTAGGGTAATATGGTTAGAGATTTAGGCTTTAACCAATATGTTTAGGTTGGTTTAGAATCTAGGGGTTACGTTTAGAATTTAGTGTTTAGGCTTAATATTTAGAGTTTAGGGTAATATGGTTAAAGATTTAGGCTTTAACATACAAATCCTGAATTTTAACCCAAAACTCTAAATTTTAACCCTAAACTCTGAATTCTAACACAAGTTATAAATTTTAAACCCTTACACTCTAAAACTAAAGTATTTGTGAAATTTTTTTGTTACCACTACCGGTGTATGAAATAAATACCCTTAAATTTTAGGGTTTAGGGCATGTCATAGAATTTAAACACTTCTTGTGAAATTAAAACTTTTCGCTATTGCCTATTAGTGTATCGTATATTAACTCATAAATAAAGAGTAAAGTTTTTTTTAGATATGTTGTGTAAAAAATTACACAAGCATGCATATGTACTCTTTAAAAACTAAAATCTAAATTTTTAATTTAAACCTTTAAATTTTAAACTCTAAAATCTAAAAAAACACTAATTTTTTTCGATTAAAAAGGAAAAGCGTCTAACACATGCCTCGTTAAAAAACCTCCTTAAACCTAATGGAGAAAAAAGAGTGCATGCGTTAGAGCTACAAGAAATAACGACGATATCACATTACAAAACAAAACACGACAAAGAAAGCACAACCAACCATCAACCTATACCAACCGGTTGATAATCCGGTCCATGATACTTATCCGCCTCAAGCAAAGTTTTTACCGCCTCCGGTGGAGTCTCCTACAACCTTGTGCCAATCGTATCCTCCCGTATATCCTTCGCCAACCCTTGAAACTTAAACTAAATAACAAAAAATTATGTAATCTAACAAATAACATACGTATTAAATAATTTTTTATAAATAAATCCACCCTAAAAATTTAAAAGTTAAAAAATAAAAATTCTTGACTTGAGAATATAACGTATTGCCAATAGTTTGAGTTTAGATTCTTAGATTCTAATTCTTTGGGAATCTTTTTCTTAGCTTTTATTTTTCCTCCCCCACGAGGGAATAGCATTCCGTGGTCATTTCTCACTTTCTACTTCGGCCAATTACGGTTACATACGTGTTTTTTTCGTTGTCTTGTATTTCTAAATAACATATTAAATTGTGAGTCAAATTAAATTTTTTAAAATTTAATATAATTTTTCAAAGAAATAAGTTATTAATATTTTCTAAAAATTTGAATAGCTTAATGCAAAATTCCTAGATTTTTTTTTTTTTTTGGGGGGGGCACTCTTATTATGTTCGAATTTAGTCCCTACATTTTTGTTTATATAATTTAATATTTTTATTATTCTATTAGTTAGTTTAAATAGTTAACAGTGTTATCTTCCCCTTAATTACATACAGTTCAACTCGCCATACAAAAAAATCTATGTAAATATTTTAACCATATCAATTATTAGTATTAACTATTTAGATTAATTAATGACACTATAAACATAGAAGACTAAACTATGTCAATTTAAAAGTATAAGAATTAAGTTTCAAATTTAAGTATAACAAAAGGGCCAAAACTATGATTTAACCTAAGTATCGGGAATACGTGTCATCTAATTCTAAACCTATTTTGACATCGTAAATTATTTTACATTACATTATAATTATTGAGATTATAAATGTAACAAATTGTATTGGGACGAATTTTATTAAATATCAATAGCGTGTCGTGCTTATGTTCGAACAAACCCTAGACATAATACTCATAGCAAGTGGTGGGGTGTTTTCTCTTTTTGTAGCTTCATCTCTCGCGTCTTGATAAAAAAAAATCATATTACCACATAATTATAAAAAAGAAAATAAGAATACGAGTACATGGAAGAATAAATATCAATGTTCTCAATTTTTTAAGCGAAAGAACTTGTTTAGAGATATCACAAGGTAGTAACAATTTATATAATAGTATACAAAGGTTAATTAATTTTTCTGTCACAGTCGTATTTTTGATCATATCATATTTATTATGATTGTAAATGTAACGAATATAATCTTTATAGATTACAAAATTATTGAAAACGAAAAGAACCAAAAAAAAATTATATTCATTTTGACAACTTGAGGGTACTTTTTCACATGTACTAATGTTGAAAATGATCATGAAATAAAGTACTAGCAAGTAGGCTAAGGTATATGTACTTTTGAAACATTAAATTTGAAGTACAAATTTTTTGTCTAAGCTAAATTACTTTTGCCCGTCCACATAATACACTGATAAATGGGAAATTATATGTACAATACTAAAAAGAATTATCATGTTTTAGATTCTATATCACATGTTCTATCCATGGTTAGATGTCACTGTTCATAGTCAATTTAGTCATAAAAAAGCACCCATCAAATTTATCATTTTATTTATTCTTTCATTATTCGAACATAAATATCATATCTTTATAAGTATTTTAGGTATGTTCGTTAATTTGTTTTTTAGAAATAATGTCAAAAAATGCCTCTAACATTTGACCAGATGGTTATTTTGACCTAGGTTTTTTTGAAGTCATTTTAACCCTCAACGTTTCATTTTGAGCCGAAAATAGCTCTTCTGTAGATGAAAATTGTTAGTCAACTGATGATAAACAGCTTGAAATGACTTGACAAAATGACACATCATCAGAAAAAATAAATTTATTTTTTGACTGGTGTGTCATTCTATAAAGGCAGCACATTTGTCTATATGGCACTGCTGTATCAGCATGTACTGCCATGTAAGTTTGTCACGCCATTTCAAATCATTTAATATTAATTGACTTACAATTTTCATCCATAAAAATATTATTTTGACTCAAAATAAAATAATAAAAATTAAAATACTTAAAAAAAAATAAAAACTTAAATAAGAACATCTTTTAACATTATGCCTTAGTTTAGTCTATTATTACAACTTTTAAAAGACTTTAATAACATCGGTGTCAGTCGATCTTATATGAAAAATTAAATTTCGAAAAGTGAGTTCATTTATATATGAAGCAAAGCCTCTCTTGCAAATATATTCCAATCCCACATTGCCAGCAAACTATTTAGGGATTCTTCTTTAATACTTTTGTGAAAAGGCACAAAGCATTGATATTAGATTCTCTCAAACTGCATATTATACACATACATCGAAGATTGTATAAATATTTTTACACAGCTTATATATAATTCTCTTACGTAAAACTTGAAAGTTTTATGTTTTTTTGGACTGTTAAATGAATGTAAATGGATGGATGAGATTAACAGTAGAAAATGTAAAGATCATCGCTCGCATATTGTCACGTTTGATGGGTCATTAATCTCACATCGGGAAAAAAATGGAGTTCTTGAGATATATAAACGGTGACACTACACATACTACCAAACATGTCTTTTAGGAAGATATATTCCAGAATCTAATTAGAAGACAATATACAAGGAAGTTCACCCTAAAATCTAAAACATAAATTCCTAACTCTAAATCCTAAGCCACGGCCTAAATCTATAAACCTTAAAATTGAAAAGTTTATATATATATATATATATATATATATATATATATATATTCATCAACAAATTTTTATTTCTTGGTTCATATGATTTGACACAGATTTGGTCTCTGATAACTTAATTTTATGAATTTATTCTGCATTAACTCTTGATCACGAAGATATTATTCTTTAGCAATATAGCATAAGCATCAGGGACTTGCAGTTGATACACTGTTTAGCTTGCCAACTGCAATCACTATGTTACTCGAATTCGAGTGTTAGTTTTAAATACGAGTATGTTCAAATCTTTTCCGAGATATTGGAAGATCATTCATTGTATCTCCATACTGGTATACATTAGATACGAGTGTCGGGTACGAGTACTTCAAGGAAAAATAACAAGTTGGACTGCAAGATTCATGCAGGAAGAGAAGAGAAAGGGTGAACTTGCATGAGTTCTTAGATACATTCATTCAAGTAACTTATATATATTATAGGAAGTCTTTTCTGATGGGGTTAATTAAGATAAGAAAGTTGATCAAATAGAGAAAAAAAGAGCGTATAGATTCATACAAGAGAATCATGGAAAGGACACAAAAGGCACAAAGTTGTCATCTGCAGGCCATGGAATTATCACAATTTATTTCAACAAAATGCAAGTATGGAAGCAAGTACAATCACCTTATTTTAATAATTTCATTCTTTTCATAGGCTTCCAATACTGCTCGGGATTCGACGATAAGAGGGCCGGCTGTCTTATGCCTATTGCAGACCGCAAAAGGTCCTCGAACGCGGTCATCAAATACGAGCTGTATGCATCCGATACTAGATATATGTTTAAGGAGTTGTAAAGGGGGCCTGAATAAGTACCAAACTTACTGAAGGAGACAAAAGGGAATGTGTTCCAATATTCCATTCCTTGCCTTCAAGACAATCTTCCTTGAAATTCAGACCATGGAGGCTCTCATAGTGGATTCCCAACTCTTATATCTTGGAATATGATTCTTCGCCTTTGTCAGTAGGGACGAATACGAATACGAATTGTCGAAATATATATACATGTACATATGTATACGTATGTATGTGCATTGCACTCTCTTAGAATGGAAAGTAGACTTTGTTTGGCCCACATTTTTAACAAAGTAGAAGGGGCAATGTCTCTGTTTCAATCACTGTGAATATTGGATTCGGTCCGGTTTTTCCATCAGTTGTGTTGTGTGTTGTGTCCCAGATTCTATGCCTTCTAAAAGCACTACTCATTAGCCTCCTTTGTGTGTTGCTTTATAAAAGCCCTGCTTGGGGGTCATCTTTGGCTTGTGAGAACTGGTTATAAGCAAGAGTAGCCTGTGGAAAACTCGAGGAAGATCGATAATCGAAGCGGCTGGATCAGGTATAAAAACGAGGCCGTATACCGAGCATGTCTAGTTAGTTGTGTTGGTTCAACAAGAAGGTTAAACTTACATGTTTGAGTACTTTTTGGAGACAGAAAACATGTTCCAACATCAAGGGAAGAGCATGCACCCTGAGAGACATTTGTTCCTGCAAGGAGGGAATGGCCCTGGAGATTCTGGTCTCGTTCTTTCAACCGATGCCAAGCCAAGACTCAAGTGGACTCCCGATCTTCATGAACGGTTCATCGAAGCAGTCCATCAGCTCGGAGGCGCCGATAGTAAGTACACAAAAGTTGAACAAATCCATGCATAAACTGCCTTATGTTAGGCCAATACAAATGAATATGCTTTCTTTTCTTATGTTGCAGAGGCTACTCCTAAAACAGTAATGAAACTGATGGGGATTCCCGGCCTTACCTTATACCATCTCAAGAGTCATCTTCAGGTAACTTATCCACATCGTGAACCGACTTAATTAAGCATCGGATTCACGGTACAGTCGTGTTATTTTATGTTTTATAAGGGCTAATTAGATCTCTTCTTTTGGCTGCAGAAATATAGACTCAGTAAAAATCTCCATGGACAAGCTAATAATGGCAGTAACAAGATAGGTAAGATAACAGTGTTCCCCTTTTTAATCCTACAAAGTTGAGAGCTTTCGTTTTGATGATCGAAAATTTTAACTCGATGGATGTAGGTCCAGTTGCGATAGCCGGAGATAGAAAGTCTGAAACAAATGGAACTCACATGAATAACTTAAGTATTGGACCTCAAACAAACAAGTAAGATGATTAATGATTTTTCATATATAGATTTTGCATCCATTCATATGTTTTTTTATGTATTGATTTCGATGTTCATGACCTGCAGAGGCTTACAAATTAGCGAAGCGCTGCAAATGCAAATCGAAGTGCAGAGAAGGCTACATGAACAGCTTGAGGTACGTTAACATACCTCTGAACATGAATGTTTAGGTAATTTAGTTATGCCACGGTCTGATAAGTTCAATATCGAACCAGGTGCAGCGACGTTTACAGCTTCGTATAGAGGCTCAAGGGAAATACTTACAGGCAGTGCTGGAGAAAGCTCAAGAGACACTTGGAAGACAAGATTCGGGTAACATGGGACTCGAAGCAGCCAAAGTTCAGTTATCTGAACTGGTGTCCAAAGTGTCCAACCAATGCCTGAATTCCGCATTTTCGGATATGAAAGACTTGCAAGGCCTATGCCTAACACAAGCGACTCCACCTACCGATTGTTCGATCGATAGTTGCTTGACTTCATGTGATGGATCTCAGAAAGAGCAAGAAATACACAACACTGGGATTTGTTTAAGAACATACAACAACAGCACTTCATTAGTACCGGAAGATCGATTGCTACCGCAAACCGAGCTCAAATCGTTTAACAACATCAAAATAGGCAATGATGCGGAACGAAGAACGTTTTTCGCAGATAGAAGCACCAGTGATTTATCCATGAGCGTAGGATTACAAGGCGAAAAAGGGCATCCCAACAACAATAGCAGTAGACTGCCTTATTTTGCAACAAAGCTGGACTTAAATGTACATGAAGACAATGATGCTGCTTCAAGCTGCAAACAGTTTGATTTGAATGGCCTGAGCTGGAACTGAAAAGGGTTGGTCTCGGTTGATCTTCGTAGCTAGAGAAACCGGAAGCGATCGGAGTTCATCGGAAAGGGAGACTCGGAGAAGAAAATGCTGCTCTTTCTGATTCATGAAAAACCAAAAATCAATTCAATCTTTAATTAAAGTTTGCAGCTAAAAAGAGTATATTTTGGTACTTGCAACTACATATAACAGTAGATATTTAGCAGCTAATCACTGTGTTTTTCATGTCTCTGTTTTAAGACCAAGAAAAAGGCTGATGGATATGCAGGAAAACATGGATTGATCTGATTATAGCATTAGTGTTAAAGTGCTCAAAGACTTTGCTTTCATTTGTACATCAGAACTTTTTAATTTTAACATGCTAATATATCAGTCACCGTTGTTGGTGAAATTGTTCATTTTAGTCACCCGTTAAACCCCTAATGATGTTGATAGTAACTTCTCCAATTGGTCATCCAATTTTTAGATACTTTCGTTTTGATCACCAATAGTATCTAATCATTAAATTCCTAACAGAAGTTGACATAATCTTTGATAAAATAAAATCAACTTTGATCCATGGTAGTTAAAGGCACTTTCACCTCTCTTCAACCTCTCATCACCTCCTTCCCAACCAATGTGGGAGGGACATATGATTAAATTAAAATCATCTGTCTCTTTTCGGTGCCAACACTAAAAATATTAAAAAATTAAATTCCAAGGCAGAGAATTTCAATCTCATATGATTTTATGTTTCAGGTGCAAACTTTTATACTTAATAAAATTGTATAGTAATTTAAAAACCCATAAAGTGCGGGATTATATTATATAAATGCAAAGAAATTTGCTAAAATATATGAGAATTTGAAGTTTTTAAATAACTCAATTGAGTGTTCTCTTTGGCTAGGGACTTACTTATTTTTTAGGGTTTTTTACTATATAAGCTGATAAATAAAAATAAAATAAGAAACTATTTTGGGCTTATATATAAGACCAGCCCATCTTTATTATTCTTTTTCCTTTTTCCATAGTTAAACGATGTCGTATGGGTGTCCCTCCACTGCTCACTCCCGATATGCCATCGTCTTCTCCTCTACCAAATTTAAGATGTCCTAAAAAGATCGAAACTCACTGAGTCACGCCAATCGCCAACTCCACACTTAAAATTGAAAAATAAATCACAGCTAGGGCTTTTCTATTCTACCGATTGGATGACAAGTTCTCTATAACTCGCTTAGAAACATTCCGGTTCCACAATGGGAGCGAGTCGCAAGCTTCAAGGAGAAATCGATCGTGTACTGAAGAAGGTTCAGGAAGGCGTTGATGTCTTCGATAGCATCTGGAACAAGGTTAACTTAAATTTTCATCAATGCAAATATGTCTTTTTTCTTTCCTTTTTCTCTGTTTGGCTCCGGTCGAAATGCTGGAAAGTAGAACTTAAATGATAGTCGAACTTTAGTTACTGTGAAATGGAAGCGAGCATTGTTGTAACTATAGCCTCACTCCCTTTTGAAGTGTTCTTTGAAATATTTTAAATTTGCCTCATTAATATTTTAGTTTGGTGTTAAAGAATCGAACGATGTTTTTAGTTACACTCATTAGTTTATCTACAGTGAAAAACTGCAAATTGAATTGTGAGTATTTTTTGGGATTGTATGTTGTGTTAGGTTTATGATACAGATAATGCGAATCAGAAGGAGAAGTTTGAGGCAGACTTGAAGAAGGAAATCAAGAAGCTGCAAAGGTATAGGGACCAGATCAAGACATGGATTCAATCGAGTGAAATCAAGGATAAGAAAGTCAGTTTCTGGTCTCACTTGTCTCTTTTAAATGATTTTGTGCATTGTTTATTTGATTCAGTATGTTTTCATCTAATAATTCTTTAGTTGTGGTTGCATTTTTTTTAGTTCTTACTGTTTTCAAACAGTATTTGTGTGGTGTTGTATCGGAAACTGATGGTTATTGTTTCTTGCTGTTGATATTTGTCAATATAGGTTAGTGCCTCTTATGAGCAGGCCTTGGTTGATGCTCGGAAACAAATTGAGCGTGAAATGGAAAGATTTAAGATCTGTGAGAAAGAGACTAAGACAAAAGCATTCTCTAAAGAAGGCTTGGGCCAACAGCCTAAAACTGTAAGCATCTTTCATAACTCTTCATTGTTCTATTACCTATTAATGAATGTTAACAACAACAATAGGAACCAAGTCTTTTGATCGTATATGGAGTCCGCTTTATGACTTTATATTGTGTCGTTGCCCTCATATCGTACCTGTCTGTTCGTGAACTAAAATAGAAATGAAGTGGCTCATTCTGGGCTTAAGTAGAGTACGAGCCTCTAACTGGTCTAATTGAATACTTGACCTCGGTTTATGTTTGAGATATGCGACCATCTAGTCAAACATAGTTGTGGGCTTTTGTTGGTAGTAGTTAGTACAATGGACAAGACTGATCTTTTTTCTTTCATCTAATTCTTTCTTGCATCTTCCTTGCTAGTTTATAATATAATTCTTTTCATCTTGAAATCTTCTACCTTACTGTATAGAATTAACATTGATTGGAAGCATGTAGTCTCGATATTGTCCATTTGTTTGATCATCTGTGACTGTGATGCATCAATTTCATTGTAGGACCCAAAGGAGAAGGCTAAATCAGAGACAAGGGATTGGTTGAACAATGTGGTATGAAATCTAACCTTTCAACCCCTTTTTCTTGCTCCTGTCTTAAATGGCTGCAACCGCTGTACACTGCAAGTTTTGGTTATTCTCGTAATATCTTTTCTGTGTATTTAAAAATATATACGTCATTTTTAACTTCTGCTGGTTTTGAACTTCTTTCTGTATATAATGTTCTTTTGGCATAATTATTACATTTTCAGTTACGCTTAGTGATGCATTGAAACTAGTATGTAACATAAACTGTTTCCCTGAGTAGGTTGGAGAGTTAGAATCCCAGATCGATAGTTTTGAAGCTGAGATTGAGGGGCTGTCTGTGAGGAAAGGAAAGACAAAACCACCTAGACTGGTAAAGTGGAAAGAGAAAATACATTTTGAGACTACATGCTTTGTTTTGATGTTTCCTTTTGTTGTTGTTTTCCCTTCAGACACACTTGGAGACATCAATTTCACGACACAAAGCTCATATAATGAAATTAGAATTGATTTTGAGATTATTGGACAACGATGAATTGAGTACAGAGCAGGTCAATGATGTGAAGGACTTCTTGGATGATTATGTGGAGCGCAATCAGGTTTTGTTCTATGATAAATTTTCCCTTTAATGCAGTTTTGGGGTGTTAAAAGGATCCTCCATTTATCTTTAAATCGCTTGTTTTTATCATAATAACATCATCAAAATATTTCATGGGTTGACTGCTACACATATTTATTCTAGTTATTTTTGCAGGAAGACTTTGATGAATTTAGTGATGTGGATGAGCTCTACAGCTCATTATCTTTAGATAATTTGGATTCTCTTGAAGATCTAGTTGCTATTGGCCCCCTTTCCAAGGTAAACATTTTTTTCCCATTTTGGATCTGCTTGAAAGTTCTAGTACCATGCCTTAGAAAGCCCAATTCAAATCAGTTTTCTCTTGTGACGTAAAAAAGGCTTTTATCTTGTATAATGGTGTTCACCGATTTCAACATATCAAATGGGTTCCTAAATTTAAATGATATTTAAACAGAAACTAATGAAATGGCTTCTTTCATGGAACATAACTTGGAAAGGAAATTTTATTGTTTGTCAGGCTGCACCAGTTCTTGGATTGAAGCCGCCTTTGGCATCATCAGCATCTCATGTGCCTGTAGGTGTTCTCTTCTCTCTGTCGTTTAGATATTTAATGATGCGATGTATAAAGATGTGCTGGTTGTGCTGTATTTGTTGCTTCATTATTAGTTTATGGTTTGATGCTCACATTGATGTATAAGGAACGATAATATTTCAATATAATAAGCAGGTTAGTTCCTCCCAGGAGCATGCTGAAGATACAGCTTCCCAGGATAGTAATTCTGATATAGCAAGGACTCCACCTTTGAAAAGTATTGCAATTAATTCTTCTGTTGCAGCAACACCAACTGGGAGCCATGTGAACCTTGCTCCATTGAATCTTTCATCTCATAGTTTGTCTGGTGCTTCGACATCTCCGATTGCTCTTCCGGGTTCAAATTCTTCTCGAAGTGTTTTGGAAAGCACAGGCACAACCAATCCTTCATCTCCTGTAAATTTGCCAAATGCTACAAAAGAAGAAGATATTGCAAGCTTCCCTGGTCGTAGGCCATCTCCATCTCTTGCCGATGCTGGAGTACGAGGCATCGGTAGAGGAGGCATCTCAAGTGTGCCTTCATCTAGTATTCCCCTTGTTTCTGGAAGTGTGGCTTCTGGCAATGGAGTTGGTGCGGTCCCTTCAATCTCTGACATGGCAAAAAGAAATATTTTGGGGGCTGATGAGAGGCTTGGGAATAGTAGCATGGGGCAACCATTGGTCTCCCCTCTTAGTAACAGAATGATCTTGCCTCTGCCAGCCAAGGCTAATGATGGAAGTGCATCTGTTGATTCCAGTAATCTAAGTGAGTCTGCTGGAATACCTGGCAGAGTTTTTTCCCCTTCAACGGTTTCTGGTATGCAATGGAGGCCTGGAAGCTCCTTTCAGAATCAAAATGAACTGGTATGGTAGTCCATCATGTGTCTGCACCCATGCTCTACATTTGTCATGTGTGGCATAGTAGCTAATGCATTCTTATGTTCAGGGGCAGTTTCGTGGAAGAACTGAGATAGCACCTGATATAAGGGAAAAATACTTGCAACGGCTCCAACAAGTGCAGCAACAAGGCCATAGCAACCTGCTTCTTGCTGGAGGAAATCTTAAGCAGTTTTCTGCACAACAAAACCCGGTCATGCAGCAGGTTCTTTTTCTTGGATGAATTCCTCTTCTCTGATCCAAATTGTTCAACAGTTCAACTTATTACAAACAAAGTTTGATACAAATCTAGGTTGCTGTTGTTTGTTCATAATTTCATATTAGACAAGAATGATGTATCTGTGCACTCCAAATTGGTGGGAACTTTGGGTTAGCTTTCTCTCTTGAAAGAAAACTGTAAATAATCTTTTATGATCTTATTCTTGCAGTTCAATCCTCAAAGCTCATCGCTTTCTATCCAACCGGGTCTAGGGCTTGGTGCTCAAACACCTGGTCT
This sequence comes from Hibiscus tridactylites, assembly GCA_958450335.1. Taxonomy (NCBI): domain Eukaryota; kingdom Viridiplantae; phylum Streptophyta; class Magnoliopsida; order Malvales; family Malvaceae; genus Hibiscus; species Hibiscus tridactylites. The sequence goes on from OY288267.1 coordinate 16,629,164, forward strand.
TAATAGCGTAACATCTGCCAGCTTACAGTCTAGTCAGCAGGCATTGGCAACTATTGTTCCAAAGGATGCTGGTAACATTCAGCTTGCTTAATTTTCTTCTTGTACCTTATTCTTTATGAAGGGTGATCTTTGAGGGATGTCTTATCATTGTATATAGATTAGAAGGTTCCCCAATTACGAACCTCTTCCCCGTCTTGTTTCTCTATCTCTATTCTTCTTTTTTTTCTTTTCTATGGCACCTTTGGTTTCACAGTAAATCCAGTTCTTTTCAGAAAACAATTTCCAAGGGAAGCTTTTTGAAGGAGAATAACTTCTGTTTTTCCTAAAACAAAATGTTTTATAGAGCAATTGGTGGAATATCATTTCAAACATTGGAATTGAAAAAGCTATCATTAGAATACTTGTTACCAGAGTAGTTTACACACAGTGGGTGTAGCTGTTATTTGAGTAGTCACGACTCATGGAGGAAAATGGCATATTACTTTAATGTTGTTTGCGGAGTGTTTATTGTTCTTTTGCTATGTCTTGACCAGAGACTTAATTCAACCTGCCACTATACTTATGTGTTTTGAATAAGAACTTAATCTACATGCAGATGTTGGCAATGTGAAAGTTGAGGAACAACAACCACAGAATTTACCTGAGGAATCAAGTTCTGAAGCTGTTCCGACTTCTGGGCTTGCCAAGAATCTCATGAAAGAGGATGATTTGAATGCTCCATATGCAATTGATTCTACTGTATGTTAAATACTTCTTAATGTTGTGTGGTACTGTTTCTGTGATCATTTTCTATCTGTTAGAATCATTTAGGTTTTATATCAGTTAGTCGATAATGTCTTTCTTCTACATGTCTTTGATTTGCAAAACTACATGATCACGGGCTTAGATTAAAGTAAAAAAGATGCGTGGGATGAATTATGTAATAGTTTCATTTTCTTTAGCTTTAAAAAATGTTTGTTTTCAAGATATAGTGTGGTTTTAAGGAACGTTTGCTGCAAACGCTGTTAGTTATCAGTATGACATAATTGGTCTGTCACTGGTTTTTTGCTGCAGACTGCTGTATCGGGCTCTTTGGCAGAACCTGCTCAAGTTATTAGGGATATTGATCTATCTCCTGGGCAACCCTTACAGTCTAACCAGTCTTCTAGTGGTCTTGGTGTTATTGGCCGGAGAAGTGTTTCTGATTTCGGTGCCATTGGTGACAACCTCAGTGGCTCCATGAATACTGGAGGAATGCATGATCAATTATACAATTTGCAGATGCTTGAGTCTGCTTACTATAAAATACCCCAACCTAAAGACTCGGAACGTGCTAGGAGCTACACTCCGGTATGGGATTTCCACTAATCTTCGTTTTTTTTTTAAAAGACAACAAATGTGTAGGTTCAAATAATTGTGATTTGCCTGTACTCTGCAGAAGCACCCTGCGGCAACGCCTGCTAGCTACCCTCAAGTTCAGGCACCCATTGTGAATAATCCTGCCTTCTGGGAGCGCTTAAGCATCGACGGATATGGCACCGGCACCGATACACTTTTCTTTGCATTTTACTATCAACAGGTAAATAGGTTATTCACTTGCGCTTTCTCTCTCTCTGTGTTTCGTGCAATAATGATCTCTGCCACGTACAATTTTGTGTAGAATACTTACCAACAATATCTGGCTGCAAAGGAGCTGAAGAAGCAATCGTGGAGATACCACAGAAAATACAACACGTGGTTTCAGAGGCACGAGGAACCAAAAATCGCCACCGATGAATTTGAACAGGGAACCTATGTATACTTTGATTTTCACATAGCAAATGATGACCATCAACACGGATGGTAAGTTGCCCCAGAATTATAAACTTTTCAATTATATACCTTCCCGGTCGAATCACATTTTCAGTTAAACTCTTACGATTATGCCAACTTGTTATTCTTAAAAGATGCTGTGATGTTATTCAGGTGTCAGAGAATTAAGACCGAGTTCACATTCGAGTATAACTATCTCGAAGACGAACTTATGGTATAACAGTAATCTGCGGAATTTTGCTGACACGTAATGTAAGTTCTATATTCTGCCACCCACCCAAATTTCATTGAACTGTTTAGAAAGGCCTTATGGCAGAGATGAGACCAGATAATCTTAAGCTTTGGTTTGAATAATCATTTTCCAGTTATGCCTTTTCCATTCATTTTTGATCCATCGAGTTGGTGTCGAGTTAATTTGGATACTAAATTCAGTCAGGAAGTTTTTAATAGTATAAGTAGATGATAATGTTTAATGTTATTACTGTTAATTATATTAAGTAGTCTTAACAATTATCCTAATTTCTCTCTCTTTTTATTATACCTTAATTTGATTTTTAAGGCAACTTTTATACCAAAAAAAGAAAGAAATACAAATTTAAGTCACGTTTAAATTTATTTTAATTAAATATTGCCTTTTTTCAAAGATTGACCAGCCTCTTTCGATATATAATGAGAAAACTATAATTTAGAAAACTCAATACAGCAGAGATTTTCAATTGGTTTCATTAGAATTTTTTTATTAAATAATTGAATAAATATTAAATAGGTTAAATGATTAATATGTTTTCAAGAGACTAAAAGTTTAAATTTCATAATTTACAGTCTTAACATTCTAATTCAGTTAAGATAGTATCTTGCCATTCAAAAAAAATGTATAATATCTAAGTACGGTTTTAAATTTAAATAAGATTATGTATATTTGCATGTTAAGTTGTTCGAATATGTGAAATAACATCATCTTTTACTACTGAGATCATTCAATTAGATCTCACCACTAATTAATTGTTATTTTTTATTAAATTGATATTTTTAATTTTTCAATCATGATTAAGAAATTTATAGTTGCCCTAATTTAGTCAAATTAATTTTAATTTGGTGGGGTGGCCTCGTAACTTGTTGTCTAAGCATTACCAAAGTGAAAGTAACTTTCTATCTTAGACTATTTGAATCATGCTTAGGTTAAATTAATGGAGAAATATAAATAATTTGGTGTTTTGAAAATGAAAAGTAGAAAGGTTGTGGACCTTATTAAATAAAGTAATATAATCTTAAGAAAAATGACCTCAACATGGAAAATGATGTGGAAACACATAATCAACACCCTGACCAACTTATCTATAAACCTTTTTTTGGGTCTAATTGTGATTTCAGTCTTCTTAATGTGTTGGAATTTGAGATTTGATCTTTCTACTTTAGTTTGGAACAATTTAGTCCCTCTACTCTTATATCGATACTAGTAGGTTGAATTGATAATCATGTTAGATATTGCCGTTAACAATGATGGCATGGATTTTCATTTGACACTTACATTTAACATTATAGAGATAAAGGGGTAAATTATGTTATCAGACCTACAGCTAACATTACAAAAAGTAAAGGGGTGAAATTTCAATTTCACCATAATAGAGGGACTAAAATCAAAATTAGATTTTATTTTATTTTTCTTATTTTCTGAAACCCAAAAGCTTGTCAGGGCATGTGGCAAATCCTTAAGGACCCCATAGAAATTGGAAATGAAAAGGTTGAATGATATGTAAAGAGGAGAGGATGACAATGGCATGTGATGGATTATCTTGATACTTTTCTGCCATTTTGGCCTCTGATTTATTGATTTGGATTGCTGGAAAAGGGAAATGCTGGAGGGCAGGCAGGTCCTTTCACTATTATTATTATTATTATTATTATTATTATTATTATTATTATTATTATTATTATTATTATTATTATTATTATTATTATTATTATTATTTCATATGGTGTTATAGATAGAGAGATTTGAGATTTAGTCCTTATACTTTTTAGAATTTTAAAGAATTTTTTAAATAAAATAAAAAATTCTGAAAATATCAAATGACAACGCTGTAATGCGACACGTTGAACTAATTGATCCAAAGAAATTGTTAGATTTAACAGCCAACATTGGTCAAAGGGGTGAATTGATGAAATTTTGGAATATAAGGGCTCAATTGGGTATAAAAAATTTTAGGGACTTAACTAATTCTTTTCTTTAAAAGTTTAAGGGCTTATGATATTATTAAACCAAAAAAAAGGTTAGTATAATAAGTTGATATTGGTGTTTTTAAGAAAAAAAAATATCACCATTTTAACAATATAATTCTGACAGATTAAGATATATAGATGGAATTCCAAATTCGAGCATAGTAAAGGACTAAAATCATGATTTTACTCCATTTGAAATTATTAATTAATTTAATACAAAAATTGATATATATTTTTAAAATATGAAGGGTGACCCAAATGTAACCTTACCCATAATTGAGTGACCTAAGTGTAATCTTTAATAATCGGGTGACTCAAATGTAACCTTATCCATAATTGAGTGACTCAAATGTAACTTTTAATAATTACGTGACCTAAATGTAACCTTACTCATAATTGAATGACCTCCATTATAGCTTATCCCAAATTTATTTATATATATTGGATGATTATTTTATGTTGGTAGTAAAAAAAATTCACAAGCAGGCTTCTAAAATGATCATACGTCTTATTTAAAGGATTTTGAAGACTAACATTTAAAATATAAAAACTCTAAATTTTTAAATATTAAATTCTAAACCTTAAACAGGACACATAGCCATAGGCAGATGACAGATGTATCATGTATGTAGGTTCCTGGTGGGTCACGTGACCCGCCATTATTTTTTGGGTAAATTACAACGAAGGTCACTCAATTATGGGTAATGTTATATTTGGCCCATTCAGTTTTTAAAAGTTACATTTGAATCACTCAAATATAGGTAATGTTACAGTTGAGTCACTCATATATGGATAAAGTTACATTTGAGTCACTCAAATATGGGTAAGATTACATTTGGGTCACCATTCATACTTTAAAAAATATTACTACAAAAATTACATTTGGGTCAATCCTCAAATGCTTGAATTTTTTATAACCTTTGTCTTTGAAACTCGGAAAAACTTTCACGGTATTACATTTATCTCTTTAAGCGTTCTATTTGACAAGAAAAATAATTGATCATGAATTTCTCTACTCATCTCTTTATCAATTCAACTTTTTTGTCACTTTTATCAATTGGGGATTGTTATTATTTTTTCGAGTAGAATTTTTTTTAATAAAACGCATTATGTATGCTTATTTAGTCTATTATAACCAAATTGATTGTCTGAAAAAATTAAAAATCTTAAATCTCTAGATAGAATATATAAGTGAACCAACAAACTTAAATTCTTAAATTCACCAGTGCACAAAGCGATATTAAAAATCCACCCATTACATGAAATAATTTCCTATTTATATTTGTCATAGCCTTTACCCAAAAATTGAATAAATACAACTGCCAATAGGTTGTGCCAACTAACTACCAAACATTAATTCCTCTCCACCAACACTTGAATTGATTTCAACCTCACACTATGAAATGTTCCCCACAACTTTGAATAAATCATTTACCGAAAGAAATTTGAATAAATCAAATGCAACGGACCAATCAACATCATTATCATTTGTAAATGCAATTTGATCCTCCAATGGTGGAAAATAAATCGTTTTAGACTTTTACTCGCATTTTTTTTATTAAATAAAAAATATTAAATTCTCGATACAAAATAAAATAATATGAGCATCTTTGATTATTGGGTCAATTAATAGATCTTTTAGTTGCAATCTTTTGTTTTCAATATAATTATATATATATATATATATAATATTTTAAAAACCGGTCTAAAAATTGAACGATCAAAATTTTTAATTTTTAATTTAATCGGGTAGAGTCACGGTTTAATATTAAACTAACATAAGAAAATCACATCAATTTAAACTTGATAATGATCAAATGATAAAAAGATGTAGGACATTGTTACACCATATAAAACTTTTAAGTTTTACTCCTTTATTTGATTGTTCTGTGAAAATAAATGGATGTTTGAGATTAATATTAAAAAATGATGAGTTTTTATGAAAAAGAAATATTATAATTTCGGTTATCTATTTACATTTTTGCAAAAGTTTTAAAAAAATTGTAAAACTAATAAAAAATCACAATAGTTAAAGATTAGAATATTAATTGACATAGATTCTATAATTTGGAGAATATAAGCTAAAAACGGGGCAAACCATCTTAAAACTAGTTCAATCATTTTTAGCTGGTTTTATTTTTGAACTCTTGATGTTTTATCGGTTTATAACAAATCATTGTTTACATAATAGTATATGTTCGGTTTTTATTTGACAAGGCATACACAATGCTTAAACTCGAATCTCATAAAATAAATATTACTCTCTTTTTCACTAAAATTATTCGTTGAGTTCCAAACCAATCATCTTTTAGGGAAAACTACAAACTTAGTACCTAGCTATGCCCGCGTTACTGTTTTGGTACTCAAACTATTATTTTTAGAAAAAGGCTACCTAACATTATGTTTTTGTTCTGTTTTGGTACACCTTCCGTTAAAAACTAACGGAAATGATGATGTGACTTGGTATAATCATAATTGTAGTCCAAAATACTTATATATATATATATATGATCAATTTAGTCTAAAATCCATCAATTTAAAACACCATCTTAATTTTGGGGAATTTATAATTTTAATCTAAAAATTAAAATAATATTTAAATTGATAGAATCTGAGACTAAATTGATAGATTGTATAAGTTTTTTTACTACAACTGTTATTAACCCAAGCCATGCCACTATTTCTGTTAGTTTTTAACGGTCGGTGTACCACAACAAAACAAAAACATAACGTTAGGTACTATTTTGCCAAAAATAATAGTTGAGGTACTAAAACAATAATACAAGCATAGTTGAAGTACTAAACATGTAGTTTTCCCTTATTTTAGTAGTCTAAAGGTGATTATTAGATAGTATATGTTCATACATATTCTTAACCCTTTGACAATATACACACCTTGCAAACAAAACGATTGAACTCGAATCTTTTAAAATGGATATTATCGACTATTTTACTGTAACATTTTTTGGGTTCCAAAACCTGATGTTTTTAAATTCAATAAGTAATTCTTTATAGTTGTTTATATGAATGAGACAATATAAATAAATAATGAGACTATCATCATCATCTCCTCCTTTTAGATTTTTATATAAATAGACACTATGGAGAAGACATAAATATTATAAGCCATCAATTTGATACTTGTGTGAATAAAAAGTGTATGATATCTAAGTGCCTTTTTAACCAACAAATAGACGCGTTTATGTTAGTTAAGTTCGCATTAATCACATTTCTTGCTTACTATTTAAATGTATCCCATTGAATTAAAATGTGAAACAACAACAATAATTATTAGACTTTTTTTAATCATTATGTATCGTTTTATTAATGAGAAAATCATATATATATGATTATTAAGGAGCCTCGTTAAAATTTTCCTTACCTTTAAGTGGACGAAAAAAGTTCTTTCTAATAATGTCGAGAAATCCAAATGAATCAAACTAAGCATAATTAAGCTAAAGCAAAGAACAACAACCGAGCACCCCACACTAAATCATATCAATTACTCCCAATTTATAACTGTCACCCGTGCATACGCCAAAACAAACAAAAAAAAACAATAATTATTAGAATTATTGTCATACCATTTTATTTAAAAAATTATTAAAACTATTATCATGATTTTAGTTTAAATTAAAATATCATATATTAATTCTAACAACCGATTTAAGTTCAAATTAAACTAAATTAAAAAATTATTTTCATAATAAGACACTATAATATTATAATATTAGGGATGAGCATGGGCCGAGTTAAGTTTTGGCCAACTCGATCTTAACTCGAAAATAAAATTTTTCATCCAACCCAATCTAACTTAATATATAATATTTTTTTCATTCGACTTAAATTTTAAGATTAAAACTTTGTCCGACCTGAAATATGTATGTATCTCATTTTTATTAAAAATAAAGGGGATAATAGAAAAAAATATAAAAGAAAGATAGGTATTTATTGTAATTATCCCTATTCTTTTTATTTGATAAGATTAAGGATAAATTTGGATTTTTTTAGAAGAGAGTGACATTATAACAATTACTCTTCAATATATAGAAAAATTGTATAAATATTTCAGGTTAGATCAAATTTTTTTCACTCTAAACCCGAATATAATGCAACCCGATGTTTAATAATTTTCCGTACGACCCTACTTAAAACCGATTTTTTTTAAAAGAAATATAACCTTAAATAACTGAGTTGAATCAGAACTTATCGGTCCGAATCTTATGTCCATCTCTAATTATATTATATTAAATCAATTAATTAATTAATAGATTTAAATTAATTTTGCCTTGAAATCCATTATGGTTTCCCAATCTCGAAAAGAGACACTCTTTCTGATATCTTACATGTATGATGTAACCCTGTCGGTGACCGACCACTGCATAAATAAATTTAAAACTTTTATCTTCAAAATAAAATTAATTAAAATCCCCATAAAAAATAAATATTAGTATTATTTATTAAAAAGAAAATGGATAAAAAAGGAGTAATTAACACAACTGGCTGATTGGAAACTATACATAGGAGGCTGTGCATACCAAACGTGGGTTGTCAGCGGTCCACGTACTCAACCCCAGCTCTAAGCAATTCACACTTCTAAACGTCACCGTTTTACCCTTGAAGTTGAATTCCTTTTTCATATAATAATCAGGCTTCATAACTGAAGAACCCTTTCAACTTTTGAAGGAAAAAAAACAATTAAATGTTTTAAATGTTTTAAAACTAATTAATTAAGTTTTTTTACTAATGTTGACTTTTAGGTCTAACATTTTTTCTTAATTAGTTAGTACAATATTTCGTGTTATTGTGTTGTTCCTTAACGTTTTAAAATTTTTTATTTCATTTAATTTTTTTTAAGTATCATAAAAATTCTAAAAGAATCTAAAAATTTAAAAATGTATATGTAAATAATTTTATCATGTGACATTAGTATATAAAGAAAAAATTCTGTTAAAATTTTGATGATCAAAATTAGTTAAAGGACTTAATTAATCCAATATATTAATTCTTATACTCTCAAGTTTAACTATTATGAATTTAAGAATGACAACCGATTAAACATCTAAGTTGTATTTTTGAGTATCTCTGTTTAGATTTTAAATCAAGTATTGTTATTCGAAGAATTAAATATTTAAATATTCAAATTTCTTCCTGCATAGGTAATGTAGGTTCAGATAATAGATATTCGATAGTGTCTATCGGTCGCAAAAAAATGAATTGGACATTCGCAAATATATAAACCAACCATTCCAATTACTAACCATGCATGATAAAAAAGGTACTACTTCAGTAACGAATTTAAAAATATTTTTTAGGGTTGATATACATAAAATTTTAAAATTTTATAGTGTGCACAAATTATAAAAAAATAAAATAAAAATTTAGAGACTAACTCATAATTATTTTTTGAAAAAATATTAAAACAAAACATGTAAATTTTAATAAGTTCAAGGTAAGGGCAAACCCATTTAACAAATAACATACATCAGTCACGGGACTACTCAGAATCAAACTCATGTCCCAATGTCGGTTTAAATTTCACTTTAATAAAAATCTTTTGTTATTACACCATACATGTTTTGATATAAATTGTGAGATTAATAATCAATATTAGAAGTAGATTAAATTTGAACTTAAACCATATAAATTGATCGATTTCTTGATGAGATTATTTTACAAGCACTTATAAAAAAGTAATTAAATTTTTAGTTTAGATTTCCTTACTAAAAAACTATTATCAATTTTTAAAAAACAAACAAATGGTTCAATTTTTTTTTTAATTTTTAGTGGACTATTAGAGACAAAAATACAGGACAAATGAACAAATTTCATCCCATGAATATGATAAATTTTTTAATGAGAAAACATTCTATGCATAAGTAGTGAAAAAATTCACAACCAAATTTAATTTAAGGTTTATAATTTAGTTATTTAGATGTTATAAGTTTTAGTTTTGAATTTATGATTTAAGTTTAAAGATTTAGATTTCATATTCAGAAATTTAAATTTTAGATATTAAAAATGTAAATAAGTATGTAGAAAAAAAATTGTTGTTGGTGCATCGAATACTATTTTTTAATTTAGTATTCATTAATTAAATCATTGGAGTTTTTAATTAAATAAAATCTTCCACTATTTGAAATATATGCTAAAAACAAGAAACAAAGGAACAAAGAATACATATTGAAATCAGCAGGAAGAAAGGAACTTTTGAACCCCCCCTGAATTTCTTAAATAAATAGTTTTTTGTACAAATATTATTTATTTATTATATTCCTTTTCTTCATTATCAAACCAACCCTAATCCACTGAACCTTTTTCAAAGCACAAGGCTCTTGCTTATAGCCGTTGCAATTCCTACCAAAACCCAAAGATAAATACAAAAAAAAAATCCAAATCAAAAACCCATTTTTTTCACATTCCCAAGTTTCAATCACCAAGAAAAAAAATTAAAAAAATACAAATTCTTAGATTTCATTTTATGTTTTGATTTCATCAACTTGGCTACCACCACAGCTGATAGATTCTTTCTCTTTCAAATTTCCAATCTTGTTTCATTTGTCAACTTCTTGTAAAATTATCTTTTAAACACCAAACAAAGCATAAAAAACTTTGATTCTTTTTTTAAAAAAAAAGGTTTTCCCCAGTTCTTCTCCCTCTGTTTTTGAACCTCCATTGTTGTCTCAATATTTCCTTCAAAACCCATCTCTTATTTTCAATAAAGTTTCAATCTTTTTCCACTTTGATTTCCCAAACAAAACCAACTCATCTGTTTGTTTCTCTGGGTTTTCTTGTGGTGAAATATACAAAGGAAAGTATAAAGTTTCACCTTTTTTTCTTTTAATTTTCAGGATATTTTGTACTTTTTTCAGTTTTCTCTTAACATTCAGTTTCATTCATTGGATTCTCTTTTTGCTTCTCTCTTTCCTTTGTTCACAAGAATTGCTTTGATTTTGGCTTGATCCCTTCCCTTTTCAAAATAGCTACCAATAACAGTTAAAATCCCATAACCAAAAACCTTGCATTTTCCTTGTTTTCTTTCCAAGCAACCTCCTTTAGCCTCAATCTCCACCCCCTTTCAATTTTTCTCATCAAAAAGCTAAAGAAAAAGTATGGGAAATTCTTGGTTTTTAGGAATATTAATACCAATATTCCTCTCTCTTCTCTTCTTTTGTGGATTTGTTAATGGTCTGGGTGTAAATTGGGGCACCATGGCATCACATAAACTGCCTCCCAAGACGGTGGTTCAGATGTTAAAGGACAATGGAATAAAGAAAGTTAAGCTCTTTGATGCAGATTCAACTACTATGAATGCTCTTGCAGGAAGTGATATTGAAGTAATGGTTGCTATTCCCAATGATCAACTCCTTGCTATGAATAGCTATGGCCGGGCTAAGGACTGGGTTAGGAGGAATGTCACAAGATATAATTTCAATGGAGGTGTTAACATTAAGTAAGTTCAATTTTGACTTCTCTATTAGAAGAAAAGAAAAAGAGAATGTTATGGCTGCTAGCTTGATTGAATGATGTTGGGTTTTTGAGGATTCAATTGGTATTATTATTGAGGATTTTGATAAATTGTTGGAGTTGGTATTAAGGAATTTTGGTTTTAATTCTAAATCTAAAGTTTTGGGATTGAATGTTGAAGTATTTGGTGTTGGATTCATTTATATTTGATTTTTTTCCCTAGAGAATAATTTATCAGTATGTTGTGATTGATATTTGACAATAGGGGCTATTGATATTTGCTTGATGATTCCTCTTGTTCTAGTTATTCCTATTGCTCTATAGAATTACATATTTGTTTGCTTATGTTCTTTATTTTTTTAATAAATGACTAAGATTATTTCTTTTTTTTTTCTGTGAATAAATCGTTCCTTGGGTTAATCTCAATCATCCATTTACTTTCATCTAACTGTCCAAAAAAATTGTAAAACTTTCAAGTTTTACATGGTATAAGCTGATCCTTTCTCTGTATATATCATTGAAAGTTTGATGCTTCTTGAATCTCAATAAGGGAGGGGAATTACTTCTAGTTTGGTTAAAATACTAAGCACCATGTATTTAGTGTACCCAAATTAAAAGGTTAAGAGTTTACTTGAATGCAAAGTAAAGGTTAATGACAATAAAGTATAGGAGATTACCTAAGCAAAGTGACCAAGTTCTAGGGACTTTTCTTGTTATTTATCCTTTAATTAATTTTTTTTTTCTGTTGATCCCTTTATTTTCTTTGAAACTCAGCTTCTTTTGCTTGGAACCATCATTAGGAAAACCAATTAGTTTTTGTTAGCAAGTAGAGATTAGTTTATTAGTTGACCTAATTCTTGAATCTTGATGATAGATAGAACTTGTTTATTTGGGTTTTTTTTTTGGCATGATAATATGCATTCAATGATCTTGTTTGACTTGTTTTCCCTTAGCTGTGATTGACCTTATTTTAGTAAATATGTTTTTATTTTTAAATCAAAATTTGAGTCAAATTACTTGAAAAATAAGAAAATTGCACATGATGTGAACTTGTGAGTTGTGAACACTTGGGAAAAGTTTGCTAGGAATCTTATTACCACAGGATTTCAACTTGTTATCTTTTTGGTACTGATTCCAGACTGAGATGACAGTAGATTCCTTCAAAATTTGCTTTTTTTTGCAGCTTTATTCTTAAGCATCAAAAGATAGACATTATTACAGGGACCATTTGTAGAATTTGACCATAATATGCATTATTTATTAGACCTTCTAAAATTCATCAAAACATTGTGGGGTTTCTTGATTGCATGATTTAAGTTTTTAGCATTGGCCATTGTGGGCTTTTATGACCATAATATGCATGGTTTAAAGTTTCCCGGAAGCTTGTTTGTGGACGAAGTAGTAAGTTAGTAACTAATCGAATGGATTATTAGCTCGTATTCTCCACGTGATTAACGTTTCGAAGATTCTAAGCGTGTCATCAATCGAAGGTGATTGAAAGATGCTATTCATTTTACTTTTTGTTAATGCTGAGGAAAGAATATGTTCTGACTGGTGCTGTAATGCAACCACCTTTCGTTTTCTCGTGTGTGAATTTGTTGACTAATATATACATACGTTATGCGTTTAAGAATATGCTTATCGTGCGATTAATATATGTGATTTCTTAATTTCTTTTGCACAGGTATGTAGCTGTCGGCAATGAGCCGTTTCTCACAACCTACAATGGCTCGTTCATAAACATCACATTCCCTGCACTTCAGAACATTCAAAATGCACTTAATGAAGCTGGGGTCGGAGACTCGATAAAGGCTACTGTGCCTTCGAATGCCGATGTCTACAACTCACCGGAAAACAACCCTGTTCCGTCAGCTGGCCGGTTCCGGCCTGATATCAGTGGTCTTATGACACAGATTGTTGAGTTTCTAGCCAGGAACGGTGCACCTTTCACCATAAACATCTACCCTTTCCTCAGTCTCTATGGAAATGATGACTTCCCCTTCAACTATGCTTTCTTTGATGGAGGAAACCCGATCGTTGATAACGGGATTCAGTACACTAATGTTTTCGATGCCAACTTTGACACATTGGTTTCAGCTTTGAGAGCCATAGGGCATGGGGACATGACAATTATTGTCGGGGAAGTCGGCTGGCCCACGGATGGGGACAAGAATGCGAATATAGCTAATGCTCAGAGATTTTACAACGGGCTCATGCCTAGACTTGCAGCCAACAGCGGCACACCCCTGCGTCCGGGGTATTTAGAAGTGTACTTATTCGGCCTTCTAGATGAAGATGTAAAGAGCATCGCTCCAGGAAACTTTGAGCGCCACTGGGGAATCTATAGGTATGACGGGCAGCCTAAATTCCCACTCGACCTTTCTGGCCAGAACCAAAACCGGTACCTCATTGCCGCTCAGAACGTTGAATACCTTCCTCAGAAATGGTGTGTGTTCAATCCAAATGCGAACGACCTGAGCAAACTCGCGGACAACATAAACTATGCATGCACCTTCTCAGACTGCACGGCGCTCGGGTACGGATCCTCGTGTAACATCCTGGATGCCAACGGGAACGTGTCGTATGCGTTTAACATGTACTACCAGGTCCAAAACCAGAATGACATGGCCTGTAATTTTCAAGGTCTGGCCACGGTTACGACACAGAATCCTTCGCAAGGGGCTTGCAATTTTGTCATTCAAATTGCTTCTTCTTCATCTTTTGTTGGTCCTTGGCTGATGGGAATGCCATTTTTTGCTGTATTAACATTTGTATTACTATAAACTCGAATTCTGTAGATAACTCGGATGTATTTTTTTTTGCTTGCTTCTTTTCGTATGTCAGATTCTGTGTTATTTTTTTTATCATTGATTTTATCAATAAATTTGGTCTCTTAACTGGAGCTGGCTATGATCCGGCCGATGTCTTTTAATCTAATTAATAACTAATATAATTACATAGATCAATAATCGGTTGGTCTAGTAAAATAAAGTTTTATGGCTTTTAAATAAGATTATAGGTTCAAATCATGACGAAAAATGAATTGGGAGGGTTTGCCCCCATATTATGACCTCTATAAAACATGATCTGAATTAATGGACTAAAAAATTGAATACTGATAATTAAACAAATATATATATATAACATTACATGTCATTATTTAAAATAAAAATAAAATATAAATGAATAATGGTAATTGTTTAATTTATGAAAATTTAATATTAAATTTTTATGAGTAATAAACATTTATGTTAAATTAAAAGGTAAAATAAATTTAATTTTTTGCAGAAATAATAAATTTAAATTTTTTAAATATAAATATAAAATAAGTTTCGCACAATCATTATATATGTATAACAAATATACAATATTAATAATCATTCAATTTTTTAATATACAATATCAATTTAATATTTATATAAAATATAATGATATAAAACATTAATTTAATAATATGGAAATTTAAATATAGTGAATTAATTTTATAATTAAATTACTAATTAATAAATTAATTTTAAATCATATTTCTTCGATATAAACATTATTTATGACAAATTTTAAAAACCAAATACACTTTTAAATTCTTAAAAGTTAGTCGCACAATTATACTCATTTATTAATACTTCGTATTTAATTCATGCATATAAACACCGTCAAAAAATATTATTGCATATAAAATTGGTTAGTTTTTAATATTTATAATACTAAATATTAATGGTATATTAATAATGATTTCGATTATAGATAAAAAATTAAGATTATGATCAACTTGAATTATCACTTATTAATAAAAACATTTAAATTTAACTATAAGACTATCTAAAATTTTAATATTAATACTAATACTATCAAACCGATTTAACTCGAACTCGAATTGATTCATAAAATAATACATAAACACAAAAATTTCAATTTTTGCACTTAAGGTGGGCATACAAAACATTAACAATAAATCCTAATGAGAGGTCCTCTCACAATCATGCACTCTCAAAACCCCTACCAACACAACAAAACCACTTGTGCTTTCTCTCTATTGGATGTGAAATCTCATAAATCATAATACAAAATAATAATACAATTTTGGATAACCCCAAACTTTAGGTGAAATTGGTGTAATATCGTACTTCATTTTTTTAAATATTGTACTCTCGAAATTATTTTTTAATATACTGCACTTTTTACAGTCATTTTAAACTCGAATTGCTTACATTCCGAGTATGAATAGTGTTTTTTTATTAAAAATATTCAAATCGGCTTGAATATAATCCGACTATCAACAATAGGGGGTTTAATTTTCTATGCATATTCAGATTTCACCATAATCGGCTTCCTTTCAAGGTTTTTTTTTTTTAATTTTTTTAATGAAAAAAGCCTTTGTTCATACTCGGATTGTAAGCAATCCGAGTTTAAAATCATTGTAAAAACTACAATAAATTGAAAAATATAATTTCGGGAGTGCAATATTTTTTTTAAAATCTTAAGTGCAATATTACACTAATTTCACCTAAATTTTATTTTAATTATTCTTTTCCCTCCTCTATTCTTTGTATTTGCCTATTTTTTTCTTTCACTTTGCAACTTCCATCCTCAACCATGCACTTTGCCATGGACTATTTGTGGGGAATCAATGCCATTGATAAGATTGTTTTACTATTAATTACTTTTCTTAGTAATCCAATTTTATTATATAATCCATTTATTGGTAACTATAATTTCTTTTAAAGTTAACAATCATGTCCGAGATAAAAAAAAATTATTTTTATATGTATAATGATCGATATTAGATCCATTGAACGACTAATTCAGATTAAAAATTATAGAGGCTTGTTAAGGGGACAATCCTCTTATCCAGTTTGTTACGTTCACAATGTTATGATTCAAACCCCCTAACTTACATTATTCGTTTTAAGGATTGATGATTTACTCAATATGTGACTTTGGCATTGAGATTTTTCAAAATAGGTATTATCGGGTCGAGTGAATTCAACAATACACTGGGTGGCATTCTAGCTCCCCTACTCTTTTTGAGATATTTTTTTTTGAAAGGTTTCGAGTATTTATTCAATGAAAATGAAAATGAAAACTCGACACGTGTCTCATTAAAAAACCTCCCTAAACCTAGGTGGAGGAAAAAGAGTGCAACGTATCGAGTTCAAAAGTTTCACAGCACACTCAGCAAGAAATGAAACAAAGTTAAGATCAAATTTGGTACAAAACAAAAACACCTTCTGCTGTTCTTCTAAAAACTTTGCACGGCTCATACGTCTTAATAAGACGAATAATACTGTGAATATCTTTACCCGAAACCAAACAATTAGAATTAGGCTTAACCAACTGGAATGTATGTTATCAATATTTTATTTATATAGGTCAAGATAAAATGTTTTTAATAAGACAAATTTATAACTAACTTAATGTATACTATGTTTTAACCCTTTTTATAATTGTGTATCGTCGGTGTTGATATAGCCATGGATAGATTTGTTAATGGTTTGAGTTGTGGCCCGGTTCTAGTAAGTTCTTTATTTCTAGACCCGAATTTAATTCGGCCTATTTTCGCTATATATTATAAAATATTTAAAACATATTTTTTACGGATAAGTATTTGATACACCAGCGGTGAAAATTTTTAATTTCTACAAGCGACTTAGTTTTTGGGTTTAGGGACTTGATTTAAGGTGTAGGATTTAAGGGTTTAGGTGTAGGGGTTTAGAATTTAGTGACTGTGAATATAATTTAAGGTTTATGGTTAGAATTTAGGGTTTATATGTTAAATTCTAAATCCTCAACACATTATCTTAAAACCTAAACCCTAACCCTAAACCTCAAATTCTAACTATTATCCCTAAATTTTTAACCATTACACCCTAAACTAAGTCCCTCAATTATAAAACTAAAACGCTTGTGGAAACTAAAAGTTTCTACCCCAGTGTATTAGATATAAATTCTCTTTTTTATCATTATTTATATACTTTTATGATATTCTTAAAAAAGTCAAATAATTGAAAAATAGATGAATGCATAATTTTGGTACATGAATGAAGAGGCATTCTTTTGTTGGGGACAATTAACATCCATGCATTATTATGTCGGCAATCAATTAATAAGAAATTATATTTAGGTTTAAATCTGTCCGTCCATCTATATATATCACAAAATATTAAAAAATATATTTTTAAATAGAGACAATGGTAAAAGTATATTTTGATCCTTCTAAAAATATATAATTCATGATTAGTCACTAAATTTAGAAAATTTTAGATGATTTTCAATAAATAATGTTGAATTCTGTCACAAAAGACAAAACTAAAATAATAGATTAGGGGAAAATTTTAATAGTAATAAAAAATAGGTCAAGGACTAATTGTTAAGTTGAAATTTTATAATCGGGGGATGGAAATCAATTTGCCTAAATTTAAAACTGGCGTATGTATGAGAACTATTTAATCATAAACAATGGTGACATTACTTTTTTTTTGTCTAATATCAAAATTTACAGAGAGCTAAGAAGTATTTAAACTGAAAATGTATGTCAAAATTTAATTTATCTAGTTTTAAAAACCATTTCTTTTGATTAGCCGGCGGCGGTTCTAACTTTTATGTTGGTTATCGTCGCCGGATTCATTAGTTATTCGTTTTTATTTTTTTTTTGTTTTTGTTTTTATATTTTTAATAAAATTTCTGTCCTTGTGGCACGTATTTTCTCTATCCTTGTGGCACGTTTTTTCGTTATTTTGTGGTTCGTTTCATATGTCGTTTTGGCATGATTTCAGCATACCTTAGCGTTTGTTTGGTGCTCTTACAGTGATCTTTGCGGCGCTAGTTTCTGATTTTGATTCTGTCGGTGTTCATAGAAAGATAGATCCCCTCTCGGTTGATGGTTGTTTGCCGATGTAATCAGACCTGGGTAGCGGAACAATCTGCCTGATAGTTTGATTTGCTCACCACTCCTTTTTCACATCGTAAAGCGTCTCATTTGGATAGAGACAAGGAGATTCAGGAAGACTTTTGAATTTTATCGGTATGCTAATATCTATAAAAATATTTATTTTTCTTTGCATCTTTGGTTGTTGGGTTGTTTGAGATTTTGGTGTACTAAATCTCATTATTCTCCATTTTAGATGCTTTGTATTTGAGATATTTTTATAGTTATTAATAAAATTCAGTTGTCATTGTCAAAAAAAAAAAAAACCATTCAAATCAAAATGATTTTATTCAAAAAAAATTATTATCATATACATTAGCGGTAGAAGTTAAAAGTTTTTATAAGTGTCTTAGATTTAGGGTTTAGAGGCTTAGTTTAGGGTGTATGTTTTAGAAGTTTATGTGTTGGGATTTAGAATTTAAGGACATTGGTTAGAATTTAGGGTTTATGGGTTATGATTTAACTTTTAGTGTAATATGGTGAGGATTTAAGTTTTAATCTATAAACTCTAACTTATAATCCTAAATTATAAATTTTAACCACTATCCCTAAATTCAAAACTTATACACTTAAACTCATAAATCATACACCCTAAACTAAACCTCTAAACCTTAAAATTAAGACATTTGTAAAAGATTTTAGTATCCACCGCTGGTGTATCAAATAATTACCCTTATCCAAATATGTAAAAAAAATGAAACCGATAACAAATTGTACAATAAATTTTTGGTGTATTAATGTGAAAGACAAAAGGTGGAATATTAATAATATAAAAAAAAATGAATTATGGGGAATTGATGTAGTTTTCAAACATGGGCATTGTAGTGAAAGCGACCATTCAAAGATGTTGAGTGACGCAGGACTCAATAAGTGGTTCGGGAAAGTGAATAATATATACTTTAAGTGTAAAAGTGAGTAATGTTCATTTTAAGATATTTGAGTTTAGTTATTTTGTATGTAAAGTATATGTACATTATTAAAAAACTAAAAATATATACTAATATATATTATCTTATAATTATCTTTAGACTATTAAAAACAAAAATATTGAGTGCTATAACACATAACAACAACCTAATTCAATTTCCTTAGTGGGTTATATATATTCAAATAATATACATTTTTAGAATTATTATGTCAACTGAGTAATAATACATGGTGTAATTGTAAAAGATTTTTTTATTGCAATGAGATATTAATTAACATCAGATTTTATATTCGATTTTTGAACATCAGATTTATCTCATATTATATATATATGGATGAGTCTAACACGTTCGACAAACACCGCTGAACACCACTAACGATGAATACCGCTGAACACCACTAAATTAATTAATAAAAATTAAAAATCTCAAGGACTCAACATATAATTATAAATTATTTAAAATGAAATTTTAATTAAATTGTTTCCATACATATTATATTTTTTATTTTTTAAAATAATTGAATATTTTTCAATTAAATTATTTAAAAATAAAAAACCCTAAACCTAAGCCCAAACCCTAATAATAAATCATAAATCTTAAACCCCTAAACCCTAAAGTAGTGAAGATATTTTTCAATTAAAATATTTAAAAATAAAAAACCTTAAACCTTAAACAATAATCATTAAACTCTAAATAATAAACCATAAACCCTAAAGTAATAAAGAGATTTTTAATTAAATTATTTAAAAATAAAAACCATAAATCCAAAACTCAAAACCCTAAACTATAAATTCTAAAGCCTAAATATAAACCCTAAACCCTAAGTCATAAACTGCCTTCTCCAAGCTTGTAACCGAGCCTCGAATATCAGTCAGAACATATTTAACTTAATTGTTGGGACTTTAACATCTTCTCCAAGCTTGTTTTCGGACGAAAAATCGTTGGTAGCAACCATTATAGAAGCAAAAGTGAAGAACTTCAAATCATGGCCTTTCTTCCCATCGTTGCCGACCTCGTTTGGGATAGTGAGTTCGAGTAATCATGGTTTAAGTTCAAACATTGGATTTAGAGTTTATGACTTAGAGTTTATGGTTTATGTTTTAGAGTTTAGTGTTCAGGGATTTTGATTTGAGGTTTAGGTTTTTTTCATTTTAAATAATTTAATTAAAAAGCATATTTATTATTTTATGGTTTAAGTTTTAGGATTTAGAGTTTATGATTTATCGTTTAGGGTTTCAAATTTTGGGTTTACCATTTAGGGTTTAGGGTTTATTATTATTTAAATAATTTAATTGAAAAATATCCGATTATTTAAAAATATAATATATATAGAAAATAATTTAATTAAAATTTTATTTTAAATAATTTATAATTTTATGTTGAGTCCTTGAGATTTTTAATTTTTATTAATTAATTTAAAGGTATTCAGAGGTGTTCGTCATTAGTGGTGTTCAGCGATGGTCGTCGAACGTAGTAGAATTTATATATATATATATATATATATATATATATATATATATATATATATATATATATGTTGTGAATAAAATAAAGAAGAACAAGAAGAACAAAGAGATGAGAGGAAGAGGGAGATTTGTATTATTCTCAAAATATAGAATTGTATACAATGCCTTCAATGAATCATCTATTTATAGGCATAAGAAGTACATAATACATTAAGCTCTAATTCATAGAGATAATATTCCTAATAATAAATAAATCAAACTCCTTTGATAAAGTTCTAATCATGATAGACATCCACATAGATAAATATTCATAACACTCTCCCTTGGATGTCTATGAAGATAATGTGCCTCGTTAAAACCTTACTAAGATAAAAACCCAGTGGGAAAAAAATTCTTTAGTGAAGGAAAAAGAGTACACACATCTTTGATACGCATAACTTGTTGCCTCATTAAAAACCTTACCAGGAAAACCCATTGGGACAAAACCTCGGTTAAGGGAAAAAGAGTACAACACGTATTTACTCCCCCTCATGAAAACATCACAGAAGATCTTTGAATCTTCATAATTTAATCTTGAATATCATTTTTCTAAAGATCGCGAGGGATGAAACTTTGGAGTAATATGTTTCATGATGTATCAACTTTCAAACTGAGATATACATCTTGCTTTATCTTCACACAAGATAGCTTTTATCATATCTTGTAAAAGTAAATCCACATATCTTTTGGATAGGTTGGGTCAATAATCTTAGCCAAACACATTTTTTTGGCTTGCCTCGTGTATAACAATTATTTCTACGACATTTGAGGAGGCATCAACGAATGTTTGAAGATCTAAATGTAATGATCTTTGTATATTCATAGATATTTCTTGACCAACTAATATATAGTGCTTCAAGACCAAGAAAAGATATAATTATCTTTATTCACATCCAACAATCTTACAACTATTGGGATACTCAATAGATATGCTCTATTCATATTGAATCTTCTTTAAGATTCTTTCAGCTTATGTCTATTCATAGACAAAAGAAATATATAAAAATGCTCGATCTTTAGGTCGAGATAAACTTGATGTCAAGATTCAAGTACTTGTATTGAAAGTACTTCATGAGTTTCCAATTTGAAGCTCTTTAGGAGTTCTAAAATTATCATAATGGATCTTGATCCAAACTCCTTTATAAAATACATAAGAAAATCTGATCATTCTTATAGTATTTTCTCAATTAGTATTCACTAAGGCGATTATACCAAATGCGCCAAAAATATTCATGAGACATGTCTAAATAAATTTTCTCAGAAATTTCCAAATGCTTATAGCATTTTAGATCCTTCAAGGATAAATATGGATCCACAAATAATTAGACGCATGTAAAATTTTCAAAACTGCCAAAGTAATTGCATCCACCATGAAGTAATTAAAACTTTTCATAAATCACAATTCAAGTCGTATTTACGACTACTTATTTGTGCCTCACTTGCATTACACCTTTAGGTGTTTGGACTGGTGGTCCAAATACTTCTATTTTAGAAGTTCAAAGCGTCTTTCAACATTGGCCAATTTAATATCTATACTTCCGGATAGATTTTATACAAGATCCTCGATTTCTTTCTTTACTTCTATAGAAGTATTTTATGTAAAATTGTTTGTAAAATCGTTGTCGACAACTTTCCAATTTTCTAGTTCCATTCTCGTAATGACATAACTCATCGAGATCTCTTCAAGATTTCAATCTTTACTCCAGGTACCTGAAACTCTTCAAGAGTTTTATTATTTGTTATGTCTTGGGTCTCTTCAGGAGCACCCGCCTCCAATATATGACCATCTCATATTACTTTCTATTTACGAGAATTTTGATCATTAGAACCATTTCAACTATCATGCTTCAGACATGATTTACATTCTCTCGCTCTAACATGTAATTTAAACTTAGAGCATTTCAGCTGGTATATGAGACTTAATTACTCTCATTGGGTCAGTAAATATGTCTGGCAGTTGACATGTAATAACATGAATTATCTTATGAACTTCTAGTTCATATACGAGGATCTAGATAATGATAATTCATTTTTCTCTATCCAGCTGATTATTATCTCCCCCTGATGTTGAGAAAAATCATGTCATAAATGATTCTCCAATTAATGTTTAAGAATTTAAACATAAAAGGAGACTCGTACTCAATATATATTCTCAACCCTTTTTATTTACCCATTTTGTGCGTTGTGGTGGAGCAATTCATATCGCACATTCAAAAATCATAAAATGGGAAATGTATGGTTTCTGACCAAAAACCAATCATAACGGGGAGTTTATTATAACTCGTTGGCTTGATGCGTATAAGTGTTGCTATATGGAAACACCATATAAATAATAACTCTTTTGTTCTCATAGTTTAGCTATTAAATAGGAGGCATCCAATTGAAATTTTGCTAAACTATATTTTTCATAATCAATAGGCTTTGTAACAACTGATATAGCCTAAAATATAAACCCACTAGCTTTTCAAGACGAATAGTCTAACTGCATAATCTGAATATTTTTAGAATCAATCTCACAAACTTCTGGTTGTAAGTCGATAAAACAATGTAGCTGCATCTACTAAAATCATATAAAACTTTCCACATTTGTGGATATATGGGCCCATATTTCGTTCAGATATGCAAGACATACAGTCTCAACTTCAATACAAGAACTTTAAGTTCTAATTCTTTTGGTAAGTGGGATCATCTATATCCTTTGAGAACAAACAACGCAAGAACTTCAAGTTCTTTTAGTAAGTGGAATTTAATCAATTCCTTTAAGCAACACAAGAACTTCACGTTCTTTAATAAGTGGAATTTAATCCATTCCTTTGAGAATAAGCACCACAAAAACTACAGGTTCTTTTAATACACGTGCATGTAAATCTCAATAATTTCTGCACCATTGATCAGGATGGTCTAACCGATCATGCCAACTATATATATGTGTGTATATATCTCTGAATTTGTAAACTCCTTGTTTACCATAACATGTAATTCAATCTCACTCGTACATGTCTAGTACGACCATCAAAATTGTTCCTTTAAATAGGAATATATTTAGCTCTTTCGGAGCTTTCAATTGAAATTATCTTTTGGTAGTAATATATAGCTCTTCTAGAGCTTTCATCTGACTTTTTGGCTACCAAAACTTATATCAATATTGGCTTATTTCAAATGCCAATTGATAACATATGTTATCTATAATTCCCAAAGGGATAGTTTGCGAACTCATATTCCTCTCTTTATGACTTTGACGAGTATAACGCACTGTGAATATGGAATAAAGTTCCATTTGACAATAACATATTTGCTCAATCAGAGCCTTTTGTGATATTAGTACTTCCGGATATAGTACTCACATTATTCCATTGCATTTTAATCGAGAAATGCATAATTGTGCACATTTCAAAATGTGCTTTGTTTCATTTACTTCAGGTAATGAAAATATGTACTTTGTATCATTCACTTCGAGGAATGAAAAATATAAAATATAGCACATCATATCAAGTCGATTATCTATCAGAGATAAACTTTCAAGTGCTCTTCCGGAGTATTGATATTTTAGTACTTTGAGAAATACTACTCATATTTCCCCTTGCATTTAAATGGGAAAAATATTTCTTATGCTTAAGTACAATATGAGTACTTGCATTATCTGCTAGGCATAAATAGCCACAATTCTAGGCATAAATAGCCACAATTCATTGTATATTTTATTCCGGAAGTAATCATATTCTTCAAATAATAAATTAACATAAAACGTAAATAAATAATATGTGAAATAAATAAACATAAAGCAAACTAACATAAATAAATAATAAATAAAACGTATTAACATTAAAAAATAAAATAAATAAATAAAACAATTATTCCTGTTAGAGGTTATAAGGGAAATAAAATAAATGGTAAATTATTATCTTCAAGGGTTATGAGAAAATTAACAATATCCAATTGAGTTGGACCAATAACGCTATAATTATTTTCGCCATAAACAAATTTTGTTTATATTTTATTTCATTTATCATTCATGATTATGGATAAAGTTCATAATACTTTGGCGTTTGACAAGTACGAAACCAATGGTATAACACCCCTCACCCCGAATTTAGGAGCAAGGAGCGTTATATTAACTTAAACAGAAACAGAAATCGTATTAACAGGCACAGCGGAAGGGGTTTATCAGATTCCAAATTCGTGTAATATTTTTTTTATTACTATATTCGAATACCATATACATACAAGACTATCTTATACACAACAATACATATGTGTAACAAACATAACACTTTCATTCATGAACATATATTAAACCAACATTAATATTAGCTATTACTATTTGGCCAACTAAACAAATCTATTAACCATTCTAAAATAAGTACCACTTGTATAATAGTCAATTTGTATGAATCATACCTTTAATTCCAAGTTCAACAACTTCAATTAACTTAACTTAACTTAACACCATACACACCCTAACGAATTGAATGTCATACATATAAAATCCAATTCGATTAAAATACCCAACTATGTTACAATTGCTATTCTACTCAATTTAATCGATTTTAGAATCTCTTCTCATTCGATTAGCACATAGTCAACATTATTCGACTTAATCAAGTTATAAATTCTAATTCTCCCAATTAACCATCCGAATAGAATACATGCCATCCAAAACATACATAGCCGAATCATACTTCATACTTATATACTTTTAAAACATCATACTTAGTTCATACAAACCATAGTCTTCGTTTCCCTTTACAAAAATACCCGGGGTGTCGAATGGCTAACCTAGTGGTTGCCTAAACAAAACGTGACTATCAACAAAAAGAACCAAGCCCTACATATATATATACGGGCGATCTATACCCCAACATTTACCCCCTTACTTACATAACAAAAAAATAGGGAAACATATATAAAGTTTAATTAGAACCGAAATAGTAGTTCATAAACATGACTAACAAGCCGAACTGCACTAGCATGCCAAACGCTAAGCCACCCACCATGAGTATGACAAAGATAGGGAAAATCATACTTAATCTGAATACAGAAAAGTCTCGGGTTGAGGTTGACGATGCTAGAACCTGAAATTTTAGGGAAGGCAGGAAGGTTCGAGTGGTAAGTACATTTCGTACTTAGTGAGGAAACCCTATTCTATCCAGTTTCCAATTAACATAGTGATCAAACAAATTTAATCTCACTTTGCACATTAATTCATTTGAATAAGCCAAGTAAATAATCAACATTATTATCAATAATCAAGCATCAGCCATTCGAACATATGCACAACAGAATCAAGCAAATTCCAATCGAATGAATTAAGTAAAATAGTCCATATCATTATCCATGTCATATATCAATCATTCGATCATATAAGCAAAGAATTCAAGTAATTTCCATTCGAACACATGCCACCAAATATACACTTTTCATAGATTATTTGCACATACAAGCCATGAAACCTAATTTAGCCTCTAAGTACCATAACATCACAATTAAGGCTCATAGCATATCAAACATATCAAGATCACCAAATTTAGCATGTCATTCGAATACTTCTATAAGTAATTTCATTAATATCCTTCAATATTCAGATTTCAATTCTTTAATTATTCATTTAATCAAATTGCAATGCCTTGGATAGTATAGTTTGATAGGTAAGCAAGTCACGTATAACAGAGGTTGTGAATCAAATTCACCATGTTAAGGTACCACGTACCAATTCGTATCACATATAACGTATTAAAATGTCCGCAGACATTAAACAAGTAGGTACACTTACGTACCACAATATCGAGTACACTAACGTACCGATTTTCTTATTGAGCTCAGACTCTAGGCTAGTCGTACTACCTAAACAGACTGTACACACCAAGGGCTTTGCATTTAAGTCTTTAATTTCATCAATACATCATCAATCGATTTTCAGAAAATTCTAAATTAATCCTTTCGATTAATTATTCAAGATTCCAATTTCCTTAACATATCATCATACACTATCATATACAATGGTACATGTTCAATTCGCATAATTCAAATCAAATCTCATATAATTCCATGTTCATATCACAAAAATCAGATTCACATTTCATAGTTTAACACTCAATTGAACATATTAAGCTTAAGCATACATGGAAATGTCATCATATAGTCATGTCACATGATTCAATGTCATGATATCCACACATAGATAATATCACAACAATCAAAAATCAGCATTGCTAAGTTCACATATAGCAACACAATTAACAATGAACAAATTTCAGATTCTAGCATAACAATCACCAATTTAATTTCAATCACATAAGCATCATAATCGCATATCACAAGCACAAAAATCCGAATTCCATTTTTCCTTCTTCCCATTACTAAATCAAATAATTAATTAATCAATTTCATGCTTATCATAATCAAAAATCAGATTAAGTAGTTGGAACTCTAATTCCAACTCTAAAGTTCGTTTCACTCACAAATCGCCGAGCTAGTTCGTAATCCGTACGCCTTTCGCCCGATCCGTATTCGATCCCGGAGTAGCCTCTTCTTCTACCCTTTCACTTCTAAGATCTAGAGCACTCAATACAAACAAATAACACAATTTCAGAATGCAATTTATGCAATTTAAGGCTGAATTTCTCAATTTAATCGAAACAATCCCTAAATTATTTAATCCAAATCGACAAATTGCTAAATACTCTAATTCTTTTAATTACTCTTTAAAACCTTCAAATTGACCTTCGATTTTACTAGATTTCATATCCTTCAACATAAGACTCGACTTAATAATACTTATTAAGCTTCAATTTTAACAATTTTATAACTTTTAAATCCTAATTTCATATATTTTCAGTTTTGCTCGATTCTGACCTCCTAGATTGACACCCTTCGTTCTCCTTGTATACAACCCCAAATTGAGTGCCGTTTGTTTCTAATTTCAGATTACATTCCCAATTTCAACATACTAAAAATTCAGATCGAACCACTTAGTAGATTATTTTCTACAGATTTTCAAAGTCCACTGTCCAGCTCGAGTTAAGGCTGGACAGTTTTGTATGCTTTCATATTTTGCACTACCAGATTTTTACACAGCCCTTAGAACATTGTTTTATCATTTTTCCATGGTTCTAGACATCCTAAGGTAAAACATATCAAAATTTCAGACTCAAACTCCCATCATATAATTTCCTATAATTTTTCAAAGATGCATGTCGTGTAATCTACCAAATCTGTCACATATCTTACATGCATGCCTTTAATCCTTTGTGACTCTTAATCTCTTTGTAACACCCGGGTTCGGGGGTCGGGTGGAAATATTAATTTAAAAATAGTTCGGGTTTCGGTTTCAAATTTTAAATAATAAAATAATGACTTGGGCCTCGGGTTTTATTTAGTTGGACTATATTTAAATAAGCCCACATGGCCATGGGTGTCATCCATGGTAATTCCCCAAATTCATTAAGGGCATTTGGGTCTTTAGCCTTTTATTTTCAAATAAACCTAAAATATTACCTAGAGTCATCTTCTTCACCCCTCCTCACTATTCACTCCAACGTCCAAAAACCCACCCTCTCCTTTGGTTACTATTTCATCAAATGTCTTGCTCGTTTTGAAGAATTTCGCAAAGGTAAACACGTTTTTGACTTACCCTTGTTATTCCCTTCAAGTTAGTACCATTTGTTTTCATTTTTAGACATGTTTTGAGAATGGAGGTTTGAAGGATTTTTGGATTAAAAATGTTGCCTTTGGAGTCTTTAACTTAAGCTTTCTATTTGTTTAAGTCATATGAGTTGCCTACAACTAAAAGGGTCCAACAAAACCGATTTTTACAATGTTTTATGGAATTTTCGGAGTTGGGTAAAAATGAAGTTTTTGGGAGGTTTTAAGATGGGTTTTGGGGGTTTAAGAGGTGAAATTTTGAAGGCTGGTGATTAGGCTATATGTGAGTGGTGTTTTGGAGACTTTAGGGAGTGTTTTGAGGGTTGAAATTAATGGATTTAAGGGGTGCTCAAAGGCTGCTCGGAAATTGGAATTTTTGAGCTTGTTTCAATGGAAAAATCGGTGTATTGTACTTAGTATGTTATTCGAGTTGATTATTTTAGAACATGAACTGATTTGGGGTTATTTGCTTGGTGTTGGAATGCTTAGAATCAAGGAATTTGGTTGGTGAAGCTTCGGGGGCAAATCCGGGGATTTCGGAGTCTTGAGCTCGGTCTTCAATCTTCTCTTGGGTAGCAACGGTGAGTATGATCATTGGTTATTGCATTGTACTTGATATGGACTCCCTTGGGGTTTGGGTAGAACCTTGAGAGGTTGCCTAAACCCGTGTGTAAGTCTCCCTACTCATAAATTGTTGTGACAAGTTGATTTTACATACATTGTGACCATTAAATGCATTTCAAGTTGTCAATGTAGTAGTCGTGTTGAGTTCGTGCCTCACGTGATGGTGGTTTAAACTACGGTGACGTGTAGTCCCACCGGTAGTGACTAGTAGGGTAGTACTTTGATGTGTAGTCCCATTGGGCATCCACTAGTCGAAACGGTGATGTGTAGTCCCACCGTAAGTGTATGTTGGTTGTGCAAGTGCAAACCAAAAGTTGTGTTGAGATGGACCCTTATGCATCCATTGTTTTCTTGCATACAAATTGTATTTTGGAAAGTTGCATGTTGTAAATTGTAGAGCTTCTCTCACTAAGCTAGATTGCTTATGCTCTTCGTTTCCAATGTGCAGATCGTTAGAGTTCGGGAGGCGAGCGGGCGAGGGAGGAACCTTTGGAGTTCTCAAGCAAGTTTATGTATGGTTTGCTTTTGTAATAATGTCTAGACAATGGGATATAGAGTGTTAGGAGTTGGGGTCAAACTCCTTAGGAAGTCATGCTTGAAATTGTTAAACTTATGTTGCATGTTATGCTTTTGCTTCTCGGATTATGTTCTATGCTACTTATGTGGTTTAATTGCTTATGCCTGAATTTGTATGATTTTGGCCTAGGTAGGCCTTATGTTGTCTACTTTGTGATGGATGACTTATGCTTGCTATGTATGCTTCTTGTAGACTTGTATGGAGCTTTGTTTGGTATGTTATCGTTGGGTTGAATGCCCTCATGTTAAGTCCTGTTTGTGGTTGGTGCATGAATGCTTGTATGTGCTTAAGGGTGTCTAAGTATGCATCTAGAACCTTGCAAGATGTTACCAAACGGTGAAAGGAGGTGTCGCTGGGCAGGGGGTATCGATACGGTTAGACCCGTATCGATACGGCCTTCTTATTCCAGGCCTTCCGTATCGATACGCGGGGAGGCGTATCGATACCTTTTTGGCCACTGGAGCCACTGTCCATCTTGGTATCGATACCGGCCTCAAGCGTATCGGTACGGTCAACTAGCGTTGACCGTGGGAAGTCAACCTTTGACGAGGGTATCGATACCCTCCCAAGGTGTATCGATACGGTCTCCACGGGTTGACTCTGACCTTTGACTTAGTCAAGGCGTATCGATACACCCCTTAGGTGTATCGATACCCCTGCAATTAAACTTGAAAATTTGCCTTTTGGATGTGGTTTTAGGTTCGTTAGATTGTTTTGGTTACGTTATTCCGCTGTTTGATCACGTAGGGTTAATTACTCATCTAGACGAGATTTAAAATGAAAAAAAAATAGGGTTGCTAACCGAGGGGGAATCCTTTAGGGGTTTTCACTCGGTTTTCCCCATGTAGCCCTTTTGGACCGGTCATCCGGCCAGACCGGGATAAGGGGGTTACATTTATTGGTATCAGAGCCTGAGGTTTCCGAGACCTCGGGCAGGTAAGTGAGGTAAGTTAAGATATTATGAGTGTTTTGCCATGTATGTCTGAATTTTGTTTTTAGCACGGTGTATGTATGCATGCTATGATGGCTTTTCTGTTGTTTGAGGGTTGGTTTGAGTCCCCATTGTTAGGCATTGTTGTCAAAATAAAAAGGAAAATTGTTTTGGTTTAAAGAGCTTGAGAACCGGAGTCCTTTGCCCCTTGCTAACCTAACGTTCCTTGTTGTTGTGTGTTTGTTGTTTTAGATTATACTAATTGCTATGGTGAGACCGAGGGGACGACCTAGAGCGGGTGACCAGGCACCCGAGAACGCGCCTCCTGCTCTTAATGCTCCGGGTGGTAACGGAGGGAACGTTGGAGGTGATGGTAATGGGCCTCAAGCTGGGGCTAATGTGGGAGGTAATGGGGCTCAAGCGGGCCAAGGTCAGGCAGGCCCGGATGTGGCTCATTTGATTCAGACTATAGCCGGAGTTTTCCAGACTGCTTTGGCTGGTATGCAAGCTGCGGCACCAGCTCAGGGTGCGGGGACAGGATTACCCCTAGAGAGGC
The DNA here is from genome assembly GCA_958450335.1 of Hibiscus tridactylites. Lineage (NCBI taxonomy): Eukaryota > Viridiplantae > Streptophyta > Magnoliopsida > Malvales > Malvaceae > Hibiscus > Hibiscus tridactylites. The sequence goes on from OY288267.1 coordinate 16,660,330, forward strand.
TTCGTAATTTGGGGGCAGTTGAGTTTCGTGGGTTATCTCCGGAGGGTTCAGAAGGGTGGCTTGAGAGCACTACTCGCATCTTGGGTCAGATGGAGTGTTCGGACGCCCGTAAGTTGGGGTGCACTGTCTCATTGCTCCAGGGAGACGCTTATACCTGGTGGACCACTGCTATCTCTGGTATGGCCGAGGTGGATGTCACATGGGAGTTTTTCAGGAGTGCTTTCAAGAGGAAGTACCTCGGGGTCCGGTACTTAGATGAAAAGAAAAGGGAGTTCATGGCTTTGGTTCAAGGCCATAGGACCGTGACCGAGTATGAGATCCAATTTGTGAGGTTGAGCCAGTATGCGCCAGAGTTGATTCCGGATGAGAAGGAACGATGTGAACGCTTCAGATATGGGTTGACTACTGATGTGAAGACCTACCTGTTGGCCACCGACTACACTGAGTTCGATGTTTTGGTTTCTAGAGCTAAGGATGTAGAGCAAAACTTAAGCTCTAGAGCACGTGCTGGTGGGTCTGACTCCGGGAAGAGACATGCGAACTGGGATAGAGATCATGCCAAGAGGCATAGGGATAGGAGGTATCAGCCGGATACGAGGCCTAAGGGTGGTAACCATGGTCAGGGCCGTCAGGGCCAAGGGGCTGTTGGGCACATTCCGGAGTGCACTAGGTGCGGGAGACGCCACCCAGGTGAGTGCATGGGTATGTTTGGGGCGTGTTGGAACTGTAGCTCCCGAGATCATTTGAGACGTGATTGTCCACACCCAGTCAGAGGAGGACCGGCTCCAGTGAGGGGTTTTGAGCATCAGAGAGGTCGTGGGCGCAGCCGTGGGAACTTCCAGCCAAGGAATGAGGGTCAGAGGAACTTGGCTCATGTGGTAGCAGTCCAGCCCGAGGGAGGAAGACCGGCTAGAGTGTACGCTCAGCGAGAGGCTGGAAATGACACTGATGTCATTGCAGGTAATTTCACATTACAGTCTTTGAGTTTGCTTTCTCTCATAGATTCGGGGTCAACGCATTCGTATATTCTGGGTGAGCATGCAAGGTCATTAGGACTACCTTGTGATTGTTTAGAAGTAGGAGTAAATGTCACTAGCTCCTTTGGTGATACAGTGGTAGTTAGGAAAGTCTATAGGAGGTGTCCCTTGATGATTCAGGGCCACATATTTCCAGTCGACATGATGGAGCTACCCTTTTATGGCTTTGATGTGATTTTGGGCATGGATTGGCTTGTAGAGCATAAAGCTAGGGTTGACTTTGAGACTAAGAGAGTCTCTTTGAGGCTTGCTGATGACTTTGAGGTTGTGGTAGTTGGGGAGAACGTTAAGTTCTTGACTAATGTGGTTTCGGCTTTGGAAGCTCAGAGATTGTTAAGTTCAGGGTGTCAGGCTTACTTGGCTTACGTAATGAACCCGGATATGAATGAGGTAAGACCTCAGGACATCAGGACTGTGTGTGACTTCCCGAGTGTTTTTCCGGAAGAACTACCAGGTTTGCCCCCAGACAGAGCAGTTGAGTTTGCTATTGAGACATATTCTGATTCCGCACCGGTGTCCATTGCTCCGTATAGAATGGCACCGAAGGAGTTGAAGGAGTTGAAGACACAGCTTCAGGAGTTGACTGACAGAGGCTTCATTAGGCCTAGTGTTTCCCCGTAGGGTGCTCCGGTTTTGTTTGTGAAAAAGAAGGACGGTAGCATGAGGATGTGCATAGACTATAGACAGTTGAATAAGGTGACAGTGAAAAATAAATATCCCTTGCCAAGGATAGATGACTTGCTAGACCAGTTGAGGGGTGCTTCTGTGTTTTCAAAGATTGATTTGAGGTCTGGATATTATCAGTTAAAGGTAAAGGATGTGGACATACCGAAGACGGCTTTTCGTACACGTTACGGACATTATGAGTTTTTGGTGATGCCTTTTGGTTTGACCAATGCTCCAGCAGCCTTCATGGATATGATGAACCGGGTGTTTCATAAGTTCTTGGACAGGTTTGTGGTAGTGTTCATTGATGACATCCTAGTGTACTCGAGGACCGAGGAGGAGCACGATGAACACTTAAGGTTGGTGCTTCAGACCCTACTTGAGAATCAATTGTATGCAAAGCTAAGTAAGTGTGAGTTTTGGATTAGAGAGGTGGTCTTCCTTGGCCACGTGATCTCAGCTAGTGGGATTAGTGTAGATCCCAAGAAGATTGAAGCCATTGTAAATTGGAAGCAACCAAAATCAGTGACAGAAATCCGCAGCTTCCTAGGCTTGGCGGGATACTATAGGAGATTTGTTGAGGGGTTCTCGAGGATAGCGGCTCCGTTGACCAAGTTGCTACAGAAGAATGTTCCGTATGAATGGTCAGATGCAAGACAAGAAGCGTTTGAGAAGTTGAAGAAAGCTTTGACCGAAGCTCCCATTTTGATTCAGCCCGAGCCGGGGAGAGAGTTTGTAATTTACAGTGATGCATCTTACGTGGGGCTAGGTTGTGTACTTATGCAAGAAGGTAAGGTAGTGGCATATGCTTCCCGACAGTTGAAGGTCCATGAGAAGAATTACCCCACTCATGACATAGAGTTGGCCGCAGTGGTGTTCGCGTTGAAAATTTGGAGACACCATCTTTATGGTGAGAAGTGCACTGTGTACACCGACCACAAGAGCTTGAAATATCTGATGTCCCAAAAGGAGTTGAATCTTAGGCAACGAAGGTGGTTGGAGCTCCTTAAAGACTATGACCTCACCATAGAATATCATCCGGGCAAGGCGAATGTGGTGGCCGATGCCTTGAGTAGGAAGATGGCCGTTGAGTTGCGAGCAATGTTCGCAAGGTTGAGTGTGTCTACGGACGGTGGGCTAGTGGCCGAGCTTCAGGTTAAGCCATCTTTGGTTCAGTTGATTCGTGAGAAGCAGTTGCGAGATGAGTCCTTGGCACCTCACGTGCAAGACATAGCGGAAGATAGGCCTACCGAGTATTGTTTTGGAGAGAATGGGATCCTATGTTTCAAGGATAGGATAGTGGTTCCGGAGGATGCCGAGTTGAGGCGTACGATTTTGTGTGAGGCTCACAGTAGCCCTTTTTCTATGCATCCGGGTAGCACGAAGATGTATCGAGGATTAAAGGAAGAGTATTATTGGGTTGGTTTGAAAAAGGATGTAGCCGAGTTCGTAAGTAAATGCATGGTCTGTCAGAGAGTCAAGGCCGAGCACCAGTTTCCCTCAGGGTTGTTGCAACCGTTGAAGATTCCAGAGTGGAAGTGGGAGCGTATCACTATGGACTTTGTATCAGGACTTCCATTGACTCCTTCGAAGAAAAATTCAGTATGGGTGATTGTAGACAGATTCACCAAGTGTGCACACTTCATACCGGTTCATACCACCTATACTTTGGACAGGTTGGCCGAATTGTATATCCGTGAGATTGTGAGACTACATGGGGTACCGAAGTCAATTGTGTCAGATCGAGATCCGAGATTCACCTCTAGATTTTGGGAGTGTTTGCATCGAGCCTTAGGCACTTGGTTGAACTTCAGCACTTCGTATCATCCGCAGTCAGATGGGCAGTCTGAGAGAGTGATTCAGATTTTGGAGGATATGTTGAGGTGTTGTATTATTGACTTCCAGGGGTCGTGGGAGAAACACCTACCATTAGTGGAATTTGCGTACAACAACAGCTTCCAGTCAAGCATTCAGATGGCTCCTTATGAGGCCTTGTATGGTAGGAAGTGTAGGACCCCGATTTGTTGGGCTGAGGCCGGACAGAAACTTGTGCCGATGCCCGAGTTACTTAAGGGAACCACCGAGAAGGTGAAGTTGATATGTGATCGCTTGAAGGCGGCTTCAGATCGGCAAAAGTCCTATGCCGACTTAAAAAGGAAGGAAGTGGAATACTCCGTGGGGGATAAAGTATTTTTGAAAGTCTCACCATGGAAGAAGGTGATGAGGTTTGGGAGGAAAGGCAAGTTGAGCCCAAGGTACATAGGGCCTTATGAGATAGTTGAGAGAATTGGTCCGGTTGCCTATAGATTGAGACTCCCAGTTGAGCTAGAGAAGATTCATGATGTGTTTCATGTATCGATGCTTAGGAGGTATAGGTCGGATCCGTCCCATGTTATGCCAGTGGAAGAAATAGAGTTAAATTCGGACTTATCTTACGATGAGGAACCAATTGAGGTACTTGCTTCTGATAGCAAGGTGTTGCGTGGCAAGGCTATAGAGTTAGTCAAAGTCTTATGGAGACATAGAGGTGTGGAGGAAGCCACGTGGGAGAGGAAAGCTGACATGCTTGAGCAGTTTCCCTACTTGTTTCCGTCAGGTAATTTCGAGGACGAAATTTCCTTAAGTAGGGGAGAGTTGTAACACCCGGGTTCGGGGGTCGGGTGGAAATATTAATTTAAAAATAGTTCGGGTTTCGGTTTCAAATTTTAAATAATAAAATAATGACTTGGGCCTCGGGTTTTATTTAGTTGGACTATATTTAAATAAGCCCACATGGCCATGGGTGTCATCCATGGTAATTCCCCAAATTCATTAAGGGCATTTGGGTCTTTAGCCTTTTATTTTCAAATAAACCTAAAATATTACCTAGAGTCATCTTCTTCACCCCTCCTCACTATTCACTCCAACGTCCAAAAACCCACCCTCTCCTTTGGTTACTATTTCATCAAATGTCTTGCTCGTTTTGAAGAATTTCGCAAAGGTAAACACGTTTTTGACTTACCCTTGTTATTCCCTTCAAGTTAGTACCATTTGTTTTCATTTTTAGACATGTTTTGAGAATGGAGGTTTGAAGGATTTTTGGATTAAAAATGTTGCCTTTGGAGTCTTTAACTTAAGCTTTCTATTTGTTTAAGTCATATGAGTTGCCTACAACTAAAAGGGTCCAACAAAACCGATTTTTACAATGTTTTATGGAATTTTCGGAGTTGGGTAAAAATGAAGTTTTTGGGAGGTTTTAAGATGGGTTTTGGGGGTTTAAGAGGTGAAATTTTGAAGGCTGGTGATTAGGCTATATGTGAGTGGTGTTTTGGAGACTTTAGGGAGTGTTTTGAGGGTTGAAATTAATGGATTTAAGGGGTGCTCAAAGGCTGCTCGGAAATTGGAATTTTTGAGCTTGTTTCAATGGAAAAATCGGTGTATTGTACTTAGTATGTTATTCGGGTTGATTATTTTAGAACATGAACTGATTTGGGGTTATTTGCTTGGTGTTGGAATGCTTAGAATCAAGGAATTTGGTTGGTGAAGCTTCGGGGGCAAATCCGGGGATTTCGGAGTCTTGAGCTCGGTCTTCAATCTTCTCTTGGGTAGCAACGGTGAGTAGGATCATTGGTTATTGCATTGTACTTGATATGGACTCCCTTGGGGTTTGGTTAGAACCTTGAGAGGTTGCCTAAACCCGTGTGTAAGTCTCCCTACTCATAAATTGTTGTGACAAGTTGATTTTACATACATTGTGACCATTAAATGCATTTCAAGTTGTCAATGTAGTAGTCGTGTTGAGTTCGTGCCTCACGTGATGGTGGTTTAAACTACGGTGACGTGTAGTCCCACCGGTAGTGACTAGTAGGGTAGTACTTTGATGTGTAGTCCCATTGGGCATCCACTAGTCGAAACGGTGATGTGTAGTCCCACCGTAAGTGTATGTTGGTTGTGCAAGTGCAAACCAAAAGTTGTGTTGAGATGGACCCTTATGCATCCATTGTTTTCTTGCATACAAATTGTATTTTGGAAAGTTGCATGTTGTAAATTGTAGAGCTTCTCTCACTAAGCTAGATTGCTTATGCTCTTCGTTTCCAATGTGCAGATCGTTAGAGTTCGGGAGGCGAGCGGGCGAGGGAGGAACCTTTGGAGTTCTCAAGCAAGTTTATGTATGGTTTGCTTTTGTAATAATGTCTAGACAATGGGATATAGAGTGTTAGGAGTTGGGGTCAAACTCCTTAGGAAGTCATGCTTGAAATTGTTAAACTTATGTTGCATGTTATGCTTTTGCTTCTCGGATTATGTTCTATGCTACTTATGTGGTTTAATTGCTTATGCCTGAATTTGTATGATTTTGGCCTAGGTAGGCCTTATGTTGTCTACTTTGTGATGGATGACTTATGCTTGCTATGTATGCTTCTTGTAGACTTGTATGGAGCTTTGTTTGGTATGTTATCGTTGGGTTGAATGCCCTCATGTTAAGTCCTGTTTGTGGTTGGTGCATGAATGCTTGTATGTGCTTAAGGGTGTCTAAGTATGCATCTAGAACCTTGCAAGATGTTACCAAACGGTGAAAGGAGGTGTCGCTGGGCAGGGGGTATCGATACGGTTAGACCCGTATCGATACGGCCTTCTTATTCCAGGCCTTCCGTATCGATACGCGGGGAGGCGTATCGATACCTTTTTGGCCACTGGAGCCACTGTCCATCTTGGTATCGATATCGGCCTCAAGCGTATCGGTACGGTCAACTAGCGTTGACCGTGGGAAGTCAACCTTTGACGAGGGTATCGATACCCTCCCAAGGTGTATCGATACGGTCTCCACGGGTTGACTCTGACCTTTGACTTAGTCAAGGCGTATCGATACACCCCTTAGGTGTATCGATACCCCTGCAATTAAACTTGAAAATTTGCCTTTTGGATGTGGTTTTAGGTTCGTTAGATTGTTTTGGTTACGTTATTCCGCTGTTTGATCACGTAGGGTTAATTACTCATCTAGACGAGATTTAAAATGAAAAAAAAATAGGGTTGCTAACCGAGGGGGAATCCTTTAGGGGTTTTCACTCGGTTTTCCCCGTGTAGCCCTTTTGGACCGGTCATCCGGCCAGACCGGGATAAGGGGGTTACACTCTTATGATTCTTATGAATCTTAAAAATTTCCAGAAATCACACTCAAGAACATCATGTTTATAATTTTCTAACCTCATTACAACACATGATTTACTAAATCAAGACTATAACCGGATTGAGAAGAGGATGATCTACTTACTATTGATTTTCTCTTGATTTTTCTAAATGATTTTCCCTTCCATGCAAGCTTCTTCTTCTTCACCGATTCTTAGCCCTCTCTAAATTTCTTATTTGGTGTTTGAGTGTGTGAAAGAGTTGGTTGCTTAGCCAAGATGGTTTGGGGTAACCGGTTGAGGGGAGGGGACATATTAATTGGGAATTGACACATTGTCAAAGTCTCAACTACTATGTCTCCAATATACCTTAATTATGTTATTTTTTTTCCTCATAAACAAGGGCACAAATCAGAAAATTAAACTTAGCATGCAACTCTTCCCTTTTTCCTTTTATTCGGTTTGATCACTAGTTCAATTACCCGAATTCCCCTTTTTGAACCATTCCTCAAAATTCAATTTGGTCACTAATGAACCTATTTCGATTGGAATGTCTAAGAAATTAATCTAATAATCACTTAATTACTAAATTAGACCTCAAAACTCCTAGGCTAATTTTTGGGATGTTACATTTCTCCCCCCCTTAAGAAAAGAATTCGTCCCCGAATTCTTACCTGAATCGAACAATTGAGGGTATTGGTTTCGCATCGTTTCCTCAGGTTCCCATGTTGCCTCTTCCATCTTATGATTTCTCCACAAGACTTTAACAAGTGCAACATTTTTGTTCCGAAGCCTCTTAATTTCCCTATCCAGAATCTGAACTGGTTCCTCTTCATAGGACAAATCAGGATTTAGCTCTACTTCTTCCGGCTCTAAGATATGAGATGGATCGGATCTATATTTTCTGAGCATAGACACATGGAATACATTGTGAATTTTATCGAACTCACTAGGGAGTGCAAGTCGATAAGCCACTGGGCCAATTCTTTCAGTAATTTCGAATGGTCCAATAAAGCGAGGACTGAGCTTTCCTCTCTTTCCGAACCGAAATACTTTCTTCCATGGAGAGACTTTAAGAAAGACTTTGTCTCCCACATTATGTTGGACATCTCTTCGTTTCAGATCAGCATAAGCTTTCTGTCTATCGAAGGCTTGCTTTAGACGAGAATGAACGATTTGAACTTTTTCTTCTGTTTCTCTGAGCAATTGGGGTCCCAAAACTTTATTTTCACCATGTTCGGACCAACACAGAGGTGTTCTGCATTTTCTGCCGTACAATGCTTCGAATGGGGCCATCTGAATAGACGACTGATAGCTATTGTTGTAGGCAAATTCAACCAAGGGTAGAGATTTCTCCCAATTTTTCCCAAAGTCAATTATGCAAGCTCTAAGCATATCTTCAAGAATCTGAATTACTCGTTCAGACTGACCATCAGTTTGCGGATGAAAAGCTGTGCTTAGATTCAATTTTGTTCCCATAGCTCTCTGTAATGTTCTCCAAAATCTAGAAGTAAATCTTGGATCACGATCAGAGACAAGGGAGATAGGAATTCCATGTAGCCGGATTATTTCCTGAATGTACAGATTGGCCAAGGTCTCCAAACTGTAATTAATACGAATAGGAATGAAATGTGCCGATTTGGTGAATCGATCAACAATCACCCAGATGGCATCATATTTTCTGGGAGAACAAGGAAGACCAGTTACGAAGTCCATAGTAATTCGTTCCCATTTCCACTCTGGCAGTACAAGTGGTTGGAGTAGTCCGGTGGGAACTCTATGTTCAGCTTTGACTTTCTGACAGTTTAGACATTTGGATACGAAATCATTGATAGCCGCTTTCATACCAGACCACCAATACAAAGACTTGAGATCTTTATACATCTTAACCGATCCAGGATGGACCGAAAAAGAACTCTGGTGTGCTTCTTCCAGAAGATCTCTTTTCAGACTTTCATCATTTGGAATACAGATTCTATCTTTGAAATAAAGAAGACCGTTTGTGTGAATACGGAATCCTTCACCAGACTTTGTATCCAGTTTGGAAATAATATCCTGAAGTTCTGGATCAGCTTTCTGAATATTTCCAATCCTTGAGATTAGACTGGATTGAATTTGAAGTTCGGACAGAAATCCTTGCTTCTGATATAATCGAAGATGAGCATTGATAGCAGTTGGAGCTATAAGAATAAAATACCACTTTCTAATCAGAATTTTCATTATAACATTTTAATTTTTAAGATTCGAAGATTAGAGACTTTACCCAATGTCGGTTTACGACTCAAGGCGTCAGCAACCACATTGGCTTTTCCTGGATGATAGTCAATGACCAAATCATAGTCTTTCAACAACTCCATCCATCTACGTTGTCTCAAATTCAGATCTTTTTGAGTTAGGAGATACTTTAGGCTCTTGTGATCGGTGAACAGGTAACACTTTTCACCGTACAAGTAGTGTCTCCAGATTTTGAGAGCAAACACAATTGCAGCAAGTTCAAGATCATGCGTTGGATAGTTCAATTCATGAGATTTCAATTGACGTGAAGCATAAGCAATCACATTATCACCTTGCATTAGAACACATCCAAGACCCGCATGTGAAGCATCACTGTACACAGTGTAATCTTTGCCCGGTTCTGGTTGGATTAGAACTGGAGCATGAGTCAAGGCTGCTTTAAGTTGGTCAAAGCTTCTCTGTTGCTTTTCAGACCATTCAAATGGTTGATCTTTACGAAGAAGTTTAGTCAAAGGTAAGGCTATAGAGGAAAACCCTTTGACAAACCTTCTGTAATAACCAGCAAGACCAAGGAAACTCCGTATTTCACTGACATTTCTGGGAGGACGCCAATCCATGATTGACTGAATTTTCTTTGGATCAACTTTAATTCCTTCTGCAGAAATTACATGACCAAGAAAAAGATACTTCCGATAACCAGAACTCGCACTTGGAAAATTTTGCGAATAACTGGCGTTCCCGGAGAGTTTGCAAGACAATGCGGAGATGATCAGCATGTTCTTCTTTGTTACGAGAATAGATCAAAATATCATCAATGAAGACGACAACAAATTTATCAAGATAGGGCTTGAATACTCTGTTCATGAGATCCATGAATGCTGCCGGGGCATTCGTCAACCCGAAAGGCATTACCAGAAATTCATAGTGGCCATAACGAGTTCGGAAGGCTGTCTTGGACACATCCTCCTCTTTGACTCTCATTTGATAATATCCAGATCGCAGATCGATCTTTGAGAATACCGAAACATCCCTAAGTTGATCAAACAGATCTTCTATTCTTGGGAGCGGATATCGGTTCTTGATTGTGATCTTGTTCAATTGACGGTAGTCAATGCAGAGACGCATTGCTCCATCCTTTTTCTTTACGAATAGAACAGGTGCACCCCAAGGAGAAGTGCTGGGTCGAATGAAACCCTTATCCTGAAGTTCTTGAAGTTGCTTTTGCAATTCTTTCAATTCAAGAGGTGCCATCCGGTACGGAGTGATAGACACCGGATTTGAGCCAGGCTGTACTTCAATCCCGAATTCAACTTCTCTAGTCGGAGGAAGACCAGGTAGTTCCTCGGGAAACACATCAATGAATTCAGAAACAACAGGCATTTTAGACATTCCAAATTCAATTTGATCCCGTAAGACCATGGATGCAAAAATAGAAGTGGGCTTTTTATCAATTAGGAGTATGGATTCTTTTCCTAAACCCTGAAGATACAATCTTTTATTTTGACAATCTACCCAAGCTTCATGTTTACTTAGCCAATCTAAACCCAGAATTAGATCAAATTCACAGGAGGGTAATATGTAGAGATCAATAAGAAATGGCAGATTGCTAATATGCAATGAACAGTTTCTACATATTAGGTTAATGTTCGAAGTTCCTCCTAAAGGGTTTGAGACTACCAGACTAGTTTTCACATTTTCAGGTTCTAATTTCAACCTTTTTACAACAGATAGACATGTGAATGAATGAGTAGATCCCGAATCTATTAAGGCATAAACAGGATGTGAGTTTAGCTCAACAGTACCTGCAATCACTTCAGGAGACTCTTCATCATCTCTACCACGAATGTGGTAAACTCTAGCAGGTGCTCGAGATTCCTGATGAGTGGTAGCATTAGAATGAGTACCCTTGCCTTTCTTCTGATAACTCGGCTGGGCTGACTTGGCATTCCTATTCCGATTAGAGGATGTCGGACTAGGAACCACAGTATTACGAGCTGGCATAGGTCCAAGCTTTTGAGGACAGTCTTTAATGTAGTGATCATCACCACCACAAGCATAGCAGAGATTTGCTTGAAGTCTACACTGACCTCGATGTGGTTTCTGACAGAACTTGCAAGGAGACATCTTTTCAGAATTTCCCGTACTATTAACAGACATAGTAGGTACTGAGGATCTGATCACTGTAGCTGGTTTAGAAGTGTAATTGCTCCTCGGAGCAGAAGTGAAATTAGAAGACCCTTTCTTTCTGAAATTTAGGCTTTTTGAACTGCCATTGAGACTTGTTGTCTCGCTTCTGCTTTTTGTCAGGCTTATTGCCCCCTTTTCGCTTTTCTGTAGCTTTCATTCTAGCTTCGGTTGCAATAGCCCGATTAACAAGATTCTGGAAATCATTGATTCCCAAAGCAGTGAAGATTGGACTTAGTTCATCATTCATGCCTTCAATGAACATTCGACATTTATCAGCTTCAGTTTTGATGTATTCTGCACCGTATTTGCAATACTTGCAAAAGTCTGCAACGTACTGCTCAATAGGACGGTTGGCTTGTTTAAGGTGCAAGAACTTCTTTCTTCTTTCAGCTAAGTACTGTTCACTGATGTACTTCTTTTTGAACTCTTCGAGGAAGAATTCCCATGTCACCAGTTCATCCGGAACAGTGAGAGTAGTGGTTTCCCACCAATTCATAGCCTCATCAGCTAACAGGGCCACAACACACTCCAATTTGTGGTCATCGGAGCACTGTAATTGTCTGGTTACCACCTTGGTGGTGTTTTCAAGCCAATACTCTGCATCTTCTGGTCTTTCTTCATTAGCACCAGTGAAAGTATAAGCTCGATGCTGTGAAAGCTTATCTATCGGGGCTCTGCTAGGTGCAGCAGGGACAGAAACAACAGGTTGCTCTTGTTTCAGATTTGTCAGGAGTTGATTAAACATCTCCTTCATGCTGAGGAGACACTCTCTTTGGGCAGACTGAACCATAGGGTTTTCAGGTGGAGGTTGTTCGGTGTTCTGAACAGGTTCCTTGTCAGATTGCTCAATATTCTGAACGGGTTCAGTGACTTGAGCAGGCTTTTTAGCAATTTGCTCGGAAGTCTGAGCAGGCTCTTTGTTTCTCTCCTTTCTAGGAGTTTCAGTTCGAGTAGGAGAATTGTCACCCAATCTCACACTTTCACCTTCGCTCGAAGATTCGTGCGAGCTCCCATTCTTTGGGTCTTTTGGGTCCTCATATTCTATCATTCAGTCAAATAACAGAAGATTAGAAAGCTCACTAACAGATATCTTGTCATACAATACATGGGTGGCAAACCTAAATGATGCAGATGTATGCAGACTCGATTACAGTTTTTAGGACTTAACCTAAAAAGCTCTGATACCAATTTATATAACACCCTCACCCCGAATTAAGGAGCAAGGAGCGTTATATTAACTTAAACAGAAACAGAAATCGTATTAACAGGCACAGCGGAAGGGGTTTATCAGATTCCAAATTCGTGTAATATTTTTTTTATTACTATATTCGAATACCATATACATACAAGACTATCTTATACACAACAATACATATGTGTAACAAACATAACACTTTCATTCATGAACATATATTAAACCAACATTAATATTAGCTATTACTATTTGGCCAACTAAACAAATCTATTAACCATTCTAAAATAAGTACCACTTGTATAATAGTCAATTTGTATGAATCATACCTTTAATTCCAAGTTCAACAACTTCAATTAACTTAACTTAACTTAACACCATACACACCCTAACGAATTGAATGTCATACATATAAAATCCAATTCGATTAAAATACCCAACTATGTTACAATTGCTATTCTACTCAATTTAATCGATTTTAGAATCTCTTCTCATTCGATTAGCACATAGTCAACATTATTCGACTTAATCAAGTTATAAATTCTAATTCTCCCAATTAACCATCCGAATAGAATACATGCCATCCAAAACATACATAGCCGAATCATACTTCATACTTATATACTTTTAAAACATCATACTTAGTTCATACAAACCATAGTCTTCGTTTCCCTTTACAAAAATACCCGGGGTGTCGAATGGCTAACCTAGTGGTTGCCTAAACAAAACGTGACTATCAACAAAAAGAACCAAGCCCTACATATATATATACGGGCGATCTATACCCCAACATTTACCCCCTTACTTACATAACAAAAAAATAGGGAAACATATATAAAGTTTAATTAGAACCGAAATAGTAGTTCATAAACATGACTAACAAGCCGAACTGCACTAGCATGCCAAACGCTAAGCCACCCACCATGAGTATGACAAAGATAGGGAAAATCATACTTAATCTGAATACAGAAAAGTCTCGGGTTGAGGTTGACGATGCTAGAACCTGAAATTTTAGGGAAGGCAGGAATGTTCGAGTGGTAAGTACATTTCGTACTTAGTGAGGAAACCCTATTCTATCCAGTTTCCAATTAACATAGTGATCAAACAAATTTAATCTCACTTTGCACATTAATTCATTTGAATAAGCCAAGTAAATAATCAACATTATTATCAATAATCAAGCATCAGCCATTCGAACATATGCACAACAGAATCAAGCAAATTCCAATCGAATGAATTAAGTAAAATAGTCCATATCATTATCCATGTCATATATCAATCATTCGATCATATAAGCAAAGAATTCAAGTAATTTCCATTCGAACACATGCCACCAAATATACATTTTTCATAGATTATTTGCACATACAAGCCATGAAACCTAATTTAGCCTCTAAGTACCATAACATCACAATTAAGGCTCATAGCATATCAAACATATCAAGATCACCAAATTTAGCATGTCATTCGAATACTTCTATAAGTAATTTCATTAATTTCCTTCAATATTCAGATTTCAATTCTTTAATTATTCATTTAATCAAATTGCAATGCCTTGGATAGTATAGTTTGATAGGTAAGCAAGTCACGTATAACAGAGGTTGTGAATCAAATTCACCATGTTAAGGTACCACGTACCAATTCGTATCACATATAACGTATTAAAATGTCCGCAGACATTAAACAAGTAGGTACACTTACGTACCACAATATCGAGTATACTAACGTACCGATTTTCTTATTGAGCTCAGACTCTAGGCTAGCCGTACTACCTAAACAGACTGTACACACCAAGGGCTTTGCATTTAAGTCTTTAATTTCATCAATACATCATCAATCGATTTTCAGAAAATTCTAAATTAATCCTTTCGATTAATTATTCAAGATTCCAATTTCCTTAACATATCATCATACACTATCATATACAATGGTACATGTTCAATTCGCATAATTCAAATCAAATCTCATATAATTCCATGTTCATATCACAAAAATCAGATTCACATTTCATAGTTCAACACTCAATTGAACATATTAAGCTTAAGCATACATGGAAATGTCATCATATAGTCATGTCACATGATTCAATGTCATGATATCCACACATAGATAATATCACAACAATCAAAAATCAGCATTGCTAAGTTCACATATAGCAACACAATTAACAATGAACAAATTTCAGATTCTAGCATAACAATCACCAATTTAATTTCAATCACATAAGCATCATAATCGCATATCACAAGCACAAAAATCCGAATTCCATTTTTCCTTCTTCCCATTACTAAATCAAATAATTAATTAATCAATTTCATGCTTATCATAATCAAAAATCAGATTAAGTAGTTGGAACTCTAATTCCAACTCTAAAGTTCGTTTCACTCACAAATCGCCGAGCTAGTTCGTAATCCGTACGCCTTTCGCCCGATCCGTATTCGATCCCGGAGTAGCCTCTTCTTCTACCCTTTCACTTCTAAGATCTAGAGCACTCAATACAAACAAATAACACAATTTCAGAATGCAATTTATGCAATTTAAGGCTGAATTTCTCAATTTAATCGAAACAGTCCCTAAATTATTTAATCCAAATCGACAAATTGCTAAATACTCTAATTCTTTTAATTACTCTTTAAAACCTTCAAATTGACCTTCGATTTTACTAGATTTCATATCCTTCAACATAAGACTCGACTTAATAATACTTATTAAGCTTCAATTTTAACAATTTTATAACTTTTAAATCCTAATTTCATATATTTTTAGTTTTGCTCGATTCTGACCTCCTAGATTGACACCCTTTGTTCTCCTTGTATACAACCCCAAATTGAGTGCCGTTTGTTTCTAATTTCAGATTACATTCCCAATTTCAACATACTAAAAATTCAGATCGAACCACTTAGTAGATTATTTTCTACAGATTTTCAAAGTCCACTGTCCAGCTCGAGTTAAGGCTGGACAGTTTTGCATGCTTTCATATTTTGCACTACCAGATTTTTACACAGCCCTTAGAACCTTATTTTATCATTTTTCCATGGTTCTAGACATCCTAAGGTAAAACATATCAAAATTTCAGACTCAAACTCCCATCATATAATTTCCTATAATTTTTCAAAGATGCATGTCGTGTAATCTACCAAATCTGTCACATATCTTACATGCATGCCTTTAATCCTTTGTGACTCTTAATCTCTTATGATTCTTATGAATCTTAAAAATTTCCAGAAATCACACTCAAGAACATCATGTTTATAATTTTCTAACCTCATTACAACACATGATTTACTAAATCAAGACTATAACCGGATTGAGAAGAGGATGATCTACTTACTATTGATTTTCTCTTGATTTTTCTAAATGATTTTCCCTTCCATGCAAGCTTCTTCTTCTTCACCGATTCTTAGCCCTCTCTAAATTTCTTATTTGGTGTTTGAGTGTGTGAAAGAGTTGGTTGCTTAGCCAAGATGGTTTGGGGTAACCGGTTGAGGGGAGGGGACATATTAATTGGGAATTGACACATTGTCAAAGTCTCAACTACTATGTCTCCAATATACCTTAATTATGTTATTTTTTTTCTCATAAACAAGGGCACAAATCAGAAAATTAAACTTAGCATGCAACTCTTCCCTTTTTCCTTTTATTCGGTTTGATCACTAGTTCAATTACCCGAATTCCCCTTTTTGAACCATTCCTCAAAATTCAATTTGGTCACTAATGAACCTATTTCGATTGGAATGTCTAAGAAATTAATCTAATAATCACTTAATTACTAAATTAGACCTCAAAACTCCTAGGCTAATTTTTGGGATGATGTTACAAATGGTTTATAACATCACATTGGTAAAAGGATTTCACTTCCTTAGAATGATCTTTATCACTCTTGTCATCCTTATAACTTCGCTACCAGCGGGTAGAAGTATTCTTAAAATAACTATATTTTTCATGTGTATATTCATAGCCTCGACCACGACCACAACTTTTAATGTGATTTTTTTTATTCCTTCCATAATATAATCTCACATTCACTTCAGGGAATGGAGTAGAGCCAGTGGGCCTTTAAAACCTTTTTCACATATCCTTATCACAGAGAACAAAGATTTAATCCTCGTACGCAGCATTATTAAACCTATCCACAAGGTCCTTTAAAAACCTCCTTTGAGACCAGTAGCCTCGCAGAACGGGATGTCCAGCCAATTATACTTGGATTATATCGAAATTATGTCTCTAATTGAATAATGATTTACCATGTTTGCATTCACTTCAGGGAATGAAACAGATCCAATAATTGCATGGAATAAACATCATGCTTGCATTCACTTCAGGGAATGCCCCATCATTGATAATTGCATGGAATAAACATCATGCTTGCATTCACTTCAGTGAATGCCCCATCATTGATAATCGCATGGAATAAACATCATGCTTTGCATTCACTTCAAGGAATGCCTCCCATAAAACTTTTTGGATCAAGAAGAATTTTCGTAACTTGAAATTGGGAGAAGTCTATGGTCGAGTTTTTCGACAAAGAAGAAAAATTGCTTTCGAGCAAATATAGACTTTATAACAATCTTTTTATAGATTAAAATTCATCATGATTTATCGCACATTAAAATCATAATTTAAAGAATAAAAAAATAAAATAAGAATTTACCGATATTAGTTTTCCTCTCGAGGAAAATGGAGACGTAGCAAATGACCAAAACATCTTCTCATAATGTCGTGTCTCTTTCCAAGTCATTTAAATACATGTAAAACTCAATACATGGTTAAAATATCAATATCATCAAATAAAATATTATAAACACATATTGATCTTAATACAAAGTTCAACCATTGTGTCAAAAATAAACATATATAAGACCATAATAATAAGATCTATATGTATGGGCTGAATTGAATATATTAGAAATAAGAGGATCTATGTCATAATTCTCTCTTTAAAAAAACTAAACCAACAAAGGTGTTTCATTAATGTACAGATCTTTGTTACTAAAAAAAACCTTAAACCTAGAGTACGTATTTTAATGAATTTATATGAAAGACTACCATAGTTCTACGTACATAACTTTGTTATTCATGATTACAAAGTATAGTCAGTAAATCGAACAGGCTTTACATGCACCATCATCAAACTTCATGAATTTACAAATATACAAACACAAATAATAATAATTAAGTATGAAAAGCATAAGCGGTTGAGTACCAAAAATGAAAACCCACAAATACTTTCGCTCAACAAACCTTAATCGATTTCATCGTTCCCTGCTTTAAAAGCCGAGGAGGCAGGTAAGGAAAACAGCGCGACATTATCGATTTTTTCCGCTAATTAACCCTTTTAGGAACAAGAGAAAACACACGTAATTTACACCAAACACAACCTCTTCGTCTCTGTCGATTCGTCTTTTGGTTTGTGAGAAGCCACAAATTTATCTCTTTCCAATGTTCGAATAAAATCAAACATACTTCCAAAATTTTCAAAAATTAAAACAAAGTTAAAATATAAAGAGAAAGACAATCGGTAACTAAAAAAAATAAGGAGAAAAAAAAACTTATCTTTGGTTTATTCTATAATCGAATTCTTCCTGGTAACTTCTTTTGAATTATAACGATGAAGATCTTAGTTGATTAGAGTCTCGTGCTGATAACGCGTTGTGAATAAAATAAAGAAGAACAAGAAGAACAAAGAGATGAGAGGAAAAGGGAGATTTGTATTATTCTCAAAATATAGAATTGTATACAATGCCTTCAATGAATCATCTATTTATAGGCATAAGAAGTACATAATACATTAAACTCTAATTCATAGAGATAATATTCCTAATAATAAATAAATCAAACTCCTTTGATAAAGTTCTAATCATGATAGACATCCACATAGATAAATATTCATAACAATATATTATTTTCCTGAACTCTGTAAGGACAGGGTAGATGTTTTCGAAGGCTGTGTACGTCTCATCTCTCACCTGAGACTCTCAAACAAAGAAAATTAGTAACTCAATCATAAACAGCATGCATGAAGGTTGAAGACAGGCCCGAGGCATCACCTTAGCTCCGGTGATCACAATCTTCCCTGACACGAAAATGAGAAGCACAATCTTTGGTTGTTTCATACGATAGATCAGCCCTGGAAAGAGTTCTGGTTCATACTGCATTAATAGAACATTAAGATAAGTCCCGATCATTTATCCGGACAAACAAGTCTTGACAAGCACTGGTTTCAATCATCTAGAACTACAAAGAAAAAAAAGCAAAGCTAACTACGGTAAGCCCAAACCTATCTTCATTTCTCAAGGCTGTTTTACTAGCCAAATGATACCTCACTCTTCATAGCATATAATGTTAAAAAAATAATTGGACTGAAAATTAGGTCCCCATCCCTAGACGGACAAATATAAGGGTAAGTAGACTCTAAGGGGCTCGTAAGAAAAGACTAACTATATAAATGCACATTCACATAGAGAAAAGGCACAGGCAGTCTTGCACACATATCTCGGACTCCCAAATGTCCACCTACATAACATGCATATCAATGTTCTTATACACGAGAAAACACCCAATGATCGCTGACAGTCACTTACACTTGAAAAGGCACCATGGGAGTATGCAAGACCTTCAAGTCTGATAGGAAATTTAACATCACAAGAACCAACAATGTTCTGAATCTTGAAGTCCTGCCAATCACAGCAGAAAAAGGTAAATGACTGACCAAGTAGGAGAAAACATTATTGAAGGATGAGAATTTATCTGCACAAGAGACTTTATTAGCATTGTTTGCATGGGAGAAATACAAAAGAAATCGATAATTGCAGTACCTTAAACTTAGCAGGAAAACCAAGCTTTTGGATGATTCTGGCATACTGAAAGCAGAAAAAAAATCTCAGTTAATCAACAATTTCATGACTGTATCTTCCGATTCTAATGATAAGAATAACTGACGCTGAGCAAACAGACCTCTAACATAGTTCAAAAACAGAATTTAAAAGCATCTAGAAGATAAATATCTACCTTCCTTGCAGCCAGTTTAGACTGCTGTTCACTTTTAGCACCAGTGCAGACCTGATTGAAAGTTGTTTAGTAAATCAATAATTGAACAATGTTAACACTCTAGGACTAGTTATTTACTGCATGATTTTGACACTAAAACTTTCACACAGCCAATAACTGCATATGGTTGTGATTTCCAATAAGAAATGAATTACCATCTTTCCAGAGGCAAATATCAAAGCTGTAGTTTTGGGCTCCCTGATTCTCATAATGACTGCAGCAAAACGCTGTAGGTTATTTTTATAAAAAAGGGTTAGCAACCAAATAACAGCAGCAGAATTAGTGCAACATGAACTAGTATATTATTAAAAAGTATTTAACCATCAGTAGCATACCTTTGGATTGTATTCTGCATTTCGAGCTTGCAGTGCAATCTGCTTAAGATCCAACTTGCAATCTAAATTTACAGTTGATACAATGTTCCTATAAACACAACAAGAGTTATAACGGGATATTAAATATAGCTAAACCCAATAGTTTTAAAAGTAGAAACATGAAGAAACTTTTGTAAAGTCTCGCTTCTAAAAATAAATTTCCCAATCACATACGTTTTAATTTCCCGTTAGTATCGGTTAGTGACACATTTTTAGGCTTAAAACAAGTCAAGCACCTCAACTTATTTAGCTGGTTGATCCCTCTTAAAAATAAAAGTACAAGACTTAAGAGATGTGACTTAACTTGAATGGTATATATTATTTCAACAACAGGCTGGTGAATCAAGCTTATTAATGATATTTTACAGACTTTATTTATTATTCATCTTATCAAAAATACCCGCCATCTATATCTGAGAAACTCTGTTAGCATAATGGAACACAAAACAGTAAAATCCAAAGATATCGAGTAAAAGCCTTCTACTATTATGATACAAAATCACACTCATGAGTCCTTAAATTTTCCAATCAAGCCTACTCAACCGACATATAAACGGAACTCATTTCTCTAAATTTCTTTTCAACGTTCACAAATAAACACCACAAGCTAACATAGCATAAGTGCATAACCCTAAAATCCCCCTCCTTCCCGCAGCATATTAAAACCCATTTCAGAAACTTATGTAGAATTGGTTAAAGCTTATGTTCCACTTTCCAAAGAAGAGCAGCTGGAATTGGAGAAAGTTGCTGCAGCTTAGGCAATCGATTTATCAGTGATTAAATTACTATACATACCCAAAACTCTAATTCACAATTACCAAATCATTCAACTTACAAAATCTCCAAAATTCTAAGACCCATATC
The DNA here is from genome assembly GCA_958450335.1 of Hibiscus tridactylites. Taxonomy (NCBI): domain Eukaryota; kingdom Viridiplantae; phylum Streptophyta; class Magnoliopsida; order Malvales; family Malvaceae; genus Hibiscus; species Hibiscus tridactylites. Next base: position 16,681,034 of record OY288267.1, read on the forward strand.
TCCAAAACACCTTTCTTTTTCTCCTGAAAGTCCCATGTCCAATAATACCTACACTTCTAAAGATCTCATCATTTAAAACCTCATGAATATAAACGTGTCAGAATCGAAGACAACAAGAGAGGCAAAAGGGACTTACTGAAGAGTGGGAACAATGCCAGATGGATGCTTCGAAAGATCCACTGGTTGGCTCCCTTCCAAGCCACCTTGTTCCGCCATTCTCTTCTTTGTAACTCACCAAAAATTCGGGAAAAATCCCCAATATTTTCCAAAAAAAAAGTCTGGGTTTTATCTAAACACAATTCCAAATCAACCCAATCGAATTTGCCGAATCTAATCAACCCGTTGACCAAACATTAGATTTTCTTTTTTAAACGTTAGATCTAAACAAAATTTAATCAAATTCAACCGTTAAAAGATATACAGTCTACTTATTTTTTGGAGGGGATGAAAGAAAACACACAAAACAAAAATAGATCAGATCGGGTTCATTCAAATCTAAGCAAATTCAAAACTTTTTTCAACGGAAAATTGGGAATTTTTAAACATTTGTATATATAAATATGTTAAAATCGGAGGGAAAATTGAGAGTAAGTGTTTGAAAACGAGAGGCTTTTATATATACATGTGTAGAAGAGAAGATTTTGGGATAAGATAAAAGATAGAAAGGAGTGGATTTGAGAGGGTGCCGATTTGATTATCAGATTTTTTAGGGTTTGGTTTATAAGAATAGAGAGACGCGGTGTTTCAATCGGGTTTGCCTTTTGTACCCTACTTCTTCTTATTTATGCACGATGACTCCATTAGCCGGTTATCAAATGTCAGTTACCGGCTTTCGCCGGTTATGTCGGGAAAAAGCTTACTTTTTTTTTTTTTTTTTTTTTTGGGGGGGGGGGGGTGAAAAAGGTGTCATTTAATTACGTAAAACACATAACATGTTAGCATATGCCTAGGGGTGCTTATCGAGCGAGTCGATCGCGAGTTGAATAGTGTTCAACTCGTGTTCGTTAAAAAATTTCGTTGCTCGACTTAACTTGTTGCTCGTTAAAATTTTGCTCGATTCGTGCTCGTTAAAAAAATTCGTTGCTCGTTAAGTTCACAAAAAAATTCACCTTATTTTTTAAAATTTAAGTAAAATCTAATGATGCTATTAGAACTTAATATAACACGCAAATTCATATGAAAAAAACCACGAGAATTAGGGAGATAAATAAAAGAACATGTCATGAATGAGTTAAAGATAAAGTCGATATTCGAATGTGAAACTCTTTTTAGTTTCTCAACAATGTTCGATGAACAAAAAAGGAAATAAGACCTTAAGGATTTTGATCTTTTGACTTCCAATCATATTTTTTTATGTGAATTAAAGATTTTCCCTTTTCTACTTTTATACATAAAATAATATCATAAAAATGCTTAAATAAAATAGAAGGAAAGACTAATTAATATAATTTGATTTCTTATTAATACTAATTAACTTTTAAAATTTTCGAGCAATACAAAACGTTTTGAAAATTCGAAATCAAATATTTTATTGGTAAATTACCTAGCAAGTCACTGAACTTTTCTAGAGTTTTCAACTATCATTTAAACTTATTAGAACATATTTTTTTAAGGTAGCACCAAAAATTATTAAAATTTTATTAAAAAAATATAACAACCTGCTCACAAACTTACCGAGTCGAGCTGGGTCTTGCTAAACTCGACTTATTAAAATCTCGAGTCGAGCTCGTGTTCGAATCGAGTTAACACGAGTCGAGCTCGTGTTCGAATCGAGTTAACACGAGTCGAGCGTTAATCGAGTTTTGACCGAGTCGATCATGAGCTATTTGTGAGTTGCTCAACTCAATAAGCACCCCTACATATGCCTCGTTAAAAACCTCCCTAACATAGGATGGAGGAAAAGACTACATATGCTAACAATACAATCAAATCACGAAAGGAAAATTCAGGAACAACATATAAGGAAACTAATCACCCACTATAGCATCATCATGTAAGAGCGAAAGGATACAAAAAGGGGATATCCCAACGTATCACATGTAAACTATCACAATTCACCAATTTAGCCAAAGCATCTGCCACGCGATTACCTTCCCGCTTAACATGTTGCAACCAGATCATCCAGGGCCGTTGTCGTAGCTCCGAGAAATAACATCTTAACGTACATGAGCGTTAAGCGTCCGATCCGATCTGGAGAATATCCATTGCTTCTATACTATCCAACTCCAACACAATCTGACGATAACCAACTTTCCAAGCACTAACGAGACCCAAGTAAGCACCTCATAACTCAGCTTCTAAGACCGAACATATCCCTATAAATTTGCCAAACCCCGATATTCATCGCCCTAAATGGTCTCTAATAACCCCAACACAAGACATATAACCATTACCTAAAAACTTGGACTCATCAGAATTAATTTTAATCCAGTCTACAGGGGGTCGGTTCCACGTTCCAGCGTTGCACACCATCCTGGAAGCCACAATCGGCAATGCTTGCCCACCAGCCAAAGCCCGCACGGCTGTCTCAACCCATGCACGACACAGAGCAGCGATCCACAACAGCATCATCCTCAAATAATAAGGCATTCCAATGTCTCCAAATGTAAAAAGGTCTGGCTGAATCCATATTTCCTTTGAAAGAATTAGAGCAATATTCAACGTTAAAAGGTCTGGCTGAATCTATGTGGCATGGCAAACAGCCTTTTGAATCAGTATTTGACTTTCACTTGTTGTTCTCTGCTAAGCTTCACTTTGATTGCTCATATGCTTAGCATCGGTTAAATAAACAAGATATTTGCTAATCGTTTTCTCACAAGCTTTTAGGAAACCCCAAGAAGGCAAAGGCGAGATTGTGCTTAAGTTTAAAACGGAAGAGATGTAAAATTGTAATGGCCAATGAAATAATAAAAGTTTAAGGGTTCCAAAAAACGTCTAAGGAATATTTATTTGACAAATACGACACTTGTCAAAGACCCACATGATCTCCTTTATAATTATGTGTTTTCAATAGTGCTATATATATTTTGATAAGAAATAGTAAACTATATTTATCATTTAATTTCACTCATATTTATCATTCAATAGTAAAAAACCTAGCCGCATATCCAGAGAAACTCCAAAAGATTAACTTTGAACGAATACTATACCAATCTGCCCACAATGGCCAAACCCCAAAATTGTACAAGTTTTCAAGATTGCGTCTCCAGTTGTGCCATGAATGGCCAGAGAAAAACCTAGCCGCACATCCAGAGAAGCTCCAAAAGATTCAACTTTGAATGAATAACAAGGAACTCAAGGATATGCAGAAGAAGATTGTGGAGTTTCTTGGAGACAAAGTTAGCGGTGAAAGTAAAGAAACTCTCTTGATTGACATAACAGAGAAGATGTGTGATTGACAAACCTATTCTTCTTTTGTGATTCCATAATATTTTTCTCCATCACCTCACGCCTTCAAATCTCAACCCAATGTCTCTTTCTTTTGTGGAATTTTTGAGGGGGTTTCTTGGAGAGAAAGTTATCGGTGAGAGCAAAAATACTGGGGAGTTTCATCTTTGGATTGAAATTCTGCAACCTACCTATCAGATCAGTATTTTCACTCACACCAGTGACTTTGTCTCCAAGAAACTTCCCTAGAAACTCCACAATTTCCTCCATTGCCTTCATCTTCCGGAGGATTGGCCCTTCAAAGTTGAACCTTCTTTGGATATACGGCTAGGTTTCTATCTGGCCATACATATAATGGCACAATTGGAGATGTATGTGAAACCTGAAAGGGGGATTTTTATGCGGCTAGGTTTCCTATCCCTGTCTCACCACCCCATAATATTAAAAACTATCTCGCTTCCGCATATCTCCGCTCCACCATCATGCGGGTTCCGAGACCCACATAATCCTCTTTATACTCACCATCGTCATGTGTCTCATTTCATATAACACAAAATGAACCTTTCTTCCATCAAATTGGCCCTTAAACTTTTCAAGCTTGGTCAAATTGGCCCATGAAAATTTTTGGATCAAATTGTCTTTCAACTTTGAAAACAAAACACAAAATGACCCCTAAGATTAATGAAGTATCTTATTAGATATTCTATCAATATTGACCACTAAGGCGGTGACATTATCCATGGCGGAGAGGGTTTTGAACTTTATTTAACGTGTTAACCTTAGGGGCCATTAGTGGTACACTTTTAAAACTTAGGGGGCAATTTGTTCGAATTTGTTAAATTTAAGGGTAATTTGACCAACTTTCCAAGTTCAAGAGTAAATTTGAACAAGGTTATATTGCTTTGATCCAAGAAACATAGATCTTGAAACATAGTGTCGTGCTAAAAAGCCATGGAAGTGATCATTATTTGGCTACAAGTAGAAACTGATTGTAGCATGTTCCATATATAGAAGTTTAACCTCTTGGACAGCCTTTTTGAGTCCTTCGACATAAGAAAATTACCCTTACATTTAACAAATTCGATCAAATTACCCCTAAGTTTTGAAAGTATAACTCTAAACGGCTCCTGAGGTTAACATGTTAAATAAAGTTTAACCTTCCCCCGCAATGAATAATGTCACCACCTTGGCGGTCAACGTTGATGAAATATCCAGAAAGAAACTTCATTAGTCTTAGGGGTCATTTTGTGTTTTGTTTTCAAATTTCGTGGCCAATTTGACCAAGCTGGCAAAGTTTACGGGCTAATAAGATGGAAGAAAGGTTCATGGTCCAATTTATAAAAGAATAAATATGTGAGTTTTATTTAAAATTAACCTAACAGATACTATAGGAAGACTATATATTGAGAAGACTATACCAATCCCCCCACAATGGCCAAACCCTAAAATTGTACAAGTTATAAAAGAATGCATGTCCAGTTGTTCTATGAATGGCCAGAGAAAAACCTAGCCGCACATCCAGAGAAGCTCCAAAAGATTCAACTTTGAAGGAATAACAAGGAACTGAAGGATATGCAGAAGAAGATTGTGGAGTTTCTTGGAGACAAAGTTAGCGGTGAGAGTAAAGAAACTCTCTTGATTGACATAACAGGGAAGATGTGTGGTTGAATGAAGTCAATACTTGGCCGTAACTAATGCATTGGCTTTGTTGAACCACACTGACTCACTGTTATGTCAATCAAGAGATGAAAAAGATGGAAAACTTGAAGAGCAAATTAAACGGACCTGTAGGCAATCAAACAAGCATTTAAGAAGAAAGAGACATTGGCTCTTGATTTGAAACTGAAACGTGATGTTATGGAGAAAACTGAGTCGAGTTTAGGGGGTTACAATGGATGCTCGACTTTCAATTAATTCGCCGAGAAGCAAATTCGGCTACGGATGATTCACTAAACTTCCAAACAATTAATGTTGATGGTTCACTGCTCAGTTTCGAGGATGAACCACCTTTACTCACTGCTATTCTCTTTAGAGAGAGATATGACCCTCCTCATTGAGGATGCCCACACATTAATGTAATGGCATTTGGTCTCATTTACAATTCAAAACAAAAAAAAAATTTAAAGATTTTGATCATTATTTACCTTTCAAATTTACTTATTTATATTATTAAACTTACTGTAGGATCAAAATTAAATTTTAATAGATGTGCAAATATGGGAACTAGTTGTTATATATAACGTTGAGTATTTAACCAAGTCGAATTGATTGGGAAAATTTAGTTAGTTTAGTTCAAGAATATTATTTTACCATTCAAATATTTTGGTCGGGTGAGTCAGTATTTAATTGGGAAATTTTTTGATCGGGTCAATATCAGATCGACCGATTTTGGTTCGAAACAACCTTTGAATCTTTGGATCAACCATGCTGCATGTAATCTGTTTGGTCCTAATGACAGAAGTCTTGAAGTATTCAAATTTTCATAGAGTCTCGTTGTGGTTGCACGCAGTGACGGATTTAGAAATTAAAAAATGGGATCTAATTTTTTTTCAAATGAGTATGCAAAACAAAAATTCCCATCACACACTAAACAAAATTAATTTTTAAAAAATTTAACATTTATTTTTTCTTAAATTCAAAAATGAGGATGCGATGCACCCCACCATGACTGGGTGCATCCGCCACTGGTTGCAGGCCTGAATCCTATTCGGGATTGGAAATTGGCTTATGTCGAAGGGCTCAAAAAGGCTGGCCAAGGGGTAAACTACATCGTACAGCAAAAAACTATACTCGTTAAAAGGTTATAAATAAGTAATTTAATTAAAATGCATAGAATTACTCAACTTTTTTAAAATATTGTAAGTTTAACACACTATTTTTCTTTATAAGGGGTAAAATTACCCTTCAAGATCAATGTTTCTTAGATCACTTCCATGTCTTTTTAGGAGGACATTATGATTGAAGATCAATGTTTCTTAGATCAAAGCAATGTAACCTTGTTCAAATTTACTCTTGAACTTGGAAAGTTGGTCAAATTACCCTTAAATTTAATAAATTCGATCAAATTGTCTAATAAGTGTTGAAAGCGTAACTCCAAATTGTCTAATAAATTAGATCAAATTGTCTAATTTTAGGGGCCATTTTTTGTTTTGTTTTCAAATTTCAAGGGTCAGTTTGACTAAGCTGACAAAGTCTAAGGACTAATTTGATGGAAGAAAGGTTCATAGTCCAATTTGACTAATGTTGCTAAGATTGGGGTGATTTTTGTTTTCAACAATTGGATTTTAAATAAAATAAATCATTAATGTCTCATTAAGAAAAAGAAAAATATTCAAATATTTAAATATGAAAAAGAAAAAATATTCGAATATTTAAATATGAAAGAGAAAAATATTTAAACATCCAATTTAATTTAAATCTGAAAACTATTAAATATTAAATTTAAAAGAAAAGAAATTCGATTTAAATTATTCGAATATTTTTCTTTTTTTCATATTTAAATCGAATATCTAAAAATAAATTTGATTTAAAATATTCGAATATTTTTTTCTTTTTCATATTTAAATATTCGAATATTTTTCTTTTTCGTAATTTATGTTCGAATCGTATTTAAATCGAATATTTTTTAAAATCGAATATTTAATAGTTTTCAGATTTAAATTAAATCGGATGCTTGTGTGATTATACACATCCCAAGTAATCTATGTTCAAGTCGTATTTCAACCATTTTTACTTCTTTTTTCCCTAACTTTTACTGCACTATACGATATGTATATAAAAGGTGCAAATAATTTCACTAAAAGAAGTTTGGCTTAATGGTAAAAGCTTGGGGATTAACCCCCTTAGTCCTAGGTTCGAACCACCATAATGTCCTCTTGTTCTCTTCTTTTTCCCTAACTTTTACTACACTATAAGATATGTATATAAAAGGTGCAAATAATAGCACTAAGAGTAATTTGGTTTAATGGTTAAAGCTTGGGGATTTATCCCCTTGGTACTAGGTTCGAACCACCACAATGCCTTTATTGTTTTCTTCTTTAAATTTTCTTTAACCAGGTGGTGACACGTGTCACCACCTGATTGGAGAAAAAAATATATTAAATAAATTAAATTAAATTAATCCAATTGGGTGATGACACGTGTCATCATTTGATTGGTTGATTAATTTTTATTTAATTAAAATAAAATTAGGATCAAATTGATTTAATAAGTAAATAACAAGGACTAAACATGTAATTTTAAAAATGTTCTGTTAACTGCCACGTGGCACTTCCGTCACCCCTCCGTTAACTTTTTAACGACGGTGGTCAAAATAGGTTGATTTAATAAGTTTGATGGTGTAATTGACATTTTTTATAGTTCGGTGGTTCAAATAGGTATCCCCAATTACTTCGGTGGTCACTGGCGTAGTTTTCCCTAAAATAAATCCCACATTCATCCTTGATTTCTTTATTATTCAATTGTCCAGCTGTTTTGGCGATCTGCATTGTTTTGTCACTTCGGTATTTCTCTGGTGGCGATCTATTGTGTTTTGGCTAGAATTTTAGAAAGGTTTCCTAGAAGAATTATGATGAAGGAATATGAAAGTTGTGGAATTGGGTTTTAGGAGGTTTTAAAAGGGTTTTAGATTGAGTTTTGGGGTGTTTGATGTGAAAATTTGTTGGCTGATGGTTAGGCTATATATAAGAGTTGTTTTGGAAGCTTTTGGGAGTAATATAAGTGTTGAAATCATTGGTTTTGGACTGTGCTTTTGGGAGTAATATAAGTGTTGGAATCATTGATTAGAAGCAAGGAATTGTGTTGGTGAAGCCTCGGGAACGAATCCGGAATCGTTGGGAGTTTGATCGGCTAGAGTGGTTGAGCTTGGAATAGTCGGTGAGTGGTTAATGTTTTCAACTCGGTTTAAATGGTTTTCAAGTGTTGGTTCAAGCATGTGGACTAGGTTGGGCTTGGTAGACCCACCTAGAGTTGGGATTAGATTGATAGTCTAATCCCAAGCTTTAGTTAGAGACTTTGGTTGAACTTTAAATGTTGTGTATGCCTCATGTTTAAATTGTGATTACGATGGTTATGTATATTGTGTTATACATGTATGTTGAGGCATGGTATTGATGCATTGTTATATGCATGTGGTTTGTGCATGACGGTAAGTCATGGTGAGTACGTGCTAAGCACGGAAATGATATGAAATGGTATTGTGAAAGGTTATGGATTGTGTTAGTATTGGTACTAGTATGCTTGGGTACAATGATCGATCATTAGGATGTTTAGTGTGAACACGAAAGTCTAAATGCGCGCGCGGTCTTGGTGATGGTAGTCATCAAGATGGAGTACGAGTTCGCCCGGAAATCTTCTTATATATGTTAGTCGATGATGAGTGGAATCCCATCGACGGGGCGTGAGAATGAGTGGAATCCCCTCCGCGTGAAACGATGATGAGTGTAATCCCACCGTAAGGTAATGGTTGTGGTTGGATGTGAATTCCTACGGTTATCCGCGTATTCGGGCCATAGCTAGGTGTCAATACGGATTGTGGAATGTGTTGTTATTATGTTGGATATATGTATTTCCATGTGTTGAGCTTATGAGTTGTTGAGCATGACATGATGTTGATAATTGTGTTCATGCATCATTATTTATCTTGACTCATGTGGATCGAAGGTAAGATCATGCATTCTACCTTGGTTGTGTGCCCGTGCTTGGACCCTGCATTGTCGAGGTTTGTTTTATGAGCTTACCCTCACTAAGCTTTATGCTTACGCTCTCTTTTGTTCGACAATGCAGATCCGTAGGCTCGTGGGTTGCTTATGCAAGGAGAGGGCCTCCAAGTGCGCTAGTTGTGCTATCTTAGCTTTCAAGTATGAACTATTTAAAGTTATGGATGTAATAGACAAGCAATGGGATTTGAGCTTTTGATGTATGTTGATGTTGGTATGGCTTGTGAATGCCATGTCTTGTTTTGTAAACCATGCTTTATTGCTTACCTTGAATGTTTGTGAATGTTGGCTCTAAGGCATGAAACCCTTTAAATGCTATGTATGAATCTTTGTTGAATTGATGTTTCCTATCTATGTATGGCTTTTACCTATTTGTTGTGTGCTAAGCATGTGTGTATAGGGTGCCTTGCATCTAGAGTTGTTGTATGTATGGTTGTGGGAGATTTTAGTTGGTGTTTGAGGCAGCCTTGTGCCATAAACCAGCTGAAACTTGTCTGTATGCAGCAGGTGTATCGAAACGGTTGGACCCGTTTTGATACGGTTCCCTTGTTTCAGGCCAGGCGTTTCGGTACGCAAAGGGGGCGTTTCGATACAATTTTGCTATTGAAAATCTGAGATTTTGACGAGAAATTCAGAGTACCAAAATGGTCGCAAACGTTTTGGAACGATCTTCGTACCGTTGACCACGAGAAGTTGACCGATGAGGGCGTTTCGATACGGTCTCCTTGGGTTGACTTTGGCCAGTTGACCTAGTCAAGGCGTATCGATACACCCTCTGGGCGTTTCGATACGACCTGCAGTTTAAGTTTAAAATGGGCTGTTTTGATTGGTCGTTTGGTTGTTCGCCTCGTTTCTTGCTTTCTCTGTTGTCTTTTCACATAGGATATGATAATGCATCTAGATAAGATAATAATAAATGAAAAGTTTTTTCCCGGGTTGTTAACCGAAGTGGAGCCTTAACGGGTTTCGCCTCGGTTATCCCCGTGTAACTCACTCGGACCGGTCAGTCGCCCGGACCGGGATGAGGGGGTTACAATTCATATCCTAGATAATATACCATAAATGATTTCAGTTTATATTCAGAAGACAGTACTATAGAAAATAGATATCCGGTCTACTTTTATACTAGAAGACAGATGTCAAATTTATTTTTTATTATTATTTCATATTCAATGTCATATATCAAATATATTTTTCATATCAGAGGTTAGAAACCAGGGTATTGCTTTCCTTTTGTATTATAATGTCATACTTTTAAATTTTAAGCATATGGTCTTATTTTAGAACAGAAAGTATTTACAGATACATGGTATGCGCTTTATGACCCAATTCATTTCTTAGATGTACTTGATAGATATTAGAAAGATGACATTTGACAATTTTGGACTGATTTCAGAACGAGGTCCCTACGAATAAGGGAGTTCGATAAGACAGATCGAATCAACATCAAAGGGTGATTCATCAGGATCATTGGGATTTCGGATATATCGTGAGCAAAATCAAACGTTACAACCTATGAGGGTATTATGGTCATTTTGACCTTTAAGGGTAAATTGGTAATTTAAACCAACAAGGTATAAACGGTGATGCAGGGGATTCAGGAATTCTAGTTGCTCATCAGGTTTCCGAAGCCTTTTGAATTAATCGTAACCCATCAATACATTGCTTACCCCTCAACCGGATAGATACGTCATAAGTATTCATTTCTAAAAAATAGACTTCATTGCATGACAAAGCAAGACACCCTCACAATCAACCACTGAACGAGCTACGAAAATTCGAACATCAATTCAAGCATTATTTCCAAGTATTTGAACATGTGCATTGCACCCGAACTCAAATCGTAGCATCGAATGTACCTTTGAACATATTACTCTTATTGTTAACTATGTACTTTCCCCCAAATAAACGAATATGCCTTCGTATGGTATTATTCTAAGTCTCAGAGGTATCTTCAAGTCATTTTAGTATTTAGAGATATTTCAGACACTTCGGTGCTCGAAGGTGATTCACATATTCTGAGTCTTTCGGTCCTTTCCAACTTTTCATTCACCACAAATCTTGAGGGTAAATTCATCATTACGGATAGTTTGGCGTTTAACACATAAGGGTATTTCAGTCATTTTGGTTATTGAAATCATTTCGATCAATTTAACCTTATCAATATTTTAAGATATTTTAGTTATTTTAACCTGTTAAATCTTTGCACCACAATAACTAACCCAGACATACGGATGGTTTTCCGCAAACTTATCTTCAGAGACTTATTTAGAATTCAAGAAATTCCAAGGACTTTATAAACTCGAAGGTTTAAGCTTTGTTACCCTAACTTTCTGAGCAAGACGACGTTTTCAGATGAGTCAGTTGATTTTCCAGACCTAGCGTAGATTAAGATTGTTTCCATTATCAGGGGTATTTTAGTTATTCTTACATCTTAAGGGCATTATCGTCATTTATTCATGAGATATTTCATATATCAAATCTTTTAACACTATTAAGTAGATCATGAGATAATTGCCTTGTTAATCACTTACTAAACTTAAGATCCTTTCAGTCTATTAAACTTCTCTTTCAAAAAGTTCGGTCGTATCCAGCATATTAAGTAGAGTTGCAAGTACACTAAATTATAACCATGTGTAATTTACCGAATACCAGCATATTCATAAAGCATATAAGAGGTAGTAGTGTATTACCTTTAATCCTTGATATATCAGTCAACTGCGATACTCCATTCGATCACTCTCGAACTCAAATTCGACGTCCTTCATCATCTCGTATTCAAGCAACTGAGAATACCTGAAAAGAAAAAGGGACGGCCAAAACAACGCGTAGCTCCGACGAGGCCCTTAACGGCGGCAGACAGACGATCGGTCGGTCAGGTTATGTTCGCCCTCTCACGCTGAACACACTCGGACCGTCGACGCGCCCTAACGGTGACCGAGGTGGCCGAAAAATGTAGAAAATGGAGGGTGACGTTTGGCTTCCTCGACGAGTTTCACACCGTTCGCCACGACTAACGGTGGTGATTTACTGCGAGCAGTCGCCGCGGTCGGGATTGGGGAGAGCCGACGAACATTGCGGTGGCGACGGTAGAAGCCACGGCCGGGCGGTGCGGTAGATCAGAACTAGGGTCGGACTGAAGGTTTGTGGGTTCAGGTTTAAAACCTTTGGTATTCCAAAGGGGATATGATATTCCCATATTCGAAATGTGTAATAATTAGCATGTGGGATTGGTTCGAACAAATTAAATTTTTTCTACTCCAAGAAACATCGATCACATAAAATTGATGGAGGATTAAAATTGTAGAATGATTTAGCTTAGATGGTTAAAGCTTAGCTCTACTAAGTGTAAAATCAAGGGTTCAAATCCCTTGGCTGCCATTTTCTTTTTCTTTTATTTTTTTAGCTTTACATGACTAAGAACAAATCTTAGCTAGGGTGTTACAGGAATAGGATTAGAGTCTCAACGACGAGATTCAAACCAAGGCAAGCATTATAGAGAAAGGCCAGGCCATCGGTTAGGGACACCATAGGGAGTAGGGATCAAAGGGGGAATGCGACAGTATATGAAAATAGCGGGAGAAGCCTAGGTGAAATTAAGGAAGAAGAGAAGGGAGTAGTAGGTGGGAACAGTTCAAAAATGTTGTGAAGTGCAAGAGAATATTGGGCAAGGTGGACGATGAAATAATATGGAAGTTTAAACGTTGCTTGATTGGATCAATGTCAACGATGTGTAATGTGATCAGTATAATTCTACGTTTACATGAATGGGGTTTAATCAGTATAAAGGTTAAAAGAATGGGTGGAAAAACCTATCTTTTATCTTTCAAAGATGATGAAACGTTTTTGATGTTAGAGGATGTCAATTGGTCATACCTAAAGGAGATATTTACAGAGGTTCATCCGTGGTTGGAGTATGAGAAGATGGGCGACTGAGCAACTTGGATAAAAATCTATAGATTACCAATGCACTGCTGGAATCTAAAAACCCTTAAAAATATAGCAGAATTATGGGGCATGTTCGAAGGTGTAGGGGAAATGCAAATTAATCTTTGGGTTGTGGAAGTGTATTGGTTTTGATCACTACAAATCAGGAGAGGAGGATCAAAGAGAAAGTAGAAATAGAAGTGGGGAATGTAATCCACGAAGTACGAGTCACGGAAGTGGGCTTTAAGGATGTCTTTTCTCATTTCCAATTTTATTGTTTATTATATGACTGACACTTCTTGTGACACTAATGTGACTCCCTAGGATTCGTGGTAACGCATAGGCAGGTCTAGAGGATTACATGGTCGATGGTGACTCTAAGTCTTCATTGTTTTCTAAAAACATAGATTTTTCATAAATACCCGAATTTTTAAAAGAAATCCCCCAAAATTCAAATTTCAAAAATACGGGGATAACTTGTAAGCGAGATCCTAGAGAAAAGTTGCTACAGTTATATTGGAAAGTTTTGTCCGTAAGGGTTTTAAGGGATCCGTTAGATTTTTAGGCTAAATAGAAGTCAATATTTAGAATATAGGGGATGTTGAAAAATATTTGAGAATATATGTCATTTTCTACAGTACACGGGACCTCGCCACCTGCACATGGCGAGGTTTAAGAAAAAAATATTAAAAAATTGGACCTCGCCACCTACACATGACGAGGTTTGAGAAAAAAACATTAAAAAATTAGACATCGCCACCTGCACATGGAGAGGTCCCCGTATACTATAAAAAATGACCTATATCCTCAAAAATTCTTCAACAACCCCTACGTTTCAAATATTTACTTTCATTTGGATTATCCTCCAAATTTCCGGGTTTTAAGTCCTATTTGACTTTTTCAAAAAATTTGAATTTGCTATTCAAACGTTTTGGAAAGTGTAGCTTTTATATGAGGAACCTCTGAGAGGTTAGTCCCTCGGGTCCCGACCCACAAATGAATAAAAAGCGAGGAGGACCTTTCATTAAAGAGGGGTGGGGGTTGAGTATTTAGCATTATGCATAAATATAGTGTGAGTTCATAATTTAGATTTAATCTGGCTTAAGTTTTATTATTTGTAATTATTGTCTCGGGTGATCTTAATTATACAAATTTGTTATTTGTATTAGTAGATTTCTTTTGCAATGTATTACTTATAGGGAAAACTTTGATACACAAAGTAAATTAAAGTTTACACAACTTTATTAAATATAGGGTATATAGGGTTAATTAAAGTTTTGATTTTAAAATTTAAGTTGTTGGGTTTAAAAATTAGGATTTAATGTTAGAATTTATGATTTTAAATTTGAGATTGTAGGATTTAGGGTTATGAATTAAATTTTAGATTGTTAAAAAGATTGCATAATATTTTTTTACAAACTGCGTCTCAAAATATAACTCACACTTATAATTGTAGTTATAACCAAAAAAATATGTAATTTTTGTATTGGGAGAAAAGAACTTTTACTCCTTGAAGTTTATAACTTTTTTTTGGCTTAAATCCTAAATTATATATATATATTAGTCCTTAAATGTGACCGTCTTCCTAACTTAATCCATGACTTCATTTTGGTTCACATTAGCCCTTGAACTCGACAACTTCCCCATTTAAATTTGATGATGTAATATTATAATATTATGCTCCATTAGCAAAAGAACTAAAGATCAAAATATTTTAGGTACTAAGTTAAGACAGTCATCAAATTTAAGGATCAAAAGTTATTTCATCATCATCATCATATATATAAAGGTATGATCCTCTCATACCAAGTGAAACTCAATTAAATTTATACTTTTTCTAAGATTGTTAGACTTTTTAAATTAATATAATTTTTTATATGAAAATTCTGAATCCGCCAGTGCAAGTTGTAATTGTAAATGTAAGCTTAAACTCATGAAGCAACTTTGCACAATTATATAAGAGAGAAATCAGAGAAAACTTCAAATCATACAAAACCTAGATATTCCAGAATTTTACCCTACTTAATAAAAAATAAAAGCACTAACCAAATATATGTGGGACCGTCACTTCAACACAACTCTTCCAAAGAAATACAAAATAGTCAGCACAAACAACTACTAGACAACTGCTGTGGCAGCTCTCCCAGTTGCAACAACAACAATTGCTATAGCCACAGTAATATCTTTTCTAACTTTTTTAAAATTAATATAAATGAGTCCAGAAGCATTCCACAAAGTAAAAGAATTGAATTATTATATAACAAAAACAATACTAATATTTTCTAAATTCAACTTCAAATTACATTCAACTATTGGAGACATTGCGATTCAACTACGAAAAGCACTCCATGTCTAGCATGTAAACAAAATAGTTGACATTAAGTGCATATGAAGAGAGCAAATCCCATGAAATCTTACCTCCTTTGTTGTAATTCCCCATGCTCCGATCTTCAATTGAATGTAACCAAGCTCTCAGCATAAGCAATAATGCTCATTGACTCCTTACAACAAGTATGGATACCAAGATTTTTAAGCTCTCGTGTGGAGGGGTCAAACAATACGAGTTCACCATCTGAGTTCTCGAAAAACAATTCGCCATTTTTCCATAACCCCAAAGGCATGTCAATTCCAGGAACAGATTCAATAATGAATAGTTTAGTCCAGGATCCACTCATAACCCATATTTCAATTGATTTCAGAGTACTAATATATAGCATCAAGCAATCCATTCAAGTTTAGAAGTAGCAGTACTAATATATGTCCTAATGCTTTTAGTGTTTTAGTGCATGAAAATAGACAGGTCAAGGAGGATATACCTTTCGACGTTGTCCACGGTATCTCCGGCAGCGGATCAACTTCTCCAGTAGCGGTTCGGCTTCACTAGGGCTACTCGGTTCTTCGGCCGTGAAACGTTGCTTTATCCTCCAATTTCGATGGCGTTCGGCAACTCCGACGTTTCCTCGGCCTCCAGCGACGACTGGGCTCTGGCAGCTCTTTGGTTGTTGTTGTTGTTTTTAAGAATCACCATTAATTTCTCTGACTTTCTCTGTCTTTCCTTTTATAGGAGTTAGACTTGCTGACGTTATGATGACGTCAGCGTATGTCAGCTAGTTCCAGATCACGGGAGAAGAAGCACAATCTGTGGTTGAAGATTTTCGGCCTATGAGCAGCTGCCACGTGTCTCAATTTGGGCGGGAATTTGAATTTTGCACCAGAATATGTGTGTTTCTTCGGTTGTTAACATCCGTAAAGAGATCAATATTATCAAATATGAGTTGTAAAATGGATAGGAAACATTTGAGAATTGGGATTGTAATTAAAAGTGGGCTTTTTATGATGTAAATGGGTTTTAAGGATGTATATGAACATTTATCCTATAGGACTAATTTTATTTTACTTACTTATATACATTAATGTTTTATTTATTTATTTGGTTATACTTATAGTGAATTATATATATACACCTGTACAAAATTAGGGTATTACACTTAGGGGTCATATTGTGTTTTGTTTTCAAAGTTGAAAGACAATTTGATCCAAAAATTTTCATGGGCCAATTTGACCAAGCTTGAAAAGTTTAAGGGCCAATTTGATGGAAGAAAGGTTCATTTTGTGTTATATGAAATGAGACACATGACGATGGTGAGTATAAAGAGGATTATGTGGGTCTCGGAACCCGCATGATGGTGGAGCGGAGATATGCGGAAGCGAGATAGTTTTTAATATTATGGGGTGGTGAGACAGGGATAGGAAACCTAGCCGCATAAAAATCCCCCTTTCAGGTTTCACATACATCTCCAATTGTGCCATTATATGTATGGCCAGATAGAAACCTAGCCGTATATCCAAAGAAGGTTCAACTTTGAAGGGCCAATCCTCCGGAAGATGAAGGCAATGGAGGAAATTGTGGAGTTTCTAGGGAAGTTTCTTGGAGACAAAGTCACTGGTGTGAGTGAAAATACTGATCTGATAGGTAGGTTGCAGAATTTCAATCCAAAGATGAAACTCCCCAGTATTTTTGCTCTCACCGATAACTTTCTCTCCAAGAAACCCCCTCAAAAATTCCACAAAAGAAAGAGACATTGGGTTGAGATTTATGGAGAAAAGTATTATGGAATCACAAAAGAAGAATAGGTTCTGAAAATGGGTCTCCTCAGCCACAACTATAATGGGTGGAGCAACCTTTGCATATGCTTTAAGCACAATTACCTTGTTGATTAAGTCATAAGGTGTCTGGGGATACCTCCAGTGTTTATAAGTTATGAATTCCGACGTCTTGCCCCGATCAAGGGTTATTGTTATATATGCTAATTTTAGAAAATGGATTAGAAAGGTTCCATGATGTTGTCATGTGTTCATATATAAATAGATTTTAGAAAATAGTAACTTCAGCTACAATCTGTTCAGAGTATAGAATCAAGCTGACAAAAGCACAATATAATCCAAAAAATGAAGCACAAAGAAAGTCATTCTACCATTAAAAAATCTCGTGCAACAATATATATAAATTAATAGTATAATTTCATATATTAATATAAATAATAATATAAAATCTCGTGCAACAATATATATATATAAATTAATAGTATAATTTTTTCCATTAAAAAAGTACTATAAAATTTAATCATAGAATTGATTTTGTATATGGAAATGTGAATTAAAAGGTAAACTGATTAGAAATGTCAAAATTTATTAGGAAAATTCTACAACGTGAGATAAACATCGATGAACATCACTAATGATGAACACCGATGAACACCATTAAATTAATTAATAAAAATTTAAAATTTCAAGAACCCATCATACAATTAATAATTATTTTAAAAATTCAATTAAATTATTTTATATATATATTAAAATTTTATTTTTTAATATCGATGAACATATATTATAGGGAGACTATTATATCGAGAATACATCTCCAGTTGTGGCATGAATGGCCAGAAGAAAACCTAGCTGCATATCCAGAGAAGCTCTAAAAGATTCAACTTTGAAGAAATAACAAAGAACTAAAGGATATGCAGGAGATGATTGTGGAGTTTCTTGGAGACAAAGTTACTGGTGAGAGAAAAAAAATTATCTCTGGAATGGCATCTGCAGCATGTGCTCCGACTAGGATAGCATCTGCAGAATGTGAAATATTTCAGCTTGGTCATTAATGGTTTAACAGTCTACTAAAAAAGAATTTGGACCATACAAAAGTTTATAAACTTATGCTAATCGTCTTATGAACGCCACTTTTTAACCCAACAAGTGACTCTAATGGAAAAGAAGATGATATTCATCTTAAGATATTTTGATTCAAGTACTTGTGTGCAAGGTGTGTATGCTTTACAAAAAAAAAAATAACAGATATTACCATTTAATCACACTAATTTATTAAAAAAAATCCACTTTTTGCTATATTCATGATTTTATTATGAAAATTTGTTTAAAAGCGCTTACAGGCAGCAATCTCATATTCAACAGTTGCTTAAGGGGGCATTACAGGCAGCAATCTCATATTCAACAGTTGCTTAAGGTTTAAAAGCGCTTAGGAACAACAATTACCAAATCATCTATCACTTATAATTAGGTTTAAATTAAGTTTTGAATACTTAATATGTAGTAAAATTTAAATGGATTATACTTAAAATAAATTCAGCATCAGAAATACAGAAGTCTTTATTATGAATATGGTCCCTTGATCTGATGCATATTCAAACATGTATCAAACGTAGCCGCTGTTGACGCGGATAGTCTCTCCGTTCACCCACTCACTAGCATCGGTAGCCAAGAAGCCGACAACC
Organism: Hibiscus tridactylites; assembly: GCA_958450335.1. Taxonomy (NCBI): domain Eukaryota; kingdom Viridiplantae; phylum Streptophyta; class Magnoliopsida; order Malvales; family Malvaceae; genus Hibiscus; species Hibiscus tridactylites. Next base: position 16,699,854 of record OY288267.1, read on the forward strand.
GGAGCAACATCGTCGCATTGACCAAGCCGATTATGTGGAGATTCATCGATACACTTCTGCACCATTTCTTCACTTTTTCCAGCAAAGAACATCTCCGTTGCAATCGGCCCCGGTGCCACACAGTTTGCAGTGATACCAGTTCCTTTGAGTTCCTTTGCTAGTATTTTCACCATAGCCTCTATTGCTGCCTTTGACGCAGTGTATGCTCCAAATCCCGGCCTCAGTGCAACCACCATTGACGACGACATCAATATAATTCGACCACCACCTCCGCGCTTCAGCCTGTTGGCCGCTTCCTTGGCACACAAGAACGCCCCTCTTGTGTTTACACTGAAATTAACATGTATAGAAACTAAATGAAGGTACTCAAGAAAATGAATCCGGTTTCGAATACGCAAGATCGAAAAAAGAAGGCCATTAAATGCAACCACTGCAAATATATTATACAAGTAAAATCTACCTAATTCATTCTATCCCAATTTCCAAATGCAAAATCCCATATGATCTTTCTCAATAACACATAGAAATCTATGGAGCATTAAAGAGAATGCAGGGCGATTTTTTCATGAAAAATATCAGGCAATATGGACTATGATGTCTAAGTACCAACCTATGTTATTTGAATTTGAATACGAAATTCAAATTTTCAACACCGTGACATATAAAAGTTCCCCAGACCGTGGTCTCAAGCAAACAAACAAACAATATAGTATTATACAATAATCTGACATTTCTTTTTCAAAGTTAATCAACAAAGATATTCTAATTTTTTTTAATCAGCTCTATGAAATTTAGGAGTACAAGTGAAGTGAAAGTAGTACCTAAAAATACGGTCGAAGTCCTCCAAGGAAGTGTCGGCGATTTTAGGATACTTAGGATCCAGCACTCCGGCAGAGTTAACCAGGATGTGAATCGTTGAGCCAAACGCCTGCTCAGCCGAGTCAAACAGGAGCTTGACCTGGGCAGGGTCGGAAACATCGGCTTTGACGGTTACAGCTCGTGGGCCGTCACCGGGATAGATAGAATTGATCTGGGTAGCTACGAGATCGGCTTGGTCCGAGCTGGAGGTGTAGTTGATGACGAGTTTAGCACCGAGTTCAGCTAGGTGAATCGCTATAACTCGGCCAATTCCACGCGATGACCCAGTTACTATAGCAACTCGGTCTTTGAGTGGGAGTGGGTTGGTACTGGTTGTTGAAGCCATGGACATTGAAGAAATGGAATTTGGGTTTGAGATTTTGGTTGAAATTCTCCTTGCTTACGTCTAAAAGGTTATCCTTTATGAGCAATTCGTATTTACCTTACATATCGTGGTTTTTCCTTTTAAAACTTTAATTATTAATACAAATTATACCGGATTTGAGAAATTATACAAATTAATACTTTAAATATTTTATTTAATTTAAAATACTTTAAAATTTTGATTTAATTTAAATACTCTAAAAATTCAATTTAAAATATTCGAATATTTTTTAAAATCAAATGTCTTTTTCTTTTAAATAAAATATTTTTTAAACCAAATATTTAATATTTTAATAAATACAATTTAATTTAAATATAAAAAGAAAAAATATTCAAATATTTTAAATCAAATTTATTTTCTTTTAAATTGAATGTTTGTGTGATTATACACATCTCAAGTGATCTAGGTTCGAATCCCTTTTCAACCATTTTTACTTTTTTTCCTAACATTTACTGCATTATAATATATATATATATATATATATATATATATATATATATATATATATATATATATAATGGTGGGATTCATATTATTAGGAGAGGCTTGGTGCAGTGATAAAGGTGTGGGTTCAAAATCCATTTATTTTAGGTTTGATTCACCCCATTGGCATCCTTCTAAATTTCTTAATTTTCTTTTAACCCAACCTAGTTGGAGGGAAAAATATATTAAATATTAATTAAAATAAATTAAAATTTGAGTGAATTTATCTAATTGGGTGATGACACGTGTCATTATTTGATTGGTTGATTGATTTTATTTAATTAAATAAAATTAGGATCAAATTGATTTAATAAGTAAATAGTAGAGACTAAATGTGTAATTTTACAATTTTTCGTTGATTGCCATGTCACCCTTCCGTTAGTTTTTTAACAGCGGTAGTCAAAATAGATCAATTGAATAAATTTGGTGGTCTGGTTGACGAGTTCGATAGTTCGGTGGTCAAAATAAATATCTTCAATTAGTTCGGTGGTCACATTTATAGTTTAGTCAAAATTTAATTATTAATACAAACTATATAGGATATATTGAACTTTTGTTACGTACATGGATGATCATTTAATCTAAACCCAACAGGTTCTAAACATGATTCTATAGAGTCGGGTTTTAAAAATAATTGGGTTTAGATCGGGGTTTTTGGTATGAGGTTGGTCAGTTTCAAATTTAGAGTGAAAAATGTTTGACCTGGTCTAATATAATGGTTTAATTTTATTCTAAATATTTTGATATAATTATTATAATATTCTTCTCTTTATATATATTTTTCAGTGGATTAATATCATATACATTGGCGGTGGAAATTGAAAGTTTCCACAAGCGCTTTAGTTTTAGGGTATAGAGAGTTAGTTTAGGGTATATGGTTTAGGTGTAGGGGTTATAATTTAGGGATAGTTGTTTCAATTTAAGGTTTAGGGTTATAATTTAGGGTTTATAGGTTAGAGTTTAGTTTTTAGGGTAATATGGTGAGGATTTAGGTTTTAACCTATAAACCCTAATTTATAACCCTAAACTTTAAATTGAAACAACTATACCTAAATTCTAACCCATGCACCTAAACCCCTAAACCATATACCCTAAACTAACTCTCTATACCCTAAAACTAAGACGCTTGTGGAAACTTCCAGTTTCTACCGCCTGTGTATAGAATATTTATCCTTTTTCAATTACTCCTTATTTTATCTAATAAAAATAGAATAATTATTATAATGTCTCCTATTTATTTGTATTTTTTTAATTAACTTCTTATTTTTCAAATAAAAATAAAAAAAAAAATATTGTATTTTTTATCTATACGGGTCGAATTTAAATTTTTACTCTAAAATTTAGATTAAATTCGGGTGAATTAAAGCATCATAAATGTTGGGTCTAATTCAAGTGGAGTTGCTAAATTTTAAGGTACGTGCTAGTCCGTAAAAAACTAGGCGTATGATCATCCCTAATTATATATCACTTATATCAACTTCTAATTATTTCAATTCTATCATTGGATTGTTAACTCAGTGGTAAATAGTAATATGATGACGTGGTAGTTTAGTTTAGTATTAAATGGTATTAACGTGTGTTGATTAGGGGGGGACTACTTATTCTACCTCGTCATTTTCTTTCTCCAATTAGAAAATTTTTTAAACTTGGCTTAATACAACTTTTTCCCCCTAAACTATACCCGATTTCCCAACTTGCCCCCTAAACTTCATTTTGCCCACTTTTTCCCCTTAAACAATTCGTCGTTTTCCATTTTGCCCCATTCCGTTACTTTTTCCGTTAAAAAAAATTTCGGCCAATAACATGCTGCCACGTCATCAACGGGTTGACTAAGCCAATCCGTCTGGTTATATTTAAAGGGTAAATTACATGTCAAGTCTGTCAGGTTTGTTTTTTTGTTCAATTTAATCACTGAAAAGTCTATTTTTACCTTAAATTGACCCATATTTGTTTCTAATTTTTATAATTTAGTCATTTATTTGTTATTATTAATAATATTATTTTATTAAAATGTTAATATTTAATAAAAATAAATAAAAACAAATATTTTAATACTAAATTAGTAATTTTTTAGATTCGAATTCCAATTAAATTGTAATTATTAATTCTAATTTCACTATATTTGAATTATAGTTTTTTAGTAAAATTTAAATTATACTCGATCATGTTCGTATTATATTCGAATCATATTCAAATTATATTTGAATCATCTTCTAATTATATTCGAATTATTAATTCGAATTTTTCTATATTCGAAATATATTTTTTTGAGCAAAATTCAAATTATATTAGAATTATATTTGAACCATGTCTATATTATATTCGAATCATATTCAAATTATTTTTGAAATATAATTTGAATATGATATTTCGAATGTAATTCGAATATGATTCGAATATAATATGAACATGATTTGAATATAATTCTGATATAATTACATGTTTTTTCAACTATTATATTCAGAACGTGTTCATACTATATTCGAATCATGTTTAACATGTAATTATATTCGGAACATGTTTAACAGGTAAATTATATCCGTATCATGTTCATATTATATTCGAATCATATTAAAATTATTTTCGAAATATAATTTGAATATGATATTTCGAATGTAATTTGAGTATGATTCGAATATAATATGAACATGATTCGAATATAATTCTAATATAATTACATGTTTTTTGAACTATTATATTCGAATCATGTTTAACAGGTAATTATATTCGAATCATATTTGACATGTAATTACATTCGAATCATGTTTAACAGGTAATTATATTCGTATCATGTTCATATTATATTCGAATCATATTCAAATTATATTCTAAATATAATTCGAATATAATATGAGCATGATTTGAATATAATACGAACATGATACGAATATAATTACATGTTAAACATGATTCGAATATAATTTGAATATGATTCGAATATAATAGTTGAAAAACATGTAATTATATTATAGTTATATTCGAATCATATTCATATTATATTCGAATCATATTCAAATTACATTCGAAATATCATATTCAAATTATATTTCGAAAATAATTTTAATATGATTCGAATATAATATAGACATGGTTCAAATATAATTCTAATATAATTTGAATTTTCTCAAAAAAAATATATTTCGAATATAGAAAATTTTGAATTAATAATTCGAATATAATTAGAAGATGATTCAAATATAATTTGAATATGATTCGAATATAATACGAACATGATTCGAATATAATTTGAATTTTACTCAAAAACTATAATTCAAATATAGTGAAATTAGAATTAATAATTAGAATTTAATTGGAATTCGAATCTAAAAAATTACTAATTTAGTATTAAAATATTTGTTTTTATTTATTTTTATTAAATATTAACATTTTAATAAAATAATATTATTAATAATAACAAATAATGGACTAAATTATAAAAATTAGAAACAAATAGGGGTCAATTTAAGGTAAAAATAGACTTTTCAGTGACTAAATTGAACAAAAAAACAAACCTGACAGACTTGACATGTAATTTACCCTTTAAATATAACCAGACGAATTGACTTAGTCAACCCGTTGATGACGTGGCAGCATGTTATTGGCCGAAAATTTTTTTAACGGAAAAAGTAACGGAATGGGGCAAAATGGAAAACGACCAATTGTTTAAGGGGAAAAAGTGGGCAAAATGAAGTTTAGGGGGCAAGTTGGGAAATCGGGTATAGTTTAGGGGGAAAAGTTGTATTAAGCCTTTAAACTTTTTAATTGTCATCGAAAATCTCTATTATCCTATCCTATCCTAAACATTAATAAACACATCTCATTATCTTCTACCGCTTTCGGTTAAAGTTCTCTTAACATGTTATTAAAAATCATAAAAAAATTAATAAGAAAAATACTTTGTTTATTTTCATCACTCAACTTTCACATGTTACAAAATAAACTTTAAACTTATAATTTTGTTACAAAATGATTAACACATCGTTAAAAAAAGTGACGTGATAGTTAAAATTATTTGTATAATAATACATTTAGTCCTTCATATTTACACAATTAATCGATTCAATCCCAATTCAAATAATATTAATAAGTTTAGCCCAAATAACGAAAATAAAATTGAGAAATGGATTTCAACTTGGAACTTATGGGGTCTAATCTAACCATTAAAAACTATTAAATTACATTTATTAATAATTTAATAAATCCTAGAGAAAAACAGTAAACCTTGCGTTTAAACATGCATCGCTAACATATTTGATGCCACATAGAGCGTGTTGGGTTCAGCAATTTCATGCTCTGAAGCAGGCAGCTATATTACAGGTAACATTCTGAAACATCAGTTTCTCCTCAACATGGTAGTGAGCTTGTAGGCTGTAGCTGCCATGCATCAAAGAATTATGTTGTAGTCAGAGAGAAGCAAGAGGGTTGACTCGAAAAAATCGAATTTTTCTCAACTTTTTAATCAATGTAGTCAACTGCTCAATTGTTCTGTTGCTAATTCAGAGTCACTCGATCGAATGCTTCACCCCCTACCCATCACCAAGCAGATTGGGTTCAATTCAACATGCTAAGGTGGTCCTCAACTTGCTTCAGACAATCATTCTGCACAAGAAAGAAAACATAGAAGGCTGACCTTCTCTTTCTGAAGTTGATTGAGCTGTCTGAGCAATACTTCAAGCTTCCTTGACGACAAGTCACTTTCATCCACAACTGTTTCGGTTGATTTGGCTGACTGATTCATAAATGTATTTGCTGTAAAACTTCTACAAATTGGTTTTTTCTTTCAATCTTCCTTTTCTTCGTTTCCTCCAATTGTGGAAGAATTTCTCTTAGCTCCTCCTTCAAGCTTACAGCATTCTGATCTGACTGAAAAATTGTGAACAATAAGATCAGTAAAAAGTTCAGTCTAATGAAAAATTATGAACTAAGATCAATAAATATTTTTAGTAATATTTGATGTTGTCCACCATTGACCAAATATTAGCTTTGCTTCAGTGATTAGGTGCATCCATTTAACCACATAAGTCTCAGTTTTGAAACCCTCTCTCAACTTTATTTTCTAATTATTAAATTATTTCTAATTAAAAATAGGACCACACTGATAGAATATGTAAATATCGAGAGCTAGATTTATTAAATTTTTTCGGATTATTACTAAATTAATTGAATGTGCCAAATATGAAAGACTAAATGTACTATTATATAACTTTTTTAACAGTTACTTCAAACGACATTTAGCGGCACGGTGACTTTTGTAACAACATCATAAGTTTAATGTCCATTTTGTAACATTTGAAAGTTGGGTGACCAAAATGAACATTTTTAGATAGTTCAGGGACCATTTTTTAACTTTACCCTAAAAATAAAATTCAAACAATTATGGTAATGGACTGGCATAGTGATTAAGATACACATGCTCTTTCCCTCCCTCTTTCATTTTCAAGTTTAAAACCTATGTTACTCCAAGTATTCATTTTTCTTGAAGTACTCGTATCAGACACCAACGTCGAGTGCATATACGGACATTGGTGTAGGGACATGGCTCTCCAAGGACTCTTCAAAAACATAGATAAACTCAGGAAAAAAAAGTTCAACACACCAGCATGAAGTGTTGGACACATAACTGTATCCAAAACTTACACTTGCATTCGAGTAACATAGGTTCAAACTACAAGGTTTGCAATCTAAGGAAAATGTAAAACATGAGCCATTAGACTTAAGAGGAAATTATGTTACCTTACTAACATCAGAGTAGGTAGCTTCTAGTATTGCAGAGAGACGGCAAAAGGTGAGATGAACTGATCTACGGGATAAACTTCTTGTTGCACATTTATCTTTTCTAACTTGAACAAGTGGAAACCAGGAAGCAGGGATCAATCAAATAAGCATATCAAATGAGCTGTTGATGCTTCGTGGTGCAAAGCAAAATAAAGAGAAAGAAAACGAAGTGAATGGCAGTCGTTAGAAACTGAAATATGCTTCACAAGCCTTTCCGGAGGAGGCTCAGAATAAACACCAATTTACCGGTTATCTCTACAAAAGAAAACAGCACTATCAAATGATGATCAGATAACTGGACTCTTTTGAAGACAATCAATAAAGGCGGAATCTTGTACAAAAATAAATAAAGGTGGAATCTTACCAAAGTCATTTGTCCGCTAAATGAAGCATGAAATCACCTCTGGGATAAAATCAAGGTGCATTTTCAAAGCCCATAAGTACATCTTTGATTTTTATTTACCAGTAATCTTTGCATGAGCAAGAGCCGTCTTCAAAATGATGAAAGCGGTATGCATCTCGGACTATAATCGGTCGATTAGATATCTTTGACACAAACTTGATCCAATTATGGCAATCATTACACACACGAAGATTCTTAATCACACGAACAGGAATTGCACTGGGCAAACTAAGGAGCCCAAATGCGATAGCCAGCTTCTCACTGTGAATATAAACAGTCGGGTCCTTCTCTACTTGTTCCACATCACTAAAAAGGCTATAACGGTCTTGCACATAACCAATTTTAGTTGCTTGTTGATTCAGATCTTCTAAGTGCTCATATATCTTCTCAGCCAGTAGATGGTGCCGGTCACCAACAAAAAATGCATGAATTGAACTATTAACCTCAATCCAGCTTTGAGCAGGCTCCTTTTTCACACCTCTTTCCTTCATCATTTGTCTTGTACGATCCCTAGAATCCCATTTCCTAGACACTGCATATAAATTAGAGAGAAGGACATAACTCGCTGAGTCTTGAGGTTCGAGCTTAAGAAGATGATAAGCAGCAAATTCTCCAATGTCTACATTCTTATGAACCGCACAAGCACTTAAGAGGGTCCTCCAAATGATGGCATCTGGTTCCATAGGCATGTCCTCTATAAATTTTCTGGCACGACACAAAAGACCAGCTCGGCTTAGAAGATCAACAACACAATTATAATGTTCAGGTTTAGGCACTAAGCCGTGTTCTTTGCTCATGGAGTTGAAGTAGCCAAGGCCCTTGTCCACCAAACCCACATGACTACAAGCTGATAGCACCCCCACAAAAGTGACATGATTTGGTGTCACACCAACCTGTTTCATCTTCTCAAAGAGATTTATTGCCTCGAAGCCATATCCGTGTTGAGAATAGCCTGTGATAATGGCATTCCAAGAAATCTCATTTTTCTCAGGCATTTCAGAAAATTCCTTTTCTGCATCATCAATGCTACCACACTTTGCATACAATGTGATCAAAACATTAGACACCTCAATTTCTAAGTCATACCCAGTTTTTATTACCATGGCATGGATCTGCTTTCCTTGTTTTATGTTAGCAGTATTAGCTGCAGCACTAACAGAGGAGATAAAAGTATATAAATTACCTTTCACACCTGCTGTATTCATTTGAGAAAAAACCTGCAATGCCTCTTCATAGAACCCACTCTGTGTGAGTCCGGATATCAATGCATTCCATGATATATTGTCTTTTTTATCAATTTTTTTGAATGTCGTATATGCATCTTGCCTCTGACCACATCTAGCATAAAGACTGACAAGCGCATTGCCTATTGAGAGATCGTCTGAGAAACCGGAGAGAAAAGATTGGGCATGAACTTGCCGTCCTTGATTGAGTGCTTGAATACCAGCACATGCACTGATTGCACTTGAAAGTCCTATGTTATCAGATTGGATCCCTCGGTTCAGCATGTCCCTAAAAACTTTAAGTGCCTCCTCAAACATATCATGTTGTGTGTACCCGGCAATCATAGCCGTCCAAGAAACTACATCCTCCTCAGGAAGTATTCTCAGAATTTCTTTGGCCATTTCCAACTTGCCAAGCTTTGCGTACATGTCAATTAATACACTACAGACATAAACATCATTCTGGAAACCGGTTTTAATCACTTGAGAATGAATCTGCTCTCCTAAATCAAGAGCTCCAACAGAGGTGCAAGTTCTTAAAATACTTGGATAGGTAAATTGGTTAGGCACCAATCCTTCAATCTGCATTTGTCTAAATATATGAAAAGACTCACTAAGGTTATCTAACTGTCCATATGCAACGAGCATCACATTCCACAAAACTACATTTACAGTCTCCGTCGTACTAAAGAACTCGTGTGCAGTATCTACATCAGAGCATTTAACATAAAGATCGAGCAGAGAACCTTCGACAATCAAGTCTGTAGAAAACCCTGCTTTTATGGCATACGAATGAAGCTGCTTACCTGTAAATAAAGCTCCAAGAGATGAACAGGCACCCAAGAGACTGGCAACTGTAACACAGTCTGGTTTCAAGCAATCATGCTGCATTTTCTCAAACAATTCTAGAGCTCTATCACTATATCCGCACTGTGCTAACCCAGATATCAGAGAGTTATAAGTAACTCCATCCCGTAGCTGCATATTGCTGAAAACTTGTTCGGAAGATACCAAATTCCCAGATCGTGAATATAAAGTTACTAAAGCATTGCAGACATAAGTCTCAGAAGAGAATCCCTGTTTGAAAACAAGGCTATGGAGCTGCTCTCCCAACTTAAAGAACTCTATTTTCGTGCAAGAACTTAAAACACTTGAAAAGGCATATGGTGTAGGTAAAATTCCTGCTATATGCATCTCAAAAAATAATAAAATAGCTTGCTCCTCATACCCATTTTGAGATAAGCCAGAGATCATAGCCACCCAAGAAACACTATCCTTCACATATAGTTTATCAAATAATTTCTTTGCTGAATCCATAAATCCATTTTTCATGTACAAATCAATCAAAGGGTTACAAACAAAGGAGTCAAAACCAAAACCATGACGAATTATCCTAGCATGAATTTGTTCAACATACTCAAACCAAACATTGCTGCCGCTACACACCTTCAAAATGCTGGCAAATGTTCTCTCATTAGGACTCACATTATCAGCTACCATCCTTGAGTAAAATCGAAGCGCCTCGATATCCATTTTCCTCGAAACAAACCCAGAAATCAATTTATTCCAAGAAAACACATTTCTTTTCGGCATATCATCGAATACGTTGATTGCACCATCTAAATCGCCCAAAGCAACATAAACATCCATGAGCTTTTCACATAAAAAGTGTTCTTTACTAAAACCCATCTTCAAAATCTTCCCATGAAGCTTCTTTCCTTCCTCTATAGACCCAGAATTCAAAGACGCTTCCAAAAGCCAAAGAAAAGTCTGATGGTTGGCTTTAATCCCTCTATTTTCCATCCAATGCAAGAAAGCAACTTCCTTTGAATTCCCTTCATTTTCTTCAATATGAAACTCATCAAATGAATGAGAAACAGCATTAGTACTAAAACAATCTAATCTCAGTCTGCTCCAATTCCTACTAAAATACTGCAAAATTTCCAAAAATATGAACAGAACATGAGACATCATAATAAAACAAAAAATGGGTAATAAGAGAAGTAAATGAATAAGTAATTCAAAAGTAAAATCTACAACAACAAAAAACAAACCTTTTGCAAGTTCTTCTGGGTGTGCTTGAGAGAGATATGGTGCGGTTTGAGTTTAAGGAAGGGGAAGTGGTTAAAGAAGGAATAAGTGGAGGAACCATGAAGAGAAATTTGGTTAAGAAACATGGGATTGTTGTTGGGTTTTTGAGTATTGGATTGAGAATTTGAGCATCAACGTTACAAAGAGAGTTGAAGGAACTGAGAGTTTTTCTATTGTTAATGGTTTTTGTTACTCTTATCGGGTGGCGCCAAAAGCAAAGGAAAAGGATTGGCTAAAAGGACGAGGTTTTTCTATTAATACAAATAAGTTCATAAGTTAAATATGGGTAATTATTTTATGCACAAGCTCTCGTAGAAATTTTGTTTACATAAACGTCTTAATTTTAGGACTTAGGCACTCTGTTTATAGTTTAGAGTATAGGGATTTAAGTGTAGTAGTTTTGAATCTAGAGGATGTCGATGGAATTTTGGGTTTAAGGTTAAATTTTAAAATTTATAGGTTAAAACCTAAATCTCTAACCATATTACCCTAAACACTAACCCTAAACCCAAAATTTTAACCTTAAACCTTAAATTTTAGCCATAATGCCTAAATTATAAACCTCTACACTAAAACTCCTAAACTCTAAGCCCTGAACTGAAACCTTAACCTTAAAATTGAGGCGCTTGTGGAAACAAAAAAAAAATCACCGCTTGTGTATAGGATAATAATCCTTAAGATATACCTAATATTAATGGGTTTAGATCCAAAAAAAAACTTGTTCAGCCGTTAGTTTAAGAGTAACTATTAAGATCCAATAGCCAATAAAACGGGTCACCAGACGTACTAAGTAAGATATTCTCAATGACGGATCTTGGTGATAGAATTTGAGGACCAATTTGTTTTTTTCAAAAAAAGTAAAGGTTTAAATTGAAAGTTTCGAATTTTTTAACAATTTAAATTGTATTTTTTCAAAAGTTTGGGGTCTAACTAAAATTTTTAAAACTTTAATAGACTCAATCAAAACGTTTAATAATTATGGGAGTGATTTAATTACAAAAAATTTAAAAATTTAAAGTTTAATGTGATTTTTTAAAAAAATGAAGGTCAAATTAATTTTTTTTAAATTTAAAAGACTAAATTCTAAATTTGTAAAATTTTGGGGGCCAAGGCCTCCACATGCTCTTATTACGTTTCGACACTGCTCTTGTAGAACTCTTCGAGTGTTTTTAGAGGAAAGGAAAATGTTATTTCTATAAGGATAATTATTTGATGCAATAGCGGTAAAAAAATTTAATTTCTAAAGGTTCTTTAGTTTTAGAGTTTATGGACTTAGTTTAAGGTGTAGGGTTTAGGGGTTTAGATTTAGTAGTTTAAAATTTAGGGTTTTTATATAAAATTTAGTGTTTAGGGTTAGAATTTAGGGGTTTTAAGTTAAAATCTAAATCTTCAGCACATTACCCTAAAACCTAAATCTTAACCTTTAAAGCCTAAACCTAACTTATAAACCCTAAATTCTAACTATCGCCCATAAAATTTAAACCCCTACACCCTAAACTAAGTCTTTAAACCCTAAAACTAAAGCGCTTGTAATTTCCACCGCAAGTGTATTGGATATAAATCCTTTATAGAATATTTAATTTTGAATAAATTTTTGTTCAAAAAAAGTTTGAATAATTTATTGTAAAGTATGTATACATTATCAAAGAATTAAAAGGATAAACACATGGGTAATTATATCATGCACTACCGGTGGAAAACATTTTGTTTCCACAAGCGCCCTAATTTTGTGGGTTATAGATTAAGTTTAGGATTCATAATTTATGAGTTTAGGTTTATGTGCTTAGAATTTAGGGACTATGGTTCGAATTTAGAGTTTAGGGTTAGAATTTAGGGGTTATAGGTGAAAACCTAAATCTCTACCATAATACCCTAAAACCTAAACCTTAACCTCTAATCCCTTTACCCTAACACTAAACTCTAAATTCTAACTACGTACCCTAAATTCTAAACCCCTAAACTATAAACCTTAAACTAAATCGCTAACCCCTAAAATTAGGGCGCTTATAAAAATAACATATTTCCACCGACAGCGCATCTTATATTTTCTCTAAACAGATACGATAATATGCTCAGAAAATAGGCTCATGGGTCTGATGACAATTTTTACAATTTAGAATGATTTTTATAATTTTAGAAAATTCTACAACGTGCGACGAACATCAATGAACACCACTAATGATGAACACCGATGAACACCATTAAATTAATTAATAAAAATTTAAAATTTCAAGGACCCATCATATAATTAATAATTATTTTAAAAAAATCAATTAAATTATTTTTTATATATATTAAAATTTTATTTTTTAATAAGGATAAACTATATATTTAGTACCTCACTTATTTCCGTATTTCTATTGAACCCTCATTATTTAAATATTTTTTCAATTTGATCATATTCTTTATAAAAAAATAATTTAACCCTCAACCTAAAACCCTAAACTATTAAACCTAAAACTCTTAAACATATACCCTAAACCATATACCATTAAAAATAATTGCACCATCATCGATTCAATTCAATTCAATGAATCTTTGAATTCTCCTAAAAAATTTAATTAAATTATCGTATACTCGATTCTCAAGTTCAGTGTACAGAACGCACAAACGAAGGAAGTCGCCTACATCAACCTGCTTGAAACGCAAGTATTCTTTGCTTAAGTTATAAAAGTTCCCCTAAAGATGAACAAATGGCAATCCCATGTCTTTGTATAAAGTTGATAGTTAATGAACTAAAGATAGATCTAATTTGAAGCACAAATGCAAATCAAAGATGCTGGAAAGAGACATGTTTTGCGGTTTGGCCTAGGGGTGTTCGCGGTTAACCAAAATACTATAACGGTTAACTTATAAGTTATGTTCTTAGTGCAAAAATTATATGTTTTTAATGTAATTATAAGGAAAATGTATAGAGAATGTATTTAAAAATCCATAAAAAAAATTAGAGACTCATTCTTAATGGTTAACCAACGGTTAACCATCCATGAACACCCTAGTTTGGCCCTTCCATAAATGGTTATGGGTTTGGGATCTCGATCTCTCTCTATCCAAGGCACAATTAGGTTAATGTTAAAAGCTCCATACAAAGCAGAATGGTACTTACAGGTCTTAAAAAATCAACATGATCAACTTCTAAAAAGCAAGGCACTAATTCGGCGAATGCATAAGCTGTTGAGAAAGCTAACTCAAAGGCTCGATGCATTAAGAAACCTCCGAAAATTCGACCATGGATGTTCCTCTGCTGTGGTTGGCAGATCAAAGCATTTAAAACCAAATGATTTAATTAATTTTTTAGGAGAATTTAAAGATTTATTGAATTGAATTGAATCGATGATGCTGAAATTATTTTTAATGGTATATGATTTAGGGTATATGTTTAAGAGTTTAAGGTTTAATAGTTTAGGGTTAATTTTTTTTATAAAGAATATGATCAAATTGAAAAAATATTTAAATAATGAGGGTTCAATAGAAATACGGAAATAAGTGAGGTACTAAATATATAGTTTATCCTTATTAAAAAATAAAATTTTAATATATATATAAAATAATTTAATTGATTTTTTAAAATAATTATTAATTGTATGATGAATCCTTAAAATTTTAAATCTTTATTAATTAATTTAATGATGTTCATCGGTGTTCATCATTAGTGGTGTTCATCGATATTCGTCGCACGTGGTAGACTCATCCTATATTTTTTTCATGTTTCTATATGTTTTAATAAATTTAAAACGATTAGTTTGATTTTTTTTACAGAAAAAGACAAATATAACTTATGTCATCATTGATAAAAATCAATATCTAATGGCATTTTTAATCATTCAAATAAACTTATTTATATTTTCTTTACAATTTCTAATGTTATATTATTTTTAAATATTTTTAATTTTTAAAATTTGAACGTAAAAAATAATTAATGTTAGTATTGGCAAAATAAATAAAAAAAAAATAACTAACGTTGGCTTAACAAGTCTATTTTTTTGTCAGCTGGTTATATTTGATAAAATAAAAATAAACTTTAATGGTTAAAAAATGCATAAAAATAATTGAGAGGTGAAAATGACATTTTTAAAAGTTAGAGAGCAAAAGTCGTTAACGAAAAGACAAAATAATTTATGTCAACTTAATCGATTTATTTTTTATATCAGATTGTTTAATTTAATAAAAAATTAAAAGCTTATTAAGAGTGAGAAAATAAAGACTAAAAGAACTTTTATTAAAAATTTTGAGAACAAAAAATATCAATAATTATATATTCTGAGACTATACTCTTAAATAAATCATAAATACTATTTTATAATATTAAAATAAAAAATCATTAATAAAAAAGTGAGGTAAAAATCATGATAAGATGCGAATATTACTAATATTCATAGATATCGATGTTTTTAACATACATAAAAATGTAGGCCGCTCAATTGCCATCCATATTACCCAAATGTTTTTAACATTTACAGCCTTAAATATCAAATTTTTAACACCTCAAAATTTATGTTTATGTCGTGTCTCTAAATTCTATCGAATCATATTATTCTAATCATTTATTTTTAAAAAAAATAATAAATTTACCTGTTTTGATTGCTAAAATAATGACAAAACACAATATGATAATTTTATATTAAGCAATAAATAAATGTAACGATAAATAGACTGACAAAATTACATACAATTATAAAACATTTATGTTTTTTTTTTCTCTAACTCTTATACTAACTTTGTTTTCAACTACATGTTTAGGCTACTTTTATGGTAATTTATGAAACAATATCTATAACCATTTAAAATATTTTTGAAAAGAATAAAGTGGATATGTCCTATTCTCGATCAATGGCATAATTGAATAATAAATCTCTAACAATTATCTTTTAATTAAAAAATAAAAAATATATTTTCAATTTCAAATAAAATTGTTTGTGCTTTAATTCCAAATTCAAATTAAATTATTTAAAAACATTTAAAAATAAAAATGATTTAAATTCACAAATCACTTGAATTAGAAGAATTATTGAGTTAAACGATTAGGATTTCGCATCCACCGAAACTCCCCGCCTTTCACAACGGTCACTTCGATTTACGGTTCTAAAACGGCATCGTTTTCTCTCACCTCCTCCTCCTCCTTCAATCCCTACCTCAAAACCTAGAAAAAGAAAATCGCAGGATCTCTCAAAATCCCTTAAGAAAATATGGCAATCGCGAGAACGGGCGTCTACGTCGACGATTATTTAGAGTGTACAATCCCTAATTGCTCCATTTTTTCACATCAAAATTTAATTTTTACTCTCTTTTTTTTATATAATTGATTTCGAGCTTGAATTGCATGTTCAATTTGAAGTTTCGAAATTTTGTTTTTTGTTTTAATTTCCAATAGACTCAAGCACCTTTCCAGCTGAGCTTCAAAGACTCCTTAACACAATCCGAGAACTCGATGAACGGTCCCAATGTAAGCCTATAAATTTGTCGGTATTCAGAAATTAGGGTTTTGAATTGGGGATTTTGATTAAAAATTGCTCTGTTTTTTTCTCTCTCTCGAAAGCTATGGTTAATCAAACGAGG
Organism: Hibiscus tridactylites; assembly: GCA_958450335.1. NCBI lineage: Eukaryota > Viridiplantae > Streptophyta > Magnoliopsida > Malvales > Malvaceae > Hibiscus > Hibiscus tridactylites. The sequence continues at coordinate 16,716,628 of OY288267.1, forward strand.
CAGCAAACTAAGTATTGTTTAGGATTGGCGGCGAACAGAGGCAATGTGAATAGTTATATAAACAATAGTCATGAAGATGAGGAAACAATTGAGAAAATGAGGAAGGATATAGAGGCAAGTCAAGAAAATGCGCTGAGTTTGTGCACTGAGAAGGTTTTGTTGGCCCGACAAGCTTATGATTTAGTGAGTTACGATTGTTTGTATTCTTAATTGAGCTTGCATTGTTGATTATGTTGTTCTTGAGGTTCCTTGTGTTATGATGGTGTATAAAGCTATGGAATTGCAAATCTTGTGCACCGTATGAATACAAGTCCTTGTAGGTCACAAGCTCCCAAGCAATTGTTTGTATGTCAGAGCATCTGAGTGTTTTTTACTTTTTAACCCTCACTGTAATGTTTGACTGAAGAGTGAAGAACACTAGAAATCTGATTCAAGCTAAGAAAAAAGCATAATTTTGGAAGTAGCTCAATTTGTTTGTGACTAACTAGATAGTTTTCCTTACCCTCTATAGATTGGATTTTTGCATCTTGTTCAACCACATTTCTGGATGTAATGCTGTCTTAACCGAAACCATTGGTCTGGATTGGTTTTTACATAAAGCTCACAAATTATGATACCTGAAACTTGTTTCAGATTGATAGCCATGTAAAACGTCTTGACGAGGACTTGACCTACTTTGCAGAGGATTTAAAGCAAGGTAAAGTGATTGCAATCAAAATTGAGCATTTTTTAGAGAGAAAATTCTACCTCAAGTGATTATTTTTTCACCGTGCTTTTTTCTTCCTGCAATTTATCAGAAGGGAAAATTCCACCGGATGAACCTGCCATTCTCCCTCCGCTACCTATTGTTCCTCCTAAGCTTGAGAAACGCAAATTCTTTTATGGAACGCCTCAATCAAAGAGGTTTGATTATAGGGATAGAGATTGGGATCGAGAGCGGGATAGGGATTTTGAACTCATGCCTCCTCCAGGAAGCCATAAGAGAGATTTTGCTAGCCCTCTTGATATTGATCAACCCATAGATCCAAATGAACCTACTTATTGTGTCTGCCATCAGGTTCTGCCTCATTATTTTGTAGATATAACTGTTGATTTACATACTTTTTAATGGCTTCATTGGTTTTAAAGCCTTGGTTCAAAACTGAAGGATTGATTGTTTTATAATCATTTAGGTATCATTTGGAGATATGATTGCCTGTGACAATGAAAACGTGAGTTCCTCTCTGGTCTTTTCTTTCCCTTATTGCTATTAACATTTGCTAGTAGTAATATAGTATTTGTTTTCCTTTACTCGGCTTCTATATATTTCACCGTTAGTTATTAAAGTTTCCATACACATTTTTGTGTCAAAATAATAGATCATGAAATTGAAAAAGAATAGACAGAAATTGTGGGTACTTATTGTTTTATTTCTATTCCTTCAGTGCGAAGGAGGTGAATGGTTCCATTATGCTTGTGTTGGACTGACGCCAGAGACAAGATTCAAGGGAAAGTGGTACTGCCCAACCTGTAGGATGCTTCCACAATGCCAATAGAGACTTATATCTGTCTTGCTAGATTTGAGATGTTTCAGTAAATTGCTCATTATGCTGTTTCAGCTACCTTTTTAGAATTTAGGGAGCAGTTTATAAATGTAATTCGATCAATGGAAATATATGTTGCTACAGAGCTTTGAACCGTTATATTTGACAAAACACAGATTCTTTGAAGTAAATATGCTGAAATCTGAGTTTTGATGGATTGTATATGATCAGATCTTGCAAGAGAGAGTCAAATCCTCTTATCTGTTTATCTGCTTGATATCTAGACTTCATCGATATTGTGGATGTTAAAAGCTATCTTACCATAGCCGCAATGGCGGCAATGCATTAGCTGAACAGGCATGGAAATCATGAAATTTTATTTGATGCATATAAAGGCATGGTTAAGTGTGCTTACATATTCGGATTGTGTAACTGTTGCCAACCTCTCCACACTTCTCCTGGACCTAAGATAATGGGTTTAAGCATGGCCGACTGTCCCACACATATATAAGAATACTCTCCATAGATTTCATGGTTTGAACCAGGGCTGAACAAGTACATTTCATCAAATCCATCTCTTCCGACTGCGACCGAGTTTCTTCTACCCTGTTCCATTAAAAAGAGGGAAAGAAAACAAAGTCAGTGCATGTACAAGAAAATGTACCACAAAATGAAAATCAATTTTACTAGAAAATTACCCTGTCAATGAGTGTGAAGAATCTAGGTGCACTGGTGTATATCCTGCTCATTTTCTCATTTAATTGCTTATAGCCGTCATCTTCTTCACCCTCCATTTCTTCTTCACTAGCATTCTTTTGATTTCTTTGGCTCAAGCCACTTACAAGACTTTTAAGTCCCATTTGACTCCAAAGTTGGCCAATGTCAGAATCATTTTCCTCGTCGAGATCAGGAGGAATTATACCGAAATTGGACAAAAAGGGTGGCACGCTGAGAAAATTCGATCCTTCTAATCCGAGTGCATATGTTGCTTCCGGGCTGCTAACAGTTAAATGGCTTATAATAGATCCGGTCCAGTGTAATCGTGTCGATTTCGAGTTTGTGACAGAGATCTCTGAGGTTAAGACATCTTCTTGGAGTGTCACAATATATCTTGTTTCAACCATATTTTCTGAATCACTGCTTATCAGTTCAACCTTAATCGAGTCATTTGAATTGCCTCTAACATTACGAAGAACCCAAGCACTTGGAGACCATGAAGCTTCATTATCATCTTCAGAGTTGAGGGCCAAAGACACCCCACCTTGTATCACAGCCTCACCTTCATCTCCCTCGGAAACAGATGTGTGCAGTAGCTCGACTGTGCCACCGTGCCACAGCGGGACCTTGTAAGATGATATCAAACCACTTGGAAGCATTAAAGTAGCCGTGCTGCCATTATCCAACCTCATCTTGGCAACACAATTGTCACCAATACCTTCAAAGGTGACCCCATGGCCACTAAATTCTCCCTCCAGATAATCCACATTGAGTGGCTGGTATGGAACTGAAGCCACGTACGGAACCGAAAACTCTCTCCTGATATTGTTGTATTGCAGAGATGTAGAAGAAAGGTAGGGATGATAAGATAACTGATGGTTAATTGGTCTTGCAGATGAAAAAGGAGTGACGTTTGGGGAGAAAAGTGAACTGTAAGCCATGGTTATCAAATCTTATCGAAACCGGTCTCAGTTGCAGACTTGCAGCTAGGTGTGGATTTTCATTGTTTCTACAAGGAGAGAAGATGGTCCCTTATCCTTTGATTTCCTTTTAGGATAATTCAACAAATATCTTTGGTTGGTTCTAACTGAAGGCTGGAATGATATTTTTCTTTTTCTTTCTTGTTTTTTAGTGACACAAATCACCATTTCTTATTACCCAAGTCCTATGTCAAGTAGACAACCTTATCTTTTTCAGATGGCAGGAAATAAGCTTAGAATCTTTAGATTGATGTCTGGTTTTCTTGGTTCTTAGCTTTCATTCTTAGTGTGCCCCACTTCTGATATAATTCAAGACCAAACATTTAGAAGGCAAAACAACCAAGTTGGAGTCAATTTTATTTCCTTTTAGTTCTAATAGTTTCATTCATTATGAAGATGCTAGAACCGAAAGCTATGTTACTCAAATTCGGGTGTCGGATACAAGTGTGTATACTATTTTTTCCTTAAATTTTCATATATTTGGTGTATCATACTCCATACCCATGTTCGAATATATGTCAGATAGATATCACATTCCAAGGCAGCCAGTAGCAATCTATTTCACCCGTTTTATTATTGCAAGCATAGAACACTATGAGTCTATGAGCTAATGAATTGCAGTAACATTACATAGATAATAGACAAAACTGATGGGTTTTTTTTTTCAAACCAGTTAAGTTATGAAAATTAAAAACAATTTAAAAAATGATGTATAAATAATTACAATTTACAAGTTTTCATGCTCAATGACTTGTGCTCCTCTCCAATTTTCACCAGGTTTTAGAACAAACCATCATTGAAGCAGGACCAGTATACTTTAGGCTTGTAAGAACTGATGTGAGCATCGGGAATTCTTATTCTAAGTGAGCTCCCAGTTCTTACAGTCAGCTCGACAAATGGAACGTTGTTCAAGTCCGAGAATTTGATGCCTTTGCAACCGAGTTTGTCACTGAGAGCCTCGGGAGTGGAAATGGTAGTTGTAGCAGGAGTTGAAAGAGGAGATGCAGCTCTGATTATGCTTAGTTTTGGAAGAGAGAAAGAAAGAAGGGAAGCCATTGTTGGAAGGAAGAAACTCCTGTTAGCTTCCGCACATTAGTGGACTAACTAAGCTGGTAGGCTCATCCTTTAACATCTATTTTGTTTGCATATGCCTTTTGGCCTTTGGTTTTCATATATTTGCACTTTTATGTGCAAAATATCTATTTTTAGCAACTTTTATATTTCTTTTAATTGGTGAATATGAAACATCTCATGTAAATCATGGAATTAACATGAGAACTGGGATCAAACAAAACGTCAATGGCCAAAGATGGCAACGTTCATCAAATTTACTGATGGAAAAATTACAGAATAAACACAGAACACATAACAATGAAAATTTTCAAAGAAAAGCAAAACTTTGTTTCAGTGTGTTTATAGAATCTCAAAAGATGCCTGACAAAAGTCCCTAATCAGCCTCGGTGAGATACGAGAGAAACATAATCCATGATGCTGATGCTGCAGGAGAGAGACTTAACTTAGTCCTCATCCATTCCTGCAGGCTGATCTCTCCTTCCTGGACCTCCAGCTGGTTTTGCCATTATAATCTACAAAATTGAAGGAATTGCATAATAAGCTTGGTTTACTAAAATATCCGAAACCAAAATATATGTTCAAGCTCTGTTTCAAGTTAATTACCTGATCTACCCGTAGCACAGTGCAGGCAGCATCGGCAGCGTATTTGAGAGCGAAAAACCTTTCAAAAGAAGGAAAAAAAAAACAAGAGAAAGATTGTACTTTTAGTGTGTGTCGTTATCAGAAAGAATTCATGAGTAAGACGAGTTTAAAAGGGATCAAAGAGCAACTTGGTAACATAAAGATCCCAAATATTCAGGGTTGACACATCCTTGCAAACACCATCCTCGGAGTCACCTCCGCCCAAGTCGATGCCCACTTTCGTATTTCCAGATGCATGTTTTTCATACAGCTTAGATATGATATCCATTGGATTTAGTCCAGCATTCTCTGCTAGGGTTCTAGGTACCATTTCAAAACTCTCAGCAAACTTAGCAATGGCATATTGATCCAATCTGCAAAATATCAATACCCTATTAGCCTCCTCTAGTAACCCAAATCTATTATATATTCCAAAATTTATAGATCCCCAACAGAGAAATAAAACATACATAATAAATGCAAGATAAAAAATCAAAAACAATGCTACTATTCACAAAAATCCAGCTCAGCCCGTGTATAACATTAAAAAGTGTTACTCATCCAAAGACATGGTGGTTAGGCAGGGTAAATTGTCATCATGGCAAAATATTCTACCATGCCATTCATCCAAGAGCAGCACATAATATGCAGGGTAGTAAAGAAGTAAAAGCCGAAAACTAATAGATTACCCTGTTTCCTTAAAGGAGAATTCTTTCAATCTTCTAGCCAACTCAATTTCAGTAGCTGCAGCTCCAGGTACCATGCGACTGTCCCTGCACATTGCCTGACACACAAAAAAAACATGGCATTAAGAATGTGATAACTGATAATGATGCTTTCCTTGAAATTTACATCCAAAACGAACAAAAAAGACTGTCTCAGCAGGTTAGAAAAACAAAACTCAATAAGGTTTATTGAGAAGCACTATAATACTTGGAAGAATACGTAGAAACAAAGACCTTATATGTATTCACTCCATCATCAACAGCTCTTTCAAGATCGTCCAATATACTATCAGTACTTCCTCGCAGAACCACAGTGGCAATTTTGTTACCACCTTCTTCACTTCTCACAACAGTGACCTACAATCAATGGATAATACAAAACAAAATTAACAAAGGACAAAGAGACAAATATGAGTAAAGCAAACTCTTCATACATACCCGAGAACCACCAATTTCCTCAACTGAAATTGAATCAATAAATCCCAAATCATCGGCCTTTGGTTGGCTGAGTTTCAACTGCCAAAGAATTAAAGGTTCATTAGATTGCAAACCAAAAGACATAATCTTTTTCTTCCTTTCTTTTAAAATTATCTAGATAGAAAGCTCACAAGAGCAGAAGTTCCTGTTGTGCGACAAAAACGCCTCAGTTCAAATTTTGAGCTGATTTTCAAGACCATTAACCTGCAAAGAAATCCAAACTAGACCTGTTGAAGAAGGATAAAAAAGCTACAAAGCAAGATATTTTCGAATCCAAGAGAAGTCAATCTATCAAACACCTAGCATAAGTATCAATCACTACATAGAAATGGAATATGCATATATCAGAAGAAAGGAGCAGAATTTAAAATATGAAAAGAAAGCTTAATATACTTGTAACGTTCACAGAAATGCAATGCCATTTCACCAATAGCTCCGCCACTGACTATAACTTTGGCACCAGAATCAGCAACTGCTTTGATTAGTTCCTCCACCTTAGCTTCTTCAGTTTTAGCATAATTTTCTAACTGCAAGATATGACAACCTTCCAAATTTAGACATATTTGACCAACAACCCCCCCCCCCCCCCCAATTCCAAATACTTATCAGCATAGAGATAGACCTAAGGCAAAAATATGTATATTATTCTCACAATTTACCTGCTCAGCAGAGTGAATCAATACAGTTCCTTTTGTTTCGGTGGCGGATGAATCAACGCCACTGGCAAACACAGCCACCTATTACAAAGTGCACACAAATCCATAAGTTGAAATGCAATAAGACCTATCTTTACCAATTAAAGAGTATAGTGCAACTGTTATACAGATTCATTAATCAACGTGAAATGGAAAGGAGAAATATGATTGTATACCTTTGCCTTCTCCATACGTTTTATACTTCCCACAGCATCACCTTTTAAAACCATCCCACGAACAATTGTACAATTATGCAGACCTCCTCCAACAAGCTTTGTGACACGGACATTATCAACATCAAAATTCGCAGGGTTCTTGGGGCAGACTTGGATGCATGCCTAATAAGCAAAAGAAATAAATAATAAGTAATCATGATATCCTTTGATAGACAAGAGAAGAGGAATAGGTTGAGAGTTACATCGGCTATAAGAGAACATAATATATCTTCTAGTCCATGTTGTTTGCTAGCAACAGCAGCTTTCATTCGAGTAACAACTTGCTCTTTATCCCGAACATCCATAGTCTCAGAACCTTTCTCCACAAGTTCCCCCAACACCTCAATTGTCTGACCATTTAAAAGATAAAAACTATAAGAAAATCTAACACTTATCACAATTATCAACATTCAAGAGTCTTTTAAGTTACTTGGGAAACCAAAGGACTAACCTTGCCAATGGCTTTAGTATATCCACTGATGATCTCACTGGGATGCAAGCCCATCCTAATAAGCTCCTCTGCATTTTGGAGAAGCTCGCCGGCAAACGAAATCGTCAAATTAGCACCATCACCGATTTCCTCTTGCTGAGCCTTACCAGCTAAAACTAAAATCTTGGCAGCAGGATGCTGAACCTCAAGCTCATTGACAATAGTAGCAGCATCATTGGTAACAAATAGCTTGTCTAAATGATTAATTACCATCTTATTCATACCTAAAGAAACAACAGATCAATTAAAGCAAATGCAGCAGCATCAGAAAAATCAAAAAGAACACTTGATCCGTTTTCAAACAGTTCAAAGAAAAAGACAGCAGATTTCAAATCAAAACACCAAAGGAAAGAGAAAAAGGGTACCTTCGGGACCGAGGGAAGTGCGGGTGATGGTGGAGAGTTGCTTGCAAGCATCAATGTTTTTGAGAACAGCTTCGTCTAGACCTGAGAGATGCTTGTGACCTTCCTTCAGCATCGATTGAATGCCATAAGGCTGCATTGAAAACCCCATTTTCTCTTCCTAATTTTTACTCAAAAACACACTAACCTTAGAAATGGAGAAATGGGGGGAAGAAAGATTCAATCTTTACGTTTTTGGCTTTGAATAGAGAAGAGGGAATATGGAAGTGTTTAGTAAGTGCGAGTGAACTTTTAGTCCAGGAAAGCCCTAGAATCTGGAAGAAACCCTTTTCCACGGCCTTCAATCACGTGAGAGAGAAAAATTGACACTTTCCGCTTAACTATAATGTAAGTTCTTTTTTTAGTACATATTATTAAAATGTTATCAATTAAGTCACTTATAGTTAAAACCTAATTAAATGAGTAATGTAACTATTAATAGAAATTGATATAAACATTGATTGCACCACATGTTTTCACTATATCTCGTTTTAAATTGGACCCTAAATTTTTGTATGTATTAATTTTATCGTTAAATTATAGTTCTCATTTTAAATTGGTCCCTAAACTTTTGAATATTTAGTTGTATCCTCAAACTATGACCCTTTTTTTAAATTGGTCTCGCAAACTTTTGAATGTTTCACTTTAATTCTCAAATTATTGTTTATGACACATCATATTATTACATAATACACTATGTGACGATTAACCATTTTTATAATAATTTTATCGACATGGGATATAATTAGTATGTATTGGTAATTTAGGGATAAAATTATAACCTTTTAAAGTTTGACGAACAATTTAAAAAGAGAGTTATAGTTTGGGGTGGAATTGGAATACCCAAAAGTTTAGGGATCAATTTAAAATGAGGGTCATAACTTTAAGATAAAATTAAAACACTCAAAAGTTTAAAAATTAATTTAGAATAAAAATTATATTTTGAGACGTATGGTGCAGTTAACTCTAATCATGCATTTATCACTTTTACTAAATATTACTAAAAAATATTATATATTATTATATTTTATTAAATGCAGTTTAAGATATATAAAATATGTTGTCATTTTTTACTAAATTAATTTTTGGTCATACGATTAAGAGAACCAACAACGGTAAATGGACTTTTAAGTTGCTTGAGTGTAATTAAATACAGAACGGGATGAATCGAGTAGGTTTGGATATTCAGATGAATAGTTGAATCTTTAAATAAATTTATGTGTTATATTTTTTTTTTCAAATTGGTCCGAGATATTACTTTTTTCGGATATTTTGGTAGAACCATTTGGATTGTGCATCGTCTTGTTATTATTCGAATTTTCAAGTCAAGCTAATTCAGGCTTGACTCTATCCCTTTTGATAGTTTTATCAATAAATAAAACAAATTAAATATTAGTGGTTACAAAAAAAATCAACTTTTTTCTTCAACCTTTGCATTCAACATATCAACAAAGATATAAAAATATATATTCTTATAAAATAAATTAGATTAAGATCAATTCGATAATTAATTATATCAATACCCAATTTAAATCAGTCAATAAATCAAGTATCAATAATTATAAAATTCATGTGAAAAATTAAATTTTGACCTCCAAATGAAAAGACAAAACCGGCCACGAAGAGAACAAAACACAACCAATTGTATTCATCAAATGCAATACAAAGATGCAAACAAGAGTAAAATTATCCTTTTTTCTCATTATCAGCTCTTTCTCATTAAGAAAAATGAAGGGAAAACAAACAGATGAAAATGACAAAAAAGAAAACTTAAAAAAAGCTAATGAGCAATTACATTCTGCTCATAATGGTTTAACACTGTAAGATGTTCTTTTACCTATTCCTACATTCTAAGGAATAAGCTATGAAGACCACTCCCAATACCTGATTTCCAATTTAACTAACTTAACCACAACAAACCAAAACTACAACCCCCTGTTCCACATCTAAACAACCCAAATTTCAGCAAGCACTCACCACGCAGATCGGTTTCACGGGGCCATCTTCAGTTGCAGCCACTGATCCATTCTCTTCTACGGCTTTCACGTCTCCATTCACAGTAGATGCAGCCGCTGATCTTTCCGATGTCTCCTTTGCTACTGCTGCGGTTTCTTTGTTATCAGTTACAGCATCGTCATCATTAGGCTGCCCATTTGAAATCTGTTTACGGAGGATATGGCATGGTTAATATTGACATCGATTGGATTCTATATGGTAAAATGTACTGAAAACATCTTCAGTAAGAGTTGGGCCTACCTGTTTCTGTAGAAACCGATGCTTGGCCTTTTTCTCTTCGATTATCTTTTGACGAGTCTCGTAGAATTCAAAATCATCAAGAATGCACGTCTTGCTGGAATGTTCCTTGAAGATTTTGAGAATTTGAATCCCTTGCTCAAAGTTAACCTACAGCAGCCACCAACAAATTTACAATTAAGAATAAAAATAACAGAGAAGGAGAAATATAACACACACACTGGCGCAGGACAGATGAGACTACCTCTTGGGTGTCTCTACTATTAGTGACAGGCTTGTTCTCATTGTTCGCAAGGGTTATGTGCCTCAACGAAGTGTTAGGAACATCCTTAATGATGTGCCACTTCACAGGGAAGCAACCAGTCCACTTATCTTGTTGCCAGTATTCCACAGTTTTGTTGAAATCGACAGGACCCACCATTTCTGCTAATCCAACAAATTGTCCACTGGTATTAACCTGAAAAATGTTCAGACACAGTGAGAATCAGGCAAAACATATACTCCGTTAATCAGGACAGCAGATAGTAATGTGATCATACTCACCGAAAACAGTAAAAATATAGGACAACTATCAGACTTCTCTTTGGCCTCACGGAATGCGGCATCAAGTTTCTTGTTGCCATTAGATGTACTAGCCCACACGTTGTATTTGATGCTTTTGTGGACATCATCCTCACTATAGGATTTAATGACAAAAAACTTGGCATCTGAATAACTCCCGGGAAAATCTTCTTTATTGTACTGTTCCATATCTGGAACAAGAGCAGCATCGTTCTCATCATTACTCTTAGACTGTGCAAGGTTCTGATCTTTGGCAGTTGCAGTTGCGGAACCATCGTTATTCTTATACCCTTTTACTCTGGGTCCTTTGTTTAGCTCATTGAAACCATCGATATTCTCTTTTCCATAACCACGGAACCTAGGTTTGTTGTTGTTACCAACATTATACCACCCTAGTCCTTTCTTCCGGGCATCATAGCCGTATGATCCAAAACCAGAACCACCTCTTATATTGTTTCCATAACCATAGGTCATACTGTTGGCGTACATGTGATTCATGTATCCAAATGCTTGGCCTACACCTGATGAAGGTCTTGCATTGTGCATATTCTGCAGTCAGATCAGTCGAAAAATCAGGTCAAACAACGATGTAAAGAAGAAATACAAGTACTAAACAGTTTGTATATTTGATTCTGAAAGTAACTAAACAGTTTGAAACATACCATGACATGAGGGAAGGCATGAAGATTCTGATTCCGGCCAGATGAGAGGTTGTTCGTATATGAAGAGAACCCACTATTTCCAGTATGCTCAGATTGCCCATTAGGAGACATGGACATATCTAACCAAGGAATTGGCGACTGAATCCCATCATAGCTAAACCTCGGGTCCTGAAAACCTTGAGAGAGATTACCTGTTGGCAAGCCTCCTTTATAAAAAGCATTGGGATTTAGAGAGGAACTCTTGAAAGTTGATTTTAGCGAACCAGATCCACCACTTGCTATAGCACTTGAATTTCCTTTGTTTGCCTCACCAGGTATGGAAGCTTGTTCGGCTACACCAAAACTCGAAACATCAACCTGAGAAGCATTGGCTTGGCTAGATTGCTGAGGTGGTTGGTAATACGGACTTGGATAATAGTACTCTTGCAAAGCATGTAGCTGACCATCATGTCCCATGGCAGGAAGAGGTGGACTGGGAATAGAATACGGGGCATACGACATGTATCCGTAAGGTGGGTACACGTAAGAGCCATTATCGCTGTAGAAATCCTGTCAACAGAAATCAAGCACATCAAATACAAACATACTCATCTTAACATGCAACAAGTACAGATCCCAAAGCAAATCAATATAATCGAACAACAACGATAGCAGACCAATCTAACTAACAACAAGTAAAACTTTTATCAAGACAAGAACATGTATTAAGAATCTAAAAATCTTTTTACTACCTTCTTGACAGGCTCAGGAACTTTTGTGGTCTTAGCTTGAGAATCCAGAGACAAGTTCTCAAGTGAATCAGCAACTTCTGTAATTGTAGGAAGTAAAGGATTAGAACAGAACAGAGAACTTAAAAAAATCAAAGCATACAAAAGTTCAAACATATCCAAAGCTTCTCACTTAAAACAACTAAACAAAACCACAAGTACAAGCTATCAATATAACATAAACCACCAAATCAGTTCATGTATGCATATATATACAAACACCAACAATCAAAGATCCAAACAAGAAAACACATTCAAAATCATAAGCTTCATAAATAACATCATATCCAGATCTATGAAGGATGAAAAATATGAACTTCGAATATGAAGACACTAAAAACACATAGATATTTCAACTGCAAAGATCCAAATGTGAAAAAACACATTCAAACTCATGAACTTCAAATACCATCAAACTAAAATTCATAAAGAAAAACTGGAATTCAACTTAAATCAATACATAAAGATACAAACTTTCGAATGAACTTTAACAAAAAAAACTCTTCAAAAATACCTCCAAAAAACTTATTTAAAAAGTTGAAAGCTTCAAAACAAGGAGTAAATCCTCTTCAGAACAAAGGAAACAATCAAACACTCATCAACAAATCTACAAAAACCAAAGCATACCCAGAGGAGTAAAGTTAGCAAGGATACCATCAGGAGTGGCCATGAGCAGAAAGATAAAGGGTGGAGATCTAGAGAGAGAGTGAGAAGGAGGTAGAGAGAGAAAGTGGAGAGAAAAGATAGAAACCCTAGTGTTGGAAAGTTAAAGAAGAGAAAAGAAGGAAGGCGTGGAGAAGGGACAGCCGCCAAAAACCCAAGGAGCCTTAAGAGGGTGGGTTTAAGAAGACACACACACAATGCTGACTAAAAAAAAATCCCCTTTTTTGTTGGTTTTAAAAAAATTGGATTTGTTTCGGCCATTGGGTATTAATCACCAAAGTGGAAAAACGGTGATTCAAATTCCTCGTCGGCTCCATTTCCGAATCTGGGTTTTTTTATTATTATTATTATTTCAAGTGGTGAACTGAATGTAGTCCTTTTTTTTAGAACTTGTGGGCTCTTTTAACATGTGGAAATTTGGGTTTAGATTGGGCCAAAGCTTTAATCTTATGGGCTTCCAAGTTCTTTTTCAAATTATATACTCTTTCGTCCCACTAAATTTGTTTAGTATTGAATTTTTAAAAGTCAAAAAATTTTAACTTTGATTGTAATTATTTTTAATATTTTAATAAATTAAATTTTATAAAATATATATTTTTAAACTAATTGATTGAATGATTTAAAAAATATTTTTTTATATTTTTATCAATAATAAATTTAAATCAATAAGAAGTCAAAATTAATAAAATTTGTCCCAGAAAAGTTAATATTGGACATATCAATGGGATGGGGGAGTAATTTATTTATGCATTATGCATAATTTTTTATATGAGAAAAATTTTGATACACAGCTCGTGTAAACTTTAATTACATGTGTTTGTCAAATTTAGGGGTTAATGGTTTAGAACATAAGATTTAATGTTAGATTTAGGGTTTATAATTCAGGGTGTTAGGGTTGAGATTTTAGATATTAAGGAAAGGTTGTGAAAAAATTGTTTACATTGAATGTGTATCTATTAAGATATTTGTTTTGATATAATAATTGAAAAATAGTTCTGGACTGAATTGAAAAATTTTCAAAAATAATTTTTAAGTCCAAACAACTTGAAAATATGTTTGATGTGTTTTTATAAGGCTTTGGGAAGATTCAAAATTATCTTAAATAACCAAACCCAAGTTTTTTTTTTAAGAATCATATCGATACGGTATATATCCATATCGAAACATTTTAGGGTTTCAACTACAATAATTTTCTAGTAGCCAAAAATCGTACCAGTAAAGGCTTGTCCGTACCGATACAAGAAGGAATGTTTCAATACGCTTGTATTTAAATCCCCCAGCGGCTATTTTCAAACAGGGTCGTATTGATACGCCTGTAAGGTGTTCCGTTATGCCTACATGATTTTAGGTACCGCAGCTCTTTCCTAAAGAAGGATTGTATCGATACAATTGGACACGTATCGATACATCATGCACTAGATTGAGAAATTAAGCAAGAAAATTAGCCTCAACCGCTCCATTTCAACCTCAACGGTCATCAACGGCTAAGAACTCATTTTGAAAGATAAAACGACCCTTCAAACCCTTGGAAAATCAATTGATCCTCAAGTAAACAATCTATGAATCAAAGAAATGTCGTAATGCTTAATTTTTATATTTTTATATAGACAAACACTTGTGAGCTAATTTGTCGATGTATGTTCAAGTGTATTAAAATTGAGTGAGTGCTTAAGAGTGCAAACATACACCTTTTTAGAAGGATTTCAGCTTGCTATTAATTATCTTTGTAAAGAGGTATTCCCAAAGCTTGGGTATAAGTTTTGGATGTTAGACTTAGTAGGTTGAGTTTAGATTGTAAGTGTTGTCTTCTAAGCCTTGAAAATGAGGAGTATGCACAGTGAATTGTTGAAATTTTTAGTGGAAAAGTTAAAGTAGTGAATATAAAGCTTAGTTAGAAGCTCAAACCACTCTAAATTTTTTGTTTGGATGCAGTTAAAAGCATGGCGCCACTAAAAGCATCAAGTATGTATGGATTCTCTGCGTTATTTTATCAAAAATATTGGCATGTGATAGGAGCTGAGATCACATCATTTTGTTTGGAGATATTGAATGGAGAATCAGGTCTGGAACAGATAAATGATACACACATTGTGCTGGTTCCAAAGGTTAATCAGCCTGAAAACATGAAACAATTCAGGCCAATTAGCTTGTGTAATGTATTGTATAAAATTGTTGCAAAAGTCCTAGCATCTAGATTTTCTAGATTCTTGTATTGACAAAGCGTAAGGTGCTTTTATCCCTGGCAGGCATATAGCGGATAAAGATAGCTCATTTGTTCTTAAAGCGAATATGAGCAAGGCGTACGATAGGGTCGAGTGGTCCTTCCTTGAGGGGATGTTGCTACGATTGGGATTTGCCGAGAATTGGGTAAACCTAATCATGCGTTGTGTTAAAACAATATCCTATAGAATTGGTCTCAATGGAGCTATAAGTAATCAGTTTCGCCCTGTTAGAGGTCTACGGCAAGGATATCCTTTAAGTCCATACCTATTTCTTGTTTGTGCAGAAGGCTTGTCGATCTTATAGAATGTTGCAAACAGAAATAAAACGGCAAAGGGTGCTAAGATTGGGCGCCAAAGGCTTGAAGTTGGACACTTATTATTTGCAGATGATAGTGTGTTGTTTGGTGAAGCTTTGGTCTTAGGTGCAACAAATTTGAAGAATATGCTTACTGTTTATGGCAATGCATCAGGGCAAAGAGTAAATTTTGATAAATTCCTCGTCTTTTTTAGTGTTAATGTTGACTCAAACATCAAGAACCAAATTGGCAGCTTGTTAGGTGTGCGAGTTTCCTCAAATCCAGAACGGTACTTAAGATTGTCGATGATGGTTGGGAGAAATAAAAAGGAGATTTTTGTCTACTCTATAGATCGCTTTAATAAGAAGACTGAGAATTGGGGAGTTCGATTCCTCTCTATGGGGAAAGGAAATATTGATAAAGAGTGTTCTACAAGCGATCCCGCTATATGCTATGCAATGCTTTCTTTTACCTACAACATTGTGTCGGGCCATGGAGCAAATAATGGTAAAATTTTGGTGGCGTAGTAATAGAAATAAGAAGGGGATTCATTGGAGTATTTGGAACTATTTAACGCGCCCTAAGTTCATAGGAGGGCTAGGTTTTCGAGACCTCAATAGGTTCAATGTGGCCCTTCTTGCAAAACAGAGTTGGCGTCTTATGACACGTCCAAACTGTTTCTTGGCACAAGTTCTTAAAGCTAGATATTATCCACGTGTTGATTCATGCATTCTAGCTTGGGGGCAAGACCATCATATGTTTGGAGGAGCATATGGAGTGTGAAAAGATTCTTTGAAAAGGGCTATGGTTGGCGCATTGGTTCGGATGAACAAGTCAATATATAGAATGATCCATGACTTTCAGGACCTGGTGAGGGCCGAGTAACAAACCACCACATAAACTTTAACTATACAATAGTGGCTGATCTTATAGACGCATCTAATGCAACATGGAAGCTTGATGTTCTGGAGAATCTATTTGATGAGAAACATAGAAGGAAAATGGGCAGCATTCCTTTGTCGAGAACGAGGCTTAATGATACAATTATATAGAGACCTGAAGGATCGGGAAAATACTCAGTACGAAGTGGTTATAGGCTGCTGCATAATGAACAATTCTTTGATCCAAGTATGTAGGCTAATGGTCACAGTTCTGTTTTAAAAAAAATTATTCAGAGTTGTGGATGGTAAATCTCCCTGCCAAAGTGAAAATAACTATGGGGAGGATTGCACACGATTTCATACCAATATATGCAAATCTGCAGAACCAGTGATTAAATGTTAATAATACTTGCCCGTTTTACCAATCATCTAGTGAAACTGTTGCTCATCATATAAGGGAGTGTTGGTTTACAAGAAAACTTCTTGGTGCTCAAGGGTTTCCTTCCAATACAGATGCTATAAACACCCCTTGTGAAGGCTGGTTATCTGCTTTCTTCCTTAATTTAAGTGAAAAGAATAAGAAGGCGTATATGACTACTCTATGGACTGTATGGTTTACGCGAAAGAAATATATCAGTTAGGGGAGCATACTCCTTCATAAAAGCTTTTCTACAAGAGAATGAAACAATGCAATTAGCTTCATCTTCTTCAATTAATCTAATACGTAATCATTGGATTGAAGAAGCACCACCAAGAGCAACATGTGCTGCAGAATTAGACAGAGAAAGGCTGAATATTGGATGCTAATATTTTACGTAACTTGTCCTCCTATGATCGCCTTTTCTCGGATTTTTATTTACTTGCATTTTGATGCACTCTGAGTCTACATAGTTTTTGATAGTTGGTTTAATGCTTGTTTTTTTAGAAATGAGTTGATAGTCTGGTCTTATTGCTTCCATAGACATTATCTTCTATATTTATCCTCGTTCCTTGTTAATAAACCAGTTGTTTCAGAAAAAGGAAAATATTTGAATAAAAGAAATGATAGTAGTTTTACGTTTATTTTATAATTCAATTGCAGAAATATATGTATGAGGCCAATGGCGTCGACTCTTAAACTTTTATGTGATTATAAATGAGTCATTTTTTTTTTAAGTTTTGGTTTATTCATTTAACTGTAATTTTATTACAAAATATGTCATTGAACAATTAGAATTGAAACAAATATCTAATGCATCATACAATATAACATTTTTAATTTTAAAAATTTATACGTTATACATTTGATCTTAATTCGTAACAATTCAAAAGAATTAACTATTTATATTAAAAAATTCTGACATTGCACCCTCTCAATACATGTTATGACCTCTTGTCGCACTTTATTCTACCGTTTGTCCATCAACTTGATAATTGACATATGATATAATACGACAGACACAACTATTTCACTATTATAGATGCAACTGGCATGGCTAATAGAGCATAGGGTAAACTGCATCAATAGTCATTGAACTATTACTTCTTTCTTATTTTAGTCACCGAACTATTTTTTAATAAAATCATCACTAATGCTACATATTTTACCTATTTTGGTCCCTAGCCGTTAAGTTTTCGGTAAATATTAATGGAGATGGTGGCATTGCATGGTAAACTAGCGTATTTAGTCCCAAAATATAAAATTTTAATCAACTTGGCCCTCGTTTTCTAGAATTTAACTTACTTTTGACTTTTTTATAATTTGGTTCTCTCACTTTTACTTCCCTTTAAAAGTAACCATCTTGTTCACTTAGAAAACATACAGTCACCGTCCACCTTTGTCGTCGACTTCTCCAGTACGAACTCCAAATTTTTTCTAAATAAATGCTACAAGTGATTAAAAAAAAGAGTATATTCATATCCAACACAACAACACTAGATTGAATCTGGAAAGTTAATACCACCTATAAGAAAGGTTGAGTTTGACCATTTTGTAGTGAGTGAGACGAGGCATAGTTTCTTGGTGGGTGAGCATCTGCAATCCCTCCCATTCTTTAGTTTATGCAACAACTAAAAACAAAACCCTTTCTTTTGGTGTGTTTTACTTTTCTTAATGGAACTGGACCATCTTCATTAAAATTTAACCGTCAATAACCATAATAAGAAAAATATGAATGTTAGTGACGATTTTGTCAAAAAAATTCAGTGACAAAAATAGAAAATAAATAATAATTTAGTGACATTTACCTTAGAACATACCAATTATGACCCTAAACCGTTTGATATTAGACACAATCACTCAGCTATTTTTTTGATTCAGTAGTATTATAATAATATCTTCACGGCAATGTCGGGGTTCAAACCCACACAAGAGTTGAAGCATACAAACTAAAATAAGATAATAACTCATTTGAAAGAATTATTTATTAAATTATTGAATTATTTCGAATTATGACCAAATTTAAATAACATATAAATTTTGATAACAAACTATTAATAATTATAAGTTTAACGATATAATAACTTGATTATAGCATATTTTTAATTGCATTAATAATTATAATTTTAAAAAATAACTCATTTGTAACAACACAAATTTATATATTGATAATAAATTGTGGGTAATTATATTACACACCAGTCGTGTAAACTTTTAGTTTTTACACACGTCGTATTTTTAGGGTTTAATATCTAGTTGTTTATGTTTACGTGGTTAGAATTTAGGGGTTGTGATTAGAATATAAAATTTAAAGTTAGAATTTAAGGTTTACGAGTTAAGACTCAAATCCACAACATATTACTCTACAACCTAAAGTCTAACCTTAAACCTTAAATTTTAACAATAACACCTGAGACCTAAATTCTAAACCAAACCCTTAAACCATAACATTTAAATATTAAATTCTAACCATAAACCCTAAATTATAACTACAACCCTAAATCTTAAACTCATGAATATAAACCCAATAAAATTTAAACTCTAAAATGAATCCATAAACTCTAAAAAATTCACCGCAAGTGTATAGAAACTAAAAAATTATATATTGATAATAAATTATACCACAACACCTTAGTAAAAGCACTTAAAACAAAAACAAATAATTAAATCTTTCGTCCTACTAATTTTGTTTTTGTTTTCATGTTTTAAAATTAACACATTAGAATTGTTCATTTGAAAAAATCAACAATTTTTACAAATCACATTTAGTTTCTTACCTTTTTAGTTTTTTATAAAAAAATAAATGTTTCAAGGATAAAATTATCATTTTAATTACTTTACATCAAATACCCAAGGACAAGGGCACATTACTAATAGGAGGGATTGCTGCCCAAGGACAGAAGTTTTCTTTACCTTTAATTTTATTTATATGTATTTTTAAAAAAAAAAATTAAAATAATTATGAATTTACTCCCTTTTAAAAATAATATTTTGCCACTTTCTTAAAATTCTGACTTCGTCTTTGTACATATTTTATGAATAAAATCTCTCTTAAAATTACGTAAAAAGTCAACGAGGTATATAATTTATAAGAAGAGAAAATAATTCATTTACATTATTAATTAGGGGTTGGAATAGTGGATATACCTACATAGCACAAATTCAAGTTGGAGTGTATTTTATTTATGGTTGGACTGCTATTTATGCTCGCAATGAACTGATTTAAATGAGTATTAACAGTTTGGTTGCTATTTATTGTCTAACGTGTTTAGTCCTTGAGCGCCAATGAGGTGATTGCATAATTTTTAGGGGTGAATTAGTTAATACTTGATAAAGTAGTAGAGTCGAGTAAAAAAATTGAATTATTCAAGTTTATAAGTCTTATTTTATAATTTAAAGTTTATTTGATTTTTTTAGTTGAGTTGTTCGAGTTTCTGTTATTTTTTTGTAAATATTTATAATGTTATGGTACTAATTGATTTCAATTTAAACAACTTTCTATAACTATATTTGATATACATGTATATACTTTCTTTCATATGGGATATACATACGTTAGATAGAGTTGAGAGACTCGACTCAAACTTGAAAATCGATCAAATAATTATTAAATAAAATGAATTATTTGAGTCCTATTTTATAATTTAAATTCTATTTAATTTTTTGAATCGAGTTTATAAAATTATAATTTTAGTCAAGTTGAAAAAGTAAAAGAATTAAAAGTCGAAACGATTTTTGTTTTGCCTCAAATAAAAACGAATAAAATTTTTGAATCAAATCTATTAAAAAAATCAAATCAATTCAAACTGAATTTTGTTCACTCTTAATGGTTTATATTATGGATGAGTCGGGAAAATGGCAGTTTGCCCCGGGCGAGTCTAGATTATACGTCATATATCGATATGTACTATTAATTATTTTAATAATTTTTAAGATCATAGGATTTAAAATATAATTATTTCTTTTTTTAGAATAAAATATATTAAATCACTTTCTATACTACTTTTTCATATTTTTATTTTTTAATTCAAAATAATAAAATAATTAAAATAAAAAGGGAATAACAATTTAAAAATTAAAAGATAATTTTTTGCATATTTTATTCTAAAAATAAATAAATACGTTTCAAGTCTGCATAATTTTACAAATTATTAAAATAATTAATACTACATATCAGTATATATAATTGGTGGTATTGAAGTATATTCTAGAATTTTTCGTTTGTCCAACTTTGTGAAACTGCTTCTACAGTATCGTTAATCATACATTCTAGAAAATTTCCCTAAACAATAGTAAAATTGTATAATACAATTCTTTAGATAATCATAAGTTTATAAATTAATCATATGTTAATCCTCTTAAAATTTGAAATTTATTTTAATCCCTCAATAAATTGTATTATTTTCATTGTGCAAATCCAATCATTGATTTCTTTTAGGTATATGATGTGTGTAGGGATGGGTACAATTCGAGTTTATTCTCGTCCAATCGTAATTCAAATTTTATGATAAAATAAAGTAAAATGCATTATAAAAATTATCCTTAAATATATAAAAGAATATTATACTACTATTTTGGGTCAATTTTTTTTAATATCGTAAATCTGAATTTTAAAAGGAACCCCCCCCCCCCCCGATTCTCAAATTCGATAACCCATCAAGTTGGGGTAATTTGACTAATATATCTATCTACATATATTTCTCAAACTGTTGAACTGAATATGTAAAAATAAACTAAAGAATTGAATTTGAAGAATCCGGCGATAGAAGCGCGAGAACTCAAAATTATTTTGTCTCCTTGGAACCACATCGATCTCAGAATGTCGAAACTACCCCTGACCCACCGCAAGATCCGCCCGCCCCAAGATGGGCACGGTATACGAGACATCTATTGGAATCTATTAAATTTAAGGTTTAATAGGTAAATAGGTGCCCAAACTATGTTTTTTTCTTCAATTAGGGGCCTAAATTATTTTTGGGTCAAACAGACGCCTAACATTTCATTTCGTGACCCATTTAATGTTCTTCGTTAATTTTTACCGTTAAAGAACATGTGTCATCTCCTAAAATTCTGAAATCATATTAAAAATAAATAAAATTAATAAAACAAAATAAAATTATATCATGAAATGTTTAAATATTTTCAAAATAGTTCCCAAATTCGATCACTCCTGTCTGCGTTGGTCGCGTTTCCAGGGACGAAATTAAGCGCCCTCCCCTCGCCGGACAACCTACACGTCGTGAATCGTTCGAAGGATCTATTCGACAATTTTAATGTTTCACACGACATCGGCCGATATTCGTCGACAGAGTGGTGAGAGAAATGGTCGTAATGGTCCGACGACCTATGTGGTGGGTAAAGACAAAATCGGCCCAAATCAAGATTTATGTTTTGATGAGTAAGGGATTTTAGAATGGGGTTGTTTTGTGAACTCTAAAAAAATTAATAGATTTTCTGAAATTTAAGTAATTTTATTTATTTTAAATATAATTTTAGAATTTTCAAGAGATGATGCGTGTCCTTTAACGTTGGGAATTACCGGAAAACCTTAAATGAGTCATAAAATAAAATGTTAGGCACTTATATGACCCAAAAAATAGCTTGAGCAGCTAACTGAAAAAAGACATAGTTTAGGCACCTATTTAACTGTTAAACTTAAATTAAAAAAAGTATGAATTTAGATATTTTGTATATTTATTATTTATAAATTTAATGAATATTAAAGATTTGAATTTGTAATTAATGTTACGAAATTATATTTGAATTTAAAATCAAAGTTGAAATTTAAATTAGTAAAAAATATTATTATCAGATTTTATTGTATGTTCGAGGTAAACAAATATATTTATCAAATTTAGTTTAATAAATGATATTTTTGAATAATCTAAAGATGATTATAAGGTAATATTTGTTCATGTATATTTTTAACCCTTTCACATGAGCATATATAAATGAGGGGATAAGAGATTTTTTATATAATTCTATGAGCTTTGTATTCGATCTTCAAGTAACGTTTTATAATTATTATGTAAAGAGTATATAGAAATATTATACGTATGATTTTATGTTAGGACGATGAATTTATACAATTCTAAGGGAGAAAACTTATAAAATTTAAGGGGCAAAAAATAGATTTTTAATAAAAAATATATAAAAAATTCTAAACTTTTTATAAATAATATATGAATTTCAAATTTTTAGGGGACGACTACCCCGTCTAGCCCTCTCTCAGCCTATCCTTGAAAATATGAAAAGAAAATTATTATAATAATATTAATGATTAGTTTATTATTTAAAAAGAAAATATTCTATGTATCGATTGCGAAAAAAAATTTACAAGCTTTTTAGTTTTAGAGTTTAGAGATTAAGTTTAGGGTTATAATTTAAGTGTTTATATTTAGGGTTTAAAATATAAGATACGTGTGTTAGAATTTAGGGTTAAATTTTAAGTTGTAGGGTAATATTTTAGAGATTTATGTTTTAACGTACAAACCCTAAATTCTAACTCAACTCTTATATTCTAATCTCTTAAATTCTAAACTATAATCTGAATCTCTAAATCCTCAAACTAATATTTTTATTAAAAAAAATTCTACTGCTATGCATGGAATAATATTTATTTTATTTAAAAGAATAAATTTTTATAGGTTTCGACGGTAAGACATTGGTTTAACATTAAATCTCAATAACTTTAAAATTTCAGGTTTTAGTACTATCCCAATTGCTATGAAATTTTTACGTAAATCAATTTTGGATTTTATTATGATCTAAGTCCAACCATATGTTAGGTTATTTAAAAAAAACCATATGTTAGGTGAATTGTCATCCTGCTTTTATTTTTAAAAATCCAAACATTTTTTCAGATTTGAAAATTTTGGGTCTATTTTTAATTACATAAAAATTCTTTTGTTGAAACCATTGATGTGATGTTTTGAAATGAACAAAAAAATATGTTAACTTGACAACTATATAATTAAAAGGACACTGTAATGCATCTAAATTTAACAATACAATTTAGCTTAATATACAAAAAATTGCTTAAATCATGTATTTTTTTTAATTTTAAGTGTTTAAATCATTTTAAATAAAAATAAGTATCTAACATTTAATGTAGTTAATTTTAGGTGTTTGACCGTTAACTATAGTTAATTAAAAAAATGAATTTCGTTTTTAGTTTTTACAATTTCTTTTTTTTAAACTTGTTTTTTTTTAAAAAACCATATATTTGTTTCTTTCAAAATTCACAAAATAACCTAGAAGTAAAAATCCTAACACCAAAAAAATCCAAATCTCAAATCGAGCCACTATCGTCCTGATTGCCACGCCGCTGCTCACCACTCTCGTCGAAAAGACCCACATGACCGTTTACCCATCCATTCGCCGCCGAAAAACGCCAGATGACGTCCCAATCAAATGCCAAACGCGAAACCTTTAGTTAAACGATGAGCGATGAACGACAACCGAAAGGACGACGAACAACATTCAGATCATGCAACGAGTGGAGGGGACTTCCTTTAGGTGACGGTGGCATGATGGCGACAACAAAGACGACTAATTTGAGATCTAGATTTTAAAATTTTGGGCCTTTTGTGAAATATGATAAAGTCAAAAAATTTTATAAATTAAAACTTGTCGCGCGTCAAATTTTAATTGGTTAACATTTTTTTAAAGACATTTAACTGCAATACTTTTAAAATTAATAGAATATAACGTTAGACACTTACTTTTACTAAAAGATAATTTAGGCACCTAAAATTATTAAAGTGATTGTTTAGAATTTTTTTATATTTAGCCAAATAATTTTTACGGTGAAGTGATTTGACTTGAATTTTTAAATCCCAACCGTTAAGGAATTGAGTTCTTGAAAATAAAACTAGAGGGACTAAATCCCAAATCTATGAAAAGTACAAGGACTTGAAATAGATTTCAACTTATTTCTAAAAGTTTCTTTAGAAAATTTTAAAAGAGGAAAAAGACAATGAAGAGTGAATTGTAAGTTTGGACATATCTATTTGTAATCTATGCCCAGAAGATCTTCAAAAGAAGGGTATAACCGTCAAAGCAGTGCAACTTTTCGTCTCGGGACCCACAAGATTAGGGACAGCGGTGGCATTTCGAAAAATGATTTGAATTTCAACGTAAAAAGGCGAAGCGAAATCCCTCCACCTGTTTTGAGACAGCCCCTTAATATACGGGTGTCCGGTCCAAAACGAAATTAATTCAAATTTAATAACCAAAATTAAAACCCTAGAATACCTGAAAGTCTCCTCATTTCACCAGCCAATACACAGCTACCAACCAGTATACGTAAACTCCAAAAACTTCATTAAAGAACTCCCTAAAAAGCTATCCTTTTTGTTATTTTTTTTTAAACATTTCTTGGTTTAGTTTAGTTTTTTTACTAGTTTCAAGATTTAGAAACTTCTTTCAGAAATGTTTCAAGATTCAACTTTTGGTAGAAATTAGAAAGACGAGTTCTTCGCTTTCCAAGTGAAGAAGAAGAGAAAGAGAGAAGAAACTGAAAGGTTGGTTCTTTTTTTGTGTGTGTGCCTGTGTGGTGGTGGGGGGGGGATAATTTTATAGTTATTTTAGTTCATTTTTGTAGTTCTTGAGTAAAATCTGAATTACCCTTTTCATAAATTTGTTTTTTTACTGTTTTATCATTTCGGAGTTCATTCTTGCAGTTCTTGAGAAAAATCTAAGCTACCCTTTTTCATGAATTTTGCTTTCATTTTTGTGTTTTTGTTCTTTAATTTATTTTCTCTGCAATTTCTGCTTCAAGAAATGAGATCAGCTGTTTTTTTATTCTATAATTGAAAAAACCCATGTCAGGTTTCCAGATCAAGGTCCGATTTTTGTTTTAGATTCATAGGAAAATGTAGGAAACTAGTGGAAAAATCAGAATTTTAAACGTAGATTTATTCTTAGTTTGTATTCAACTACTGAGTAGATTTTTTGAGAAATGAGTGTAATTTCTGGTTTATTGTAATTTTCTCAGATTCCTCGGTATTTAAGTCAGTATATTAAGATACTCAACTTGCAGGGAACTCTTATGAACTTTTTAGTTAAATTGCTTATCTTGTTTTGTGTTTTTTAGGTAAATGATGGGTAGAAATCTTAGCCCGATATTGCGGCGAGAATTGGCCAACCTTGACAAAGATGCCGACAGTCGAAAATCTGCAATGGAAGCACTGAAATCATATGTGAGAGACTTGGATTCGAAGGCGATACCGGTGTTCCTTGCTCAAGTTTCCGAGACCAAAGAAACCGGGTGCGTGTCGGGCGAATACACCATTTCGCTCTATGAAGTTCTTGCTCGGGTTCATGGTGTGAAGATTGTTCCTCAGATTGATAGCATAATGTCTACCATTATCAAGACATTAGCTTCGAGTGCAGGCTCTTTTCCTCTGCAACAAGCCTGTTCGAAGGTGGTTCCTGCAATTGCAAGATATGGGATTGATCCAACCACTCCGGAAGATAAGAAGAGGCATATCATCCACTCGCTTTGTAAGCCTCTTTCGGAATCGCTTTTGGCTTCCCAGGAAAGCTTGAGTTCGGGAGCTGCCCTTTGCTTGAAGGCGCTTGTAGAGTCCGATAACTGGCGGTTTGCTTCCGATGATATGATCAACAATGTTTGTCAAAATGTAGCTGGTGCTTTGGAGGAGAAGTCTATTCAGACAAATGCACACATGGGATTGGTTATGGCTTTGGCTAAGCATAATGCTCTGTTTGTTGAAGCATATGCTCGATTGTTAATAAAATCCGGTTTGAGAATATCGAATGCGGGGCTTGCAGAAGGTAATTCTCAGAAACGGTTTTCCGCAATACAAATGATAAGTTTCTTGATGAAGTGGTTGGATCCGAGGAGCATATACTCTGAGGTAGAGTTGATTATAGAAGAGATGGAGAAGTGTCAATCTGATCCGATGGCTTATGTTAAAGGGGCTGCTTATGAAGCTTCTCAAACTGCAAAGAAAATAGCACAAGAGAAAGGGTTGAAATTTGAGAACAGTTGTGGTTCAGTTACTGGATCGAATTTTGGTCGGAGAGACCGCAACCGTAGGAGGAACATAAGCACAAGTGACGAGTCTCCTGCAACCGCATCACCTGAATCACAGACACTTGATTCCTTTATGGAATATGATTCTTTGCTTGAGTCACCAATTTCGATGACTCAAATTTCTCGCAACATGGAATATGATCAAAGGTCTGTGAATCGGAAGCTTTGGAGATACGAAAATGGAGGTGTAGATGTATCGCTTAAAGATGGTTTGTTCTCTGCTGTCGCTCAAGGAGGTTCCATATGTGATTCACCTTCTGACCTTCTTAGCAATCATGGATCCGAGTTCACGGACGAATTTTCAGGATTTTTGCATAGAAGTCCTAGAAATGGGTTACCAAGAAGTGCCACTCCCAGTCCTCAGGTAAATTCCTCTACAATATTTAGATTTGGCCCTGTTGTTTGTTTGTTTAAACTGCATTTACATTGTTACATCTTGTGCTTCAGAGGTCCCGATCACGGATTAACGTAGACAACCATTTTACGACTCCAAGGAGGCTCATCCGTTCTCTTCAAGATCCGAATGACTTGAACTCAGATTACTCCGGGAAACAATACAGGAGGTTCAGAAGTCCATGCTCAGAGAAATTCGGATCCAATCCAACCACAAACCGCAATGGTTATCAGCGTGGTACTATCAATAAGGCCAAAGGCAAAGCTCGTTCTTATACCAATGGTGAAAACCAAGGCGGCTCTGAATCTGTATCATCAACCGACGAAAGTCCTGCTGAGCTTGATGTCCAAGAGCCTAATGGTGCCGGTCCCGTGAACAAGAAAGAAACTCTCGAGTTTCGAAACGAGAAAGCAAGTCAGGTGATGCCTTATAAAATGTTGTTCGGCCTCTTTTTGATTATAATTGTAGGCCTCACTTCTTTGTTGTGGACTGAAGTGGAGGATGAAGGCTTCTATATTGTTCCAACATAGATTCACTGTACTGTGTTTGTATCAAACTCTTTCAGTCCCTAGTTTCAATGAACAAAATCATTAGTTAAGCATTTGATTCAAATCACATTACTCCATACTCGGACCGAACATCAATTTTCAAGTTCGAGTATGAATCACTCGAATTCGAGAACTTGATATTACTGCAGGCGATACTCAAGAAAATGACCCCTTATCTTTCACAAGAATGAAAGCCTATAATTAGCCAAAAACGCATGAAAGTTTACATGATGAGTATAAAAAGCATGCTTAATGATGGCTTACAGAAAGCATTTCTGTCATTACAATATATATACATAATACACATATGTATCGTTTGCACCGATTCAAAATGGTAAGTTGCTACATACAAAAGTTCAAAGTAATGTGAATTGAGGCTGATCAAAAGCTTCATATTTCGAAGGCAGGGTGTTTTAAATTGCCTCGAGTCTCTGGTGGAGTGGCCTACCTAGGGTTCTCACTACAAACCAAACCATCCAAAAGATTCAGATTTCACTGCTCAAGACGGAGATGAGAGCAGCCGTTGATTCCATGAGGTGCTCTAACTCAAGTCAACAAATTTGATCCGGACATATTCTTAAATACATTATTAATGTCTCTAGGAACTATAACTCAAAACTTCAAACAAAAAATATATGAACATCACCATAGTTTGACGATAAAAGGTAAAACCAACAACAAACAACACAAAAAAATACATATTACAATAGTACGATATTTTTTAATATTTTTCTTGAGAATGTAATTAGGGATGACTATGTGTCGGGTTGAGTCAGATTTTTGATCGACCCGCACCCAACCCAAGTTTTAAAGTAAAAACTCGAACATGACCCGACCTGACATAAATAAAAAAGATACATTTTATTTTTATTCGATAAAATATGGAGTTAATTAAAAAAATACAAATAGAGAGAGACATTATAATAATTATTCTACTTTTATTTTTCGAATTGAAAATAGCTTGTATAATTCAACCTATTAACTATTCCACTTTTATTAGACAAAATAAGGACATAATTGAAAAAATATATAAAGAGAGATATTATATCAACTTTACCTAAATATTTAAAATAAAATAAAACTATTATTTCAGGTCGGCTCGAGTAGGATATTTTTCACCTTAAATTCAAACTTGATCTGACCCAACACTATCTTAAAAAAACTAACCTGCACCTGACTCGAGCCATTTTTTTGTTAAAAAAAACTTAACCATGTAGGTCGACTTAGGTCGGAACTCATTAGGTTTGAGTCAAATGGTCATCCCTAAATATAATACCTCTCTATTTTTTAAAAAAAATAATTAATTTCTATATTCTAATTAATATTAATAGATACAAAATATTGATAACCAATAAATTATTTAAATAAGTATTTAATATAATCATATTCTTATATGTCATTTTGCTTGTTCAAGTAAGCAAACAACTATAAGCTACCAATTGATTTACTAAACACTTATATATAATTAGCTAGTGTAATCTATTATCAACTGTTAGTTAATATAATCTTTTATTAACTATCAAATAATTGTCAAACATGGCCATAATTTAAATTTTTTAATACAAACTAATTTAAATAGGATTAAAAATATGGATTAAGTTACCAATGGGGTTGGTCGGTAAGCAGTTTGATATTGCTTGAGCATGTCTTGAGTTAGAGGCGTTATGTATGCAGAAAATCCTTGTTGAAAAACTCACTCACCAAAACTAGGTGTGCGATGCTGGTCGGTCTGAATTAGTCCTGGAACCAAAAGGGAACAAATGAATTATGTTTTAGGATAATTATTCAAATAATGAAATAAGATTACGATTTTCATTATTTATATTAAAAATTAAGTTACATATAATTAAGTTTTAAATTTAAGAAATAGAAAATTAAATACTTGAAATTCATATAAATAATGAAAATACTTATCAATTTTTTTTTTGAATCTGGATTATATTCAACAGCGAAAGGAATACAAAGGATTCACACCTTTTACAATTGAAATACATTGTTGAACAAAACAACAAAAAATACAAAGGTGTGAAAGACGTTGAACATACCAAATCTAACACTGTCAGAAGAAATCTTCTGAAATAAAAATTCAGAAAAACTATACTTTGCCTTGAGTGCTCTATGAATATAGCAAAATTCTTTTGCTACTTGATCTTGGCATGTCGGCACAACCACCAAAGGGAATCATAATATGTATAGAACGACCTCCTTCGTTGAAAAGCGCTCGTTGATACTCGTCACTCGAACGCGTAACTGTCAAAAGACAGACTACTGTCATGAAGACAGACAAAAACTGCTAAAAAACAGACGAAAGAACTGCCACCAAGCAGACAAAAAAATTGTCATAAAAGCATATTTGAATAAGAACTCGACAAAGTAGATGAAAAACAAGAAAAAAACTTAGAAAAAAGGAAACATTCATCGGAAAGATGAATTTTATTTATGTACAGATCCAGCAAAACGGCCAAAGGTCGCCGCCGGTAAAGAAAAACGATAAAGAAGAAGAAGAACTTGAAAAAGTTTGGTAACCGCTTCAAAAAAAACGGAGAAGTGGAAAAGTGGAGAAGTTTTACTTATCAAAAAGTTAATTATATATTTTTAATAATAATAATAATATATTAATTATACATATAATGTTCTAGTGCATTGTACTGGTATAAAAACTAGTTTTAAAATATAATATTTATAAAATTATATAATAAAATAAAAATTATAACCTCAACTACAGTTTATATAAATATTATTTGTGTTGGGATGATGTCAAAATGTTAGGGTCACATAATTAAAATTTCACCATCTAAATCTTACACTTGTTTTTGGAAGAATGAAGATATTAATGGAAAATTTTAGAACATTAAAAATAGTTTGAAACTTTACAAAAATATCTATTAACACTGGAAAGTTTTAGAATACTATAAAAGATAATGAGAGATTTTGGAAGATTCTAGAACTCTAACGACCTGAATTTTAAATTTTGTGGGTCGGTTTAACTCAAACCGTGGGCCTCATGTATTTGGGCCAAGATGTTGGGCCGCTGGAGGTTTCATAAGATGTTTTGGTGGGACTAATTGTTATTGGGCTTGAGTATGTCCATAATAACAAATATTAAATAATCGGTCCCCTAATAATAAATATAAAAAAAATTAAAAGAATATACCCCAATAATAAATATTACTACAAAATAGTGCTACCTTCTTGACAGGCTCGGAAACTTTCGTGGCCTTGGCCTGTGATTCCAGAGACAAACTCTCCCGTGAATTTGCAAATTGCAACTTCTGAGATTATAGAAGTAAAGGATAAAAATGAAATCGAAAATATAAACATTGTGCTATACAAACATTCACGGCTTAAAAAAAGCTTTTACCTAAAAAAAATTATTTTTCACCCGGAAGCAATTCCAAATACTTCTAAATTGATGTGAAAAATTAATTAAAAAAATGTTTTTACACCCAACCTCAAAAGCTAAGATTTTTAGCTTTTGGGTGAAAAGTCACTTTTAGGTCTGAAGTTATTTTTTATATTTAATTATTAACACTAATATTAATACTAATATATTAAAATAATATTAAATATGATAATAATTATCATATTAAACTAATATTTAGTTATATTAAAATAATATAAAAAATATATAGTTTAGACTTTAGATCCTAAATTTTTATATTTAATTCAAATTTTTATATTAATTATTTAAAAATATTTAAAGTTTATATTTTTATATAAAAAATTACTAATGAATTATTGTGCTTTTTATATTTTTATTATTTAAGTTGAATTTTTTCATATATAATAATATTAATAAATTTTATCATAACGAATATAAATGTCATTTATGTTTATTTATTTTTACTTTATAATATAATGTCTAATAGATATTTTATCTTTTCAAATGTATTTTTTGACGGCAATGTCAAACACTAAAATCTTACAATTAACTTTTCAAAATTACTTTCCGACAGCAATTTTAAAAACATTATTCAAAAGTCATGCTAAATAGGCCATAAGAGTAGCACTTAAAGCAACTAACAAAACTACAACTTCAGGCTATTATAATGGTTATACTATAATACATAAGCTGTGTAAAAAAAATTACACAACTTTTCTATAAAAATTAAAACCTAAACCCCAAACCCTAACACCCTAAAACTTAAATATTGAACAATAAACCCTAAACTCTAAATTCTAACCATAAAACTTAAATTCTATACCCTACACACTAAACCCCTAAACATTAACCTAAAACCCTAAACCCTAAATTAAAAAAGCTTGTGTAACTTGTCTATCAAAGTATTTTCCAATCATATAAACCACCCAATAAATTTATCTACATATACAAATAGGTAGGGCCGGTCGCAGACTTTTGGTGGCCCAAGGTGAATAAAAAAATGGGTCATAAATTAGAAATTTAAATTCTGTTTCTGGTCGTATAACATTTACCATGGTTTGCGGACATTAGAAATGCTATTTTGGTCACTGCGAGTATCATGGTTGTGAATTTTTTTAATACCATTCTCTATTGCGAATATAACGGTTCTAGGCATCACAATTTCAGATGGTGTCGCTACTGCCATATGACAATCGTTGTTGTGGTTGCATACCGTTATTTAAATCCATGCCCCTAATAGCAAGTAATGAAAAAAAATTAAGAGTAAGTTTATAATAAACAAGCATTGAAAAATTAGGTCCCTAATAACAAATATTGAAAAATAAATTAAATTTTAAGAGTATTTCTATAATAACAAATGTTGGAAAAAATGGTCCCCTAATAACAAGTATTAAAAAAATATATTTTAAGAGCATACCCTTAATAATAAATATTTAAAAAAATTAGTCTTCTATTAACAAATAACAAGTATTAAAAAAATAAAACACATAATAATAATAAGTATTAAAAATAAACTCATGACAAAAATATAATTAAAAATTACACATGAAATTTTCATGAGCAGTGGGCCTTAGACGGGCGTCCTTATTGACCTAGCCAGGCCGGGCCCGTAAACAAGCAAAGATCCAAAGCTAACCCATTCAAACACGTAAGCTTACAAGACCACCATCCAAATCATAAAATATTGGGGATAAGAGAAAATTTTCGATACATATTTCTTAAAGATTTAAAATTTAAGAGTTTAGGTTGTTAGGGTTTGAAATTTAAGGTTAGTGTTTAAAATTTATGGTTTAAAGTTTAGGGTTTGAGTTTTATGGTATTAAGGTTAAAAATTTAAAGTTTGTGTTTTATAAAGTAAAAATACAGGCTTGTTAATTTTACACAATTTGTGTATCAAAGTTTTACCCCGTAAATAATACGCAAAGAAAATTGAAATTAAGCACAACTATTTTTTTTTTATAAAAAAGGAACATTTCAGTAAACCCTACTAAAACCCACTTAAAGTCGTTGAAATGACAAGATGAATTTGAGAAATTGTTAGAAAGAAACGACGATTCTAGAAGAAATATTTTTAATTGAAACTAGAGTCGTGTACTTGGGAAATTCTAATTACCAACGACTTAATAAATAACTAAAAAATGACGGATTAATATAAATCGTTGGATGAAGTCGATTGGAGCTGAAGTAATAACAACCATTGAATTTAAAGAAAAAAAGGTGGGTGATTTGGTTAACCGGTTACACTAAAATTTGGAGAGATTAAAACCCATATTAAAGCCGGAAAATAAGAAAAGTTTTTCATTTGTCATCCAAAAAAAGTCGCGAAGATTTTTTTCTTTCGTTCTTAAACGCGCGAAGCTTGCTAGAGGTGAGAAAATTGTGTGTTCTTACACAAATACTGTATTCGGAAGAAAATGTTCCCATTTATCATGTAAGTAAGGAATTTTCTGAGTATTATGTGTTTTTAGGGTTTTGTGGCATCATGAACGATTTGGGTTTTTTATTCCGTATTTTGAAGGTTTTGTAGAATTTTTCGGTTGAGATTTGAAGTAGTTCTCGACATATAAAACATGGGAAAATATATTGTTTTGTGTTTATTAAATATGTTCCTTGTTAATGGTATAAGTTTGGTCGTTACGTACATAATGTTAACATAATTTTGCAGATTGAAGTTGGTAGCAATGGAGAAAGTTTATGAAGCTGAGGTAAATGGTGAGCAAGTACAAGAAGAAAATTATCAGCATATATGTTGTTCTAGTAAGTTATAGTTGAATGATGGTGGCATTATTCAAATTCTAAGTTGATAAGCATAATTTAATTTGTACTTTAACAACGAAATGAATTTTGTACAGTTTTAGTGAATGTAGAAGGCTTATGGGTGGTAAAAAGAAAATGAACAATACTGTAAGTAAGATGACAAAATTGTTATTGTGCTTTGGTATTAGTTTGTAATGAGTTCATGTTATTCAAATTTAATAAGTGTGTGAATTGTACAGGCGAAAAAAACACTAGGGAAGAGATGGTCGAAGATGACTGATAAAGAAAAGAAGTCATACTTGGATAGATACAAGGAGCTGAAGAAGTCTGAAATGAAAAGCAATAGGAAAGGGAAGTCGAAGAAATTAGTGAAAAAGGGAGAAGTTAAAAAGGCAAGTGGATGTTTATATTTATTTTTACTGAAAGTGGTTATTGTATAAATCATGTGCTGGATATATTTAAGTGTTTAGATTTAAGGTTTAAATTTTATAAAAATATTGTATATTTTTTACACAATTTATGTATCAAAATGTAACCCATAAAACATAAACCACTTTCGTCGATGAATATCTTGGTTTCGATTTTTTATCAATAAATTTTAAAAGCTTAATTTTTTAAAGATTCTAATCTAATTACAAGCTAGTATTTTAGTTGAATTTGATATCTAACTAAATTCACGAATACTTGACTAAACAGAATTTTTTTGCGCTTTTTAGTGCGTATTTATTAGAGGTGTTCATAACAAATCAAATCGATGTGTAGTACTGAAAAATTAAAAAAATCAGACTAAATGGTAAGTAACTTTATCGATAAAAAGTAGTTGAAACGACACGGTAACCGTATTGGCGAGTTTTTCAGTGTGGTTGCAGACAATTTGTGTCTTAGGGCATTGGTTCGATTTTGCAGCTCCTTTTACGGTTCATGTTGCCGTGGCTTTGTTTTATTTACATTTGCTCTCGAACAACTCTGTTGAGCTCGTGTTCATGTTGTTGTGATCTTGAAATAAAATAAATTTGGAGTACATTTTCTTTTTTTGGTGTTCTTGTCTCGATTTCCGTTGACTTAAATGGATGGCAAAATTTTAAAAAAATTCGTTTCATTTAAAAGAACTATAATGATATTAGATTATAATGATATCACATTATTGGTTATATAAAATAGTTGTGTAATTAATATAAATTATTGATTATTATTAATATTTGTGTATTGATTTTTTTTTAAATTTTTAATTGTTTAAGAGTTTAAAGATTTTATTTGGTTGATTTTACTAAAACTATTAAATTTAAAAGAACTATATGACATTAGATTATAATGATATCACATTATTGGTTATATAAAATAGTTGTGTAGTTAATATAAATTATTGATTATTATTAATATTTGTGTATTGATTTTTTCTAAATTTTTAATTGTTTAAGAGTTTGAAGATTTTATTTGGTTGATTTTACTAAAATTATTAAATTTAGTAGTAATAAATATAAAAGAGTTCATGGTTAATCGAGTAAACGTACCGAATAAATCGGTTAACCGTTTAGACGGTAACCGGTTTAAACGGGACGGAAACAGTTCTTCAAAATGTACCGAGACTTTCAGTAATCGCTCCGATAAGCTTTGCTGGTACAGTAAACCGTCCATGAAATATGTCTCAACACTAAAAAAAATTAAATTCTATGTCTTAACCTTAAAATTTAAATCCTAAATCCTAAAAATATAACCTACTTTAAATTTTTTCAAACTCTAATCGTAAACTTTAACTTTAAACTTAAAACCTAAAGTATGAGGCATAAATATAAACATCGGAAAAGAAGATTCTTATTTCTAAAACACTATGCTGTTCTAATCGAGTAATGAAAATTGCACTCTTAATCACAGAAAATAAATGTATTAATATTTATTAAAAACAACAGAAATTATTGTTTTTTGAAGGAAAAAAACAAGAGCATAAATTATAAAGTTACTTTGAAATGAGAAGACATCTATCTTTATGTTGATAGCTGATAAACTAGCTAACAACATCAAAGATCACCACTGTCTGTCACCACCATTTTACAAATTTCACACATTTTTTGTTTGACCCATAAAAGACTCGCCCAGCATCTCCTCCTAATTAACTTCTTTTGTATCTCTTCTTACATTCCGTTTCAATCAATCTCTCAATTCCGTTTTTCCTGTCTGTTGATCGCCCTGAATTTTGTATCTTCGTTTTATACCCTCTAAGTCTTGATTTTTATTTCTGGGTTTTTTTAATTGAGACCCGGAACTGATTTTTCTGGACATTTCAGGATCTGAGCTTGACCCAACAAGTTGTTTCGAGGAGATTTGATCTGTGAGTTATTTTGTTTTTGTTTTTAGCTTGATTGGTGATCAGTTTTACTTTTGATTGTTTATATTTGATGGAAATCTGAATGATCGGGATGGAAATTTTGTGACTTACTGGAAATATGGTTTAAAATGATTGTAAAATGGAAAGTTTTTATGTGAAATTTTGAAAATTTCAATTTCTTGAATCATGTTTTGGGGTAATGAAATTTGAATTTTGTTGATTCAGCTTTGTTTTCTTTGTTTGATACATTGTATGAGATCAAATATATATTTTTATATTGTAAAGGATTGGTGTTTATTTTGCTTGATAAAGAAATGACTTATACTGACGATCTAAGAAGTTTGATTTTTTTTAAAATCTAATTATGATGTATTCGCGTTGATTTTTGTATGTTTGTAGCTAAGTTTGGCTTGTAGCTTTGAAGGGTATTTGCTAAATAGTCTACTTGGTATCCGCTTTGAGCAATTTAGTGGATGATTATAGTAAGAATTGTTTGTTTCCACATTTTGACAATTTACTCAATGATTGTGTTTTTATTGTTAACTCTTGGTTGTTTGCCTTAGGTTGTGTTAAAAAAATTCCAATACTTGGTTGTTGATTGTAGAGCTTTCCAAATTTGTGGTGCTTTTCTTATTACATGTGTTTATTAGTTTCTATATCGGTGAAGTTCATACTTTTTCGGTTACAGATCTGGACGGGTGGCCAGGGAAGTTGGGCAATGTGAATTGTATGGAGTGAGGATGCCCGAATTGCGGAGTGGAGCCCGGAGATCGAAACGCCTTGGTGATCTTGAGCCTCCTCCTCAACCTGTTGTTCAAGAAGAGAATTGGGGACTGCCTGCTCAAAACAGAACCAGGAGAGTTGGTGGAAGAGGAAGGGGTAATGTTGTAGTAGACGAAGGACCCTCACCTGCGGTACCTGCAAGGCTAAGAGCTTCTGGTAGAGGCCGCGGTGCTAGGTTGGCTGGTTTAGACCCTGAGCTTTGTCAGGTTCTTCCTGAGGCTGCACCATTGGCTGCTGCTGAACCTGTATTCAACCGAGCAGAGGTAGCGGCGGATAAAGATATTGCAATGGAGGGTGGGAGTGCTGACAAAATAGTGGGAGTTGAAGAAGAAGCCAGTACAACCCCGGTTCCTGATCTGGTGCTTCATATTACTAACTACATCTTTCCCTTTTTGTTGAATATATTTATTTTAATTTTAAATCTTCCATATTAAATTGCCTTACTCTTAGTGAGAAAGTTGGTTGAATACAATTTTTTTTTTTTTCAGTTATGAGCTGACTACTATATTGCTGATACAATTTCAGATTTAGTGATTTCTCTATTTCAGCATTTCAAATTTGCTTGAAACTATCTGGATAACCATTTCTGTTTAGAGTTTGCATGAAAGTGAGGAATGTTTTACAGCATCAAGTTGTAGGTTTTTCTGTATGTGTTTGGTCACTTGTCTTTTAGTCCTTAGTTTCTTACCAACTAAATTCCTAGTTGGTTAGTCGTTCACCTTAAGGAAGCACGTTTCTGAATACCACTATTTTTCTTGTTGCAGGTACAAGTGGGAAATTCTCCTACATATAAGATAGACAGGAAACTGGGTAAGGGTGGTTTTGGTCAAGTTTATGTTGGACGAAGGGTAAGCGGCGGTACTGATAGAATTGGACCAGATGCAATTGAGGTATGTCTGAGAAATTCGTGGCCCCTTTTAAGGGTTTTTCAGGTTAATCCATTTGGAATGTAATGTTATGAGATTTTTTCATCACAGGTAGCGTTGAAGTTAGAGCACCGAAACAGTAAAGGTTGCAATTATGGTCCGCCTTATGAGTGGCAAGTTTACAAGTATGGCATTTTTACCATAAAATTGTGTCAATCTTTGGTATTTACATATTTGTCTGCAGTGCAAAAATTCTGACTTTTCCCCCTTTTGATCTCCTCACAAAAGTTCCCTAAATGGATGCTATGGGATTCCTGGGGTGCACTACAAGGGCCGCCAGGGAGACTTCTATATTCTGGTGATTGTTTGTTTCGAGCACCTTAGTGTACTGCCACTTTAGTTAATATATTTTAAAGAACTTTAATGAATATTTCAGGTAATGGATATGCTTGGTCCAAGTCTCTGGGATGTTTGGAATTCTCTAGGACAATCGTAAGAAATAGAATCTTCCTTTTTCTCTTTGTTGTACCTTCCCATACATGTCTACATGAGTACATGTATCTACCATAGTCTTTCAGCTTTGTAACATGTACTGTGACAGGATGTCGCCAAATATGGTTGCCTGCATTGCAGTGGAGGCAATATCTATTCTCGAAAAGCTTCATTTAAAGGGGTAGGTCATATTGTAACTTTCTGCACTTCATTAAATTTGCCCCTCTGTTTTGCGTGGTTGCAACTGTTTATTGTCTGCTTGAAGAAAGGTTTGTGCATGGAGATGTGAAGCCTGAGAACTTTTTACTAGGTCAACCTGGATCAGTCGATGAGAAGAAGCTGTATCTTATTGATCTTGGTTTAGGTATCTTCGCCTCAGTCCTCTCTTCCCTGTTATCTGTATGTTCTTTCTTAGCTGTCAACCTCGAGCACATTATGGGTAACTATACTAGTGTATAGTTGTTTATTCTCTTTGATGACAGATCTCTATGAGATTTTATTTTCTGTCATATCTTACGGAAATGTAGTAAATGTTATTAATGATTCCATACTCATAAATGCCTGCCTCACATGTTCTTGGATCAGCCTCTAGGTGGAAAGATGCACACTCTGATAAACATGTTGATTATGATCAAAGGCCCGATGTATTCAGGTATGTAAACTTGGTTTTTAAATGTCACAAATTACTGCCTATGCTTCGTGTTTATATCTTTGGATATTTCTTCTACCATCAGGGGAACAATCAGGTATGCCAGCGTACATGCTCATTTAGGTCGGACTGGAAGTCGAAGGGATGACCTCGAGTCCTTGGCATACACATTGATATTTCTAATGAAAGGACGGTTACCATGGCAGGGTTATCAGGTTCTTATTGTCGTTTTGATTAACGATTTACATAATCTGATTTTATTTCCTTCCTGAATTATTCTCTGTTTTTTGGAACCACATAGGGGGATAACAAGAGTTTTATGGTTTGCAAGAAAAAGATGGGCACATCTCCGGAGTTGATGTGTTGCTTTTGTCCGGCCCCATTTAAGCAGTTTCTTGAAGTTGTTATAAATTTAAAGTTTGATGAGGAGCCCAATTATGCCAAGCTCATATCCTTCTTTGAAAGCCTAATTGAACCATGCATACCATTGAGACCCATTAGAATCGATGGAGCCCTTAAGGTCATTGTTTGTTTTTCCTTTGATTAAATTGGATTGTATAGGATGTTCAAATAAACAACCTTTATCTGTTTCCTTTTGTATAAATAGGTTGGGCAAAAGCGGGGAAGATTAGTTATTAATTTGGAAGAAGATGAGCAGCCTAAGAAAAAAGTACGGCTCGGTAGTCCTGCTACTCAGTGGATTTCTGTTTACAGTGGACGATGTCCTATGAAGCAGAGGTAAAGTTGTGTTTCTTGTTAAATGTAATATTCATTTCTAATACACCTCCTCTCCATGTTTTTGGGTTTAATTTAGTGGTTTGCACACTTTACATTTGCCACAAGTTATTCAGGCGTTGAGTTAATCTTGGCATTTTTTAATGTTTTCATCTTCAAAATAATATTGTAGCGTATTTGGAGAATATTCCCATTGTTTATATCTCAAATGTGATTGCGAAACATATAGTGACCGGCAACATTTAAAAGTAAACGATAAAAGATACTTTTACTCATAGTGACCGATTGTTAAAAGTTGGATGTGGTCCAATCAAACTAGTTTGCCACTTTTTGATGTTTTTATGGTGCATACTTCTTTGTATGAAAATATGAGATACTCAGCCACGAGCTTTGAAAATTGTTCCACATAAAGTTTGTTCATCTTTATTCTGAAACATTTTTTTTTATCAATTTTGTAGATATCACTACAATGTAGCAGATTCGAGGTTGCGTCAGCATGTGGAGAAGGGAAATGAAGATGGATTGTTTATTAGTTGTGCGGCTTCAGCAGCAAATCTC
This sequence comes from Hibiscus tridactylites, assembly GCA_958450335.1. Taxonomy (NCBI): domain Eukaryota; kingdom Viridiplantae; phylum Streptophyta; class Magnoliopsida; order Malvales; family Malvaceae; genus Hibiscus; species Hibiscus tridactylites. The sequence goes on from OY288267.1 coordinate 16,756,816, forward strand.
TGGGCCCTGATCATGGATGCGGGAACAGGTTTCTCTTCCCAGGTTTATGAATTATCAACAGTCTTTCTGCACAAGGTCATTCTAAAGCACTAATTCCTGTCATTTTACTTCTCGATTTACATGCATTTTAACTGACTTTAATATCGATTCGGATTTCATCAGGATTGGATTATGGAGCAGTGGGAAAAGAATTACTATATTACTTCAATAGCTGGAGCAAATAATGGGAACTCCTTGGTTGTTATGTCGAAAGGTTGGTAATTTCCATATATATAAATTTATATATACATATGGCATTGAGTTTTCTGAGAACATAATTGCATGATTAAATTCATATATTATAATATTACAATTTATTTTGGAGGGTTAACAGTTTTGGTGCATATTCCTTGACCTGCTCCCAAGATGCTGCAGGCATGTACATTTATAGCATAATGAGATTAATCATAGTTATTAAAGAGTGGACATGATAGGTTTGCATGTCCGCCTTGAGATTTGCGTCGTTAAGAACTTGTGCGGAAAAAAGAAAATGTTGAAGTAAGGCTTGTTTTCTGTAATTAACCTTTAGCAAGAAAGTTCACTGAACATCAAGTTTGCGACCCACATGCCTCAGATTCTATCTACAGCATATAAATTATATTGATAACCTAATTACTAAGCTGTTCTCAAAATTTGTCTTTGTAGGAACTCCTTACACTCAACAGTCCTACAAAGTAAGTGAATCGTTTCCCTTCAAATGGATAAATAAGAAGTGGAAAGAGGGCTTTCATGTAACGTCAATGACAACTGCCGGGAATCGGTGGGGTGTTGTTATGTCAAGAAATGCTGGATTCTCTGATCAGGTATTCCTTCTTTTGCTCTTCATGTATGTCTTCGGTTTTCCCACTGCCCTCCATTTCCAAAAGTAGCTGTTTGTAACTTCATTCTATATTTATGTCAATGATCAAGGTTGTGGAGCTTGACTTTTTGTATCCAAGCGAAGGGATACATCGGCGGTGGGAGAGTGGTTATCGGATAACATCAATGGCTGCAACCATAGATCAAGCGGCCTTCATACTAAGCATTCCAAAACGGAAAACAATGGATGAAACCCAGGAAACTCTTCGCACATCTGCCTTTCCTAGCACCCTTGTAAAGGTATGTATAAGCCGATTTTTGCCCCCCCCCCCCCCCCCCCCCCCCAATCTTTTTAACACTTATGGCAATGCTGGTTTGCTTCTTTAAACATTAGCAATGGGTGCTAACCGCCAAGTGTTGTTGGTCCATTCTCTTTATTATAGAAGCTCGACCTCTTGCTTCGAGGAGTTTATATTTTTGAATACCGGATGATTGTTCGTTGTTCTTGTTGCAGGAAAAATGGGCAAAAAATCTCTATGTTGCATCGATTTGTTACGGGCGGACAGTCTGCTAATTGTTGGGTTTGTTCTGCTATAAGATCTTCTCATATGTGAATGTAAAAAGGGGAAAAAAGAAGAAAATTCATACAATTTGAAAACCTCAGAAAGCAAGGCAGCCGTTTGTTGAATCATATGATGCTTTGAATTCATCAGAAATTGCTGCTAGTAAATTGCAATGTTTATTCTTCTTAAGTTGGAAATCTTCTAGCTCCTCTCCCCCTTCTCCGCGGATTAAAATTTATGTTTATTCATCATGGACCGAAGAAAGTAATGGAAACAGACAAAACTGATGTTCCTTTTTGGTGCACAACACTAAAAAGCAAAAACAAATCATAAGCTCAAATTTTAAATTTTAAACCTTAAATTTTAACCTTTTAAAGATAAGACATAATGAGCACCGAAAAAGAGACAAACGATTTTTACTCAATGGAAACACTCATTTTTAAAAAACTTGGTTTTTAGGGAATAAATTTTGCTACTTAAACTCGGGTCGCCTAAGAGGAACAACGTCGTACTCTGTCACTAAGAATGCTTAATAAGTTTGTTGATCTTCATAGTTATGTCATCACAACAATAAAAATATCAACTTTGACTATCCAATTCTTTATACCGAAAATTTGAGATGATGTACGACGATGATCAACGATGTCCAAGAGAAATAAATTTGTCTAATTTTAAAATTAAAAGAGACCAGGCTTAGTTTGAGAAGAAAAGGACTTACTTTAACAAGTATAGACTTGATTTGGGAGGAACAAGACTTACTTTTACAAGTATTCAAGTAGACAAAGAAATTTGGAAGGGGCACGGGCTCCTCCCATGGTCTTAATACATCCTTTGGATATGATTCAACAGGACTTACTAATTCCAACATACCATCATCACTCTATGACCGTAAATTATTCCTTCCTGCTGGAGAAAAAATGCAGTTTCTCCACTTTCACCATCAATATTTTACATTACAAACAAAGACTCACCCTTTGACTACCATGTACGAACCAGTGTAGTTACTTTCCTCCTTTAAAAATAAACAACCAGAAGCAGATTTAGTGGAAAAAAGTGAACATCAAACAGCTAAAAGATGGAAAAAAATAAGCTTACATTCTAAATCATACAATATAGTTTTCGTTCTAAGTCGAAGCTTCATCATTTCCTTTCCATGCTTTCATGAGCAACGAGATGCTGCTCTCCTGGAGTTCAAGGATTTACTAGTTCGAGACTCGATGAGAGATGACAACTCAGCAGACTTGTTTCTTGGTGGCTTAGAGACGTCGAATTCCAGTTCAGAATGTTGTCACTGGGCCCTGGTGGGATGTAGTTCCAGTTCATCTTCAAAATAAGTGATTCGTCTGAATCTATCCGGTGTTTTTCCTACACTAGGAAAGACTTAAAATGTTTTGGCATCCATTTTCCGGATCAAGACCTTGGTGTCGCTTGACATTTCCAAGAATTCCATACAAGGTGAAATTCTAGTGATCGGACCAGGAAATTTGAGTGAACTGGTGCATCTGGTTCAACAACTCCGCAGTTGTTTCATTTGACTAATCTGAGTGGCAATATGATTGAAAGAGGGTTACCATTCATGTTCAAGCCAAGCTATGTTGGGCAGTTGCCATGGTCATTGAACTGGCTCACAACAAAAGAAATAGTGGATTTGAAACAATTTGGTTGGATGTTTAAAGCCAAAGAAATATTCCCCAAGTCCCAAAATTCTCTAACCATTCAAGTTCAAGCCAAGCTACTATTAGTTGTTGCCATGGCCTTGAACTCTCTCCTTGCAAAAGCAAGAGAGGATTGGAACAATTTGGCTTTAAAAAACACATTCTTTAATTGTCCATGTTCAAGCCAAGCTGTGCTTGGTTGTTGCTATGAATCATGGTGAACCACAATCCCATATCGACCAAGTAAGAGGAGGGAGCAGGAGCTGGACTGTATAAATAAAAGGCAACTAGCTTCCTTGCAACATACTTACCTGGACGGGGTCAATGGGTGATCAACAAGGCCCATGGCCTAGGCTAGTGACCTCCATTGCACTTGGGAGGGGCGCTCGCCTAAGGTCTCCCCAAAGTGGGAGAGCCTACGTCATAATTTGTGGCAGTGGGGGCCTGCGTTCGCGCGGCCCCTGTCCGATCTCAGTTCAAATGTCCTGTAATGCGAAATTATGATATAACTTACCTTATTTGCTTATTGATCTTATCTTTTTTACCAAATTCCCCTCATGATTGTGCTATGAGTCAGTTCTCAGACACAGATAAGATTTCCAGCTCTACTATTGCTCCACAGCCCCACAGAATTAATTGTTTTAAAATGCTTATATAACCAAATTCCCATGCCAATCTGAGAATTGCTTATTATCAGGTTCTTGAAGTGGTAAATCCTAAGAACAACAATGAATGCATTAGCAGCAACCAACAGGAACTTTAAGCTAGCAGCCAGGCTTCTTGGTTTAGACTCTAAGCTTGAAAAGAGTTTGCTAATCCCTTTCAGGGAAATTAAGGTGTCTGAATTTCTCTTTGTTTGTCCTTTTTTTTTTTCTATCATTTTCTTGAGATTGTTTAGTCACTGACATCTCTGGTAGATATACTCTATTCTAATATGCAGATTTACTTGATTTCGTATATGTTTCGCAGGTCGAATGCACCATACCAAGAGACGACGGCACGTTGGCGAGTTATGTCGGGTTCAGGGTTCAGCATGACAATGCAAGAGGCCCCATGAAAGGAGGAATCCGATATCACCCTGAGGTTGTTTACATTCTGCTGTTTTGAATCTGTCAAGTTTATTTACTATGGATTCTGATCATCCTTTGGAATGATCTGTGTGTAGGTTGAGCCTGATGAAGTGAATGCTTTAGCACAACTAATGACATGGAAGACTGCAGTCGCTAATATCCCATATGGCGGTGCTAAAGGCGGGATCGGATGCGATCCGGGAGAGTTAAGTATATCAGAGCTAGAACGGCTTACTCGAGTTTTCACACAGAAGATACATGACCTGATTGGTATTCACACAGATATTCCAGCACCTGATATGGGTACAGGTCCACAGGTACAACTTATATATGCTTCAAATATCTCATTTATATCAAGTTTTCTTTGTACCAAGTTTGTTCTAGTGTTCGAAAAGCGAATCTCAGAATCAATGATTGTAATATTTTCTGTTGATTAAACAGACAATGGCATGGATGTTAGATGAATACTCCAAATTCCACGGCTATTCACCCGCTGTAGTGACCGGAAAACCGACTGTAAGCATGTCCAAACAAGCTAGAGCATTGACTTCATAACTTTTGTTTCTGATTCAAGTTGTTATCATGTAGGATCTTGGAGGATCACTAGGCAGAGATGCGGCTACCGGCAGAGGAGTCATGTTTGCCACAGAGGCACTTCTTTATGAACACGGAAAGGCCATCTCTGGACAAAAATTTGTTATACAGGTGCACATTCGATGCCAGAAACTATTGAATTACGCCACGGATACACTTAAAATGCATCAAAAAATCCATTTCAGGGTTTTGGAAATGTTGGTTCCTGGGCTGCTAAACTCATCCATGAGAAGGGTGGGAAGATTGTTGCTGTAAGTGATGTCACAGGAGCCATAAAGAACACCGAAGGAATCGATATTCCCAGCCTACTCAACCATGTCAAAGAAAACAAGGGTGTCAAAGGATTCCATGGCGGGGATTCTTTGGATCCCGAGTCGGTTCTCGTTGAAGACTGCGATGTACTCATCCCGGCAGCACTTGGAGGCGTCATCAACAGGTTTCACCCTTTATTTCACAGTCCCTTTCCTGCAAATTAGTTTGACATTTGAAACTAAATGTTGTCCTATTGATCTTAATGAAGGGAAAATGCAAATGAGATTAAAGCCAAGTTCATTATCGAAGCTGCTAATCATCCTACCGATCCAGAGGCTGACGAGGTTAGTGCTTGTTTTCCAAATTTGCAACTTCAAGTAGCTAAAAAGGTGTGCAAACAGTTTCATTTCTTTCTCTTCTTCACCTACAGATCTTATCGAAGAAAGGGGTGGTTATCCTTCCCGACATATACGCAAACTCCGGAGGAGTGACCGTTAGTTACTTCGAGTGGGTGCAGGTACTAAATTCGAACCTCCGGTGCTCATGTTACCCACCAAACCTTAGAAACACAAATAATGTTGGGTCATTTTGTTGTTGCAGAACATTCAAGGCTTCCTGTGGGATGAGGAGAAGGTGAACAATGAGCTAAAGACATATATGACCAAAGCATTTAAAGATATTAAAGATATGTGCCAGACACATGATTGCAACCTCCGAATGGGAGCCTTTACTCTCGGGGTTAACCGCGTTGCGCGAGCGACTGTTATGCGAGGTTGGGAAGCATAAGAGGCTATGCTGGTCTGAATAAAGATAGAGGCCCGTTATTTTTTTTTTCACAGTACTGCAGTAAACCCTCATTCACGAGGAACACCAAAATAAGTTCTGCCATTGTTATTGGCTTGTGCCTGTATGAGCACCAGTTTTGTCCCCATAAGAGGTTTCATTACTTAGCATATTCAATGTATGGACTATGATAAGTTCAAATTAAGTTTTGCCATTCTCATTTGCTGCCATATTATATCACCTTTTCTTAAACCCAGGTTCAAATTAAAATTAACTGACAAAACAAAGACAAATTAACATAAATATTTAATAAAAACATTTAAAATAAGATTGGACAGGGGCTGCGCGAACGCAAGCCCCCACTACCACAAATTATGACGTAGGCTCTCCCACTTTAATTTGAACTTTGTTAAATTATTAAACTCTGATAGGTCGGGGGCCGCGCGAACGCAGGCCCCCACTGCCACAAATTATGACGTAGGCTCTCCCACTTTGGGGAGACCTTAGGCGAGCACCCCTCCTAAGTGCAATGGAGGTCACTAGCCTAGGCCATGGGGCTTATTGATCACCCATCAACCCCGTCCAGGTAAGTATGTTGGAATGGAGCTAGGTGGCTCGTATCTATTTGGTTCAGCTCCTGGTCTCTCCTTTTTCTTACTCGATATGGGATTAGTGTTTGATCATGGTTCTCCACTTCCTTGGTGGCTTGAGAAGGCTGTAAATGAAGAGATGAAGTTGCAAGCTTATAAAGAATATAGGGAACTCCTGAACAGACTAGAATATGTTTCCTTGTTTATTTATTTCACAGATTAAAAATGAACCCTGATAGCAAATATATATATAACGATAAAACCCTAGTCCTAGAAACGGACAAAATCTGTTAGAGCTGTAGGTATCTTTCTTTCTCGGTGACTCCTGCGTCTTCCATCTGTCTCGTGGGTGGCTGTGGCTGCAGTACCAGCAGAGGGAACATTCCCTGGTACCAGGTTGGTAGAGTGCGTAGGCTCGACCATGACAGGATGCCAAAACATTTTAAGTCTTTCCTACTGTGGGAAAAACACTGGATAGATTCAGACGAATCACTTGTTTCTTTGCATTACCGTCAAACACCATTAGTACCTCTAGACAAAGTTCCAGATGGATGCATGGCTCAAGTTGCTGTCGAGTTAAAAGAGTCAATGAAACCCTGCTCCAGTGTCAAGGACAGATGTGGATATTTTAAAGTTAATGTTGGATTACTTCTGATTTGCAACTGAAATTATACATTGCCTTCTGTTAATCTTATCTTCAGCTATCCTTTATCCATCCTACATGATGAACACCATCCCGGTCGAGCCAAAGAGTGGTAATACCAGAATCACATTGGCGTTCATTGCACAGATGTCAAGGGCTATAGACTCATAAGTATAATTCCTTCCTTCAAAATACCTTTGAAGCTGTTTTGGTCATTCAGATCATACTTTTTGTCAATGTGGGATATGAATGGAATCATAGTGTTAACCTGTAACTGTAAAACAGCTAGGAAACCTGGCTATAAGAGAGAAATTGTTTGCAAGTTTCTATAGTTTTTAAATGAATGAAAGCAAATTAAAAACAACCAATACCGTGAATGTGTTCAGAAATTAAGTTCAAACACTACTGCGTCATATATAAAAAGTACCAGTACACAAGACACTAATAAACCATCTAGCACATTATAATACAAAGCAAAAACATTGGACTGAAATTGAAAAGGGGTCGCGCGAACGCAGGCCCCCGCTGCCACAAATTATGACGTAGGCTCTCCCACTTTGGGGAGAACTTAGGCGAGCACCCCTCCTAAGTGCAATGGAGGTCACTAGCCTAGGCCATGGGCCTTATTGATCACCCATCGACCCCGTCCAGGTAAGTATGTTGCAATGTAGCTAGGTGCCTGCTATTTATTTGGTTCAGCTCCTGGTCCCTCCTTTTTCTTACTCGACGATGGGATTTGTGTTTGATCATAGTTCTCCACTTCCTTGGTGACTTGAAAAGGCTGTAAATGAAGAGATGAAGTTGCAAGTTTATAAAGAATATAGGAAACCCCTGAACAGATTAGAATCTGTTTCCTTGTTTCTTTATCTGACATATTAAAAATGGTTGCAAATCAGAGTCTGCAAAAGCTTTCCTTACTTCAGTTGGGGTTTTTTGTAACCAAGTGTGCCTATTCTTTAGCATCTATGTTGAAAGGTTAATGTCCCCCATGGATAACGAGACAGATCGATATCATTCCAGTTCATCCATAAGGTTAATGTCCCGATGATGATGCGACAGTGCACTGTTGAAATAACCAATAACATACATCACTGCAGTTGAAAACAAGAAGCCAACAGGGTAGCCAATTGTTGTAGCTACCCATGAAAACAGTGAATCTTGTTTCTTCATCAATGATGACCCTGGGGGAACTAAATCTTCTTCACAAGGAACCCCGATTTGCACCCCCACAAAAGACACTGCTGTTGGCATAAATCTTTGGATCGATCAGCTTACCCATTTGAGGACCTTTCCACAAATATGTTAGTGTCATGATCAATATGAATAATTACCATTGTAAATATCACAACTTAGCTGGTTTCCCTCCAGATAGAATTGCATTTTCAATTGGTTCCACACCGAGGGAAAATTGGTGGCAAAGTGGATGAAGGTAATTAAGATATTGAAATCACAGATTTATTGGTTCTAAAGTCTAACCATAATGTTGGTATTCTGCTCTTTAAAGTCTGGTTACTGTAAATCCTGCTCTTTAAAGTCTGGTTATGGTAAATCCGGTTCCAATACCAGAGATTCTGCTCTTTAGAGTCCGGTTACGGTAACTCCAGTCCAGAGATTCTGCTTTTTAAAGTCCGATTACGGTAACTCCTGTCCCAATACCAGATACAAGGATAATCTATTTGCCCTCCGGTGCATTCCCATAAATATTTTCAAATCATGACAATTTCTAAGGTTTCAGATACCAGGTCTAGCATATGCATGCAAATGTTTCAAAATTGATACCTTTAGGTTGGCATGGTTTTCAAACTCCTGAAGAATGTAGGAATTAGGAGTCTTTGCCATAATTTCCTCTGCCTTCTCAATTGCCCCTTTCATGCTCCGGGCCGTATCGGAATGAACCATCTCGGCTCCAAAAGCTCGGAGGACCATTCTCCTTTAGAAATTCATTTAAGAAGGCACTGTGGTTATGAGCCTGCAACTGCAACATTCAACAATTGTTTAGACTTTAGATATACTAATGGTGTTTTACCAATCAACTGCTCATTTCAAACTCAACAACAGTGTAGTTTGCTTCTGTGACATCTTTGGCAATCAAATCTTCTCCTCCATTTCTTCCTCGAGTTACTGCACAGAATATTAAGCTTTTCAACATATAATCTTTGAATCGAAAAAGGTGCAGTTCGGATGAACGTTTAAAGCAATGGAAAGTTGCCCAAATTCTCAGAATGTTCAAACCATCCAAGTTCAAGCCAAGCTATGCTTGGTTGTTGCCATGGACATTGGATTGCCATGAGAGATATTAATCTTTCAGAATACATGCTAAGAGATGGACAAAATTTGTTATGAAAATCCCCGACTCCATCGAGGAATGATTTTTACAGACTCTAATATCTAACTTAGTTTATGACAATTCAAAAGAGAGTCCATGTCTGAATTACAAACATTTTTTTTAATCAGTGAGAAAAAGAAAAAAAAAAGGAATCAAATTCTAATGTATTCAGTAGTTCCATATATAAATATTCGTCAGGGAAATGGAGAATGATGGTTAACCACAATCCCACATCAACCAAGGAAGCGGTTGGACCAGGAGCTGGACTGTATAAATAAAAGGCAACTAGCTCCCTTGCAACATACTTACCTGGACGGGGTCAATGGGTGATCTATAAGGCCCATGGCCTAGGCTAGTGACCTCCATTGCACTTGGGAGGGGTGCTCGCTTAAGGTCTCCCCAAAGTGGGAGAGCCTACGTCATAATTTGTGGCAGTGGGGGCCTGCGTTCGCGCGGCCCCCGTCCAATCTCAGTTTAATTGTATTTTAAGGTGCTGGAAGTTCTATTGTGGTTAAATATCATTATTATTTTTCCATGAATGTTGTATAACTTGAATCCCTTTGAAGAAGGCATTGTGTTTATGGTCTTCATCATGTAGGATAGGATGAATAACGGATAGCAGAAGATAAGATTAACAGAAAGCGATGTATAATTTCCAACATTAACTTGAAAACATCCAAATATCGATCTCACCTGGTTTAACAATACCCTTCTTATCTGCATCTGTAATCATACTATATACAAGCATCCAAAGCAAAGATTATATAAACTCTAGTCTTGCTTAATCGGAATGTGGCATATATTTTATGATGATATCTGTCATTGACACTGGATCAGCGTTTCATTTACTCTTAACTTGGCAGCAATTCGTGCCATGCATTCCATCTGCAATTTTGTCTAGATGTACTAATGGTGTTTGTTGGTAATTGGTTTTTACGAAAAACTGTTTATTTCAAAACCAGCATGGTTAACCGAGTTAAAAATTTGTTTTCTTAAATTAAACACAAATAAATATCCATTATTGAATAAGAAAAACAGCTTACTTAAGTGACATCTTTGGCAATGAAGTTCTTCTCTTCCATCTCTTTCGCAATTTGTTTTACACATGATTTCCGAAGCAAAATGTTGAAAAGGGTTAATGTTATCTGAGCTGAGAAACAAGAAAAGGCTTCTTGAAACTCTCAAAGATATAATTCCTGGGAACTTTAGGTTGGTGAATGTGGTTTATCAGTATCTCTTCTTTGTGAAATGCAGTCTAGGTCAACTAGTTGGCTAAAAGCAAGAAAGGATTGAAACAATTTGCCCAAACTCTTGACATTCTTTAACCATTCAAGTTCAAGCCAAGCTATGCTTAGTTGTTTTCATGGACATTGAGCTGCCTCACTGCAAAAGCAAGAGAATATTGAAAACATATATGGATGAACCGGAATGAAATCGATCTATCTTGGATTCTTGGTAGCCATGGGAGACATTGACCTTTCAGCATGGATGCTAAAGGATAGGCACACTTTGTTACAAAAATCCCCAACAGCAGTAAGATTCTACTCTGTTATGTCTGATTTGCAACCATTTTTAATCAGGGAGGTAAAGAAACAAGGAAACAGATTCTAATCTGTTCAGGAGTTCCCTATATTCTTTATAAGCTTGTAAGTTGTAACTTCATATCTTCATTTACAACTTCTCAAGTTATGATGAAATACTAATCCCATATCGAGTAAGAAAAACGAGGGACAAGGAGCTGAACTAAATAAATAAGAGGCACCTAGCTCCGTTACAACATACTTACCTGGACGGGGTTAATGGGTGATCATCAAGGCCTATGGCCTAGGTTATTGACCTCCATTGCACTTGGGAGGGGTGCTTGCCTAAGGTCTCCTCAAAGTGGGAGAGCCTACGTCATAATTTGTGGCAGTGGGGACCTGCGTTCGCGCGGCCCCTATCCAATCTTATTTTAAACGGTTTTTTTGAATTATTTATTCTAATGCTGAATTTTATGTTTTGTAGATAGTTATGTTTCATTTGAGCAATTGGTTAGTTTCAGTCTGAGGTTAAGAAAGTGATAATATGACAGCAAATAAAAATGGCGAAACTTAATTTGAATCTTATCTTAGTCCATATAAATATTCCCTGGTCATGTATTTCTTTAGCTCATTGTTCACCTTCTCCTCATCCCACAAGAAGCCCTGAATGTTCTGCAACAAAAAATTGACCTATTTCTAGTGTGAAGAATGGTAATGGAAATGAGGATGGTGACATGAGCACACGAGGTTCGAATACAGTACATGCACCCACTCGAAGTAACTAACGGTTACTCCTCCAGAGTTTGTATATATGTTGGGAAGGATAACGACCCTTTTCTTCGATAAGATCTGTAGTTGAATAAGAGAAAGAAATGAAACTGTTTGCACATCATTTTAGCTACTTGAAGTTGCAAAATCGGAAAATCAGCACTAACCTCATCAGCTTCAGGATCAGTAGGATGATTAGCAGCTTCGATAATGAACTTGGCTTTGATCTCATTTGCATTTTCCCTTCATTAAGATCAATAGGACAACATTTAGTTTCAGATATCGAACTAATTTGCGGGAAGGGAGCTGTAAAATAAAGGGTGAAACCTGTTGATGATGCCTCCAAGTGCTGCAGGGATGAACTGTAAATATCAAACTGATTCTGGTATTACCACTCTTTAGCTCGATCAGGATGGTCTTCATCATGTAGGAAGAATAACGGGTAGCTGAAGATAAGAATAACAGAAGGAAATGTATAATTTCAGTTGCAAATCAGAAAGTAATCCAACATTAACTTGAAAAATATCCACTAACTATCTCAACCGGTTTAATAATACCCTTCTCCTCTGCATCTGTAATCATACTATACACAAGCCTGCAATGCAAAGATTATAAACTCCAGTCTTGCTTAACCAGATGATGATCGGATATTATGTGGCACTTATTTTTTGATGATATCTGTCCTTACACTGGAGCAGGGTTTTATCGACTCTTAAATCGGCAGCAATTCAAGCCATGCATCCATCTGCAATTTTATCTATATGCACTAATGGTGTTTGTTGGTAATGCAAAGAAGCAATATCCCACATTGGTTTTTACAAATCAACTGCTTATTTCAAAACCAGCATGGTTAACAAAGTTCAAATTAAAGTGGGAGAGCCTACGTCATAATTTGTGGCAGTGGGGGCTTGCGTTCGCGCAGCCCCTGTCCAATCTTATTTTAAATGTTTTTATTAAATATTTATGTTAATTTGTCTTTGTTTTGTCAGTTAATTTTAATTTGAACCTGGGTTTAAGAAAAGGTGATATAATATGGCAGCAAATGAGAATGGCAAAACTTAATTTGAACTTATCATAGTCCATACATTGAATATGCTAAGTAATGAAACCTCTTATGGGGACAAAACTGGTGCTCATACAGGCACAAGCCAATAACAATGGCAGAACTTATTTTGGTGTTCCTCGTGAATGAGGGTTTACTGCAGTACTGTGAAAAAAAAAATAACGGGCCTCTATCTTTATTCAGACCAGCATAGCCTCTTATGCTTCCCAACCTCGCATAACAGTCGCTCGCGCAACGCGGTTAACCCCGAGAGTAAAGGCTCCCATTCGGAGGTTGCAATCATGTGTCTGGCACATATCTTTAATATCTTTAAATGCTTTGGTCATATATGTCTTTAGCTCATTGTTCACCTTCTCCTCATCCCACAGGAAGCCTTGAATGTTCTGCAACAACAAAATGACCCAACATTATTTGTGTTTCTAAGGTTTGGTGGGTAACATGAGCACCGGAGGTTCGAATTTAGTACCTGCACCCACTCGAAGTAACTAACGGTCACTCCTCCGGAGTTTGCGTATATGTCGGGAAGGATAACCACCCCTTTCTTCGATAAGATCTGTAGGTGAAGAAGAGAAAGAAATGAAACTGTTTGCACACCTTTTTAGCTACTTGAAGTTGCAAATTTGGAAAACAAGCACTAACCTCGTCAGCCTCTGGATCGGTAGGATGATTAGCAGCTTCGATAATGAACTTGGCTTTAATCTCATTTGCATTTTCCCTTCATTAAGATCAATAGGACAACATTTAGTTTCAAATGTCAAACTAATTTGCAGGAAAGGGACTGTGAAATAAAGGGTGAAACCTGTTGATGACGCCTCCAAGTGCTGCCGGGATGAGTACATCGCAGTCTTCAACGAGAACCGACTCGGGATCCAAAGAATCCCCGCCATGGAATCCTTTGACACCCTTGTTTTCTTTGACATGGTTGAGTAGGCTGGGAATATCGATTCCTTCGGTGTTCTTTATGGCTCCTGTGACATCACTTACAGCAACAATCTTCCCACCCTTCTCATGGATGAGTTTAGCAGCCCAGGAACCAACATTTCCAAAACCCTGAAATGGATTTTTTGATGCATTTTAAGTGTATCCGTGGCGTAATTCAATAGTTTCTGGCATCGAATGTGCACCTGTATAACAAATTTTTGTCCAGAGATGGCCTTTCCGTGTTCATAAAGAAGTGCCTCTGTGGCAAACATGACTCCTCTGCCGGTAGCCGCATCTCTGCCTAGTGATCCTCCAAGATCCTACATGATAACAACTTGAATCAGAAACAAAAGTTATGAAGTCAATGCTCTAGCTTGTTTGGACATGCTTACAGTCGGTTTTCCGGTCACTACAGCGGGTGAATAGCCGTGGAATTTGGAGTATTCATCTAACATCCATGCCATTGTCTGTTTAATCAACAGAAAATATTACAATCATTGATTCTGAGATTCGCTTTTCGAACACTAGAACAAACTTGGTACAAAGAAAACTTGATATAAATGAGATATTTGAAGCATATATAAGTTGTACCTGTGGACCTGTACCCATATCAGGTGCTGGAATATCTGTGTGAATACCAATCAGGTCATGTATCTTCTGTGTGAAAACTCGAGTAAGCCGTTCTAGCTCCGATATACTTAACTCTCCTGGATCGCATCCGATCCCGCCTTTAGCACCGCCATATGGGATATTAGCCACTGCAGTCTTCCATGTCATTAGTTGTGCTAAAGCATTCACTTCATCAGGCTCAACCTACACACAGATCATTCCAAAGGATGATCAGAATCCATAGTAAATAAACTTGACAGATTCAAAACAGCAGAATGTAAACAACCTCAGGGTGATATCGGATTCCTCCTTTCATGGGGCCTCTTGCATTGTCATGCTGAACCCTGAACCCGACATAACTCGCCAACGTGCCGTCGTCTTTCGGTATGGTGCATTCGACCTGCGAAACATATACGAAATCAAGTAAATCTGCATATTAGAATAGAGTATATCTACCAGAGATGTCAGTGACTAAACAATCTCAAGAAAATGATAGAAGAAAAAGGACAAACAAAGAGAAATTCAGACACCTTAATTTCCCTGAAAGGGATTAGCAAACTCTTTTCAAGCTTAGAGTCTAAACCAAGAAGCCTGGCTGCTAGCTTAAAGTTCCTGTTGGTTGCTGCTAATGCATTCATTGTTGTTCTTAGGATTTACCACTTCAAGAACCTGATAATAAGCAATTCTCAGATTGGCATGGGAATTTGGTTTTATAAGCATTTTAAAACAATTAATTCTGTGGGGCTGTGGAGTAATAGTAGAGCTGGAAATCTTATCTGTGTCTGAGAACTGACTCATAGCACAATCATGAGGGGAGATTGGTACAAAAGATAAGATCAATAAGCAAATAAGGTAAGTTATATCATAATTTCGCATTACAGGACATTTAAGATTGGCCAAAGGCTGGCTAGCTACGATAAGAAACTGATTTCTAAGCATGATGTGTACTATTAGCTATGAAATTGCCAGAAAAGGAAAAACAGAACTGCATTTCCTAGAGGCCAAATCAGGCAAAATTGGCCAAATGTGGGCGTTTTTTTTTAATTAAAATTATCAACTATGGCAAATTTTATGGGAAAAAGTAGGAACTAATATTTATTTTACATTAGACTACATTAATTTTTCTCTCTTTATATTTATTATTTTAATTACCCAAAGAAATAATAATAATAATAATAATAATAATAATAATAATTTTTAAAAGAATATTAATTATTAAAAAGATTTATTTTAATAAGGAATAATATTTTAATTATCCAAAGAAATAATAATAATACTAATTTTTAAAAGAATATTAATTATTAAAAAGATTTATTTTAATAAAAAATTAATATTTTAATATGAAATAATCATTCTTTATTAAATTTTGAGAAGAAAATTAATTATTTAAATATGTAAATTATAAATAATAAAAAATTAATAATATTTTAAACGAACTTATTATAAAATTATAATATTCAATAACACAATAATAATATATGAGCTTTTTTATTATTATTATTTTAATAAGAAATAATATTCGCATAGATAAAAAATGTTGAAGTTAATACAAATTTTTTATGTATATATTCGAATGATAATTATTTTTTAGCTGTAGAAATAAAATATGACATCTGAAGGAGTTTTGTTGTACCGTGACAATGAGCACATTTCGTCTCATATTCACGAAGAGCAAGTAAGTAAATGTTTTGTAATTTAAAATTTTATATTTACTGTGTAATTGTTATAATACAGAATTATAATGAATTAATTATAAGATGTAGAGTATATGATTCGCCGTCGAAGAATGAAGATAAAGGAACATGATGAGCGTTTAGTGTATTACCTACATCAGTTGATTTTTATAATGCTTCATTTCTACGTGGGTTTAAGATAGTCCTCGGGTAGATTACTGCATTGATTGAACGATGGAGACCAGAGACCCACACATTTTATTTTTCATTTGGTGAATGCACAATAACTCTAGAGGATGTAGCGGTACAACTTGGTATTCCAACAAATGGGAAAACTATTGGTTGGAGAAAATAAGTACAATGCATATGACCTTTGCACGCAGTACCTGGGCAAAGCTCCTCTTGAGTCCTGTGTGGACGGGCTACGCCTCAAAATTTTATGGTTGCAGCAGGAATTTAGTGTGACCGATGAATATGGTCATCGAGAATTTGAGCGTGCAGCTCGAGCTTATATATTGCAACTTATTGGTGGTGTGTTGATGCCAGATACATCTGGTAATATGGTTCACACACAATACCTGCCGTTCTTGGCTAATTTGGACACAACTACTACATATAATTGGAGTCCACAATATTGACATTTTTGTACCATGAAATGTGCAAGGTCACAATTATGCATGGTGAAAAGACAAATTCAGATATGGGTGGATGTCAAGTCTTACTGCAGTCCTAAGCATGGTACAGACTGCCTTATTTAACGCTCATTTTATCTGTACCGATACATATGAAGTTTTCGCTTGCTGAAAGGTAATAATGTAATTGCAGTTGTATATAGATATTTATTGATATAATATTTATATTCAATGACTTCTAAATATAATTTCAATATATCTTTGCAGATGGAGGCATAAGTTGAAGAATGCGGGAGTGGTTCACAATACTGTCAAAGATACAAGATTAAAGATCCAAACAGTAGGAAAAAATTTGGTATCATAATCAATTTTTGAAAGAGAAATTGTATATTTGATTGTGAGTGAATTCATATTAATAATTTTGTTTTACATTTTATTAGGCAACCGTACGCGAATTACGACATCATGACTTGCCTACCACCTACTGTGCTTGAATGTGCATCATTTTGGGGGTGCGATTGTGCTTTTGATCTATTTTTCTATTGTTGAGTTCCATTGTATTGACAGAGTGTTGAGGCAGTTTAACTTTCATCAACCCAATTCAAGAGCTCCACATGAACAAATTCACACTGTTCGGACAGGTAGTTCACAATCCAATTCTCATTGAATTGTGAGAGGAAAGATGGACGCGGTGGGCTGATGATTTGAGTCCAATTCAAACTAGCGATTTTAAATTTAATACAAAATACTATTCATAGTTTTCAGAAAATGGGAAACCGTTCATAACATCTTTCGAAGATGAAAATAAATGGCTTGAAGATTCGCGGTGCTCAAGACACATTCACCTCTCAACCGAGTTTGGTCAGAGCTCTCAGTAATCAACAGACGAACCAAACTTGGAAGAAATTTCGGGTTGGCCTTCTTCGTGGTCGCGATACATGTAAGCAATAATCTTTGGGAGCAACCACCATTTGGTAATGTCTCGGAACAAACACCATTTCAAGAAAGTCATCAAACATTTGGATTTGGTCATGTTCCGCAACAATCACCTTTTAATTTTGCAACTGGTGGTAGCTCATTTTCTCAGCCGGCTTACAATGATGATGAAGAATACATACCACGATTTCAATATCCTCAATCATCTGTATATGGGGAAGATTTTGGTGTTGGTAGTATGACATCTTTGTTGTCAACAATTACCATTAGCAGCACATCATTTCATCCTGAAAAAATATTTTACTACACTACCTACTATGTAAATAATAGATGAGCAATTTTTTGATGCCGATGAGCTTGCTCCTAATCCAAAAGCTCGTATACAGGTTCAACCCGCTCCGCGGTACTCACAAACAAGCCCTCTCCACCGGCAAGAATTACCCATGAGGAGGCGGAAATAAGTTATTTATTTATTTATTTATTTGTAATTTATGTTTTCATGGTTGAACATTTGCGAACCCCCGATATTTAATGTTATATGTATTTATTTTGATTTCGATTGCATTTTGATATTTATGTTTTTTTAATTTTCGTATTTAATTTCTAAATTCAAATTCCAATTCCAAATCAAGGCTTTGAATTATAGTAAATAATATTATAGAAAAAAATAAAAAAAATACAAAATAAGAAAAAATAATAAATTAAATTATATTAAATAAGAACAAATAATAAATTAAAATAAATTAAATTATATTACCTTAAATTATATTAAATAAGAACAAATTATAAATTATATTAAATAAGAAAAAATAATAAATTAAAACAAATTAAATTATTTACTTTTTTTTTAATTTCAGTATTCAAATTTCAATTAAAATTACAAACATTAACGAGATAAAAATTTTTATTTACATTACCATAAAATTACATACATTAAACAGAGCATTTAGGTTGACGGTCCGACACGATAGTTGGAAAGATTTGATTTGTTCGGACACTTGTTTCTTAAATGACCCGGTACCGTACAAAGAGTACAATGTTTAACTTGAACTCGTCCCTTTCTATCATCTAGATCATCCATATTCGTATTAATACGAGTAGACTTCGTTCGACCCTTCAACTTTTTACGAAACACTGAATTTGCTAACTATTCTTCGTATATTGGCTCTATCGACCAATAGTCTTGGTTAGGGAACATGTTGAACTGAATTCTATATATATATTTACAATATTCTCTAGTTTATAACAGTCATCCGTAAAACCGTAAAGGTCGACTCGAAAATGAAAACATGCGGCGTGTGCGTGAGAGCAAGGGTATCTAAATGCTTGGAATGCACCACAATCACACCATCTCTGATGAAGTTTGACAGTGAACATTTTTTGCTCACCTCGGACTTTAGCTTCCACAGAAAATTCCCATCCATGTGAGTCGAATGATCTTACTCGCATAGCGGAGGCTTTGGCTTGAAGTTCGATCATTTTATACTGCAGTGTTTTAGACCAACATTGTTCGTTGTTTATTCGGGAGTTGACTTCCTGCCCTTTGTCGGACCACACTTTGCCCAATCTAAAGTAAGTCTCCCACACAATACTTGCAATTGGGAGATGGCGTGTTCCTTTAAGTACCAAGTTTATAGCCTCTGCAAGGTTAGTTTTCATGTGACCTTAACGCCGACCTTCATCATAGGCTTGTGACCATCTTTCCGTGGGGATGTCATTTACAAATTTTATTACATTTGCACCATGTCGCCTCAACCTTCTGATCCTTTCTTCGAATTTTAGTTGAACTAGTTCATACCCTATTTATAAAAAAAACAAGTTAAATAAAACAACAAGATGAACTAAAAAAATTAAAATTTTTATAAACAACAAATAACAACTTACCCGCGCCTAAAATCTCTTTCCGAACCTGATTGTTTTCGAACCGCGTCTTCACATTCGCTGCAATATGCCATATACAATATGCTGGATATGCATGTGGAGGTTTCCATAAACTCCCGCGTCTGTCAATTACAGCTAAGAGTGCAGTTCCTCTATCAGAAATTATGCAAATTCCGTCTTCTTTTACTACATGATTGTGTAGGTGCTTCAAAAAGAATTTCCATTCATCTGTGTCTTCCTTTTCAACTGTTGCAAAGGCAATTGGGAATATATTACTATTTTCATCTTGTGCAACGACCACGAGTAATATATGATCGTACTTCCCATACAACCATGTACCATCCACTTGAATCATGCGTTTGCATAATAGAAACCCTTGAATGCACGCATTGAACGCCCAAAATAACTTACTAAATACTCTTTTACCAGGAATTAATTCGCCTTGTAAGTTGAACACCGACAAAGTCTCGTACTCTACCACGGTCCCCAGGTTGAAATGTTGCATTGCTCGTAAAAGAGCTGGTAGCTCATTATACGATTTATCACAATCACCATAGAGTTGCGCCATCGCCTTCTACTTTACCATCCATGCCTTGTAGTAAGACGAAACATAATCAAGCTGGGTCCGGATAGATGCTACTAATACTGCAATCAAAATTCTTGGTTCATGTTCAACCAAAGCCCTGATATAAGCACATATTAGATCAGAGTTTAAATTAATATGGTCCTGTGATAAAGCCATATTGGTACAGGTGGGCTGCTCAATAAACCGTGACACCTCTCATATTTTAGTCCTCTTCCTGTAAGAAATTCTTACCCACCACGGACAGTTGCTCTTCCAATCAAAACACCTTACACAGTAGGTACTTCTGTTAGACTCAACAACAGAAAATGATGTATGACGTTTGATACAGTGCTTCTGAACTGCAAGCTTTGCGGCTTCTTTTGTTTCAAATTCAGCCTTTAGTTCTAATTCTCCAAAGTTCGAAGATGATGAAGAACCAAATACGCGAGCTTGATATTCTTGATCTTGCATTGCAGTATAGTCAACTTCATACATACGGGCTGCTGGAGCTTCATAGGATGGATAAATAGGTTCCGGTTGTTGGGGCTCCGGTGCAGCATAACCCCAAACAACCGACTGTTCATTTCTCAACCCGAGCCTACCAACAGTCGTGGCCCAAACATCTTCTTCAACATCAATACCATTGCCTTGAGACACATCTGTCTTAACAACGTCAATATCACCGACATCGAGTAACTGAACATCATCTTCTTCACTAATAGGAACAATATTTTCTTCATCCTCACTGAAATCTTCAAGCGATTCGCCCCAACGACCAACTGTGGGTTCGGTGTCACAATATGTTGATGAACTCATCTTCTGTAAATATAAAAAAAAACATAAGCAAAACATTAAAATTTCGGGTTTTCTTATTAAAATTTAAAAATATTACTACTATCCGAATATATATTCAATCATACAAAAAATATACAAAGCCTCTATAATTTAAAAAACAGATTAAAAGGCAAAAATCACTTACTTAATTTTCATTGACCTTTACGAACTCTTCAATCACCATCTTCGAATATTTCTTCAAAAACTCACAAACTCTTCCCTCTTTTCTGACTCAAACTCTCTTAATTTTTTTCTCAACCACTACACACTCATCTTACCTAAACCATATATAAATACACATAAAAAATTTATCCCCTTTAATAGCCCGAACAACACCCTATTTACCCTGATCTAAAGCCTGACATGCCTGTATGGCACATGCAGGCACGTCAGGCACCCATGCTTGGCCCTTGCGCCGCCCGAACCGAGAAGGTTGACTCCAACAAGACCTCGCCATGAGGAGGTGGCGTTGTCCACATAACGCCAAATGCAGGTGGCGAGGTCCACCTTGCACTATGGATTTTGGCCTATTTCCCCCCAAATTCCCCCAACCCACCCTATTTCACTAAATAAAAAAGTGAAAACACCCCATTTCCCCAATTAAGCCCAGAAATTAGAAACTAAAGAGATACATAATGATAAATTTATTAGTGAAATTATAACAATAATTCATATATTATTCACATTATTTTTTGTCATCTACTATAAATAGTGAATACACTCTCTGCAGGGGTGAGTATTCGACCAAGTTGAGTAAAAAAAATTTGAGTTAGTTGAGTTGATGAATCCTATTTTATTATTTGGATTTTATTTGAATTTTTTTTGAGTCGTGTCGAGTTTATAAAATTCGAGTCGAATCGAGTCCAGTTGTACGAGTTTCTGTACAAATTTAACATGGCTTTTGAGGGTGTAAGAAGCCCTTAAACTTTTGGAAAAAATCAATTAAGCCCATAAACTTTTTTTTGCACCCAATTAAGTTTTTTTTTATCTGTTGGTGTAGTGGGTTGTTTCCATTTGACATTTCCAGAATTTTTTTTATTTAAAAAAATCTTTAAAAGTTCTAAAAATTCTAAAAGACTTGTAAAATTGATAAAAATAGTTTTTGAAAAAAAATCTATAAATGCAACATGGTAGAACTGTGCCAGTAATATCTAAATAAAAAACTGTCAAAATTGGTTAAAGGGCTTAGTTGATTAAATTTTAGTTTAAGGGCTTAATTGAGTGTAAAAAAAGTTTATGGGCTTAATTATTCCCCTCAAAAATCTAAGAGCTTTTTACACCCTTAAGACAGAAAAAATCAGTTGATAAATAGAGTTCTTTACGGTGTTAATGATTTGTACTAAGAAATAACATTAGTAATAGCATCAAGTTGAAAATAGTAAAATGACCGAAACCATAATTTGACCTACAAATTACAACATTCCTACCTTTATTCGAGTAACATTTGGGAAGTTTTGTTGTTTGTTTTAATTTCATCCAGAGGCTTGGAAATGGTCATATAATCTTTTTTCATTAATTGATGGACCAAATTGATGTGAAGAAATAATTTGTAAAGAGTTGCGAATGAAGGACCAAATTGAATAAATGGAAAAAATTAAAGGATTAAATTGAAAAAGTAAAAATTTGTTTTCAAATATATGAATTAAGTTACATAGGTATTCTATAGTGATTGAGGAGCATATGGTTCAAAATTATTCAAAATTGAACTTACAACAAATGAATAATTAAAAAAATCATACAAATTGAAGGACTAGATTGAAAAAAAATTATTGTTAAAAAAAATCTTAACTCCGTCTCTAATCACACCAGCACACTGGACATGAGCCGAACTGTGAGAACATAAACTGTAAGGTTTTGTTATCCTCATATACGTCTCTAAAAATTCGTTTTCACATCATAACACACATAAATAATTAAATACACTTCATAAAATAGATACCGATTGATTTTGTCATAGTTCAGTCCACACCCACGGGCTGGGCCGGGTCGGGTCATGACAGAAACGTAGAAAAAGTCTGCAAATTTTTGTTTAGACAAGTTTGTGGACTTTCTGAAATGTAAATTTATTGGATTTGCATGTAGGTCCAAAAAATGGGTCTCAGCCCTTAATTAAAGGATGCAAATTTCCGGGGGCATATATCCATAAACTCTAATTTTTCAACTCTTAAATTCCCGTGCAACCAAATTTGAAAAAGTAAAAAGCTGAAAAATGATTGATAAATGTAGAATGTAGTTGGGTTTGGTGATGGCTGACTTGTCTGCCATTATTGACTTTGTATGATACCTAATACCAAATCCTTAATACCCTTTGTGTAGAATTTTTCAACCTCCAGCCTCCAGGAACGTGGCTTACACATAGGATTTAGTTTTTTACATAATAAAATAATGCATGGGTTGCCTTAATAAAATCAAAATTCCCCCCATTTCTCCCCCTTGCTTTTGTTCTTGACAAATCGGTTCTGTCCAAAAAGTAGTAGTTTGGGGTTGTTAGAATCTTCATCAACTCTTTATCTATTGAAGAAAAACCAAGGCAAAGATTGTTTTTTAGGACAAGCGAAATGTGTCCTATGAGGTTCTTGTTGGTGTTTTTCTCGGCTATTTTAGCAGGCTATGTCGCATGGAGGACGGTGCGTTCAACACCGGACACCGACGGCGATGTTTCAGAGGATGCTGAGAAGATTGTTGTCAAAGATAGACAAGAATTCAGTTTCAAAAGGGTATGAGAAAATTTTGTTTCTTTCCCCAAAAATGTTACCCTTTTTTTCTGGGTTTTGTTTCTGATGTTTTCATATTGTTGGCTTTTTAGATGGTTCAGAACGGGTTCTGGGTATTTGTGGACATGGCTAGTGGGAAGTATTTGTGGAGGAATCTCAAGGAGCTGAAGAATGATGAGAAAGTGAAGAGCTCTTAACAGTTTTAACATATTGTGATGAGTATGTTGAACTTGTTCTTTTCCTGTACCAATAATTGTACCATAAGAAGTTAAGAACATGTGAATACTTTCTTGTTGTTTTTCAGATAGAGGAAATTTGAAATATAAAGACATGGAATTTTCATATATTGTAGATCTGTACCTTGTTATGATTATGAATGCAATTTATCCAAGCAGAATCTTTGCTGGAGACAACTGAATTCCCAGCTAAACTATTTCTTGAATTCATTTTTTTAAAATAAGGATATTGAAATTCACATTCATGGCTGCCAAATGCAAAACTGAAAATTGTAAAAAAGAGAGAGGAGAACTGGGGTTATTTTGCTGTCAGCAAAGCTCTGCATGGCCTTTAGATGTTTGGAACTGCTCACTCATGCCAAAATGTGCCATGAGAAGCTCACCACCTCGTCTCGCCTGTTGACAATGCGGGCTCCGTCTGCTGTGACTAGCAGCTTAAGCTAACAACTCCAACCAGACATCTCTAATCATATCCCATCTAACTTTCTGGTCTGTTACTCGGTTGAACGTCGATGCTAGTCGGCATGTGTCAAACAGCACAGACTTGCTGCTACCCCTTTCACTTTCCCTGGTAAAGCGTCAGATGTTTTCTTGAAGCAACATGTGGCAAGCTGCAATTATTTGGTACATCATTGGTTCTTCCTTGAACTTCATGGCTCCAAGCAATGCCTTCCAATATGTACTTTTGTTATTTTCCTCTTCTTGCTCTTCAAACTCGTTTTTACTGGCTTGAAGATGCGTTTTGTTACATCTAAT
This sequence comes from Hibiscus tridactylites, assembly GCA_958450335.1. NCBI lineage: Eukaryota > Viridiplantae > Streptophyta > Magnoliopsida > Malvales > Malvaceae > Hibiscus > Hibiscus tridactylites. Next base: position 16,781,237 of record OY288267.1, read on the forward strand.
CCTATTTTCTTCCTTTGTTCTTGAAAGGGTTAGTCTTTCTTTGAAGAACCTCTCAGTCTCGGCCTGAGTGTCATAGAACCTGATAAGTCCGGCTCCAACCAGCAACAAGAAAGGGTAAGTGACCAGCAGATGGAACATATAATTTGAGATGCGATAGCTTACTTCCCAGGATGATTGGATATCGCTTGTGACGGTACTCAGAGGTGCCTCCGAGAAGTAGCAGAGCTCTGTGGCAATGTGCCAAACAAGGATACTCTGATCAAATTCAACATTGATACTCCACTCAAGGCTAAGGTGACTTAGGTGAGTCTGCTTCTTATACTTTTGAAGTATGTTGTTTCCCCTTAGGCTGCACAAATATCTAAATTGTCATTATCTTGTCCCTCCTGAAACTGATTAAATTGCTCTGACATGCTTGAAAATAAACTTTTTGAGATCATCGATTTCTACATAAGTTTCACTTGGCCATTTTCCCACTACCTTTTGCAGGGGGGTTTAAATAAGTTTTTTTCTTGCAGCAAATGTGAAGTAGACTTGACTGTCGAACCTGACTTGACCACCTCCTTTGTTTAAAATATGGTTGCATAGAATGAATGAGTTTTGAGACATGATGTTTTGTTGTGCTTGATCAACCAATGATTGGTTTGGTCCGAGAATAGTAGTACCAGTGCTGCAATTATTTCCAGAACAACAGCTACAGGGGGAGGGAAGTTACGAACATGTCAGTTTTTTTATACTTCTTCATGTCCTCTAAACAGAAAACCAACAACACCAGCTTTTTTATTCTGCAACTTGTGAAGCATTCCGATTCATTCCGTTTCACCATAACATCAATTCCGTATCACAAGTCGTATGTTCTCTTAATGTTTAATGTTTTCACTGAATCTTTGATGAAGTCCCTGTTTCATTCATGGGATTTTTTTTGGTGAATCCAAGCTATGTTTAAGTTTCATATTTAAACTATTTATAGCCACCTTCCTAAAAGAACAGAACAGAGGGCATAAAATTTAGAAAGTCTAGATTGATTCACTAGTTTAAAGCGGAAAATAAACTTAGACGAGTATGGTTTTAAAGAAAATTCGAATTAAACTGAAATCATATTTCCTGACAAACAGTCTACACAAAAGATAGGGCATTGGCCTTTTAAATTAGCCAGCAACAATACTTGGTTAAATTGCAAACTTGGAAATTAAAACAGAAACTGTAACATTTTCTTAATTTTGTGAGCCACCCTTGATGCTTGATCACTTGACTGATCCGGCTACGGCTTTTAAGACCTGATTGACTGATTTGTGACACAATCTAAGTGAGTCGTGGATTCGCATGCTGGACAGTAGTAAAACCAGTGCTCTGGATTTCTTTCCGTCTTACAAGCTTCACAATAACTTTTATCCAAGTAACTTTGTTCAAGAGAATCATAGGTAAGCCTGAGAGGATGCTTATCGTAGTCGTACGAAATGGTCCGTGGCAGCAAAATGCAGCTGACATGCAAATTAAAGTTGCATTCATAGCATCTGTAGCTAATAGAATGGCCAAAATCACCACAACCAGAACATCTATACTTGTAATTGTAAGACAATGGCATCATTAATAGATTGAGAGGATGTGCATGGGATTCGTGGTTAACGATGATCGGTAGGAATTCACCTTTCATGTTGGTTTGAAACAGGCAACTATCTGAGAACTCTTCGTCTTTACATTCACATATCTTGCAGTTATGTCTCACATCTTTCGGAAACAGATATTCAGGTTGACTTCGCCTTAAATATACAGGGCACTTTTTCTCGACATGTTCTATGTCACTAGGAAACTCTGCACAGGCTTTATCGAATATGTACTCAACACATCCTAGAAAACATTGATAGTACAGACCTGAAGTTGAATTCAGACAGCGGTTGCATTTGACTTTCGATTCAACAATTGGCTTGTTAACGAAGGTTAACGGATGTAATTGCCGGTGAGATCTTTTCCTGACCTTATCCAACTCATCTGAAACAAACACTTCAGCATCAAAGGTTGGCTTTCTGGTGTCAACGATGAGCCTCAGAACTCCTTCAATGGTGAAATCACTGATCTCATCTTTCGGCAGGCATTGAATTATTACCAGAACAGCACCATCAGACTTGGCCTGCTCCTTTAACTTATCCAAGTGGCTTCTTTGACCGAGTGGTGTGCTGACGATCACCCCAAGCTTCAACACTTTCAACTGGACCGAAGCAGTTGTAAGAGCAATGTCGAAGGATATGTCATCGAGGTGTCGGGAATTTTCGAGAAACGGGGTGATTTTGTCTTGGTCAATGAGAGGGTATTTCAGGTATTTGGCAAACTCGTAGGCTACTAGATTCCTTGTCGCCTTTAAATGGCCTTTCACTGCTAGGGTCATTGGGGCATCATGTTGTTCAACCTCTTGTTTCTCCATTTTCTTGCTGGGTTGGGTGCTTATGTCTATCATCCTTTTGCCTATGTACTTATAGGAAAGAGATTAATTGCAGCTCTGAGCCTAGGTTACTCATATTCGGGGATGTGGGACATATCAGGAAACAGTTACGTGAAGAAAAAGTAAAGTATATGAGGAACACGGCTTATAAAATTATGAATACTTGCTGCTGAGAATCTCTCTTTTCCCTTTATTTTCCAGTCTTTTGCAACTTTAAATGAAACCCAAGGAAAAGTAGAAATAAATTATGATTACTGTTATATTCTTTTTTTAACAGACAAGGAAGGATTTGAAGGTAAAGTTCATTCCAATTGCAAAGCAACAAATCCTTTTTTGCCAGTCCCTGGAAGCAGAATCTTCTAAGAGGTTTTTGACATTTTCCTGGAAGTTACTGCCTCAAGATTTCTAACAGCCCAAAGCTCCAATATGAAACAATGGAGATGGAAGTGAACCGATCAAGGTAAGTTCTGTTCTGTTCTTTTTCTCCCATGTATATGTTAAAATTTAGTTCCTGTCTCATATCTTTTGATTGGAACAATACACATGAAATTCCAGTTTAAAGTTGATGAATTTGTAAATGAGTTCCAAGTATATTTGGAATCTGAAACTTCCAAGTTGAAATCCTAAATTCTGTGTCCGAATCGGTTATCTTATGTACTTGGATTGTTGTTTTTTCTGAGTGAAAGAACTTATCAAATTCTAGCCATTTTCTTGCATTTTCCTGAAATTCACTTCAAGCCCATGCAAACGTAGAATTTTTGGAAAGAGGGTTTCAATTTTCATGTCTTGAACAAATAAAAGATGAGTTAATTGTCTTCTTCCATATATACTTATATCCCAGATAGTATATTTCTGGGTAGAAATTCAATAGGAAACTTTGTTTCATTGTATTTCAGAACATTGATTTTGACTCTAAGCATGTAAAAATGTACAAATGCAGGACACAACAGAAAAATAAAAGCTGCATACCATAGAAGAAAGAGGCGTGGGACAAGGAAGCATGCGAGTTTGCATCTCAGGCTCAGCTCCGAGTTTTCGTGCAACTCGGCCCTTTTCTGCTTTTAGTTGGCATTCACAAGAAAGCCACATAAATACTGAGAGTTGAGTTCCATGGCATTTGAAACAGCACAAATTCTGATAAGCAAACTGAATTTGGTTGCAAGTCAGGAACCGAAATTTCGGGGGCTGAAAACTGATGTCATCCGTAACTCAATTGAAGAGCTAAAACATTTGCAGAAGATCTTGGAAGCTGCAGATGAAATTGATGAGGAGTGGGACGAGCTTCTGAAAAACATCTTTTCTTTGGAGGATGATATTGAGACCCTTTTGGGAAGAACGATGGCATCGAGTCGCAAAGTCCAGAGAAAGAGGCGTGTTTCCAGCAGTTTCTTGAGCGAAAGGTCTTTAAGCAATACAATTGATCAACTGACAGAGAGCATAAGGGATTACTGCAACAAAATTCAACCAAGTCCATCAAGTGACTGTAAAGTTCCAGCAGCGGAATCGATTATCCCACCAACAGAGTCATCAACTGAATCCGAAGATCTACAAGTCTCAACTGACAATGAGACTATTACATCAAATGCATCTATGATTGTTTTGCCAGACCTTGAAAAGAAGTTAAGTCAACAAGTACTCAGCCGGCTTACTTTGCAATATCTCCTTTTAACCGTTGATGGGACATACCTTGGTAAGGCGATTCTTCTGTGGACAGTCTATAGTGCAGATGATATCAAAGGGCATTTCCAGTGTCGTGCTTGGGTTCGTGTTTCTGAAGAGGTTGGACAAAGAGAGATCTCACTTGACATTCTAAAACAGATTACTGGTAGCAAGGAGGAAGAGAGGCTGCTCCTTCGGTCGCCGCAGAGGAGCCTCCATGATTTCTTAGTTTCAAAGAGGTATTTGATAGTTTTATATGGTGTCCGAACAGCTGAGTTTTTGGATAGTATCAAAGCAGCCTTCCCATACTCATTGAATGGGAGCAAGGTGATTACTGTTGTTGAAAATGAGAATGTTGCAAGGCAAATTAGTTCATGGATCAGTCAGATACACGATTTCTCCGACTTAAAAAAGATGAAGGGGCAATTATTAGATCGATGTCCTCAATCTTCTACTTATTTGGAGGACGAATATGGTATTACTGGTGTGAAGGCTGAAATCGACAAGCTAACAAAATCAATTCTAAACCAGCACAGTTTGCTTTTCCTCATTTCGATCAAGGGTACGGTAGGCTCTGGCAAGACAACCTTGTTATGGCCAATCTACAATGGAAAAGACGTTAAACGACACTTTCAATGCCGTGCTTGGGTTGATATTCCAAAGGAGTATCATGAAATAGATGTTCTAACTGACATATTTGAGCAAGTCACTAGTGTTAAGTTGAAAGAAACTGTGGAGTTACTACGAAAAAGGCTTCACAATTTCTTAGCTCAAAAGAGGTACCTTGTGGTTTTATGCAACTTATGGACAAGTAAAATTTGGGACAATCTCAAACTTTCCCTTCCGAATTCCTTGAATGGTAGCCGGGTGATTTTTACTCTAAGTGAAGGTGAAGCTAACTCAGAAATGACGAGAAAGTCTCCCAACTTAAAAGATGTGCGAGAAGATTTTTCAGATCCAACGGTTGTAGAGCACCGCAGTAGGCTCTCTGATGGTATGGCCGAAGAGTCGAGCATTGTTGGTTTCATTGATAAAGAAATGGAGTTGGAAGAACTAACACTCAACAGCTACAAGTTGCATTTTCTAATTTCAGTGTTAGGGGTGGCAGGTTCAGGCAAATCAACTCTTGCCTGGAAGATCTATAACAGTGTAGCAAGTAAGAGGCACTTCACATGTCGAGCTTGGGTTAACGTGCCTCCGAAGTTGGATGATTTCCATGAGAAACAACTATTAGTTGAATTATTGGGACAGCTTAGAAATGCCACGCAAAAGGAGAGCTTGACACTGGAGCAGTTGAGGGAAAGGCTTCATCTTTTCCTAACCTGGAAGAGGTTCTTGATAATTTTGGATGATGTTCCTACACCAGATGTTTGGGAGAGACTAAACCGCGTCTTCCCAAATTTATCGAATGGCAGCAGGGTGATAATCACTACTCGAAATGCGTATCTAGCATACCATATCAATCCAGAGACTGTAGTTCTGCAGCTACGACCGCTAACCGATGGTGAAAGCTGGGAATTGTTCTTGAAGAAGGTACAGGCTTCAAAGAAAATGGAGATAGATGAAAATGACTCAGAGTTAACAGATTTAAAGGAGAAGATCTTGCAAAGATGCCATGGCCTACCTCTTCTAATCGTCCTGCTCGGAGGTTTGTTATCTAGGAAGGATCCATATGATGAATGGTCATGGGTTATAGATCGTTCCATTCGTAAAATGGGAAAGAAAAAGAAGAAATTGAAGAATGAGGCAACATCAGGTGAAGATCAGTCAAATTCCTCACACAAATTGTCCATTGATAAAATGGAAAAGCAAAAGAAGGTAAGCACTGAAGATCGAATGAACCCCTCCGACAAATCAGCTTCCTCAAATGCCAAGGAAAAGAATGAGAAGAAAGAAATGGTGATGGAGCCTACAACAGCTAGTAGAGATGAAAAAGATTTTCCAATTCTGTTCAAGCAAAAAGAAGAAAAGATGAAATTGCGGACTGAGGCAACCTATGGTGAAGATCAGTCAAACTACTCTGACAAATTGGTAGGCTCAGATGAAATGGCTCTCTCAGATATTATGGCTTTAGCCTATCAGGATTTAGCCCCGGATTTGAGGTGCTGTCTTCTTTACTTGGGTCTTTTTCCTAAGTCATATGAGATTCCTCTTAGAAGGTTGCATCACTTGTGGCTTGCTGAGGGGTTTGTGACAACAACAGATCAAGAAAAGCCAGTCGAAGAATATTTTGAAGAACTCAAGTGCAGAAACATGATTGAGGTTACAAAGCTAAAACCAAATGGAAGCCCCAAGGCGTGCCGCGTGCCAAATACCATATACGACACCCTGTTTCTAGATACGGAGAAAGTTGGGTTTCTTCACTTCTCCAGCAGCTCAGGTATATGTGGATCACCATGGTTTAACATCCGGCGGCTTTCAGAAAACTCCGGTATTTCCTGTCAGTCCGAAAACATAAAAACCCGAGTTCAACAACTGCGTTCTTATATTTCTTTCTACGGAAAAAGAGGAGATGCGCCTACACATGGAGTAAAGGAACTTCTTAGCAAGGTTGTTGAAAAAGACTTCCGAATGCTTGTAGTGCTTGATCTAGAAGGTGTTTACAAACCAGTGCTTTCTGATACACTAGGCAAACTGCCTTACATAAAGTATTTGGGCTTGCGGCGAACACTTTTGGATGATCTCCCACAATCAGTTGGTGACCTGCATCACCTGGAGACTTTAGACATAAAGCACACTTTCATAACCGAGTTGCCTAGTACCATCTGGGAGGCAAAGAAACTTCAGCATTTGTACATGAGTGAAATTGATGTTGATTTGTCTACTCTGAAGTCATCAGCTAGTGGTTCATTGAACAAGCTGAAGATCCTGTGGGGGTTGGTGATTAAAAGCGGGAGTCCTGAAAAAAATTGGATGGAAAGTTTGGTCGATCTGAGGAAATTGAAAATAACATGTAACGAAGCATCAAACAAAGTCACAGGTCCCTGGATCACTCAAATGAAAAAGCTTCAGTCTTTGAAATTGAGATTATTAGATAAATTCAATAAACCTTTAGACTTCAAGCTCAGAGTAGAGGACATGCAGACATGGAAGCAGATGAGCCTATCACAGCTGTATTTGCTTGGAAAACTTCCAGATCAAGTTCCTACTATTGATTTTCCTGAAAAGCTTGAAGTTCTTACACTGTCAATGACACATATGTCAAAAGATCAATTGAAAAAGCTTGGGGAGCTGCAACAACTGAAGGTCCTTAGGCTATATGCTCAATCCTTCCTGGGGAGAGAGATGGCTTGTGATCGTGGCGGATTTCCTCAGCTAAAGGTCTTAAAATTGTGGATGCTGTATAAATTGAACTGCTGGACTGTGGAGGAAGGATCCATGCCAATGTTAAGAGAAGTGGAGATCAGAAGCTGCAAAAATCTTAAAAAGCTTGATGGGTTGGAAAAGCTAGCAGCCTTGAAGGAATTGACCCTTACAAATATGACAGAAGACTTTGTAGCAAATGTGGAAAAAAGCATGGGTAGCAGCAGTGTAGCAATCATGAAGAACTTCTACTTTTCTCCTCTGTGGGTGAGTTCAATTCCTCTCAACTGCATGTCTCCATCTTTTAATCCTCATGTCTCTTTCTTTTCTTTGTAGGAACAATAAATATTGAAGGAGAGACACTGGTTCAGCTCCCTACCAACTGATACAAGGCCATGGCATCTTCCTGGAGATAATGGCCTGTCTTATTTCTTCCCCATTCTACCCAACCCCTCTGCAACAAAAACTGAGTACCCTTTTTTCAAACTACTTCTACTGTTATTCTCTCTCATGAAGTTTTTCACCGTTTACACAAATATATGTTTTACTATTTCTATTGTTATTCCCTGTTTGGTGGCTAGATTTGACATGATAAGTTCATTTTTTAACTGATGTATACACACATACATATATCTTTGTATAATTGGTGATTATTTACATTATTTGACAAAAACAAAGATGATTGCAAAACAAATCCCTAAACTATGATCCTCATCCAAAATTGGACCCCAAACTTTTGAACATTTACCCTCATTCTAAATTGCCCTCAAACTTTTGAACGTTCCAATTCCATTTTCAAACTAGGACTCTCATTCTAAATTGGCCCCGAACTTTTGAGTTTTAATTTCATCATCAATATATGCTAATTATATCCCATGTTAATAAAACCGTTATTAAAAATATTGTCACTATATAAATAATGTGTCATAAACAATAATTTGAGTATGAAATTGAAAACTTCAAAAGTTTGGGATCAATTTAGAATGAGGGTCATAGTTTGGAGATAAAATTAGAACATTTAAAAGTTTGGAGACCAATTTAGAATAGGATCCATAGTTTGGGGATGAATTTGGAACATTCAAAAGTTTAGGGACCAATTTAAAATGTATTCCATAGTTTGGGTATGTGTAACTCACAAAAACATGGTAAAATTTCCTGTGAGAATAATATTGGATCATCAAGACTAGTTAAATATTACTACCGGTTGGAATAATGGAGCAAACTGGATTGCGTGAGTCGCCACTATAATAGGCCTTTGCAGTCCCCTATCCATATTAATAGGTCAATGGGTCAAATATCAATCAAGATGGTTTAGTTTTTTTTTTTTGGCAATGACAATTTATTTTACCCATCTTGGCTTTTGCATTCACTTTGCCCATAAATAAAAATATTGGACTAGTTTGGTGCCTGTTTTATGTCCTTTTTAATTTGCTCAACGGACAGAAACCTTAACAATTGTAAATTCGGTAGGAAATGATAGAATACATGAATTACAAATCCACATATTTGATTCCATTCAGTTGAGGTAATAAAAGTAAGCAAAGAAGGACAATAAAGTAGAGAATGGGGACTAAGACCAGATGAGTTAAACCTTCCACACCAAAGTTGATGATAAAATTCATTTGACCTTCACTCAGCCTGAGGCCCTGAAGGTCTCCACAAGTCCGACAACGTCCACTGAAGAAACTCCAACTCTTTCACATCGTTTCGAGCCTGAGTTGCAGAGATAAAGAGAGTAAGACAGACAAAGGTGCAAAGGGTATACAATTTTGAAAAGAAAATTAAACTGATGCATTTGGAATATGTTAATGGCCTGCCATTTTTCTTGGATTTTCTCTATCATACAGATGCTTCTCATGTCCTAAGTTGCATGCCTTGGACTTTCTGTAATTACAACTATGAATTTAGGGAACATGAAGAATCTAATGTGTTGGAACATTTCTGGTGCTTCTACTCCATGTTTTCATATCAACTAGGGAAACAAAAACTCGTGCTCAGGTGTGCTTAAACGTACCTTTTCGCTGTACAACCCTTTTATGGTGGTATTAAGGTCCTTATCTGTAAAAGATATCTCTCCTTCTTCTGTTGGACGTACTCTTTTTAGCAACGGTGTGCTTACTTCGCCTTTACAGAAATCACTGAACTCTGGGCATTCAATTGCAACTAATTCAAGCAAAGATGGGAACTCAAAGTGATAGTACCCCGAGCAAAAACTCTTGAGCGCTGGTAAGCTTTGAAGTCTGAAATACTCGAGATGCTTCAAAATGATGCCATAAGTCCCATCCCCTGGATCTGCGATGATTCCTTCTAGCTTTTTGCAATCTGTTATCCTCATCCTTTTGAGTTGCACCATGCTTTTAGCTGTTGAGGGTGTTATTAGAGTTGTAAGTCCATGACACCTTGATATTTCAAGAGTAGTTAGATTTTGGAAAGACACTGTGGGTGGAACTAAATGCTTCAGTTTGGGGCATTCCAATACTTTTAGAATTTTCAGGTTTTGAAAAAGTATTGGAGGTTGAGACTGAAACTCTTCGTTCCAGAGGTGCATTAGCTCAGGAAGTTTCGACAACCGTAAATCACTGAAACTAGCCAGTTCCCATGCCTGCATATTTTCCTCAATGCCTTCACACTGAAATATTTCAGCAAAGGAGGCATCATCAACAACAAGCCTTTCAAGCTTGGACAAGGAGAGAAAGAAAGCAGATGGAATAACATCTGACTGCTTAGGAAAGCCCATGAGCTTCAAGACTTTCAGTTTGGAGAATGAACCCATGGAAATTTGGTCATTACAAAGTTTCCTCAGGTTTCCCATGTCTATGATTCCTAATTTCTCCAGGGAGGGGAATGCCACCTGCATAATTATAAGATTTGCATCAATAACTTAACAGAAGTGGAGATAAAGGTATAGTAAAGGAGTTGTAATAACCTTCTCATCATATAGAACTGTCAAACTGGTGTTCGGATTCTGTCTTGAGTTATTTCTAGTTGCAGAACTAGAGATGAATGTCTTCAACATAGGGCAACTCTGAATCCAAAGTTCTTTCAAGAAGGGGAACTCAAGGTAATTTCCGGAGCAAAACCTTGTGAGATTGGGGAGAGCAATAAGCAATAAAGTGACTAGTTTAGGGAACATTTTCTTTCTCATCCTTTCTTTTTTTGGCAATCCTTTTGTGATTATTACCTCTTCCAACATCTCACAATCATGAATCTCAAATTTCTCAAGATGCACAAGGTTCATGGCCATGGAAGGGTTAAATAGATATCGCAAGTTTCTGCAGTTATAAACTTTCAGAAATGTAAGGTTCTTAAAGTCCAAAATTCCTTGTGGATTCCAGTTCCTTATTTCCATCAACTTGGAGGAATCAGAGAGTACCACATATTCGATCTCACGGTATTGAACCTATAAAAATCAACACATTAATACTGGAATAATTGCATTAAGAGGTGTTATTTATATTCTTAAAGGTTTTTCAATAACCTTTTTGTTTCCTGTAAAACATGGTAATGAAGCTACAGAAGAAGTAACCTTGAGGATCAAAGGTTGGGATTAATGCATACCGTTTCCATGAACAAAAGTTGTATGGTGGTGTTCTGGTCGCCTTCCCAGGGGCCTGCACTTCCAGCTTCTGTTGAATACACCGGTTTCAGTTTTGGTGCAATAAACTTCTGGTCGCCTTCCCAGGGGCCTGCACCTCCGGCTTCTGTTGAATACACCAGTTTTAGTTTTGGTGCAATAAACCTTTCCTGAGGAAAAGTTTTCATCTTTGGGCAATGTCTCAAGATTACAGTTTCCAATGAAGGGAATTCAAAGATGCAGTTTCCTGTGCAAAAGCTCTCCAAGTTTGGCAAACAACTGAGTCCCAAACACTTTAGCCGGGTGAATTCGATGCCTTCCTTCACTTCATTGCCTGAGCATCCAACAATTTCTAGTATCATTTTGCAGTCAGTTATACTCATTCTGGTAAGCTGCACCAGGCTTTTAGCTGTGGAGTGTGCAAATAAATGTTTGAGTCCTTGACACCTCGACACTTCTAGAGTTGTCAAATTCTTGAAAGACACCGAAGGTGGCACTAAAATATTTAATTTACCACAATCCTGCACTTCTAGAACTCTCATGTTAAAGAAAATTTTTCCAGGATTGAAACTCTCCTTCCACCAATACGTCAGCTCATGGAGTTTGGATAATCTCAATACGCTTAACTGAGCAAGTGGACCTTCCATCTTTTCATCACCCCCAAGTTCTTCGTATAGGAATATTTCATTAAAGGAAGCATCACTAACAACCAAATTTTCAAGATTGGATAGTGACCGAAAGAAATATGGTGGAAGAACAGTCAGTGCAGGAAAATTTATGAGCTCCAAAACTTTCAGTTTAAAATATCCTTCTGGGAGTTGTCCATGCCATATCTCTTTCATTGCGGCATTGCATTCCAATCTCAGTTCTTCTAAACAAGGGAATGTGCCCTGGTCAATTGAAAATCGTGTTAAACCAAAGCAAGAATGAATTAGATAAAGGGTATAGAATTGTGGAACCTTTTTTATTGAAAATCCACACTCCAAAAACTATCAATGTCACATAATACTAATACTGTTTTCATCCTTGGACCTTCCTTTTAGTTAGTGAACATGCATACTATTTAAAGTCAGATCAGAATAGCTAATCAGAGAAAGTAGAACATGTTCATCTGCCTTTACTAATTACAATGTTAGAAAAGGAAATGGAAAATTAATGCATCCTGTGGACATGTTTCACATACCTTATTGATCCAAAACAAGGGATGCAGTCCTTGTGTTTCGTGGGAGCTCAAATATTCCGAAGCAAATATCTCCAATTTGTCACATCTATAAACATCCATTCTTTTCAATAATGGCCATTCGGTAGTGTGCACCCCGGAGTAGAAACTCTTCAGTTTTGGTAGCTTAGAAAGGTTCAGGTACGTCACTTTAGGAAATACAAACTTGGTGTTCATTTCCACCTCAGTGGATTCGGGTTCAAATATTTCTTCTAGTGAAGCACAGTCAACTATTTGCAGATTTTTTAGTCTCTGAAGCCTTCCCAGCACATTAAGCGGGAAAATGTGTGATAGTTTAACACAACTATGCACTTCAAGGTGTTTTAATTTGAAGAAAGAGTTGATCTCAAGTTGATCATCCCATATCCTTTCCATGTTCTCCATGTCTACCACTGTCAACTCCTTTAACAAAGGTAATGACACCTAAAAAATTCGTATGATCACGTTAATAACAGAACATGATTAAGTGCATGAAAAGAGAGGACAGAACAATGGTGAGAAAGTCCTTTGACTTCATTTAATGATTTCTGTTTTAACATCTTTTGAGACATTGAATAAAAAACTTATAAATGTGAAATATATGTTTACAGTGTACAAAAGCCAAACCTTATCACTGAAAAAGGGTTTAGCAGAGACATCGGGGGCGTCCTTTGCAAGAATCTTCGAATATCCTCCACCAGTGTTTTCTACCTGAGGCTCGTTTGAAGCAGTAGATGCAAATGCAACCATTTTTGCACAGCTAACTAATGTAACTTCTTTCAAGTTTGGACATTCCAATGCAAAAGTTCCCAAATAAAAGCATGTCAATGCCAAACAATACTTGATAGTTATTGTTTTAAGCTGAGGGAATATGATTTTCTTTGTGGTTGATTTGTCATCTCTAATGATTTCTTCGATTCTTTTGCATTTTTTTACTTTTATCAGCTGCAGTTGCACAAGATCCTCAGCCATGGGAGCTGTTAATAGGTATCTCAAGTTGTTACAGTTATACACTTCCAGAACTTTGAGTCTTTTGAAATTTACAATTCCTTGAGGAACTGTATTCCAAATTTCCTCCAACTCGGGAAACTCATGAAGTTCCAAGTGCTCTGGTTCATAATACCTTACCTATTAAAACCAAACATACTGCAATAGTCAATACTAGACAAAAAATGCCATTGAAAATAAGAAGAAAAAAAAGACTAACCTATTCTTTCTTTAACTGAGAAGAGAGATAAGTACCGTGTTTTCATGCAACTTGTTTATGGTGTTTTTGAGGTCTCCAGCCCAAAAGCCGGTATAGTCCTCTTCTGATAGCTGCACTCTGTGTAACTTTGGGGTGATCAAATCTCCATGACAAAAGATCTTCAATTTGGGACATTGTCTCACAATAACTTGTTCCAAGGATGGAAAATGAAATTTGTACTCCTCTAAACAGAAGCTTGTGAGGTTAGGTAAATAATGAAGCACCAAACATTTCAACTTGCTAAAACTGATCATGTCTTTTGCATCATCTTTCCCTTTTGCAACTATTTCTCTCACTGTAACGCAATCTCTGATCCTCATTTTTATCAGTTGCAACAGATTTCGAGCTGCTGAAGATGTCATTAAGGCAATAGCATTGCACTGCCATAGGTCCAGAGTTTTGAGATTTTGAAAGGATGTCGAGGATGGTCCCAAACTGATCAAACCCTCACATCCTCTAACTTCAAGAGTTTCAAGCTTTGGGAAAACATGGTGTGTTTTAGAGTTTTCCTCCCCTAACTGGGCGGGGTTACGAAGACTAACCAGTTCTCTTTCCGGTTTCTTTTCACTTGCATTTCCTTCACCGCTGAAGTTCCCTCCGAGATCACAATAAATCACAAATGGGAACACAACTGTTTTGTCATCATTACCAAGCACTTGAAGAACTTTTATTTGGCTGAAGATAAATTGACGATCGCATAGTATTGAAATGTGCTTGCTGCTTAAAGACAATTCCTCTATATTATGGATCACCTACAAATCCATCAATAGAGGTGAGTTAGAGTTAGTTTATAGTCACCTTGATATGACAATATATTTGGGAAAGAATATATAACACTTTCTTTGTTGGTGATCAAATCAAGTTGGGAATTGGGAGTTACACATGAATTCTTCAGCTATACATTAACTACTTGTTGAAGATCAACAACTTCAATATTCATTTATGGGCACCTCATTCAGTTTGCACATGAATATAGGATATTGGAGAATCGTATCGTACCTCATCAGACAAACCAAGTGGCTTTTGAACTGAGGACCGATGTTCGTCCATCTCAAATGCTTCTACCTGGCCACAATGATAAGTCTTCAACATTTTTAACTTCGGCCATTCTGTTTCATGCGGTGCTGGGTAAAAGCATTTCAGTTCAGGCAGGTTATGAAGCGTGAGACATCGTACTTCAGGAAAGGAAAACTTCTTAACATCTTGGTTTCCTTCCTCCTTTGAAACAACCTCTTCCAATCCACAAGAGTCGACTGCGGGATCTACTAGGTGTTGAAGACCTTTTGCCACTGATGCTGGAAAAATACTTTTCAGACTCCAACAGTCTCGAACATATACATGTTTCAGCATTGGAAGATGAGATTCTCTTGGCTGAGTGGCTAATTCGATATCCAATGACTCAAAAATGTGTTGCAGTGAATCACAGTCGACAACTATTAGTGTTTCCAGTCCCCGTAAATTCCACACCATATTAGATGGGAAAATAGAAAATATCTCATTACAATATCCAACCTTCACTTCTTTTAGGTTGCTAAAGGAATCTGTATGGAGTTGGTTGTGCCATAACTTCTTCACAATTTCCAAGTGGGAGATTATCAACTTCTCCAACTTAGGAAATGCAACCTGTATAATTTCATGCCAATGAGAAAAATATTATAAGAGTTAATTCACATCATGTAAAAAAAGGTAAGTGAAAATTCAGACTGAAGAAAAATGGGGATTTGTTCACCTTTGCATTAAAGAGAGCTTGTGCACCTAAATGATGACCATTCTCTTTGTTTTTTTCTAGAGTTCCATGGACAGTTGTGATGTCTGTGCTCTGAGATTTGTGCATGAATTCCTTCATTTGAGGGCAATTCTCTATCTCCAAAAGCTTCAAAGACGGGAATTCAAGAAAATAATTCTCTGAGCAGAATCCAACTAAGTTCACAAGATTTTTCATCTTCAGGGAATTTAGTTGGGGGAACACTATGTTGGCAATGTGTTCTTTTTCTTTTCCTTTACCTTTACCTTTACCTTTTTCTTCTCCTTCTTCTTCTATTTCTTTTTCATTTTTTTCTTCTCCTGATTCTTTTTCTTTTTGTTCTACATCATCTGGAACCATTATCTCTCTTATACACTCGCAGTCGATTATCTCAAATCTTTTGAGTTGCAATAGGCTTCTAGTGATAGACGGCGAAAACAGATGTTTAAGGTTACTACAACCCTCAATGGCCAAGCTTGTCAAAGTCTGACTGCAATATGATGATTTCTGCCATAACCTTTCTATGTTGATGGAGTACAATCTCAGCTTCTTAAGGACAGGAAACAAAACCTACATGCATGTGCACCATTTCAGTAAAATTCAATCTTTCTTTTGAGTTTCTAAGAATATGTTTCGATAATTGAAAGAACATGATATATAGTAATACTAGTACCTTTTCATTGAAAAGTATCCAAGTCCTTGTATTCACCGGTTCCAGTTGATAAATGGAACGACTCTTCTCTTTGGAGCAGAAACTACTAAGCTCTGGTAGAAGTTGCAGTGTTAAGGATTGCAATTGGCCAAACTTGGTTTGATTGGTTGCTATACCAGCACTCTGCTCACTCTTTTCAGCAATAATCTGTTCAATGCTTTTGCACTTTGAGACTTTAATTTCTTGAAGTTGGACCAGCATTTTGATCATGGAGATTGGAAACAGATTCTTCAGGCGATCACAACATTCGACACTTACGATTTTCAGTCTCTTGAAACATTCTTCTTCTAGTTTGCCTTGACATATCTTCTCCAAATTAACCAGATTCTGAAGAAACAATGATTCCAGAATAGGAAAGGCTTTTTGTGAAGCTACCTCCATAGAGTTAATAATGAACTGTATTTCCGAACCGTTTTGCACGTGGAGATTCTTGAGCTGTGGAAAACCAGTGCCATCCACCTCATACAGCAAATTCTTGATACCTTGCAGTTCATCTAAAGTTAGATCTTCAGTTTTCTGCAACAACAGTTTAACTCCACGATCCAAGTGAATTCCCTTAGTAAGCTTGAGTTTCAGCATCCTCTCCTTTTCATACTTTCCTGACCAGTCCCAGACCTCCCCGATAAGAATCTTGTATCGGTTCAATTTTTCGGAGAATAATTCTTCTGGCATAAGGTGAACAGAATGAATATGGACTTCCAAAGCATTTAAACCAGACAAAGACTTCAATTCAATAAGGCTGGCATTGCCATCAACACCCCATCGATCGAAGCTGTTGCGCATAAGCAGTTCTTCTAAATAAGACAAGCCTGATATGATGTTGGCTGGAATGACTTTAAGCTTGGAACAATTGCTCAGGTCTAGGGACTTAAGCCTGATTAGTTTCCCTATTTCCCGGGGCAATCTCTGAATATCAGAACTGAGAATTTTAAGGGTATCCAATTGCTTCAGATTCCCAACAATTGCAATGTCATTCAATTCACATTCATAGAAACTCAACATTTGGAGGTTTTCTAGAGAAGTAAAAGATGGAGGCAGGGAAGTAAAACTCAAACCAGCCAAATCTAACATCGAGAGTTCAGTCATCTCCCCAAAGAAAGTATCTGAGACTGTTAATGAGGGGTTTTTGTTTAACAAAACCAGCAACTTTAGCCTGGGGCATTCCAACTTGTCCGGAAGCACATTGATGTCACCGTATGGAAGCGAGATGGCGTTGCAATTGTAGAGCTTTCTTTGATCTAGCAGCTTTTCCATACGGGCTCCATCCTCTATGACATATATACGCTGCTTTTCAGATGCAATCCAAATGGCAACATCCCGAACAATGTCGTGCATTCTCACATGTTTATCATTGTCGGTTCGGAGTAGTAAACCTGCATCTTTGAGGCCGTTCACACCTTTTCTTGCTTCTTCCAATGTGCTCACATTTTTTTCTATTTTCAAACCCAAACTGTATCTTAGCAAGTCAGATACCTGAATGTGAGAACCTCGGGGCAGCAGGGCACAGAGCTGGAACAAGAACTGCAACTCCGGTTTCTCTAACAAGCTGTAACTCAACTGTATAGTCGAGTACACACGTGCAAGATTTTGATCTTTGGCCGGAATGGGTTCTGTCTCTCTTGCCAAATCTTCCAATAGGGAACTAAAGGATCGTCTACTGAACTCCATAGCAACTGCAATTGCTGAAATGGCAACCGGAAAACCTGTGCAGTTTTTCACCACGTTATTTATTGTATTTTGGTAAGCAGGGTTCCTTGCTCCAACTCCCGCCATTTTTTTAAACCACTTAATCGCTTCTTCATCTGGTAGCACTTTCAGTTTGCGAATACTTTCAGCTTTCATATCAATGAGTGCTTGTTCAGTTGTGGAAGTCAGCAATACTTTGAATCTAACAGCAGAGAGTTTCTGAAAAGCATTTCGCACCAATGGTCCTGCATCGTCTTCGCTTGCAATGCTATTGTAACCTTGGAAACCAATCCCAATTTCTTCCAATTTCAGTCTTTGGCCACGCCAAACATCATCCAGAATTACAAGAGCGCTCTTATCTCCTTTCTTCAACCACTGCTGCAGCCTCATTGCTCTTAAAAACAGGCTCTCCTCATCCAACTTCAGGCCTAACACATCTGCAATTTGCCCTTGAATTTCTTTTACACTTCGGTTCTGTGGAACAGTTGCCATTGCAACCTCATCGAACAAGCTTTCTTCCCTGGCTCTCCTAGCAACCTCTTTCACGAGTGTGGTCTTTCCTACACCAGTCATCCCGTGTACACCAATGATCTTGAGATGAGTACTTTTCAGGTCGTTCATGATACCCTCAAGTGTAGCTTCCCTCGATGGAAAAGCCTCAAAATCTTGAATAATCCCAGGTTCAGCCTCCAGGTACTCCGTCGTCCTCGGCTCCTCAATGTTCCTCGGCTGCTCGACGTTCCTCTTTCTGGTGAACATGAACAAGGATGCTTGCAGAAGGAGCTCTGCAACACTCTTGGCGTTATCTTCGGCTTTCTTGTTAAGCAAGTCAGTAGACTTGGAATTAGGACACAGCCCAAAGAAACACCTCTCCTTTGCTTGTGCTTCGAGGTTCTCCAAAATCTGTTCCTCTTCCTTGATTTTCTCTTCTGCAAGAGTCACCCAGCTCTGGACATCTCGGTCAGTCTCTTCTCCGTTTTGGTTAGCAGCTTCGATCTGACGCTGCATTCTGTTTCTTTCATATCTCAGTTTCTCAATTTGCTGCTGCAGTTTCTGAATACTCTCTGGGATCGACATGTACTTTTCTTTTTGGTTCAATTATAGCAATTGCTAAACCAAAATCAAAGTAGCAGTGAAGGAATAGCAAAAGGAGTTTCAATGCAGAGAAGACAAGGGGAAAGCAAGCAATAATCAAAGAACAGGAAGTTAAATCTAGCGGTGTAGAATCAATGCTTTGATCATTGGAAACTCACATACCATTGTTTGAGGGTTTTGCTGCCTTTAGAATCCGGGCAAACTACACTGCTCTTTTTCCTTTTTAATATCCCTTAATTCAATCACAAGTCTTCATTTTTTTCTAATAAAGTGGAAGCTCCGTATTTTAAAGTGTAATGTATACAAATGATCACTAAATTAAGTAAAAAATGATCTTTTGATCATTGAAGTTTTGAAAATTATAAAATGTTTATTAAATTTATCGAATTGTTACAAAATGGCCAATACATGTTATAAAATAGTGATAAATTTTGATAAGTTTTAAGGACTAATTTGTAATAGTTTAATAACCATTTTATAATTTTTAAAACCGTAGTGGCCAAAAAATCAGTTTTGCTTAGACTAGTGATCATGTGTACTTTAACATATTTTAAAGGCTTAAAGGCTGATTTGCACCCTAAACTATACTTTTTCCCGAACAATTTTTAAAATATTTTTTGAGATGTTTTGCTCCCTAGAATTTAAATCGTGTCTTTCATTGGTCTTTTTTTGTAACGTTCGTTAGAAAAAAATCCAGCCAATCAGAGTGTGCCGTGTGGCACTTTTATTAAAAATATTCGGTTGGCTTTAATAGAAGTGAGTAATTTGCATGTTAACTCTTTTAGGTTTTATTTTCATTCAGATTAGTCCTTAAGGATTTAAAATTTGCATGTTAACTCTTTAATAGATACGTACCCCCCTTCGTCTTCCTCCTTATCTATGTTTGCCCGAAAGCAGAGTGACAAAATGGGGACATTGATTCATCTTCCCTCAACAACTCTACTTCATTGACAACATTTGCTGGGAACGACCAGAGTTTTATATGTTGGGATCCTAAAAATAAGCTGTTGGAGTACGGGAAGGGAGCAGACATGGTCCAAAACAACCAAAGTTGGCGGTCCGCTTCCTTACTCACACTGTAACATCCCTTGTGAAACAAATAGGTTATTGGTGCAATGTGTTAGGGTGGTTGGTAGTCAATGGAAGAAAAGCAGAAATAGACGAGAAAGAGAGAAGAATTTTAGGAGAAAGAAAAAACTTTTCAGATTTTTCATAACCTATTCTTCACACTGCAGCCCTTTTTTAACTACTCTGAGGGCAAAGTTGAAAATAACATGACAATAAAAAAAATAAAGATAACCGCTCGTTTCTCATTCAGTGCATAGCGAAATCATCCAAGGCACGTGGCAATCTCCTGTCCCGCACCCCTCTGCGCAATACTGATTCCAAGCCTGCAGTTGTGTCCTTCATGTCTCTTGGATTGGTGTCCGTATCTGGTGGTCCCTCCCATGTATACGTAACATTACCCCCCCTCTTGAAGAGAGTCCTTGTCCTCAAAGGCTGGGGTGCATTCTGCCGGTGTAGTAGCGAGCAGTGGAAGGGGAGTGAACTGTTGTAAAGGCTCGCCCTGACAACGTTTGAGCTGCGAAATGTGGAACAGCGGGTGAATGCGGGTATGCTCCGGTAAATCCAGCTTATAGGCGACTGCTCCCAGTCGGTGAAGCACCTTGTAAGGACCGAAGTATCGTGGGCTGAGCTTTTGGTTGTGGTGGATTCGGAGCGAGAGATGACGGTACGGCTGGAGTCGAATAAAAGCCCAGTCACCGACTTGCAGTTCAACCTCTCGGCGTTTCTTATCCGCCTGGTTCTTCATGCGCAGTTGAGCTTGACTCAGATTGTGTTTAAGCTGGCGAAGAATCTCATCGCGATCTTGAAGCACGGAGTCCACTTCCGGATTCGACGCCCCACCCTCTGTGTAGGAAACCAACGTCGGTGGATCGCGACCATACAATGCTCTAAACGGAGTCATGTCGGCCGATGCTTGGAATGCAGTGTTGTACCAAAACTCTGCCCAGGCCAAATACGAAACCCATTTTCGTGGTTCATCACCGGCCAAGCAACGAAGATACATTTCCAGGCAACGGTTCAGCGCTTCAGTTTGACCGTCCGTTTGTGGATGATATGCTGAACTAAGGCACAACTCAGTACCTTGTAGTTTTGCCAATTCCAGCCATAACGAACTGAGAAAAATGGGATCCCTATCACTGACAATCGATCGAGGGATCCCATACAGCTTAAGGATGCCCTCCACCATGATTTGAGCTATTGCAAGAGCATCATACTTCCGTGGTAACGCGAAAAAATGTCCGTATTTCGTGAGACGGTCAACCACGACCAAAATAGCAGCTTTGCCCTGCGATGGAGGTAAACCTGTAATGAAGTCCAGGGAAATATCCTCGAAGACCTGGGTTGGGATAGGTAATGGTTGGAGCAAGCCAGCAGGGGCACGACTGTCACTCTTCATGCGTTGACAAACCTGGCGAGTAGAGACGTATGCTTTAACATATGTACGCATGCTGACCCAAAAGAAATTATTGGCCAGTCGATGGAACGTTCGAGTGATCCCTGCGTGTCCGCCAGACGTAGAACTGTGGAACTCTCGCAACAGTCGAGAGCAGAGGGCACTTTTGTTAGGCATGACGATACGCTCGCGAAACAACAACAATCCATGTTGGTTAGAATAGCCAGGGGGAAACGACTGACCCTCGCGAATGGCCTGCATCAGATCAGAAATGGCCTTATCGTGTTGACAGGATGTGCGAATATCATCCAGGACTCCGAACGTTGCACTTGTGAAAGCCAGAAGTTGGGCATCACCTTCGCGGGAGAGGGCGTCGGCGACGATGTTTTGTTTGCCCGGGCGATACTTGATTTCGAAGTCGAAACCAATCAGCTTCACCAGCCAATGTTGTTGCTCCGGCGTCTGAATTGTCTGCTGCGTGAGCTCGCGAAGTGCTTTCTGGTCTGTGATGATAACAAAATGGCAGCCCAGTAAGTATTGTCGCCATTTACAGACCGCCTGAGTGATGGCGAACATCTCGCGGTGGTAGGTAGAAGCAGCCTGCATTCGAGGATTGAGCTTCTGACTGAAGAACGCTATTGGACGTTTGTTTTGTGTCAAGACCGCCCCAATTCCAACTCCGGAGGCGTCTGTCTCCACCATGAATTCTTTGTCGAAGTCAGGTAGGGCCAGAATCGGAGCGTGCAAAGTGCATTTTTTAGAGTCTCAAAAGCCAACTGAGCAGTACTGGACCATTCAAAAGAGGAGTCCTTCTTGAGTAAAATCTGTAAGAGGTGATGCCAAGGTGGCGTACCCTTTTACGAGCCGCCGGTAATACCCTGAAAGTCCTAGAAAGGCACGAACATCTCGAACCGAAGTAGGGACGGGCCATTGTTGGATCGCTGATATTTTAGCTGGGTCCATAGCCAAACCAGCCCCGGAAACCACATGCCCCAGGTATTCCACTGAACTTTGGCCAAAAGAACATTTCGACAGCTTGGCTACAAAGCCATGGAGTTGCAGAGTCTGTAGGACCTTGCGAACATGTTGAAGATGCTCGGACCAGGAAGCACTGAAAATTAGGATGTCGTCCAAGAACACAAGGACAAACTTGCGAAGGAACGGTCGAAATATGTCATTCATCGTAGCCTGGAAGGTCGATGGGGCATTCGTTAAACTGAAGGGCATAACGAGGAACTCATAGTGGTCATCATGGGTGCAAAAGGCAGTCTTGTGGACGTCCGTGTTTCGAACTCGAATTTGGTGATAACCTGCCAACAAATAGAGCTTGGAAAAATAACACGAGGAGCCTAATTCATCAAACAGTTCATTTGCCGTAGGGATAGGGAACTTATCGCGAATAATAATGGCATTGAGGGCTCGATAGTCGACGCAGAAACGCCATGTGCCATCTTTCTTTCGAACCAGTAACACATGAGAGGAGAATGGACTTGTGCTTGGCTGAATTTGGCCCAAATCGAGCATCTGTTTCACCTGTTTCTTGATCTCAGATTTCTGAAAATGGGGATAGCGATAGGGTCGAACGTTCACTGGTTGACTAAAAGGAGCCAAGTGAATAGCATGGTCTGTAGCCCGGTGCGGTGGGAGGGAAGAGGGAGCTTCAAACACGGCAGAAAACTCAGACAGTAGCTGCTGTAAATCCGATGGTAATCCTGGGCCTGGAAGAACTTCCGTAGGAGACATATGTAATTGAAAAAATGCCGCAATAGCCCCAGTGTCTGCCAATCGCCGCAATGATTGAAGGTGGATTTGCTGCGGGCCCAGTTCTGATTCCCTCTCTCCAGTAGTGACGTGCGTTCTCATGCATGAACTCAAAGGTAAGTTTGCTAAAATCCATGGTTATCGGGCCCAAGGTGGCCATCCATGCGACCCCTAACACGACGTCAGTGCCCTCGATAGGCAAGATGTAAAAGTCGGCCATCAGTTTGGTATTCTGAACTATCACCGGAACGTCCTTGGCACATCCTTCGTTGTGTAAACGTTGGCCATTACCCACTAACACAATGAAGTTGGGGGGTATTTGTTACCGGCAGAGCAAGGTGTTTGGCCACACGTGACTTAATAAAATTATGGGTGCTGCCCCCATCAATTAGAATACGGACTGGTTTATCTAGTATGATGCCTTCGACTCGAAGAGTAATAGGGTGTGATAGCCTGCCAAAGCATTGAACGACACCGTAGAGTGGTCACTGACCAAGTCTGAAGCTGTCGGCGTCGTGTCGAGAACGGTTGGTGGGACTACCGGAGGATCAACGACCACATCAAGCAACCCCTCATCATCCATCATAAACAACTGTGGCGTTTTGCACTTGTAACCTGGAGAATAACGTTCGTCGCAGTAATAGCAGAGCCCTTTCAAGCGGCGCTCCCGAGCCTCGGCTGAGGAAATACGTCGAATAGTGGTGTGGGAAGTAGAAGAAGTCTCAACTAGAGGGGGCCGTCCAGGTTGCACTTGAGGGTCCATGGGTGTTGTTGTAGGGGTAGGTAATAATGGTGGCAACTTAGAGGAGAAGGCGCGATTCGCTGGGCGGCGGTCGTGAAGGCGAGCTTCATGAAAATGAGCCAAAGCTTGGACCTCGATCATGGATGTTGAACGGTGGGCCAGGACCTCATTTTTGATATCAGCGCGTATGCTCGACGTGAAACAGTCTAACAGGAACTCCTCCGGTAAGTTGGAAGTACGGAGGGCAAGATCCTCGAAACGGGACTAATACTCAGCCACCGTGGAAGTCTGAAGGAGTTTAGACAGCTGTCCAGCCGAAGATTCAATCTCCATCACGAGAAACCTCTTGCGGATGGCGTCCACCAGATGTGCCCAACCAGCAAGCTGCCGTTGGCGTTGCATCTAACGAAACCAATTCCGCGTCGTCACGGTCATTTCGAAATAAGGCCATCGTTACGTGATGGTGATCTTCAGTCCCATAAAACTCAAAAAAATCATATGCAGAGGGCCAGCCATTTCTCGGGGTCCTCGCCGGTGAAGATGGGTAACTCGATCTTGACCGGCTTCGAGGGAAAAGGAAAACTAGCGTCGGTCTCTGGCCTGACCTTGGGCTTGGGACGAGGGGCGGAGCTATTGGCGGTAAAGTCACCGCTGGCCGATGGTGTCGTCGAAACGCCTAATTGCGCCGACAAGTTCTGAAGCAGTAGGGACATTTCCTGGATGGTGGTATTGGTGGCTGTGTTCCACTGCTCTTGTTTTGCTAGCTGACTTTCGATGGAGGCAAGGGATTGATCGTGGCGGGCTGAAGATTCCTGAAGCGTACGGATGGATTCGGTGTTGTTGACCATGTTTGGAAGGGGCAATGAAAGCACCAATTGTTAGGGTGGTTGGTAGTCAATGGAAGAAAAGTAGAAATAGACGAGAAAGAGAGAAGAATTTTAGGAGAAGAAGAAACTTTTCAGATTTTTCATAACCCATTCTTTACACTGCAGCCCTTTTTTAACTACTCTGAGGGCAAAGTTGAAAATAACATGACAATAAAAAAAATAAAGATAACCGCTCGTTTCTCATTCAGTGCATAACGAAATCATCCAAGGCACGTGGCAATCTCCTGTCTCGCACCCCTCTACGCAATACTGATCCCAAGCCTGCAGTTGTGTCCTCCATGTCTCTTGGATTGGTGTCCGTATCTGGTGATCCCTCCCCCGTATATGTAACACAATGTAACCCATGGCCTCGTTTCCAGGTAGAAATCCCTATATTCTTGGCTGTAACTATTGCACATCTGGTGATTGTTATATAGTTAAAAACAAAATTTTGTCCTTAAAGTGACCTTAAAAAAACAGAAGGAATTGTTTGTGCCATAATCGGCCATTACCAACAAAAAAATCGACAAAAACTTTATATGATAACTACATAAATAGTACCCCACCTATTACCGCTTTATTGTTTTAGTATCCCACCTATTTTTTTTAGCAAAATGGTACCTAACGTTACGTTTTTGTTCTGTTTTGGTACCCCGGCCGTTAAAAACAACGGAGATGATGACATGACTTATTTTTAATTGAGATAGTTACAATTTTAGTCCTTAAAACTTATACATTTCTATCAATTTGGTACAAGCTCTATCAATTTAATAATCATCTTAAATAGGTGGGTTAAAACTGTAAATCTTCCGTTTTATTTCTTCTTCCCAAAAACCCTAACCCTATTTTATCTTGGATAGTAAGGAATGTGCTATGTCATATGCATCTTCATCGTCAATGAATAATAGTAATAAAAAAAATAGTGAAAATTCCATGAATTTGTATCGGTTTTTGGAGTTTACAACTCCAATGGTTCTGGTTGAATATTTTCTCAAGGTAACAAAGAAAACCCTACTTTTACAATCAAGATTTATTTTTTTCCATCTATTTTCTAGTTTGGCTTCAATCCTTAATTTCTTTGTTCATTTGATTAAATTAAAAACAATAGTCTAGTCCCTTTTTACGTTGATATATATATATATATATATATATATATATATACTTTTTAAGGCTTATCCTAAGTTACTAATTGGCTGCAATAGTTAAAGTACTAGACTTTAATTTCTTATTTAGCAAAACCCAACAGAAAATTGAAGAAAATTGTTTTATCTCATTAGTTAAAAAACGTTGTAAATTGAATATTTTATAGAATAGCAGCAACTGTTGATTAGTAATAAATGTAAAATAGTGAATTATGTTTTCTCTCCAAATTATTTGCTAAATATGAAATTATTGATTAGTCTTGTATTAATGGAATTTTACTCTGTTGATCCTATATGCGGTTAATTAGGAACTGCAATTAGATTATTAGAGTAAAATTTATTGGCTTTTATTCGTGAAATTTGCTTGATAGTCGATATGATTTAGGTTGTGTTGTGTTATTCCCAATGTTTTGCTGATTTGCTTTAAGCTTGTCTGCTGCTTGGTTAATAATCTTAGTGAGATAAATCGAGTTTGAAGTTCAATGGAAAAAGAGGGGTTAGGATTTTTCGGGGAAGAAGAAATAAAATGGGAATTTATACTTTTAGCCTAAATATTTAAGATGATTATTAAATTGATAGAGTTTAGACCAAATTGATAGAAATGAATAAGTTTTGGGGGACTAAAATTGTGATTATCCCGATTAAAAATAAGTCACGTCATCATCTCCGTTTGTTTTTAACGGTCGGGTACCAAAACAGAACAAAAACATAACGTTAGATATCATTTTACCAAAAAAATAGATGGGGTACTAAAATAATAATACGAGAATAGGTAGAGTACTATTTATATACTTATCCCAAACTTTATTTGACCAATTACTTGCATCAAGGAAAAAATTTTACTTTGAACTTGATTATCTTTACAGAGTTCATTGGCCAAGGTAGTTTTCCCCGATCCTCCAATACCCCAAATTCCAACAACATTTAAATCATCTCTTTCTATCATCATATTTTTCACCTTGTTTGAGCCAGAAGTTTACACCTAGTGGTATACATGAAGTTTCAGGGAATGCACATGAGTTTCCTTCTTAGAAGAAAAAATTATCGAGTTTTAGTTTCTGATTTGGCACCTAGTGGTTTACGTGAAGTTTCAGGGAATGCAAAGGAGAGGTGCGACCATTTATGGAGGAAAGTGATCAGAAACAAGAGAAAGGCGATAAGGAGGAAGACGAAAGGGGTAGCTTTGATGGGCTTGTGGCATATAGTCAGAGGATTGTTGGAGAAAAGGAAAAAATTCTAAATCTTTCGGGACTAAACTGAATGAAAATAAAATCTGAAAGAGTTAACATGCAAATTACCCACTTCAATTAAAGCCAACCGATTTTTTTAATTAAAAGTGTCACATGGCACACTTTGATTGGATGATTTTTTTATCGGACGTTACAAAATAACTTATAGTGGTATCGGACGTTACAAAATAACTTATAGTGGTCACGATTTAAAATTTAGGGGATAAAATGTCCCAAAAAATATTTTAGGAGTTGTTTGAGAAAAGGTGTGTAGTTTAGGGGGCAAATGGGACTTTAAGCTTATTTTAAATTATAATCATTGGTTAAAATTGTTTAGAAACTTATGACTTTTCTTATTTTTCTTAACAAATTGTTAAAGAAGAGCAAAAGCAATCAACAAGGCATGGAATAAAGTTATTTAAAGATTGTTTTATTATTATTATTATTCCGAAAGAATTTTCTTTGCTTGTTTCTCAAGTTAAACTTTCAAACATTCAATAAAGCTATAGAGCAAATGGAATTTAGTCTTGCAACCAGGACAAAGCATCGAAATGTACAATAATGAACATGAAGTTAAATCTAACAAGTCCTTAATGCACTTTGCGATTAGTATTTAATTTGTGATTTCCCATATTATTTATTTTCTTTTTGAAGTTTAAAAATTAAAGAATCCGAAAATAAAAAGGAGACCTCTTTAGCTTTCTCTTAACATTTTTAGAGGGGAAATTATCACAATGGTCAAGGAAGTCATGAAAGATTGGTTTTTTTTATATAAAAAAAATAAGTATCAACAATCAGTTAGTCTAATGAAATGATGTTCTACATTCCTTAAGCAAAGTCAAGTGTAAATTGGATTGGAAAGATTTTCTCCATAATAATTCTTGTCAGTTGGTCTAGTCGAATGAGGCACTAGGTCCCTTAAGCAAGGTCAGATACAAATTAAATTAAAAAAATCGTCTCATAATAAATCTCTGTTAGTTGATCTAGTGAGATAAGACACCTTCCCATAGCTCTACATCTTCATAATTTATTGTTTATGCTCAAACAACAAATTCTTGTGGTTTTTTTTATGTTAAGGATAAGATTCATGGGATAAATTATTTTCCTGGAGCAGAACTCTTCTTCATTCTTATCCTAAGGACCTTATTATTGTTTTTGTTTGCTCCATCCTATTTTCCGAGGCAAAAACTATGTTCTCGAGCTTGGTGTTCCTATTATTACCGATCTTTTTTTTTCTTTCAACTTGCCCAAAACTATCATTTCCAAAGTTTATTAATTATTCGAATAGTCAAGAATGATCATGTTATCTAGACTTGGTAAACTTACTCGAGACCTGAACCAATTTACCCAACTTAAGACTTGATATCGACCTGAACTTGATCCGAAATTCGAAATAAATCGATCCGAATTAAAATAAATTCGAATTTTAGTTGAACTGAAATAGACCCAAACCGAAAACAACTTGAAATGAAGAAATGATATTAAAATAAATAAAGAAATATGAGATGTGACCAAAAAGTCAATAAAGTCATATATAGTGGTGTAAGAAACTTATCCAACCTGAAAACCTGACTAAAATAACCCGACCATTGAGCCGACCAAAAATTAACTGATCCAATATGGCCCGAATCAATATAAATCCGAACCCGAACCAAATGTAATCAGACCTAAAATCGCTTGAATCAGAACCGAACTGAATGATCGTTTGCCACCTCCAATATTATTATCTTGTGTGGGTTCAAGTCTTGAATTTGCCATTTAGAATGTAAAAATTCTCTACTTAATCGGAAAAAAAAGTATGAATTTTGTTGGTCATATGTTCCTCGTTTGCTTGTGTGAACATTTGACATTGTGCGAAGCAAAAGAGAGGCATGGGGGTGAGACAATTTTCCTGTGGTTCCTATTATTTACTAGACCTCTTTTCTTTTAACTTGCAAAACACTATTACAATATAGAGAATAGAGTGGTGCTAGCCAAAAAAGAAGAAAAAAAACCTTGAATTATTAAAATGCCATCACCTTCCCAATATTTCCGCAATAGACCATGCATCGATTCCGAAGCCTAAAGCTGCCAAAGATATTCATTCCCTTCATCCCATTTTTTGTCAATTTCCCATTTTCTACAACTACTTTGTATTTCCTTTCTTTTTGTACCTCATTATAGTAAGAATGGGTTATTTCACCAAACAACCCCAAAGCATGGTAATAATTCTAAAGTGATCATTAAACTTTAAAATATTATAATTGAATCTTCAATATATAGTATCATACCAATCAAGTCTTTTTCATCCGTATAATATCAGCTTAGAAATCAAATATTAGCTTGGATTCAAAATAAAATATGTTTAAACATGTGTATATCAACTGCATGGTTAGCTTAGCTTTGACACATTGAAAAATCGACAGTGAAGGGCTATTTCATTGTTTCCATGTTAGATCAAAATATATGTAGACTTTGATCTATATATTTTTAATGTGTTCTACATCACGGCCAACCTCAGGTCAACAAATTATTCGAATTATTTAACAAGCGGACCATGGGCCTTGCAAGTCCCCCAACTCCACCGTAGACTATCCATGTCAATCAAATTTATTTATAAAAAAGGTCCATTACTCACTCCGAATCAACTCAAGTTTGAGAAAATCATTTCGAACCGAATTTCGACTTAAATTACTCGTAATCCTTTAATCTCTACACTTCAAGACTAAAATATTTATTTGCATTTTAACTTATGACCTCCTTAATCAGGGCTGGTCATAGGCTGGCCATGGCGAATATAAAAATGGGCTCCAAGTTAAAAAATTTAATTGCGATTGCGGTCATATATATAGTCATGATAAGTTTTATTGTAGTTGTGGACATTACAGATACTATTTCGGTCATTGTGAGTATCACGATTGTGAAATCTCTTAATAACATATGTTATTGTGGGTATAACAGTTGTAGGTATCGCGGTTTCAGATGGTGCCGCTACCCATGGGGATGTAGCATATAAATTGGGGTGCTATTGACCCCATTTGATTTGTTGGGTATGGGCTTTTCAAGGAGTAATATAGATTTTTTCATAAGAAATATTAGATTTGACGCTACTTAATTTGTTGGGGTATAAGGTCAACAGTGCTTATTCTAGTGGTATAGAAATCCCCAATACCTCATACTTCACTCATGACCCCACTATAAGAAAATTATGACTCTGTCACTACCGATATTGTCATGTAACGGTTGTTGTTGCGGTTGCATACTGTTATTTAAATCTCTATCCTTGATAGCAAGTAACGAAGAAAAAATTTAAGAGTAGGTCCATAATAACAAGTATTGAAAAATTGGGCCCCTAATAACAAAAATAGAAAGAAAAAGAAATTTAAGAATATGCCAAAAAATAATAAATATTAAAAAAAATCGGGCCCTAATAACAAGTATTAGAAAAAATTAAATTTTAAGAGTATGCCCCTAATAATAAATATTGGAAAGAAAAATTAAACCTCTATTAAAAAATGTTGAAAAAAAATTGACCTCATAATAACAAGTATTAAAAAATTAGACTATTAAGAATAAATACAATTCGAATAAAATTAAAAATGTATAATTTCCTTAAGCGGTGAGCCCTGGGCGGGTGCCCTTGTTGCCTCTGCCCAGGGTCGGGCCTGTCCTTAATGTTATAATGACAATCGTTCGACCGAGTTAAAAGATTTGTCTATAATAAAGTACTAAAAAAAGTAATTATTCCATACACATGCGGCGTAAACAAAAAAGTTTTCACAAATGCCTCAATTTTAGGGTATATGGACTATATTTAGGGTTTTATGTTTAGGGGTTTGAGTGTAGGAGTTTTGAATGTAGGGTGTGGTTAGAATTTAGGGTTTAAAGGTTAGAGTTTAGGTTGTAGGGTAACATGGTTAGGGGGTTTAGGTTATAACCTATAAACCGTAAATTCTAACCATGAACCATAAATTATAAACCCCTACACTTAAACTCCTAAACTCTAAACCCCAAACTAGATCCTTAAACCCTAAAACTAAAGACACTTGTGGAAACTTTTTATTTCCACCGCTAGTGCATGGAGTATTTTCTCATAAAAAAAATTATATCCAATATACTGGCGGTGGAAATTTTTAATTTCCTCAAGCGCATTAGTTTTAGGGTTTAGAGAGAGAACTTAAAGTGTGAGGTTTAGGGGTTAGGGCTAGGTTTTAAGGTTTAGGTTTTAGGGCAATATGGTGAGGATATAGGTTTTAGCCTATAAACCTTAAATCTAACCCTATACACTAAATTTTATTCACATTCAATAAATTCTCCTACGTCTAAACCCCTAAACCATACACCCTAAATTAAGTTCTTAAAGCCTAAAACTAAGACACTTATAAAAGTTAAAAAAAATTCACGCTAGGGTATCCAGTAATTATTAAAAAACTAAGAAGGGTGAATAAATAGAGTGCAAAACATGGCAAAAAGATATTTAAAGCAAAGGTGAGGGGAAGGGAGAAATTATGTGGTAAAATTTGGACCATTGACAAAAGAACAAAGAGATGAAAAAGAGTCGGAAGGATTGGCAAGTAAAAATCATTTAGTTTTAGTACTTTTCTGTATTTATTCTCACATCTCCAATGTCCACAACAATCCAGCAACTGTTCACATTTGTTGACCCAACAGGCCAACACCAATTGAGAACTATTGGGCATTGGCTGGTTATAATAATAAATAATAGTAAAAAAAAAGATCCCCAAAGCTGCCCCCTTTGACAGTGAAGTTCATAGACAATGACAGCAGACCAGAGATGCTATTGCTAGCTGTTTGTTTTCTTTGCTTCATGACTCACTTTAGCAATAATGTGTTTTTTTGTTTTTTTTTTAATTTTCTTATAATTATTATTTTAGAAAAATTAAAGGAATTTTATGGTTGAGAAAAATAAATTAATTAAATAGTGATGGTTGGGTTTTATTTAGGCTTAATTATAAAATAAATGCTCAAACTATGCCTCTTTTTGTTACAAGTGTTTAAAGTATTTTTCGATTAAAATATGTGTTTAAAGTTTTTATTTTTGACTGAAATAAGTGTTTAAAGTAGTTTTTGTCTGAAATAGACGCCTAAAGTTTCATTTTGACTTGTTTTAAAGTCAATTGATGCACCTACTTTTGCACCTATTTCAACTAAAAAAGAAATTTTAGGCACCGATTTTAGCCAAAAAAAAATATTGTAGGCACATATTTCAGCCAAAATGAAACTCTAGGCACATATTTCAAGTAAAAAATATTTTATACACATATTGCAAAAAAGGAACATAATTTTGGCACTTATTTTATAGTTAAGTCTTTTATTTAACGGTTTATTTGGTTATAGAGAATAGCTAAAAAATTCATTTTTTGGTTAATAAAAGTATTAAAGAAAACATGTTTAGCTGTAAAATTAGAAAATGAATTTTAAAAAATAAAAAAAATAAAATTTTAAAAGCATTAAAAGATGTGTTCAATATTTTCGTCAAAAGTTAATTTTGAAACTTGGAAATAATGCGTAAATGACACGGATCAAATCATTCTAAAAACAGATTTTTTTATTTTAATGATATTTAACTATTTTTGTTTTAGCATTATTTCAAACCATTGTAAAAATATATTTTTTTGGATAAAATAGATAAATAGTACTTCAACTATAAGATTTTTTAAATCTCCTGACTATGAAAAATTATAAAATGGTCACATAACTTAAAATAACTAACAAATTAATTTAAAATCTTAACATCAAATAACGTGACAATAATAAAATTGACATAATAAAAAATTTAGTCATCAATTTTTGCATTTTATTTAATTTTTGGTCCTGACTCTAAAAAAATAATCCCCGATATTTTAATATTTTATTAATCTAATCCCTAATTGCCTTTTTTATTCACTTTGTCTTCCTATCATTATATTTTTCATCAATCCAAGCGGCATTGAACTTACCTTAGCAACACAACTATCACAAATAACTCTCCATTTCAAACCACAAAAAGCTTATAAAACCCTAAAAATGTCCTAACAAAACAACTAAACCAAAACAAATGTGTTGCTTTCCACACTCAATTATTCACATTTCATGATAGAAACACAAAATTAAAGGATTTGTGAATTGAATTGTTTTGTCAATTAGTATAAAGTTAAACAACACATCAAATTGAATGGTCTGAATATGCCTTCTTATTATTAAGAATAAAAATTATTTTCATTTTTATTGATTTTAAAACTTTGTTTTGTTTAATCATATTTTATTTTTTATAATTTAGATAATATTTTGGGTAAATTACGTAAATCATCACTGAAATTTAGTGTCAGACCTATTTTGGTCACTAGAGTTTCAAAACGTTCAATTTACTCACTGAAGTTTAGACATTGAATATTTTTTGTCACTGTTCCGTTAACTTTTTGATGACGTCCATTTATCGACAAACAAAGGAACTTCTCAAAGATTTTGAACGATGGAAAACTTCGTTGAAAAGAGAGAAGCAACATACTGAGAAACGAGCTCCATCCGACGGTGGAGGAGGGAGATCAAAGAGAGAGAAATCATAAGGTTTTTGGCCAATTCGTGAACTTCTGAGCACTTTTCAGTAAAATAGATGTCGAATTTAAACTCAGGGGATTGAGACGAAGAGACTGGTGAAATTTGGGATTGAACGACCATCATTAGAGCTAGCAACGGGTCGAATTTGGGTGGGTTTGAGCTCCACCGGCCCCACCATCCGTATCCCAAACTTTCACCCAACCCACCCACCACCCGCTTCATCATTGACACAAATCTGCCCACCCAACAACCGCGGATGAGGCGGGTGGGTCGGATCATAAATGGGTTCTATTATTAAAAAACCAGAGTTAAAAATACATGTAATATCTTACTAAAAATATTTAATATTTAATACTTTAAAGTCAACTATTATTAAAGTTCCAAATTTCCGAATATTCTTACATACAACATAACTACATAAACAAATTCTTCATTTCCCAATAGCAAACAAAAGTTTAAAAAAGTCTTTATAGTTCAAAATATTTTTTAACATTAATAGTATATCGATGAATGGATGGATAGGGTGGGTGAAGGATCGGATGGTGGGTTGAAATTTTTTCACCTAAACCCATCACATGCTCCATCCGCTATCCACTCCAAATGGATCAAACCCACATTTCGTCAGGTTTTAGTCCATTTAGTTGAGTTGGATGGGTCGGGTGGGCCACCATCGATGGGTAATTGTCGGCCCTAACCATCATCTATGACTGTTTGGGGGTTTAAGAGTGACCAAAAAACATTCAATGTCTAAATTTTTGAGACAAAAAACGTTAAATGTCTAAACTTCAATGAGTAAATTGAATATTTTAAAACTTTAGTGACAAAAATAGGTTTAAGAGTAAAGTTCGGTGATGATTTACCGAATTTACCCTAATATTTTTCTAATATTAATATTTTAATTTAATTATTGAGTAATTATTTGTTCGTTTCTATTTTGGAAAAACTATACATCAAACACATCTTCATTTCTAAAAATAAGTTTTTAATTTTATTAAGGGTAATTATTCTATACACAAACGCTTGTGAAAACTTTTTTACACAAGCGTCTTAGTTTTAGGGTTTAGTGACTATGTTTAGGGTTTAAAGTTTAGGGATATAAGTGTAGTAGTTTTGAATTTAGGGGTTGTTGATAGAATTTTGGGTTTAGGGCTAAAATTTAGGGTTTATAGGATAAAACTTAAATCTCTACCCATATTACCCTAAAACCTAAATCCTATCCCTAAACCTTAAAGTCTAACCATAAATCTTAAATTCTAAACATGAACCCTAAATTCTAAACCCCTACACCAAAATCTCTAAACTCTAAACCTTAAAACCTAACTCTAAACTCTATAATTGAGGCACTTGTGGAAACAAAAAATTTCCACCGCATGTGTATAGGATAATAATCCTTTTATTAACCGTAAGTTTTTAGGATAAATGTTACGGTGAAGACTAAAGTCATCACCAGATGTTGATAACTTTACTTTCCGCTATTAGGATAAACAAGTCGAGTTATGCCAAATCTAAAATATATAAATAAAAATAAAAAGTATAATTTCAAAAAGAACATTGTTAAATTATGAGACAGGGACAAGTGAGAACGAGATCAAAAAGGAGATCTAAAGAAATTTGACAATTTATTTTGAGGTTAATAAATTGAGCATCCATTGTTATTTAGATTAGCGGTAATGTGTTAGATTTTTTAAGAAAAATATATTTATCATAAGTCTACAATATTTAATTCGGGTCAATTGAACAATAAATTAAATATTAATGATCAACTTAACAAGTGTTCCAGTAGAAAAACAGATGATGTTCATATTATGAGACATGAGTTCAAATCGCTTTGTCTACAAGATATACGTGCATTGTCAAAGGGTTAAGAATATGTATGAACATACACTACCTTATAATCATTTTACCATTAAAAAAATTAAATACCGATGATTAAGAAAAAGTTAGAGCGTGTACAAAATAGAAATAGAGAGGATATCTAATTTTGTTTACTCTTAAAATCCCACAAATAGTGGGATGCAACAAACAACCTTAATGGGATC
This sequence comes from Hibiscus tridactylites, assembly GCA_958450335.1. Taxonomy (NCBI): domain Eukaryota; kingdom Viridiplantae; phylum Streptophyta; class Magnoliopsida; order Malvales; family Malvaceae; genus Hibiscus; species Hibiscus tridactylites. Next base: position 16,816,668 of record OY288267.1, read on the forward strand.
CAAAACAAACCATGATACAATGTCAAAAGGGGTGATTTCTAGTTTCGATATTAAAAATTAATTAGAGAAAATATTTAGTGAAATAATATCTTATATTTAAATAAATTATTTAAAAGGAAGAGTTTAGAATGGACAACGCACACCGTTGAATACTACTAACGTAATACATCGCTAAACACCATTATTTTTTTAATAATTTTTAAATGATTATTAAAAATTTCAAAGACTTGACATGCAATTAAGCATATTTCAAAACAAAATTAGAATAAATTATTTCATGAACCATTTTCACCACCTTATCCATGGTCCTACCCAATTAAATAAAATCACATCATCTTTATTTTTTACATGATATTTTTTATAAATTAAAATTTGCAAATCATCATCTTCTTCTTCCTCACACTTCATATATTAATTCTAATATGATAATGAATAAATCCTTAAAACAAAAAATCCCAAAAGCTTAACTCACGAATCAAAAGAGACAAAAATATTAAAAATCCTACACCTATAAACACTAGATTCTAAACTCTAATCTTAAACTTTAAATCTAATTTTTTACTATTGGGGTATACCGCAAAAAAAAGTAGAAACTTTTTATTCGATTGTATATTTATTTGGATATGTTGTTTGATTATAGTATTAGTGAAGTTATTTTAATAGATTCTCGAGAAAAAGAACATAGATTCTGGAAGGTATAATGTAAAAAAATCTAACGTTGGATTAAATAGTTATTTTGACCATTTTAACTAATTTAACCTTTAACATTTTATTTTGAGTCAAAATAGCCCCTTCACGGATGAAAACTGTTAGTTAACTGACGTCAAATAACTTGAAATGACGTGACAAACTTATATGACAGTGCACGCCGCGATAACAATGTCATACAGACAAATATGTTGACTTTACATAATTACACTTTACATAATGACACATCAGTTAAAAATATTTTTACAAAAAATATATAAAATATAAAAATATAATTTTTCTTCTGACGTGTCATTCTGTCAAGTCATTTCAAGTTGTTTATCATCAGTTGACTAACAGTTTCATCCGCAGAGGAGTCATTTTGACCCAAAATAAAACGTTAGGAGGTTAAATTAGTTAAAAAATAGAGATCAAAATGACTACTTAGTTAAACGTTATGAGCATTTTTTTGCTTTATGTCATTGTAGAACCAGTGGCGGATTTACATAGTGGAGTTGAAAAAAATTATTTATTAAATATTCATTTTATATTTAAGTGCCCACCTTGAAAATTATTGGTGCCCACCCTAGACACTGCTGCACTGAAATACTTTCCTCACTTGTGTTAAAATAAAACGAAAAGGAAAGAAAAAAATTAAGACCAAGAACTCAGAAAGTTTGCAAATGAGTAGGAAAAATTATAAATGAATTATTGAGCTTTAATCGGGCTTCAGAGAAGGGGCCAAATTGTGGGTTTTATATAATAGTTATTTTTTTCAAAAATAAACAAAAAGAAGTGTATTTGTTTTGGTGTCTTCTCGATCTGCCAAACTCCCAAAAACCTAGTTTTGGCTTTCCTTTTCACATTTCTTAAGCGTATCGCACATGTTTTCACCCAAACCCAATCCTCCAATTCTCACATTTGACATCACTAAAACTTCCTGCAAGACAAATAACTGTACTTCCAAATTAATCTTTATTCGGCAAATAGAGATATCCACAATCCCTTCAGGGCTATCAAGTATCGACTAATTTGTTTGATTTTCACTTGCGCCATTGATGAGTATTTATTTTGGTTATATTTTTAGTCCTTATTTTAATTAAATATAAGTTTGAGGGACCTAACTATGTTGTTTTATGTTGTTTTCATGCAGGGGACCTGATGCTGGAAATATGCTGCAGAAAATGCTGGATTCACGGGCATGAATCAGGGCATGAATGTTGACTGAGCGCCACGTCAGCACCTTCTAGAAGCTGATGTCAGCAGCAATGATAGCTTATCAAGTCGCTTATCAGATAGCCTATCATCCAGATTTTAATTTTTAAAATTCAAACTTGGGATAATTATCTTATGTAATTTAAATTAAATTTGAGATTTATCATTTTAATTTTTTAGGGTTTTCAGCTACTATAAATACCCCACTTTGGGGGTGAGTTAGATCATCAGTTACTCATTGTTCTCTTCTACCTTGAATTAAATAAAGTTCTCTATTTTCTCCATTTCCATTTTCTCCATTTCTTTCTTTATTTAATTAAGTATGATTTCTTCACCAACCATGCTTAACTTAATCCCCTTTATCCAAAAGCAACGTCAAACCCGACTAAACTCGTGAGATTAGAAAAGTACTTCAATCCTTCAACAACTCTTTTTTAGATTCTCTGTAAAATTGATTAGGCAATCGGCCTAATCTGTAGGCATCTCAATTGTTTCATTCCGAGAGCGCGCATCGGGTTGAAGTGGTTTAGATCCATCGTTGGGGACGAGGAAAAGCTTGTAGCCAATTCAACTCCCTAAGAACAAACATAGTGGCGGTCCACTAAGGGGAATCAAAATCGGAAACAATTCTCATCGAGACGATTATCCGAGCACGGACTTCTCCAGCACTAACTCAGATTTGAGTTAGCATCGATTGTCGTAGCTAACCAACTAAAGCTTGACTTCAAGGATTGCCCTGGGAGTCGAATTTACCCAAGAGAAGTAAGTTGCAAGGGTTGGGTCTTGTAGACTGTAACCGGCAAGAAAGTTGAAGAAAAATCAATTCTAGTGATCGAAGATGTCGTGGCAAAGCGTAGCTTGAGGCTAATTCAATCCATAATCCATTTTCAATATTTATTTTCCGTTCTTATTATTTTTCTTTATTACTCAAATCACTTCTCTAAAACCCCCTTTTATTTTTACAGGTTTCTTGGTCTAAGTCAGAACGAAAGGGTGTTAGAATTCCTATTCTCTATGGATCGACCCTTACTCTCGTTATACTATTTTAATTTTTATTTATTTGAGTTTTAGGATTAACTTTTGACACTATACGATGCGTGTCAAAATTGGCGTCGTTGCCGGAGAATACGGCAAAGTACTAATATTGTTTCATTTGATTTATGACTAAGAGCAATCCGGGAGAACAATTTGAACTCATCCCGGAAATCGAAGCACTAGCCCGAAAGTTGAACGCACAAACACTTCGGGAAAAGAAAAACAAACGACGCCAGCAAAGATTTGAACGCAATCTAGAGATCATATCCGAAGCAGAGTAGAACTACGAACCAAATCTAAAGGGAGACGAAAATCAAACTATTCGCCAGCTAAATGCGGCGCCCGATGGCCAGCAACCAATGTGTATAACCTTCCCAAATGGCGAAACACCGTTCGTGCTAAAAACGGGTTTGATCCACCTTTTACCTACTTTTCACGGCTTGCCAACAGAAAATCCTCACAAACATTTGAAGGAATTTCACATGGTTTGTCTAAGCACAAAGCCTCAGGGAGTATCCGATGACCAAATTAAACTTAGAGCTTTTCTATTTTCTTTAGCAGATGTCACAAAAGATTGGTTATTTGATTTACCCCCAAACTCTGTTACAACCTGGAATGGCATGGCTAAACTCTTTCTTGACAGGTTCTTCCCTGCAGCAAAAGCGAGCGAAATAAGGCGCAGCATCCTGAGCATTCAACAAAAAGAATTTGAATCTTTATATGAATACTGAGAGAGGTTTAAAAAGTTGTGTGCAAATTGTCCACAACATGGATTGTCGGAACAAACTCTCCTCTAGTATTTTTATGAAGGATTGACGTCTATGGATATGAAAGTAATAGATGTGGCAAGCGGCGGAGCTCTAGTCAATATGACCACAACAGCGGCTAAAACACTGATATCAACCATGGCCGTCAACTCACAAAGATTTAATCAATCTAGCGAACCATCTCGAAGGGTTCGCGAGGTAAGCACAATTTCTTTAGAAAATAAGATTGATAAATTAGCTGAAATAGTGTAATCTCTTGTTGCAGATAAAAAGAACAGCTAGACTTTGCGAAATTTTTACTAGTCCAGAACATCCGATAGACTGTTGTCCGATGATTCAGGAAGATGGTATCGCTCAAGCCAATGCCATAGGAAATGCATATAATCAGGGATGGAGAAACAAGTCAAACTTTGGTTACGCCAAAACCAGAGGCCAAATCAAGCTTACCAACCAATTGCACCACAACGATATCAACTGCAGAAGCCATCGTTGGAGTCAATTGTTAAAAAGTTGGCGCTAGCCCAAGAAAAATTTCAACTAAAGACCGAAGCTCACTTTGAAACAATTGACAAACAAATAAGTCAACTGACGTTAGCGGTAAGTCGCTTAGAATCCAAAGGGAAATTACTTTCTCAAACGGAGCCTAATCCAAGAGAGAATGTGAACGCCATTACTCTACGAAGCGGTACCATCGTCGAACCAAAAGCCACGGAGGAAGGCGTTCAAAAGAAAGGTAAAGAAAGACAACATCTCCCGTTGAAAAAGTTACACCGAGCCCGACCCCTAAACCATCCCCCTATGTCGTACCACCTCCCTTCCCATCTAGATTAGTGAAGAAAGATAAACAAGCCGAAGAAAAGGAGATCCTAGATATGTTTCAAAAAGTTAAATCAATATCCCACTCCTTGACGTAATCCGAAAAATCCCGAGGTATGCTAAAATTTTGAAAGATTTATGTACTAACAAACGTCGTCTTATAGGAATTGAAAAAGTTAATCTAGGAGAACATGTATCGGCAGTTTTTCAGCGAAGGTTACCGCCGAAATTGAAGGACCAAGGTATGTTCGCCATTCCCTGCAAAATCGGTAAAGTGGGTATTAAACGTGCAATGTGTGACTTAGGGGCTTCTATCACTTTCATTTTATAACTCACTTTCTGCTGAGCCTTTGAAGGATACAAAAGTAACCATACAGTTGGCGGACAGATCCATAATTTACCCAGAATGATTGCTAGAGAATGTCCTGGTAAAGGTAAAAGATTTAATCTTTCCGGCGGATTTCTATGTCATAGACATGGAAAACGATCAGACTAATAATTCTTCCGAAATCCTCCTTGGTCGTCCATTTTTAAGTACTGCAAATACGAAAATCGATGTGAGAAGCGGGATCCTTACAACGGAGTTCGATGGCGAGGTGGTAAAATTTGATGTTTACAAAGCGATGCGACATCCTGATAATGTTGCTAGTATAAATTTTATAGATGTTATTGAGCCCGCCGTTGAAGAATTTATAGAATCTAAATCTGTTGATGATTCGTGAAGGGATTTGAAGGGTCACGGCAAAGGAATTAAGGAGAGATTGAATTTGGAGTTAAAATTACCTCCAGATAAATTGAAGAGTGAAAGAGAAATTTTTCCAGTAAAAAAACCCCATAATCGTAAAATTTCTCGCAGGGAAATACTCAGTTGGATAAAGGGCGAGAACTGGAAGAACTATTTGTCGCAATGCCTGTAGTCTGAACCAAGCCGTCGAGCTTAGTGACGATAAACAAGCGCTGGATTAGAGACAACCCATTTTCTTTATTTATTTCTTAATTTTAATTTTTCAATTTTGAATTTATTCTTATTTTCTTTATTATTAAAACTCACGTCTACTTCTCTTTTATATTTTCTTTTTAGTATTTTTATTAACTTCCCCTAATAATATAGTTATTATTATTAATTTAAATTTAAATTTATTATATATTATTTATTATATATTATTTATATTATCTTTTTAGATTTACGTAAGTTAAATATATATATATATAATACATGGATTTTGGAGTATCAAAGGAGCTCAATACTGGAACATCCAAGACTTATTTCAGCCACATTGGAGCTATTGAAGTATAGGTTGACAAAAATGGTGAAAAAGATGAGTCTAGAATTTTTGCTCTTCTTTGTTTTTGATAACCAATGCCTTGAATTTGCCGGAAATGGTGAACAGTTTATGATCCCAACTTAAAGAGGACATCTGGATATCAGTTCTCATTTCTTATGAGATTCTTTTCTTTTCTTGAAATTGTTTCTGTTACGACCTGAAAATTGAATCTGTTTTAGAGTAGTTGAATCTTTCATTTGCTGCTGAAATCACAACTATTCCTTTTATTTTAAAAAAAATATTATCTTATTTTTCAATTGGTTTATCTTTATTATCTTAAATTATTATTTATTTTAAATTTTAAATCATAATATATATATCTTTTAAATAATTAATATATATATATATATTAAAATCTATATATATATATATATCTTTATCACCTATATCTAAAAACTTTAAATAAAATTATCTTTTTACAAATTTTTAATTATCCATTTATTTCAAAAATTAAAAAAAATAACTAACATAATTTTTCCCTGCCTTTTCTTTATTTTGCAGCCGTCATCTCACCCCTCTTTCTTCACGCATGCAAAGCCCCCAACCTTCGAACCAGACATTGCTCGGCCAACCCTCATCTTCTCTGACGAGGATGTGGTCGTGGTCGCAATTGATTAGGGGAGTCTCTCCTTTCCTCTCTTTTACTTTAAATTATCATTTTGGGACAAAATGCATTAAGTGAGGGGAGGGAGATATGCTTGTCAAATTTTCATATTACTTATCTGTTTGATTGTTCTCTTAATTTCTTGATTTTATTTAATTTAAGTTCTTCGTTTTATCCTTAGTTTTGCCTTGTCTCACTGTTTTCATATGATTTTTGTATCTATCTTGTTAGAAATTCTAGGTTGCATGGTAGATTGGCATGATTAATTTTTGATAAAAATCCTTTATATGACATTTCTTTCTATACTTCACATGATGCTTACCTAGGTACACAAGACAATTTTTGTGAGTTTTGAGCCTAATGAGCATGCATTATTTTTGCTCTTTGTTTCTTTGAGTGTGCCTAGCTAAATTAGTTGCAGTTTAGAACTTGTGTTTAAATTCTTTTTGAGATTACATTGATTGAATATGATGCTTAAATATGATTGAGGCACTAGGTTTTAACAATTTCTCTTCCCAAACAAATTGTCTACCCTTTAATTAATTTCTCCTAGTGAAACAATTTTGAGCCTTGGCCCTTTTCTTGAAATTCACCATATTTTAGCCTAATCCATTTTTCTTAATCCCATTATTTTTGTCCCATTTTCAAGACAAAATTGTCTTAAAAAACATATTTGAATAAATGCAGTCCAGCAGAAAAAAAAACACTGTGCAGAAACTGTTCAAATATGCAGTGCAGAAAAAACTGTGCAGAAACTCTTCGAATATGCAGTGCAGAAAAAATTGTGCAGAAAATTATTCGAGTCTGCAGAGAAAAAAAAGAGAGCAGAAAAAAACAGTGCAGCTCGAGAAAAAATACACACTGCAGAACAATTTTGATTCGAATGGAAAAAAAAAGAAAAAGAGAAAGTTTTGAATAAATTTTTGAGATGATTTTTGTCTTGAATTTTAACCCATATTTTTCAGCCTTTATCCTACCTGAACCTTAGCCCCATTACAACCTTTTTTTAAGACCTCTTGATTTTTGCATCACATTCATGCTAGTAGTGGAGATTAGATTTAACTACAAGCCTATGGTAATGCTCTAATTAGTTTTGGCTCGAGTGATTTTCTCTACCCTTAAACACTTTGAGTGACATGAGTGATTCCTTGTGAGGGTACTTGGTTTGCATCATTGATATTAGTAGGGTATTGGAATGTTGTTTTTGCTTTAATTTCTTAATCTTGCCATTTATCTATTTTGCTCCTTATTTTTCTTTCATGTTTAGATGCTTAATCATATCGAAAACTTTGAGACTTCGTGAAACTAAGGATGACAACTTGAGCTTAGGTTTGTTTAATTTTGAGATACTTGAGGACAAGCATCAGATAAGTGAGGGGGAGTTTGACGAGTATTTATTTTGGTTATGTTTTTAGTCCTTATTTTAATTAAATATAAGTTTGAGGGAATTAACTAGGCTGTTTTATGTTGTTTTCATGCAGGGGACGTGATGCTGAAAATATGTTGGAATGCTGCAGAAAATGCTGGATTCATGGGCATGAATCAGGGCATGAATGCTGACTGGGCGCCACGTCAGCACCTTCTAGAAGCTGATGTCAGCAGCAGTGATAGCTTATCAAGCCGCTTATCAGATAGCCTATCATCCGGATTTTAATTTTTAAAATTCAAACTTGGGATAATTATCTTATGTAATTTAAATTAAATTTGAGATTTATCATTTTAGTTTTTTAGGGTTTTCAGCTACTATAAATACCCCACTTCGGGGGTGAGTTAGATCATCACTTACTCATTGTTCTCTTCTACCTTGAGTTAAATAAAGTTCTCTATTTTCTCCATTTCCATTTTCTCCATTTCTTTCTTTATTTAATTAAGTATGATTTCTTCACCAACCATGCTTAACTAAATCCCCTTTAGCCAAAAGCAGGGGCGGAACTAGAAATTTGTAATGGAGGGGACCAAAATGAGACTAAAAGTTTTGAGGGGGGCTAAAATAAAATTTTATAAAAATTGAAGGATTAATACACTAAATTTATCCTTTTTTCTTAAAGAAATTAGGAAGTTGGCGGGGACCACATCCCCTGTAGCCCCCGTGATGTTCCGCCACTGGCCAAAAGCAACGCCAAACCCGACTAAACTCGTGAGATTAGAAAAATACTTCAATCCTTCAACAACTCTTTTTTAGATTCTCTGTAAAATTGATTAGGCAATCGGCCTAATCTTTAGGCATCTCAATTATTTCATTCCGAGAGCGCGCATCGGGTTGAAGTGGTTTAGATCCATCGTTGGGGACGAGGAAAAGCTTGTAGCCAATTCAACTCCCTAAGAACAAACTTTGTAACCCCCTCGTCCCGGTCTGGCCGGATGACCGGTCCGAGTGGGCCACACGGGGAAAACCGAAGCGAAACCCGTTAAGGTTCCCCCTCGGTTAGCAACCCTATATTTTTTTTCTTTTACTTAATCTTTTCTAAAGTTCATTTAAGTCCTATTTAATCAAACAGCGGAATAAAATACATGAGACAAACATTCGAACCCAAAACAGCAGTTAAACAGCCCAATTTTAATCTTTTAAACAAGCCGTTTCGAAACGCCCTTGAGGCGTATCGAAACGCCTTGTCCAGGTCAACTGTCCTAGAGCCTTTACAAGGGGTCGTATCGAAACGGTGGTCAACCGTTTCGAAACGCCCACGACGGTCAATATCTCGTGGTCAACGAGATTTTGACCGTTTCGAAACCTTTACACCCGTTTCGAAACACCTTCATCTCGTGAATTTCTCAGAATTCCAGTAGCCAAAACGTTCTGATACGCGTTTCGGAACAGGGGTTCCAAAGGCCATACCGTATCGGAACGCGTTCCGATACGGGGTCCCTGAAGCCTACCCGTTCCGAAACGATCCCTCCCGTTTCGAAACGCTGGCAGTCTGTAACTTTTGAAATACAGATTTAGGGGTGTTTTGACAAGTCTAAAGGTCCCATAGGACCCCTAAAGGCACACAAAACCATCAAACAAAGTCTAGAGGCATACATCCTAGATTTAACATACTCAAACACATACAAGCATGGACTTGGACCATCTTTCTAACATGGCAAATTACACATTAAGAGCCTTTCATACAAGCATGCTTGAAGACATTAAAAAGAACCAATAAGCATCATACATATCAAATGAGTTAACATGCCAATCAAGCAACTTAAGCATTCATAAGCCATCCATCATACAAACATTTGGCAAGATACATCATGCTTACAAATCAAGTCAACCATAGACATACATCAGACTCAAATCAACAATACCTATCCCATTGCTTTACTATTACAATCTTTAAATTTAAACACCATACTTGAGCTAACCGTAAGCAACACTTGGAGGCCTTTCCTTGCCCTTGCCACCCACAAACCATTGATCTGCATTGTCGAACAAAAGAGAGCGTAAGCATAAAAGCTTAGTGAGGGTAAGCTCATAAAACAAACCTTCGACAATGCAGGGTCCAAGCACGAGCCACAACCAAGATAAAATGCATGATCTTACCTCCGATCCACACGAGCCATAATTAGATGATGCATGAGCATATATTCAATATCATGTCATGCTCAACATGTTTAAATCCACAACGTATGAAATCACATATATTAAACCATGTTAGCAACACATCCCAAATCACATTGTCTCACAACTAACCACATATGGGCAACATAAACTACAATCTGTATTGGCACCTAGCTATGACTCGAATACGCGGGTAATTGTTGGAACTCACATCCAACAATTCAACCATTACCTGACGGTGGGATTACACTCATCACCGTTCACGCGGAGGGGATTCCACTCATCCTCACGCCCCGTCGATGGGATTCCACTCATCACCGACTAATATAAATAAAATTTCCGGGCGAACCCGTACTCCTCCTTGGTGACTCAACGCCACCAAGGCCACACGCGACTTTTGACTCATGTGTACACACTAACATCCTAATGATCGATCATTTGTACCCAAGCATACTAGTGCCAATACTACACATTTCATTAATCATTCATAATATCAATTCATAACACTTCCGTGCTTAGCACGTACTCACCATGGCTTACCGTCATGCACAAACCAAATTTCCATGTCTAGCATATACTCACCATGATCCTCAGATCATACAATCACTTCCTAATCTCATTTCACATGACAACACCACAAGTACATCATTATCAAACATATCGCATCATATTTTGCACATGTGTATAACCATATCACATCTATCATCATCAAGCATATAACAATGCATCAAACATGCCTCATCATACATGTATACAACATATACATAATCAACACTATCACAATTTAGTACGAGGCATATACAACCATTAAAAAGTGCAACCAAAGTCTCTAATCAAAGCTTGGGATTAGGCTACCACTCTAATCCTAACTCTAGGTGGGTTTACCAAGCCCATCCTAGGTTCACATGCTTGAACCAATTACTCAAAACCATTTGAAAATATTTAACCACTCACTTAAGCTTCCAAGCTCCAAGCCAAGCAAGCAACCTCCCTCAAATTTCCGGATTTCTTCCCGAAGCTTCCCCAACACAAATTCCCGCTTCTTAACAACCTCAAACACATTTCAAACAATTCCAAATCAACCCAACATCAAAATACCAACCCGGAATACAATTCAAATGCAATTTACGATGTTGCAACACATGAACAAATCCCATTTTTAGCAAATTCGGGCAGCCCCTAAACCATGTCCAAAAACCATGTTTCCAACATCCATAGCACCCACAAACAATCCCAAATCAACCCCTAACCATAGTACTACCATTGGGCTATCAATTTCCACCTAAAACAACCCCCAAAACTCACCCAAAACCCTTCAAAAAACCCATTTTTACCCAATTTCGGGAATCCATCAAAATCCAACCAAATTAACATATAATGTGCATTTTAACATGATTAAGCAAAGCCCCAACTCAATTTATCAAAACCAAATGAAAAACCCCCTTAAAAATCCAAACTTGATACAAACCCTAATTTTCAAAACTTCAAAACTTTAAAATCTAAGACCATGGGTTGATAGGAAATAAAGACGAGAGTTCAAATATGTAGTTACCTCCAAAAATGCCCTTGAATTGATGGAGCAATTTGATGAAAATCCAAATTAGGGGTTTGGGAGAGTTTGGTGGAGTTCCCACGGTGAAGAAGAGGAAAGGGGGAAAAGATGATGACACACATTTTTTTGTTCTTTTTACTTTTATAAAAGTTGTCATCTTTTTTTTTCATTTTGGGTTAAATTACCAATTTGGTCCCTCCTAATTAATTAAAGCTCAATTAACTCAAGTCTTGGCCAAAAAGATTTAATTTAATTTTACTGACTCGTACCACTAACCCGACTAACTCCTAACCCCAAAACACGGGTGTTACAAACTTAGTGGCGGTCCACTAAGGGGAATCAAAATCGGAAACAATTCTCATCGAGACGATTATCCGAGCACGGGTTTCTCCAGCACTAACTCAGATTTGAGTTAGCATCGATTGCCGTAGCTAACCAACTAAAGCTTGACTTCAAGGATTGCCCTGGGAGTCGAATTTACCCAAGAGAAGTAAGTTGCAAGGGTTGGGCCTTGTAGACTATAACCGACAAGAAAGTTGAAGAAAAATCAATTTCAGTGATCGAAGATGTCGTGGCAAAGCGTAGCTTGAGGCTAATTCAATCCATAATCCATTTTCAATATTTATTTTTCGTTCTTATTATTTTTCTTTATTACTCAAATCACTTCTCTAAAACCCCCTTTTATTTTTACAGGTTTCTTGGTCTAAGTCAGAACGAAAGGGTGTTAGAATTCCTATTCCTTGTGGATCGACCTTTACTCTTGTTATACGTCATGACACAGTATCAATACGGCTTGACCTGTAATAACAGATTTTTGCTAGTTTTGAATCGAATTGAATTACCAAACGATGTCCAAATGCAATGAAACTCTACTTGCAATATTTCAATACTATAAACTATTAGCATGCCAAAGTTCATCATCCTTCGAATCCATTTACTATGTTTTCACCTTTTGAGCCAAATATGCATATTAAGCCATTTTTATGCAATCTTTAACAAGTCATTTAAGACACTTAAACCACATACAACACATAGTCTTAGAACACATAGACAAAACATCATAAGAAACTAGTTTAACTACTTTGCCACCATTCTAGGAGTTAATGGAGACAAAATACTTTACTTTAGGCTCGAGGTGACTTGCCACTTTGCCAACTAGCTCTAATCTTGAAACGATAACTCTTAACCTGAAATGTATGGACAATGAATGCATTAGACTTATATAGTCTAAGTGAGATAGTCAATAACAATGAATGAACATGGTATGTCATTTGTCATGCTTCGATGACAATCATAATATTAATTAGGGTAAACTACATTAATGACCACCATACTATTGAAAAAAGTCGCGATTTGACCACCTTACTTTTTTTCAAAGCAATTAAACCACCATACTATTAAATTGGGTGCAATATAACCACCAGTCGTTAGAGTTTAACGGTAGGGTGACGTGGTAGTTAAAAAATTAAGGGTATAATTACACATTTGGTCCTTATTATTTACACATTCTTTCAATTTAGTCCTAATTTTAAACTAATAAAATACATTAATTAGGTGGTGACACGTGTCAACACCTTATTAGAGGAATTTAATTATTTATATTTGATATAATAAATTATTTTCCTCCTCCAATCAGGTGATGACACGTGTCACCACCTATTTAGTGGAGAAAAACAAATTTAAGCATACATGCTGCTAAGGGGAATCAAACCTGGGCAATGTAGAAGCAAAGGCAATGGCTTAGCCACTGCACCAAGCACAACACTTTGCTATGAAACACCAACTTTAATATATGTCTTATTGTTTTCTACATTTATTTTTTTTAATTTTCACATATAAAATCATCCAATTATTTTTTAATTTAATAAAAAAATCTCTGAAATATTATATATGTTTAATTATTTTTATTAAATTAAAAACTTTAAATAATATATAATTTTAAAGATTTTAGATTCGCTAAATAAATTTTTATTATAATTTAATATTTTTTATTTATTATAATTTAAAATATATAATATTTTAAAGATTTTTTGATATTTTAATTTATTATAATAAATTAAAAATATTAAATTCTAATAAAAATTATATATAATAAATTAGAGATTTTTTAATTAAATTATAATAAATTAAATATATTAAATTAGAGATTTTTTACTAAAAAATATTATATATGTTAAATTATAATAAATTAAAAATATTAAATTATTATAAAAATCATTTAACGAATCTAAAATCTTTAAAATTATATATAATTTAAATTTTTAACTTAATAAAAATAATTAAACATATATAATAATTTAGATATTTTTAATTAAATTAAAAATAAATTAGATGACTTTATATGTGAAATTAAAAAAGTAAATGAGAAAACAAGAAGACATATATTAAAGTTGGTATTTTATAGCACAATGTCGTGCTTGGTGCCGTCTTTGCTTCTACATTGCCCAGGTTCAATTCCCCTTAGCAGCATGTATGCTTAAATTTGTTTTTCTTCTCTAAATAGGTGGTGACACGTTTCACCACCTAATTGTAGGAGAAACATAATTTATTATATCAAATATAAATAATTAAATTCCTCTAATAAGGTGTTGACATGTGTCACCACCTAATTAATTTATTTTATTAGTTTAAAATTAGGACTAAATTGAAAGAATGTGTAAACAGTAAGGATCAAATGTGTAATTATACCCTTAATTTTTAACTGCCACGTTACCCTACCGTTAAACTCTAACGACTGGTGGTCACATTGCACCCAGTTTAATAGTATGGTGGTTTAATTGCTTCGAAAAAAAGTAATATAGTCAAATCACGACTTTACCAATAGTATGGTGGTCATTTATGTAGTTTACCCTATTAATTATATGAATAAACATGGCATGCTCTTCATTCATATTAAAAGCATAATATCAATCATCATGTCATCAATGACAATATCAAAATACCATAACAAAGCAATATCAATAATCAATAATTTTCCTTGGATCGATTCACTCGTATTTGGATACACGAATTCTACCACTACACCAACAATGAACAAATATGGTCCAATATCCTCCACTACATCGTTTTTGACCAGCACATATCATATCCCTCCACTACGCCATATAAACTCCGTACCACTAAGCCCATGAATCCTACGACATGCCAATTGTACTCAATACTTCGAATCTAAGGTTCAATAACAATAATTCGATGGCAATAATATCATATCAATATATCAACAATCATATTTTCCATGTCAAAAAACAATAGTAAAAATCCAATGGTCAATGATTCTATTTACTTCAATGATTCGATGATAATAATAATAATAATGCTACGAACGATGATTCGATGCAATACTTACCAAAAATATGGCTTTCAATAATGCTTTATGCAAATCCCTTTAATTCAATGGTTAGTAAATCAAATGAAATCAATAACGATGAATTTGGAAAGGCTCCTTGCCAAATTCCGAGACTCTAACTACACTCACCTCAATAATCCGAAGCTTCTACGGCTCCCAGATAACTATTCATTTATTCCTAGCTTTCGATGGAGATGATGGATTAGTCTTTTTTCAATTCTTGAACTAGGAAGAACAATAAGGGATTATTATAATCAATATGACAATATCGATACTTGGAATAGCTATTAGCTATTAGACAAAAGCTTATCTTAAAATTTTTAACTTGAAATTAGGCATTCAATGACCAAGAGGATTGATAATTGATTTAGGGTTTCCACTTACCCGATCGGTAGCTATGAATTGATATTCTTAAATCAATGAAAGCATAAGCTTAAGGATCACAAATTGAAAGGTGTATGCTTAGGAGCTCAAGGTTGAAGACAATGAAGGTGTGTGCTTGTTTCTCCAAAACAAGAAAATGGAATTGGTCTCGGTGAAACTAAAAGGATTAAGGGCTTTTCTTTTTATTCATTTATAAAGAGCCAAAACTTTATTTATTGCTCCACCTCCCACTTTAGCCAATAAGAAGGTTTACTCCTACCAAGAATTTGCTAAATTCAAAGCTTATCTCTTCCATCCTTTTAAAACAATTGATGATCATATGTCATTCTTGTCACTTTTTTTATAATCCCATGTGAAATGGGTGGCAAGCACATAGGTGATTTATCACCTCTTTATTTCCTTTCGATTTATCCTTTGAACAGATTCAAATCAGATAACCCGTTTCGAAACATGTGAAGCTGTATCAAAACGGCTAATCAAAACTCCTAAAGTTATCTAATAATGTTGGAACTGTATCGGAACGCCCTATAATCATTTCGAAATGCCTTACCTAG
Source organism: Hibiscus tridactylites (assembly GCA_958450335.1). Taxonomy (NCBI): domain Eukaryota; kingdom Viridiplantae; phylum Streptophyta; class Magnoliopsida; order Malvales; family Malvaceae; genus Hibiscus; species Hibiscus tridactylites. Next base: position 16,832,497 of record OY288267.1, read on the forward strand.
GCCGTTTCGGTACGGGTCTTACTGTATCAAAACGCCTAGCTCAAAAATATCATTTTAAGCATTTAAAAGGGTTTCAAATAAAAAAGTTTAGACTCACTAAGGTCCCTCATCAATAAAAGAAATCATAACACTTAATGTAAATGCAATACTTAAGCTCTTCGGTGTAGGATTTTAGGTCGTTGGAACCTAATTTCAACTAGACCGATTTTCGGGGTGTTACAGTGAATGCCAAAAGGTTTTAGTTACTTAGTAGCTTTGAACTTTGAGTGTCTCAAGGGCCTTGATAAATAATAAAATTGCATTTTAACTCTGGAAGAGAACTGAAGTGTAAGTTGATTTGGTTTTTTTAGGTGTCCTGATCTTTTCAAATTGGTTTGTAAACGTAATTATATGTGAAAATTGTTTGGTTGAGTTGGTGATAGTGCCTTGTGAAATGATCTATTAATTAAATTATTTTAGAAGATGTACTCGTGTAGAATGATATTCATAGAATATATATATATATATATATATATATTTGTATTGGAACTTATAATTTAAAATGGTTATACATATTCTTATGTTTTATAATTTATCAAGTTAAATGCAAACAATTGTCGTCACTTGCATTTTATATTATATGTGTTTTTTTATGTCACAATTCAACTAATTCTATGTTTTTTTTTTGTTTAGGCATGGATAGATATTATAAAAGGATGGCAACAACAAAGTCGGAGGATTCATGTTCGATAAAGAAATTTTTTTACAAGTTGACTTGAAAAATCTTTAAGGGGGTCCCGAAAAAAGACCAAAGATTATAAAATATCATCATAATGATCGTGAAGAACTTAGAAGAGCTTATTTGTTGAAAGGTCCTTGCCAACCAAAAGAAAACAAGTTTCCTAAGAAGAAGTATAATGATAAATTACGATTTTTTCAATCCTAAGTGGTTCGAAGAGCATAAAAAATGGTTAGAATATAGTGTATCCAAAGATGCATCATTTTGTTTACATTGTTACCTTATGAGACCTGAATCTAGAGGAGACCAAGGGGGTGATACATTTATTGTTGATGGATTTAAGAATTGGAAAGATAAGAGCAGATTGCAACTTCATGTTGGAGGCCCTAATAGTGCTCATAATGTAGCTTGGAGAAAATGTGAACCCGTAATGAATTAGACTCATCTTACAGCTACAATTGATTGCGTTCGATTTCTTTTGCAACAAGGATTGGCTTTTCGTGGACATGACGAGTCTCATGATTATTGTAATCAAGGTAACTTTCTAGAGCTATTGCAGTTTCTTGCTAATCATAATGAAATTGTTAACAAAATTTTTAAAAATGCTCGTGACAATCTTAAACTAGTAGCACCAACTATACAAAAGAACATTGTTAGTGCAGCTGCTAGTGAGACTACTTGTACAATTATCGATGATCTTAGAAATGATTTTTTTTGCTATTTTGATAGATGAATCTCGTGATATATCTATTAAAGAGCAAATTGCTATCCTTTTACGCTATGTAGATAAGAAAGGAAAACTTGTTGAACGATTTTTGTGTCTTGTTAATGTTTCTAATAATATTGCTGCTTCACTTATGAATGCTCTTGAAGTTGTGTTTGCAACTCATGGATCATGTTTTTCAAGAATAAGAGGATAAGGTTATGATGGGGCAAGTAATATGCAAGGTGAATTTAATGGGATTAAAACTTTGATTCTAAAAAATAACGAATGTGCTTTTTATGTTCATTGTTTTGCACATCAGCTTCAATTAGCACTTGTTGTTGTTGCTAAAAAACAAGTTGAAGTTGCATTTTTTTAATTTGGTTGTTAATGTGGTTGGTGATTCATGTAAGAGAAAAAAAAATTCTTCAATCTAGTCAAATGATTAAGGTAAGAGAAACATTACAAAGTGGTGAAGTATTCAGTGGACGTGGATTAAATCAAGAAAGTGTTATAAAGATAGCTTGAGATACTTGTTGGGGTTCACATTATAAAACTGTTGTTAACTTGATTACTATGTTTTCTTCTGTGATGGATGTGCTTGAAATTATTGAGGAAGATGGAACACACTCAGAGCAAAGAGCTGAAGCTTGTATGTTGTTGAGTTTTTTTTATAGTCTTTTGAGTTTGTGTTTAATTTGCACTTGATGAAAAATATATTGGGGGTTACTAGTGAATTATCTCAAGCATTGCAACGGAGTGACCAAGACATTGTGAATGTTGTGCAGTTAGTTAGTGCGTCCAAGCAACGATTACAAATGATGAGAGATGTAGGATGGTAATCTTTACTTGAAGAAGTTTCTTTGTTTTGTGAAAAGAATAACATTGGTATTCCAAAGATAAAAGATGTATTTGTTGTTCAAGGGAGGTCTAGGAGAAAAGTTCACAAAATTTCAAATTTGCATTATTTTCAGGTTGAATTATTTTATCAGGTGATTGATAGACAAGTTCAAGAGCTAAATAATCGTTTTTCTGAGACAAGTACAAAGTTGCTTCTTTATGTGGCTTGTTTGAGTCCAAGAGACTTGTATATTTCTTTTGATAAGAAAAAGCTGATTCGTCTTGCCCAAATTTATCCATATGAATTTTCTGTAGGAGATCTTATGTTACTTGATTGTGAGCTTGAGAATTATATTGTTGATGTTCGTTCAGATGAAAGATTTTATGATCTGAAAGGACTTTCTGATTTATCTGAAAAAATGGTTGAGACAATGAAGCATGTTGTGCACCCACTTATATATTTACATTTGAAGTTGGCTTTGGTTCTACCCATGGCAACCGCAACAGTTGAAAGAACATTTTCTGTGATGCACTTTATAAAGAATCGACTACGCAACCGTATGAGAGATGAATGGTTGAATGATTGTTTAGTTACTTTTATTGAGAAAGATGTGTTTGATAATGTAGACAATAAAAAGATCATACAAAGATATCAAAAAATGAGAATTGTAAAATTTATTTTTAGTTATATTTTTGTAAGACTTCTTATTATAATTAAAATATTATTAATAATTCTATCTTTAAAAAAGTTTATTTATTAGCACATATGTGCCCACCTTGAAAAAAATTTCTGGATCTGTCACTGTCTAAAATTGTGATTCTTAACTTTTGATTTAATGGTTTCCCATGTGTATAACAACACGAAAATCCTTGTACTATTCAAAAGTAAGTAAATTGATCCTTGTACGGTTGTAATCAAATATGGAAGTCAGTACATGGGCTGAGTTACCACTTTATCTCGTATGTTTTGAGTAAAAATTAGATGTTTGAATTTTTTTTAGAGATTTGATTAGTCAAATCCGTCAATTGAGATGTTTGGTAAATAGAGGATTGTAATAGCAGCGTACTGTGGTGAAACCTCTCAAATTAAAAAAGCTCATTTTAAGAATTTTTAGGTTGGAGGATTGAATAAAAGAGTTTTAAACACTCTTTTGTCCTTTATAATTACATAAAATTCTTCAAATAACCTAAATTTGAATAACTAATAAAACTAAAAAATAATTTTATAAATAAAAATAAAAATAATTAAATTACTATGTATTTAAATTTAATAATTAATAAATTTAGAATAATAAGATAATTTCATAAATAAAAAATTAATATATACATCTAATTTATAATTAATAACATTATATTAAACATATAATTTCATAAATAAAAAAACAATTTATACATCCTTCAAATATTTTTCTAATATATACATAGGTATCATGAGGGGTTGATTATTGGTGCTAGTTACCGAGTAAGCACCAACACGTTGTCTGTATTCGAAGCTGAAGCTCTTGCAATGTTCTACGATCTCGAATTTGTGTTGAATCTTGGCCTACACTGTGTGATTATTGAAGGAGATAACAAGTCATTTTCTCAAAAGCTTAATTCTCATTCTATTGATCTTTCAGAGATTGGACCCATTAATTTTATCAAGTAAACACGTATCATGTATCAATTAATTTTATCAATCATTTTTATACAATCAGCAGCTTTTAGTGTTCGTGCTTTCTGTTTTCTTTTGGACTTGTAATTTTTTCTTTGTCTTTTTCTTTTCGTAATAATAATGAGGCAACCGATATTTATAAAAAAAATAAGTAAACAAGTATCATGTATCAATTAATTTTATCAATCATTTTTATACAATCAGCAAATGTAATCAGATAATCAAATCAGCTATCAACTAATACAAACATGTTTTTAGCTATCCATTAATTACCAAACAGGGCTATAATGTTAAATTTAGTTATAAAGTTTGCATTTTTAATTGTTTTGGTTATTCTTTTCATTTAAATTTAACCATCAGCATTAAAAAATTAAATTATAATTTTCAATATTTTAAAATAAACTAAATTATTTTAAAAATAAAAATATTGATTAAAATATTAAACTTTTAATATAACTAACATAGAATTCTATGTTATAGACCGAGTACGTTTCATAGATTTCTTTTAGTGTTTTATGAAAATAATATTATTAATTAATTTATAATTTTAAATTATTAGTTGATGTGAAATATAAGATAAAATATGGCCGACCCTTTAAAATTGTTAAGGTTAATATTTCTGTTAAAAAATAATATGATATTGTAAAAAAATGATTAAGAGTCAAATTTAATTGAACCTAACAAGTGTCTAGTGAAAAAGTAGATGATGTTCATCCTATGAGACACGAGTTAAAAGTATTCTCAAAGGGTTAAAAGTATGTATGAACGGATAATACCTTGTAATTATCTTTAGACTATTAAAAAGTTAAATTTAATTAATAATATAGATTAATTTGACAAAAATATAACCGTTAATTTAATAAATTAAAATATCTAGATAAATCATAAATTTCATGGCTCAACTTTCTTCTCACTTCTATTTTACTCATTCAAATTTAATTTTTTTTAATTTAATCTCAGAACTATAGATTTATTCTTATTTTGGTTACTCAAGCGTCAAATCAAAAATAGAAAAGTGACATGACAGTCGTGCATGTTGATGTGGGTTATTTTTGGTGACATGAAAGCCACGTGTCATCCACTTTATTTTCCCCTTTTTTTTTAAATTTTATCTTCTTCTCCCAAAGTTAAAACTTTTACAATATCACCTTTCTATCATGTTGGTGCTGAAATAATCATTCTCAGACATCTTTTCTAACCACTCAAAACACCAAAAAACTCATCTCATCGTCTCATACTATTTCATCACATTAGATTTTCGCTAAACTACACGCAAAATCTAAAACACGCAAAATCCTAGACTATTCTGATCTATCATATTCAATGTCCGATCAACTTAGAATCAAGATATTCTGCTCATTTCTTTTTTCTTCAGCTCTCCGCTATTAGAATTTGGAAGAAGATACTTCATCGTTGAAAAATTAAATGAAAAATAAAATAAGAGAGTTCTTTTTCTAAAAAAAGAGAAAATTTTAAGGTCATTTGTACATTTTAAAAGACAAATGTACAGTCATAACATTTTTAAGGATTTAACGACAGAGTAACTAAAATAGGAGGAAACTAAAAGTTCAATAATTAAATTAAAAATCTTTTTAACTCGAGCGACTAAAACTGGCGTGAGAAGAAAGTTGAGTGGTGGAAACTTGTAATTTGCCCAAATTCTTTTAAATATACGGACAAACGGGGGAATGGTCGATTCAGACAATCGAAAGGGGGAACGATCGATTCAAACATCGGTGAAACAAACGCTCTTCAGTCAACGCAACGCCGTGCGAGAGACTGCCGCGAGCAGCTGACGGCGGAGCATCCACTTTCCCGAGTCTCTGTTTCTCATATCAACTATTTTTTTGCCCCTAAAAATGATCTTTGTTTTTCAACTAAAGTGATGTTCGAGTACGAGAGTGTTCATGGTCGTTGTAAGCGCAACAAAAAAAAAGCGCGCGAATGCCATTGCCATCCCTCGTCATCCTCTCGCGGCGGAAGATGAATCCTATAAAGCATTTCGTCGTGTTTATCAAGATTCATTTTTCCTTCTTAATGGCCATCTACGGTGCCGGTGATTATGCAAGCCGTGGAGTAGGAACTCCTATTCCCGTTCTCATTCCGTTAGGGAATAACCTGTTCCAGTACGTCGGAGACCTCCCGCCGTCGCGAGGGACCGGAGTGTTTATCCCTAATATCCACAGAATCTTTCATGGAGGAGCTCAGGGTGGCGGCCATGGCAATACGCAACGCATTGGCCGAGCTAATGCTCGCGCCGCCGGTAGCCACGCTACTCACTTTGGCTGCTACTTTAGCGCTATTGGCACGACGGAGCATGAAATAGGCGAAGAGGAAGGAGCTAGGCTCATCGGAATTGAGCTTTATAACCATATTAATTTCAACACATGATCGCTGCCTGTTTTCATCTTATGAGTGTACTCTGTTTGCATTTATTTTCAAATTTTCCTGTATTTTGTATATTTTCATGTATGGAGTATGTAATAGAAAAAAAGTGTTTTGTATTTTTTGTTTGTTTGCCTTTTTCTCATCTTTGATTCAAATTTTCGACATCTCTGGTTTTGATTCGATTGATGATAGGGGAATTTCCTGTTTGGTTGAAGAGAAAATTTAGGGGGGGGGGGGGGGGCGGGGGGGATATTCAAACGCAAAATTTGAGGCTTGGCCAATCGCGCTAATTTAACAAAATTCGTTACTCTTTTACGAGTATTTTCTTATGTTTTATTAATAATTTTATGTTACGTGTAATAATAATTTTTTTTTATTTAACTTTTTTTTATATTTTACTAATGTTACACGTGTCATAAATTTATAAACCAACATAAAAAAAAAAGGGAAATAAGAGTAGAAGAATTCCATTCTTCACCCAAGAGATTCAAGTCTTGGAACAAGTTACACACTGACAAAATTTCTTTACCTTATTCGGTACTTTTATTTTTGTCTGAACACTAAAAAAACATTTGATCTCTAATTTTAAATTTTAAATTTTAAATCCTACAGCTTCCAAAATATATTATACCTTAAATTCTTTTACCCTTGACCATAAATCATAAATATAAATTTTAGTATGGAGGTATAAATAAGCGCACTAAAAAATGGTAGATGATTTCTATTCGTACAACAAACTCGAGACTTACATGATTAAATAAAATTGAAATAAAAGATAGTTTCATAATGAATTTATACAATCAAATTAAGGAAAACACTTTAATACACAAGTTTGTACAAGTCTTTTACTTTTTAGGTTTAGATATTTAGGTAATAAGATGTATAATTTAGAGTTTATAGTTAAAATTTAACGTTTAAGATTTAATTTTTAAGACGTTAGGACTAAAGATTTAAATTTTAAATTTTATAAAAAAAATTGTATAATTTTTTTACACATCTTGTATATTAAAATATAACCCTCAAATTAAATCGTACAGGCATTTTCATGATTTTGAAGTTTAAAATAGGGGAAACTGTCATTTCACAGAATCATCATCCCAGAGAAAGAGCTGACGGACTCCGTTTGTCCTCACGTGACCTGTCATCGGTCGCACGCACGGTAAATTTGTCCCCTCCGTTCCCATTTCTGTTTCTTTCTTCAAATAAACTAAAAAAATAAAAAAAACTATTTTTTATCATTAATGTCTAATTTATTATATAGAGGTATTCATGAATTGGATCGAAACAAGATCCGATTCTAAATAATTTTTAGAATCCGAATTCGAACTTATCCATACTAGTTCGTCAAAAAGTTTTGACTTAATATGATTCGAGTTTAATATTTTCATCCCAGCACAATATAATAAAAGTATAACTCAACTCCGACCCAAACTTAAAATTTTAATAAAAAAACTCGATTAAACCTGACCCACCTCAAAGAATAATAATAATAATAATAATAATAATAATAATAATAATAATAATAATAATAAATAAACCGGATCGGTATGGGTTAGAAAATTTCCAACATAAACCCAAAATCGACCAGACTCAAGCTTCTTAAAACACCGACTCAACCCGACCCAAAAACTGAAAATTTTAATATATATATATATATATATATATATATATATATATATATATATATATATATATATATATATATATATATATATATATATATATATATATATATATATATATAACCCTACCGATCGGATCAGATGGCCTGAATTTAGGGGTTTTTTTGCCACCCTAGATCCACATGAAGACAAAATTCCTTACCAAGCCAACCCAAATCTGGTTTGACCAGTCAGTGAGTTGGTAACCTGATCTATTAATTTAAGTCTTATTTTTTTAGAAAAAATATAATTAGTTTTTAATAGGGATGAATATCAAAATTATACATGATTTTTTTTTATCAAATATGTAATACGATACCATTAAAAAATTGTAATACGATATATACAAGTAGATTTAGTACAATTACATGTATTAAAATTTTAGTTGATCGTATACATTTTTAAAAGAGTTAATTGCATCATATGTCCTCAAACTATGATTTTCATTATAATTTGGTCCTTAAACTTTTAAATATTTCAATTTTATCCCCAAACTATGACTCTAATTTAAAATTGGTCCCTAAACTTTTGAATATTCCATTTCCATCCTCAAAATATGACCCTCATTCTAAATTGATCCCCAAACTTTTTGAATATTTAAATTTCACCCTCAAATTATCGTTTATATCGCATCGTATTATTACATAATACACATTAGTATTTCATGACAATTAACAATTTTTATAACAATTTTATAAACATAAGATATGATTAGCATATATTGACAATTTGGGGATGAAATTAGAACGTTAAAAAAGTTTGAGGGCCAATTTAGAATGAGAGTCGTAGTTTAATGATGAAATCGGAATGCTCAAAAGTTTGGAGACCAATTTAGAATGAATGTCATAGTTTGAGGATGAAAATAGAAAATTTGAAAGTTTAAGGATAATTTGAAATGAAGACTATAATTTGAGGACGTACGGTGCAATTAACTCTTTTTAAAATAAAACATTTATTTAATTCCATATACAATTAATAAAATTTTTTGTATGAGATCCACTAATTGGCCTAGTGGCTAAGGATGCTCATATTGCCTTATCTTGTATGGGTTCGAATCTCGGTATGATAATGTAATATCTTTTATTAATCAAAAAAATTATTTGTGTAACATCTAAACGCAAAAATGATGCTACATCGATAACATTTTCAATATAAATAAGATATTTTCATAAATATCAGAAGATAAAAATTAGGAAAAACTACACAGGTGGTCACCTAATTATTACCTTTTTCCTTTTTTGGTCAACCAACTAATTTTTTCGTCAAAACTGCCATTCACGTTAAATATGTTTCCTATTTTAGTTCCTCTATGTTAAAAAAAAAATTAACGTTAACGCTGACGTGACATTTTAAGATATTTTTAAATCATTTCTATCTTCTCCCCTATATTATTTTTGTTTAATTTTATTTAACCAATCGTGTGATAACATGTGTCTCCACCATATTTATTGGAAAAAAAAACCAAAGAAAAATTAAAACCGGGAGTGGTTGATAGGTTTCAAACTCGCAGCACAGTGGCTTGAAGTGAGCGCAAGAACCAATTCTTGCTAACCATTATTTCTGATTTAATTCCACTAACATATATTTAATATATATACGTTAGCACTAACACAAAATAAAATATAAAAAAATAGGGGAGTAATTTAAATACATACTCATTGATAAAATTTTAAATATTTAACCACCAAGTTAAAATAAAACTTTATTAAATTATATTGAACTAAAATTTTATTAAATTAAAAATCAAACTATAATTAATTTTTCCACTTTGTTAGATAATAATAAAATTAATTAAATAATTAATTATTTATTTTTTTATAAAATTAGATATTATATTGTTTTAAAAATTAATTTAATACTATTTATTTATGAAAGAATATAAACTTATAAATTATATTTTTAATAATGATTTTTAAATGACTTAAAATTAGGATTAAAATAATTATTTAAATCCAAATTTTAAGTCATTTAATAATTATTAAATATAATTTTATATTTTATCATAAATAAATATTATTAATTTAATATTAATTTTATAGAATAAATAATTATTTAATTAATTTTGTTATTATCGAACAAAGTGAACAAGTAATTCTAGTTTGATTTTTAATTTTAAACACAATTTAGTTAAAATTATCACAATTTGTTAGTTTAACTTGGTGGTTAAATATTTAAAATTTTATCAATAAGGTATTGTGTTCGAGTCACTCCCTTACTTTTTATATTTTATTTTGTGTTGTTGCTAACTTATATATGTTAAATATAAATGTTAGTGGGATTGAATCAAATATAATGCTAGCACAGTTGGTTCTTGTGCTCATTTCATGACATTGTGTGAGGGTTCAAAACCCTTTAATTACAAGGAGTGGTTCTAATTTTTCTTTGGTTTTCTTCAATTAATATGGTGGAGACATGGGGAATAAAGAAAAATGATTAAAAAATATTTTAAAAATGTCACGTCGGCGTTACTGTTAGTTTTTTAAAGTGGAGGAACCAAAATAAGAAACGTATTTAACGTGAGAGATGATTTTGACGAAAAAATTAGTTGAGCGACCAAAACAGAAAAAGGATGATAGTTGAGTGACCACCCGTGTAGTTTTCCTTAAAAATTAATACTTAATCAAATGAGATATTATTATAAAAACAAATAAACATTAATGTTACAAATAAATTTTGATCAAACATGTAACATAGTATATTAGATTTAATTTGGTATAATTATACACATAAAACTTTGATTTAATTATGGCGTTGTTTGGTAAAAGGTTTTTGAGCTAGAATTAGAGGTTTGAAGCATGTTTAGATGTTTGATCAGTCAAATCCGCTAATTTAGATATTTGGTAAATAAAAGATTGTAATAGCGGATCGAGGTGAAACCTCTCATTTTGAAAAAAAGCTCTTTTTAGGAGCCTTTTGAGTTAGAAGTTTGGATAAAAGACTTGTAAAGACTATTTTGTCCTTGAGAATTATAAAAATTTCTCTAAATAACATAAATTTGATTAACTAATAAAATTAAAAAAATAAGTTCACAAATAAGAAATTAATAAATACATGTAAATTTAATAATTAATAAAATTATATTCAAATATAATTTTATAGATAATAAATTACATTATACATCTAAATTTAATAATTATTAAAATTAAATTAAAAAAATAATTTCACAAATAAAAAATTAATATGCATATGCTCAACAATGATTTTTAAAAAGTAATTTTTATAATCTAATTAATATTAATAGGTACAAATGTTAATAACTAATAAATTATTCAAACATGTATCAAATATAATCATGTCTTTATATGTCATTTTGTTTGTTCAAATAATGAAACAATTATCAGCTATTGGTTAATTTTACCAAACACATTTATACAATCAACTAATGTAATATGCTAGTCAAATCAGCTAATGATATTAGCTATCCGCTATCAGGTAATGTAATCTGTTATCTGCCAGCATTTATCCACTAATTGTCAAACATAACTTATAATTTACCCATTTCACAAAATTAATACACCCATTTATTTTTATATATAATAAATATAATTATTTTATATATAATAAGTAAACGTGAAAGGTTACTTCGTCGATAATAATTTTAGTTATTTATAAAAAAAGTGAATTAAATCAAATTTTTATATAATTATATAAAAAGTTAAAAATTAATGTATTACATTTTACATTTATTTACATTTTAATCAGATTTTATGTGTTTTATTATAAATATTACTAGATTTTAAAATCTACACAATGTTCGACAATATTTTTCTTATCGTTCTATTCTAATAAAAAATAATATGGATTAATATCCTATACACTGGGGGTGGAAACTTAAAGTTTCCACAAGCGCCTTAGTTTTAGGGTTTAGGGAGTTAGTTTAGGGTATAGGGTTTAGGGGTTTAGGTGTAGGGGTTTAGAATTTATGGATAGTTGTTTCAATTTAAGGTTTAGGGTTATAATTTAGGGTTTATAGGTTAGGGTTTAGTTTTTAGGGTAATATGGTGAGGATTTAGGTTTTAACCTATAAACCTTAAATTATAACCCTAAACCTTAAATTGAAACAACTATCCCTAAATTCTAACCCACCACACCTAAACCCCTAAACCCTATACCCTAAACTAACTTCCTATACCCTAAAATTAAGGCGCTTGTAGAAACTTTCAGTTTCCACCGCCTGTGTATAGAAAATTCATCCAAATAATATATGTGTTCAGTTCTAAAATCTAATGACTTATGTGAAAAACATCACTCTTTATCTTATGATTTTTTTGTTCAACAATAGTTTTTAATCCCTTAATTATTATTTTTTATTGCTCTTTTGGCTTTGTCTGATTTATTTAGACCAATTTGCGTCGCATATCTAATTTTGATGATTGAGTCTTTTAGCGACAATTCTTTGTATACACAAAACCTCAATTCCAAAACCTGCTTAAATGATATCATATTACTTATCACTTGAACTATATCGTAGATCCTTCAAATAAAATTTGAAATAATAATGAGAAATATTTATTTTAGATATTTAAAAAAAAAACATGTCACTGATCCACATCCAAGGGACCCAAAGCACAGTAATGTATTGGCCTCACAGTTTGTCGTCTCTCATATTCCACATTCATCTCCTCATGTACAATTTTTTTAGCATTTTTCTCCTTTTTTCCCCATTTGTCTTCTAATCTGCGCACCTTTCCTATCCTTCACCCACTCCACATGACACTCATATAATAACCCTTCCTCTCTCTCTCTGTTCCAATTGCATCCTCTCTCTCTTTCCCTCTTCTCTTCTAAACAGATTTTCAATCAAAAATATGTTGTTCATCTTTTCTTTTTCCCCCATAAGTTGAACAGCATCAGAAGAAAAGAAAAAGATGATCTTTGAAGTTGAAAAAGAAGGTTGGATTGGAATCTTAGCTGGGTTGTTTTCTGGTGTTGTTTTGTGATATGAAGTGTGGGTTTGGGTTGTTCTTCAAAAGGATCTGTTTTAAGCTTCTGGGTTTTGCTTTTAAGTCTTCAAAGAAAGGGGAAATGGCTGGAAGTAATGAAATCAACCTCAATGAGTGCAAGGTGCAAACTTTTTGTGTGTGTCTTTCCTCTCCATTTTAGTATTGTGTATAATTTCTTTCTAGAATTAGGTTACCAAGCTGAGATTTTAATGGAATTTTCGTATATTTTATCCTTTTTTTGGTTGAATAAAGCTTAGTTTTAGTTGATTATTTTTTGTTAGAGCTGGCAGTCTTATAAATCCTATTTATTGAAGTTTTTTTTTTTTCCTTTTTAAATGGGTTATGGCCTATGGGTGTTGAAAGTTGATTCTTTTGCTATTTTGGGGTAAGCAGTTTAGCTTGACTTTTTTAGCCTTGTTTCTATTTCTCCATGAAAGTTGGAATCTTCTGATTTTAGTTTAGTCTTTGGGGTAGTTTTGTTTGGAGGTTTTGATTTGATTTTGAAGATCATATTGGATATTGGGTGAGTCCTTACATGTTTGTTCACTGCTGAAAATTAGCTCTAAAATTTGTGTTTCTTGGCAAGGTGAGTACAGTTAGGGTTTTCTGTTCATTTATTTATATGATGAATCTGTCACTGTCAATATAAATTTCGTGGTAAGATTTTCTTTGCTTTTAGATTTTATTTCATGGAAGATGAAGCTCTTGTTTTATTATTCTTTACCTTTGTCTCTTAATAGATGGTGGTTCCGTTGAATACATGGGTTCTCATCTCCAATTTTAAGTTAGCTTACAATCTTCTTCGTCGACCGGACGGCACTTTCAATCGTCACTTGGCGGAGTTCCTTGATCGTAGAGTCCCCGCTAATGTGAATCCTGTTGGTGGGGTTTTCTCATTTGATGTTCTCATCGATCGTGGTACGGGTCTCCTGAGTCGGATTTATAGACCAGCTACTGGTGAAGAGCCTCAGCCGAATATTGTTGACCTTGAGAAGCCTGTTACATCTGAGGTTGTCCCTGTTATAATTTTCTTTCATGGTGGAAGCTTTGCGCATTCCTCGGCGAATAGTACTATATACGACAATCTGTGTCGGATATTGGTAGGTACCTGTAAGGCTGTCGTGGTCTCTGTGAATTATCGGCGTGCTCCTGAGAATAGATATCCATGTGCTTATGATGATGGATGGACTGCTCTTAAATGGGTTAACTCTAGATCATGGCTTCAAAGTCGGAAAGATTCGAAGGTTCATATATATCTGGCTGGGGATAGCTCCGGTGGTAACATTGCGCACCATGTTGCTCTGCAAGCCGTTGAATCAGGAATAGATATATTGGGAAATATATTGCTCAATCCGATGTTTGGTGGACAGGAAAGAACTGAATCTGAAAAGCGTTTAGATGGGAAATACTTTGTTACTCTACGAGACAGGGATTGGTATTGGAGAGCTTTTCTCCCTGAAGATGCAGACCGGGACCATCCTGCATGTAATCCGTTTGGTCCTAATGGTAGAAGTCTTGAAGGAATCAATTTCCCAAAGAGTCTCGTTGTGGTTGCGGGCTTCGATCTTATTCAGGATTGGCAATTGGCTTATGTGGAAGGGCTCAAAAAGGCTGGCCTAGAGGTTAAACTTCTATATATGGAACAGGCTACAATCGGTTTCTACTTGTTGCCAAATAATGATCATTTCCACGTCGTTATGGACGAGATAAGTAAGTTCGTGAGTTCTGACTGTTCATAGAGTTAACTTTACCTACAGACAACAATATATGAATGACAGGAGCTCGACATTCCACTTTTGGCCATTAAGAAGTTTGCAGTTTACGATTGTATGGTACTACCGATCCCTATCATATTAATCATTGGTGTTATTGGTCTGTTTTTCCTTATATGGTGAAGAGGTATTTCAGCATGTAGCTGGATTGCTAATTGTTCGTGTCTGCATTCGGTGAAGCTCACGACGATTAGATCCTTTTGACTACGTTTGCCAGACCACTAGGTTTACGAGTTATGAATTCCAGCGTCTTGCCCCTAAGGAGAAGACGGGAATAATATATGGATAACATCTGGTACCTGATCAAGGGATCGGTGCTCAGTTATTGTTATATATGCTAATTTAGAACATGGATTAGAAAGGTTCCATGATGTTGTGACCCTGTTGTGTATACATATAATTTCTGCTAGTATATAAAAAGATGTTTGCTTAAATCAGGTTTCCCCCTACTGTTATTAAATATTTTACTGTTTGGCACTTTACTAGGAAAGTGTGAAATACAACAATCATTTATAAGATTGAGAAATTTTGGATTACAGATTTCTGGGTTATACTTATAAACTGTACAGATTCCATGACACTGATGAGATGAACTTGTGTTTGCTTGTTGGGGTGAAGAATCATCTTGTTGCATGATTGATGATTTGGTTAGCATGAGCATCTAAAATGGCAAAATCTGCCAAAGTTCGTTCGATCCCCGGAAGATATTTTCGGAGACGACTGAACGAGGAATCAAAACGCGCTGCCATTCCATCCATTAAATCCAACCAGGACAAAAGGAAGGGGGGGGGGGGGTATCCAGACACTTAGAAAAAATGATTGGAAGCAAATTCTAGTAGTCCCCATGGATGGAGATTGAGACTGATTTGATCCATTCTTGTCTTCTCTTGGATGTCTGTAAATGAAGCTTTGAAAGTGCATACAAATAAAGAAATTGGCTTGTTTGACAAAGGCAATAAAAGCACATATACATATATGATGGTGGTTGCCATTTGGATGCATTAAAACGGGACCACTTGGAGAAGACACTCGTATCCTTCTTTTTTATAAGCTGCTGGTATTTGCTTTCATGGTGCTAAAAGAACATTTCTACATAATGTTAAAAACAGCTAAGCCTTTTGATAAAGACATCACCAAGTCCTTGTTTAATTGACTTTTTTGAACCAATTAAAAATATGGGATTAGAATGCATAAACCTAATTACTCAGCCAGACAAAGAATTGTATTTGGTTTTGTTTTGTTTCTAGTCATGTGCTCTGACTAGGACAGCATCTGCAGCATGTGAAAAATTCCAACTTGATTATTAATGCTCTAACATTCTGTTAATAAAGAATTTGAAGCTGCCTCCCTACAGCATACAGAGTTCTTCACCTTCTTTACCTTTCTAAAGTCAATCCCTTTTTCCAACCTGGTTGATTCCATACAATGTATCAGAATATAAAAATGTCTAATCTTTAGAATAATGATTTCCCATCCCAACTCCCAAACCATTTACTTTGAGAGATTTATGGTAATAAAGGTTTTGAATCTGAAAACAATAATGAAAAGATTGAAGTCATGCTAAATGACATAGCTGATTTTAAGTTCCCTTAAACTAGCTGTGTGTGCCGATGAGTTAACAAGTTCGATATGCGGATCAAATATGCAGAAAGCACAAGTTCATGAACCTTGAAAGGTTGGGATGAGCATAAATGAAGTGAAACATTGTTGTCTACCATCTAAATCAAATGGTTGAAATGTCATTTATTTGAACACAATTAAGGGCCTTAAACCTTAAGCAACAGTTCAACAGGAGATTGCTGTAATGTCCCAGAAAGAACTGACATTATTGGTAATTGTATGATTAGTTGTTTGCTTATAAATGTTGCAATGATGCATGTATATGTACAAGGAAGCATGCTAGTCAGCAAATGCCTAATATTTCATACAACTACCAGATTTTAGAAAACAGTAACTTCAGCTACAATCTGTTCAGTAGATATAGAATCAATTTGGTTCACCTGACCTAGCATTCATTTCATTTCACTTTCCACAAACAAAAATCAAGCTGACAAAAGCCCAAGATAATCCAAAAATATGATGCACTCACATATAGGAACATCCCCTGAGGTTACTTCAAAAAGAATATCATGTAATTACAGGGCAAAAGATCAGAAGGTTTTCTCCATTGATCATGTAGTATGAAGAACTTGTGCTTCTAACAAAGTTAACCAATCGATCAAATTACTCATCTTCCTTTCGCAGAATGCGCAAAGGTTACTGCAGACATGATAGTTGTTGCTGAGGAGACCAATTTCCAGAAATTAATTCTCTTTTGCCAGCCTGCAATAGTTTTCTCCATAACCTCAACTTTCAGCTTCAAATCTTGAGCCAATGTCTCTTTATTCTCAAATGCTTGTTTGATTGCCTCCAAGTCGGTTGCAATTAGTTCGATTTCCTCTTCAAGCTTCTTTTTGGCAACACGAATTTCTTCCTTCTCATTTCGATCTTTTTCTTCTTTGGATTGACATAACAGTGAGGCAGTGTTCTCCAACAAAGTCAACACTTGCTCATGACTAATGATGGTTGATTCCATTTTATCCCTCAAATCATTGAAACTATTCTTTGCCTCCAAAAGGGAATTATGAAACCTATTCACAACTTGTATCTCAGAAATTTCACTCTCACCAGTAACTTCGACTCCAAGAAACTCCTCAAGGAAGTCCACAATCTTCTTCATCATATCCTTTAGTTCCGTGTTCGTTTCCATCACTGTTCTAGCTGCATCCCTTTCATCAAAAAACTTGTCAATTCTTCTCTGCAAATCCTCCGACTTCGCCATTGCCGACTCCAATGATTTCGAGGCAGAATCCTTCTCCTCCATTAACCTCTCAAGATTCATTCCCATTGCTTTATTCTCTTCCACCAATGCACAAATCTCTTTCGCCTGTTTAGCCTCCCTATCCATTGCTTGACCGCAATTCTTTTCCAACTCAAGAACCTTGGACCGCAAGATACCCTCTTCTTTCCTCAAATTCAATGCAACCCGACTCAGTTCCCGCATTTCCTTTTCCAACTCACCATTCTTCATTCTTTGTTCATTTTCCCCCATCTCCATCTCTTTATTTTCCTTCTCAAAAGTTTCAATCTTTCTCCTCAAAGTCCCAACTTCGTCGACCAAGTCTTTAATGTTTTTCTCCAGCAACTCTTTCTCCTTCTCCAATGCATCTTTCTCACCAAGAAATCTCCCACATTCCATTTTCAGACTCCCAATTTCTTCAGCAAATTTCCTCTCATTTTCCTCTATCTTCTCTTTCATCACACAACCCACCTTCCTTGCGAAATCCCTCTCTTTACAGACCGAACTCAATCTTTTTTTCTCATTTTCAAGACTCCCCAACAGTTCATTCACCCTACTATTCAACGCCCCAATCACCCTTTCCGTCTCAGCATCCTTTTCCTTCATTTGAGTCGCCATACAAACCCAAAGCACCTCGTTCTGCAACCCCGAGCTCATACTTTCATTCAACTCATCCTCAATGATTTCGTAGGCTTGATTCAACAATTCGGCACGTTCTCTCGCTGCATGGACCGTCTTGACAAGCACATCGTTAAGAGTCCGAAGTGACTCCGTCTCCATGGAAGATTGCATAAAGGTTGAGTCTTGAAAGGTGGGGTTTTTATGGAGAAATGAGAGTTGGTGATAGACTGATAAAAGAAAGGAGGGAGTTTCTTGAAAAGATTCAAACCTTTTAGGTTTGTTTGGTATCTGGGAAAATCGTAGAATACTAGGATTTTTGGATTTTAGCTGTAGGGTTTGGCCATTGTGAATGGACTGGTGTGGCTATATATGGCTTCTACAACATCTGGATTGTGTGTGAATTTGTTTGCTTTTTCTTGGCAAGTTTTATATTCATTGTGTATGCGTCTGTTTTTAACGGATGGAAATTCTCTACCATTTTCGGTGCCCCTATATATGCCCCTCGCTTAAAATTAACTTTAGAGTTTAGTGTTTAGGGTTTTTGGTTAGGTTTTATGGTTAGGGTTTAGGGAATTTAAGGTAGAGTGTATTTTTTAGGTATAGGGTGTAGGGTTTAGGATTTAGAATTTAGGGTTAGGGCTTAGATTTTAATTTTGTAGTATTTTTAGTGTTGCGGCATATATAGGGGCACCGAAAAGGAGCAGACGAATTTTATCCGTTTTTAACGGCGAGGTTTATTTATTTATTTAATTTCATACAAATTTATAACTGAATTAAATTTATGCGTGTAATACAAGTTAATTTTAGAGTACAAACCCTCCGGTATAAGATTTAAAATTTAATGTTTTATATTTTAAGATTTATGTCTAAAATAGATAAATTAAGTAAAATTTATTTATTTTACACAATGTATTATTTAAGATCATCACTACAAATAGCACCATCAATTTATTATTTTCAATCGAATAGCCTCTAAAAAATATCACCGACGAAAAAATATAACTTTTTTAGCATTAATAAGTTATAAGCATTTTAAAAAATGAAATATTAAGGTTGTAACCCCTAAACCCGTCTATACGTTACCACAGATACTAGAAAGTCACATTAGGGTCATCGGAACGACTCACGTTAAAATTTTAATTAAAACAAATTGTCAAACCATTTGAAACCATAATTCAAATTTAGAATTTAGAATACAATTTCAGAAATCATTCAGACAATAAAACAGAAACTATGATATAAATTGCTAAAACAAGTTTCAGACTCAAATATGAAACAAGTTGTGACATACATGCCCCCTAATTACACAAGGACCGTACTCCGCAAGCAAAGCCGTAGAAACTCTCATACCGACGTTGATAACTGCAACATGAGCAATCTTTTAACCTGCGGTGGTAAAACAACGTGAGCTTCGAAAAGCTTAGTAATACAAAACTACCCGAAGATGCTATAGGCAACATATAAGTATAACGCAAAGCGCAAAGCTAACGTAAAGTTCCAGGCAACCATATATTTCGATTATGATTCGATATTTCAGTGAAACGTTATATTAGAAGAAAACAGAGTTGTTCTTTATTTGATCACCCGAACCTTGAGAGATGAGTATAAAGCCGGAGATTCAAAAGAGATTCAGATTTCAGAAGTTGGATCAAGGAGTTCAGAATGGTTCATTAAGCGCGAATTGTAAGTTTACTGAGAGTTCAACTTTGATACATTAATTTAGTAGGGTATGTTTCAAAAGAAGTCAGAAAGTTTTATTAATTTACTTAACTACCCTCCAACCATACGTCAACATGCATGAACCTAAAACAGTATCCAGAAAGACTTACCCTAGGCCCATTGGGCGTAGGAGCTTAGGTCCAGAAGGGCTTATCAGCGCTGAGCCTATATATCTTCATTTATATCCCAGATAATATACCCCAGATGAAATTTAGTTTATATTCAGAAGACAATAATATCAGAAAACATATATCAGATATATTTTATATCAAAAGGCATATATCATATTTATTTTTGTATCAACAGACGAATATCAAATATATTTCTGTATCAGAAGACAAAAGTCAAGAGTTGAACTTTCATTACGGGTAACAGAGTTATACTTTTAATTCATAGCAGATAGTCTTAGTTTAAAGCAGAGTGTATTTACGGACATAGGGTACACACTTTATGGTTCAATGTATTTTTCAAAGACACTTGATAAATATTAAAAAATGAGCATAGAACGTCTGACAATTTGGACTGATTTCAAAACGAGGTCCCTAGGCGAGGGAGCTCGGTACTAACAGCTCAAGCCAACATTCGAAAGTTGACCAATCGAGAGCATTGAGATTTCAGATGTATCGAGAGTAATCCAATCATTTAAGCCTACGAGGGCATTTTGGTCATTTCGGTTTTTAGGGGTAATTTGGTAATTAGACTATCGGGTAAAAGTTGTGATGTACGGGGTTCAGAAGTTCTGGTTACTTATCAAATTTCCGAGTCCTTTTGAGCTAATCGTAAACCATCGCACAAGGTTTAATATTTAACCGGATCAGTACACCGCAAGTACTCAGTTCTCAAAACTAACTACATTGTATAAAAAAAGCTCGTGTTCGGAAAGCAACCACTGAACATACAACGAGAAATCAAACAGATATTCAAATGGTATTTCTTAAGTAATCAAACATGTGTAATGCATCTAAACTCGATCCATAGCATCGAATACACACGAAGAACATGTTGCTCTTGCCATTGACCTAGGTACTTTCTCCAAATAACTTGAACATGCCTTTATATCGTATTCTTCCAACATCACAATAGTTCCCGAAACGACCAACCAACAAGGGTCGTGCATTACCACTTTCAGAGCTATTGCCCTTGCTTGGCTTTATTGATATTTCACATTCCATGTCTTAGAGGTATTTTCAGTCATTTGTATTCGAGGGTATTTTAGACAATTCGATGCTCAAAGGTTTTTCAATTATTCAATGTCATTTGGTCCTTCCAACTATTTATTTGTTTCAAACCTCGAGGATATAACACATAAGTCGGTCGATCGGCAATTATTGCTTGACGAAAATTCAATCTCTAGCGTCATTCAAACCCATTCAATCTTTCAGTAATTTCAATCCTTCTTTTGTCATCACAATCCATTTAATATTTTACGCCACATTGATTAATTCAAACGTACGAATATTTTTCTGTAAATTTATCTTCGGAGATTTATTCAAAATTCCAGAAACCCAAGTACTTTACAGTCGCGAATATTTAGGTCTTGTTACTATAACATTTCAGGAAATCAAAGGTTTTCAATTGCATCGGACGTCTTACGGATCAAGTATAGCTTCTCGGGTTGTGTTTATAATTAAGGGTATTTTTGTCATTTGTTAATCAGATATTTCCGACATTAATCCTTTTAATAAAAGAGATAATCAAACTTAAAGATTTACTGTCTCAATAACCGTGTACTAAATTACAAAGTCCCACCGATTTATCAAACCTCTTATTCGAATATTTGTCTTGGCCATTATTTTTTTATCGCAAATGATCGACATAGGCGAAAATAACCATATGTTCATACATGGTCGTGCAAACATTAATTGAATACCAACATCTTACAAAAGCATGCAGAAGGTAGTAATGTATTACCTTGGCTCCAAGCTACATTGGTCGATCTGTGAACGATGTTCGAACACTCTCGAACCCGAATTTAACGTCCCTCAACAATTCGTATTCAAGGAACTGTGAGTACCTTCAATTACACAAATTTACATTTCAGTCCTTATTCACATTACCCTTAAATGAATAATTAGATACATATATAAGTTCGGGTTCAAGGTCCGATTCGGAGGCTTTCGGGTCAAAATTTTGTGAAACATGCTTCAAAAACAGACTCAGGACATTAAAAAACATAAGATAGGGCTTTTCGGGAAAAAAATTGACTTTTTTTTGTCAAAGTCAACGCTGACGTCAGTATGTCAACGATCAACGGGGTCAGGGTCAACGCTGACATCAGCAAGGCAACGCTGACGTCAGCAAGGCAACGTTGATATCAGCAGTCAACGGGCAAAGGTCAACTGAGTTGACTCGGCTGACTCACTGAGCTGACTCGGGCTAAGCTGACTCGATGGCTGACTCGGACTGAGTTGACTCGACAGATGGGTTGGGCTCGGATACGGGTCGGGTTATTGGGTTCAGATCGGATGGATCATGCACGGGATCGAGTTTAGGCTCGGACCGGGTTGGGCTCGGACCGGGTTAAACCGATTTAGACCGAGTTTTACCTTTCGATAAGGCCTCGTCGACCGATCGCCGGAGACACTTCTAGCATCGATTATGCCGAAAAACAGAAGCACATCAAATCCACACTCCAAACCACACGATAACAGTAAGAAATAAGCCGAGAACGAGCCAAAAATTTACCTGAAATGCAAACATTACGCCGGAAAATACGAAGCTCCGACGAGAGCCTTGTCGTCGTCGGACGGACGATTGGCCGGTAGGATTTCGCTCGGCTCGGTTCCCTGAGAACAATGGTGGCTTCTCATTCACGCCATGACGCCGAATCACGACAGAAATTCGAGACAAGGTTTCGGGCGAACCTTCAAACTGGTTTTTCCCGATGAACGGTGGCTGCTCGCCGTGAGTGGCGGCTAGGGCGAGGTCAGGGCAGGACGATGGTTCTGATGGCATCAGCGGTGACGATCACGGACCAACGGTGAGGTAGATCGGACGGCTAACAGGGGTCTCTCTCGATGGTGAAGATGATGCTAAAGCAAAGGGACGGTAGGTGAACGATCAATTCGAATATTAAATATGTTTTAACATACTTCTCAAACTTAATTCAAAAGTCTTTCAAAGCAACATTTGACAGACACGAGCACTTGGCTCAGTGGTTAAAGCTCTAGCATCCCATCCCAAAGATCACGAGTTTAAACCCTCGTGTCACCAATTCCATTTCTTCTTTTTTTCTTTGTTTTGCTCACTTCATTTTATCTCATTAAACCCTTTTTTTGGTGTTACAAATGTCATGTTTAGTAAACATCTTCTTCAGTTAAAATTAGAAATTTGAAGTATTTTTAAAAGTTTGACTAGTCAAATCTGTTAATTTAGATGTTTAGTAAGTAAATAATTGTAATAGCAGATTTGGTGAAATTTCTCATTTTGAAAAACTCTTTTAGGAATTTTTTAGTTAAGGGTTTGGATAAAAGAATTATAAAGATTTTTTTGTCCTTGATAATTATAAATTTTTTCTCTAAATAACATAAATTTTATTAATTAAAAAATTAAAAAATATATTTTCTTAAATAAAAAATCAATATATACATTTAAATGTAATAAGTATTAAAATTATATTAAAACGATATTTCACAAATAAAAATTTAATATATACCTCCTTCCTATATGCTTAGCAATATATTAAAAATAATATTTTTCATAATTTAATTAATATTAGAGTAAACTACACCACATACCATTCAACTATGGCCTCTAAGTCGAAAATGCCACCAAACTTTAAAACTGTTCAAAACTATCACTGAACTTTAATATGTGAGTCGAAAATATCACTTCGCCGTAGGAAAAAATATTAGAACCACGCGCTTAAGGGGTTTTGAACCCTAGACCTTTATGAAAAAAATTAAGCTTTAACCACTAAACCAACATAATATTATATAATATTTTATCATAAATATTATATATCTCAAACTACATCATATTAATTCAAATTATTTTATGAAATAAATAATATTAACATATAAACATATAAATATATATTATTTGCATATATATATATATATATTATTTTTATATATTATTAATAATATAGATATATTATTAATAAACCCAAAATATTTATAAAAATAATATATTTATAATATATAAAACCCTAAATCCTAAATTATTAACCCACAAATCCCAACCATCGAACTTAAATTCTAAATTTTAGAGTTTATGATTTAAGGTTTAAGGGTTTTTTATATTTGAATTTTATATTTTTAAAATAAAATATTTATATTATAAATAATATAAAAATAAAATATTTTATTTAAATTATATAAACTTATCTATTTGGTTCAACCAAATTATTTTATAAAAAATAATTCTTTAAATAATATAAAATGTATTATTTTTACATATATTAATAAAAAAATATATTATTTTTTAAAAACAAAAAATATTCATAAAACAATATATTTATATTATAAATAATATATAAAAATTATAAATCTCAAACCTCGAGTTTGAAGTTTGGGTTTGTAGTTCAAGATTTAGGGTTTAGAGTTTAGAGTTTTTTATATAATATTTACAATATAAATATATTATTTTTATGAATATTTTAGGGTTTTTTAAATAATATATTTATATTATAAATATTATATGCAAAATAAATACAATACTTTTATTTATATATATTTTATAAATACAAATAATATATTTTAATATTATTTTATAATGTTATTTATTTCATAAAATAATTTGAATTAATCTGAAGTAATTTGAGATATATAATATTTGTGTTAAAATATTGCATTATGTTATGTTAGTTCAGTTGTTAAGACTTAGCTCTTTCTCCTAAATGTCTTTACTTAAAAACCCCTCAAGTGCATGGTTCTAATATTCTTTCCTCCAGCAAAACGTCGTTTTGGGCTAAATTAGGCTTCAAAACAGCCGCACCAAAATGACATCGTTTTAACTTAACGGGGGAGTTAACGGTTAACGAAGGAGTGGCATTTTCGACTCACATATTAAAGTTCAATATTAGTTTTGAATGATTTTAAAGTTCGGTGGCATTTTTGACTCTAGGGCCATAGTTGAGTGGTATGTGGTGTAGTTTACCCTTAATATTAGTAGATACAAAATATTAATAACTAATAAATTATTCAAACAAGTATTGAATATAATCATGTCCTTATATGTCGTTTTATCTGTTCAAATAATTAAACATCTATTAGTTAATTTTATCAAACACTTTTATATAATCGGCTAATGCACTTCGCTAATACTATTAGCTATTCGTTATCCGTTAATATAATTCGCTATCAGCTATCGGTTAATTGTTAAATAAAATCAAAGTAATAGTTTATCAAAGATTAAGTACGAGTCGTTGTAATGAAAATGGCTGAAAAACGTCAATTTAAGAAGTTCGATCAAATTGATACTTGAATCCAGTAAATTTGATCAGTGTGACACCTGGTATGTATGTGATAGTTAAATTGACAAATGAATTTTTTGATCAATTTATTTCGTAAACTTTCAAAACCTGACAGAAAATGACCCTAAAATTGATTGTGTTACTTTTAGATAGAATATTCTATCAATGTTGACCACTAAAGATATGTCATTATTGACAAAGGAGGAAGATTTAAACTCCAATAAAAAGTTAATGGGTTATCCTTTAAGTCATTTTATGTTACACTTTCAAAGTTCAAAGATAATTTGATCAAATTTATTAAGTTTATGGGACAATTTGATGAAAGAAAAGCTTAAACCAAATCTAATAAATAAAAACTTTAGAATTAATATATTTTTCATCAAACTTGATATAATTCATAACCAACTAATAAATTACATACCCATATTTATAAAAAAATACGATATAATTCATATTCTTATTTTTAAGGGGTGAGTGCTTTTTCTCTTCAAAATTGTTAATACTTTTTCCAATTTTAAAAGAACTAAAACAGAATATTTTTATTTCAAAAAAACAGAATATTTACATATAATATACGCAGCCCTGGTGACTACATATAAGAATCAACAAAATTCCTATCATTAATGCTTATTTAAAAGGGTTTATGGTTTAGTGGTTTAGTAGTTTTAGGGTTTAAGGCTTATGTTTAGAGTTTATGGCTTATGATTTAAGATTTAGGGTTTATTGCTTATGATTTAGGGTTTATAGCTTAATGTTTAAGGTTTATGTTTAGGGTTTAGGCGATATTCAAATGTCACAATTTTTATGTTTGTTTTTAAGATAATTAATGCAATAGTATATTTTTATAAGTATTAATTATATTTACAATTAATTCTACCTTAGTAGATTCCATTAAAAAAAGACATTAATTATAAGAATTTAGTAGGTTTTAAACACAATCGGCTCCATATAGCAAATCTCTAATAATTAATAGGGTAAACTACATAAATAGTCCCCCGACTATGCTCTAATTATCTTTTGCATCCCCCGACTATCAGAAGTTACAAACTGGTCCCCTGACTTAAAAAAATAACAAATTGATCCAGTGCCGTTAAAAATTTAACGGTTGGTGACGTGGCAGTTAACAAAAATTGGCATAGTAACACATTTAGTCCTCAACTTTTACACTTTGTTTAACTTTGCCCTAATTCTAAAAAAATGACCCTTAACATTTCAAAATTCTATCAATTTAATCCATTTTTTCTATCCACACAATCCATGTGTATAATTTTTTAGGTTCCCACCAATATCTTACTCTTTTTTCAAGCTTCCCTAGCTTAACAGGCACAACTTTTTCCCCAGAATCCACCATTGCTACTTGTTGGTTGGCTTCATCATTTTCCAGGATTTCACATGATTCGGTGTCTCTAGAAAGACCCAAATTGGAATTTGATCTCAGAATCGAACTGCTTCTTCCTAGAACACTTTCTCTTTCTCTATCGGTGACAATCTCAGTCTCTCTTGAGCTGTGAATCCCAGTCCCAGATTCAAGAACATAAACAAGGGGTGGTTGTGAAACTGAAGAGGCGTTGATTGGAGAGAAATCAGGGAGTAAGGTGGCTCTACACAAAGGGCAGGTGGAATGGGACAGAAGCCAAGTGTCGATACACTCCATGTGGAAGGCATGGCTGCAATTTGGCAACAATCTAAGCTTATCTCTGGGCTCGAATTCACACAAGCAAACCGCGCAATCAAAAGGGTTGTTTACACCTATGATGGATTTGTAGTAAAAAACAGGGAGCGTATCTATTAAAGATTGGTCGACATCGGCATTGTGGAGATGGAATAGTTGCTGCAACTGGCCTTGGAGGACGGTCACATTGTCAGAATCCTGGGGCTCTCTAATGGAATCTACTGATTCGAAAATGAAATCTAAAAATCTCAATAAAGTTAAACCCATAAAATAATCGAACTACATAAACAATCCAGAACAATTTCAAAAGTTGATGGCGTGGGCTCTCAGCAATGGTGATGGCTTGGGTGATTGTGGATTGAGGAATACATACCCATTCATGGAATTTTGTTGGATTTGCAAAGATTTTGAGTGATTCTTCGGGTTGGTTTGCCGATTTTTCACGAGTTTTTTATCAATTGGTAGAGAGTTTAGAGTTGGATTGGATTCAATGAAAACTGGAAGAAGAAAAAAACGGAATATGTAAGGGATGAGACGATGGAGGGGATAACTTAGAGAACTAAGACTCGAAAAAACAGAATTTTATGTTTCAGATGCCTTCCAGGCCGAGGCGATGGCAGCCCTTCACGCCGTTATCCTTCTTTCCGATCTAGGGTTCTGTCGGGTCGAGATTGAAGGAGATTCCCTCACAACCATCAAAAAGTTGAAATCACATAGTCCGGATATGTCAGTAATCAGCAGTATCATCCATGAAATTAAGGAAAGAGCGAAGATTTTTTCAGAAATTTCGTTTGCACATACCTTCAGGCAAGCGAATCTGGCGGCGCATCTGATAGCCGGTGCCTCCCATCTTGGCTCTGACGACCTTTTCTGGGTGGAAGAAGTTCCGGATTGCGCACTGGTGGCGGTCGAGAGGGACCGTCCGTCGCCGTGAGTTTTGTCCCTCAGTTTTGCTTTTGACCTCTTCTCCAGGAGTTTTTTCGTGCATGTTTCAGATCTATGCTTCTGGGTTTCACTCTCCTCCCGTACTCACCGTCGTTATCGCTTCCCAGTTCTGCTGGTGTGAGGAGTTGTTGCTCCGCCTTCATCTTTGTCTTTTCGTTTTTTGGGTTGCTTTTGGTTTTTTCTTTAGCTTTTGTTTTCAGAAAGTGTCGATTGGTTTCTCTAGAGTCTTCTTTACTTTGTCTTTATTAACTCTTTTAATTTAATAAATGAAGGCCGGTTTTTATTCAAAAAAATTTTATAAATTCGACTCAATTTATTATTATTTTTTGTGGAGAGAAAAAATGGATTAAATTGATAGAATTTTGAAATGTTAAGGGTCATTTTTTTAGAATTAGGGCAAAGTTAAACAAAGTGTAAAAGTTGAGGACTAAATGTGTTATTATGCCAATTTTTGTTAACTGCCACGTCACCAGTCGTTAAATTTTTAACGGCACTGGACCAATTTGTTATTTTTTTTAAGTCAGGGGACCAGTTTGTAACTTCTGATAGTCGGGGGATGCAAAAGATAATTAGAGCATAGTCGGGGGACTATTTATGTAGTTTACCCTAATTAATATAGAAACCTGGAAATGTTTTCATGTTTTTTACCATTCTCTTTCTTTTGGTTCATCCCGTTTCATGTCATGCTTTAGTTTTCACCCCTAAAATATGATCATAAACAAAATCCATATTTTTAATAAAAAGAAAAGCCCATGTTCATGTTCATTTTCCTTTTCTTTTCATCATTGCATGCCTTTGCCACTATATACATATATTATATATGTCGTCAACTATGTTGGACTTTATATGGAAGATATGTATCGTTATTGGAGTGATCAGAGTGATATGGGCGGTAGCCGTGATCGGAAACTTGGGAACTTTAATTAGCATGGTGGATCCTGATGATGATCATCGGATTCTGGTCGATATAGACGTTGACACCGAAGATTTTTTCACTCTCCATCTCTTGAATTCAATACACAACGTAATTCAATTTGCAGGTAAAGTAAACACAGGGTCTGTAGAAATTCTAGGGTCTACTGAGTTTGATGATTTGGGAAAATTTGGAATCTGATGAGATAATACGAAACAAAGGTTTTCTTTTATTAAATTGAAACTGAAAAATACAAAGTGTCAATTTACATAACAGGTCACTCATTTATATAGTATTTTGTAACTTAAATAACTAACTCTCAATTCTTGCCAACTCACCAAGATTATACAACTACTTATAACAAACTCTAACAGCCCCCCTCAAGTTGGAGCATATATATTAAGTATGCCCAACTTGGATATAGCTTGAGAAAAAGATGAAGGATGTAAAGCTTTTGTAAAACAATCTGCCAATATGAGTAACCCTAACAACATAATTATTAGGTAGTTTTATAAACCTATTATTAACAGAAACAAAAGAATCAAAGATTTCAAGATTGCTACAGATATGATCTGTAGCTCCTGAATCTAGAATCCAGGAAGAACTAATAGAAGTAGAAGAACAACAAATTTGATTAATACCTGCCTCACCAGAAGAAATATCAAAGGCAGAAGAAAGAGCATTGATCTTTGAATCAATGAGAGATGCAGTCTGAACAGGAGGATTTGAAGTAGACAGAGATCTATCTTGCAACATGCTCATAAAATTCTCATACTGTTGCTTAGAAAAAACGATAGGAGAACCAGCATCCATATTATGCTTAACAGAATCATCATCCACAGAACTTCCTATCTAATTAATCCTACTAGACTGACTTCGAGACTTATACCCAGGTGGGAAACCATGTTTCCGATAGCATTTTTCAATTGTGTGTCCATACAAACTACAGAAGGTACATAGAGGCCTTTTAGAAGGACCAGCACTAACAAATTTCTTATTAGGAACCCTAGAATCAGATTTAGACTCAGCCATTTTCCCAGAATGCCTTTCAGCTAACAAAACATTAGACTCAAGATTAGGCACAGATCCTAAAGAACGCTCATGTTGAAGAACTAGGGCAAAAACATCACTGATTTTCGGAAATGGTTTCATCATAAGGCATTGAGACTTAGGAATCGAAAAAAAGTCATTTAACCCACGAAGAAATCGAAGTAAAAAATCCTGATTTCTGTACTTAACAGAATCACAATCACAGGTCTTAAGAGGCCTAAAGTTACAAATCTCATCCCAAACAACCTTAAGCTGGGTGTAATAAGAGGTTACATAATTGTTACCTTGCTGTAAAGAATAGAATTCTTGAAGCAAATCTGAGACTCTCACCAGATCACCCTGATTGAATCTATCAAACAGATCTTGCCAGAGATCGTAGGCTGTATCGAACCACAACACGCTTTGGGCTATCTCAGGAATCAAAGCACGCTGCAACCATGACAACACTAAATTGTTGCACTTGACCCAAGCCTTGTATTTGCCTGAATCTTGAATCGGTTCTTGAATCGAGCCATCAACAAAACTCCACTTATTCTTGGAGATGAGCGACATGCGCATAGACCGAGCCCAGCTGTGGTAATTCCTTCCGTCGAGCAAAGCAGAGGTAAGCACAAGGGCAGGGTTTTCGTTGGGGTGAATATAGTATTCACTGGATGGGTTATCGGTGCGGAAGAAGAGACCGTCGGCGGAAGAACCGTCGGCCGAAGAGGAATCAACTGATACCATGTAGAAATTCTAGGGTTTACTGAGTTTGATGATTTGGGGAAAGTTGGGAATCTGATGAGATAATACGAAACAAAGTTTTTTCTTTTATTAAATTGAAACTGAAAAATACAAAGTGTCAATTTACATAACAGGTCACTCATTTATATAGTATTTTGTAACTTAAATAACTAACTCTCAATTCTTGCCAACTCACCAAGATTATACAACTACTTATAACAAACTCTAACATGGTCTTAGTAGTTTCTTCCACGTCGGAATACGACCGCCGCCCCGTATACGCCTACATTAAAAGTATTATTCTCTTTTAGTCTCAAAGCGACTGCATGCTTATCTAAATATTCATATGTATGATATTCTATTCATGATGGACCGTGATGATGTTCCTGTGGGAGTTGTAGGTGAAGGTGGCATTTTGCTTGATGGCACTATCAACCCATAATTGACTAGGTCCGGGATCATCGTCCGACATTTTTCGACTGACCAATAAAACACACCACGTGTCTTCAACAAGCTATATAGGCTTTATATATAAAAATATAATGGAAACCCCATGATCATAGGTGTAATTATGGGTGATGATAAGATGATGAAAAGGAAGATGCTAAACATTTTTTATGGGGCAGGGAATGTAGATATAGACTAGGGCTCTTGATGTCAATTCTAACTATGTCAAATTATATTTTTCAATGAGTCTTAGTTCGGTTGATATAGTTATTATTTCAACATTTACAAAGATATTGGTTCAAACGTACTTAAGAGCGTAATATCCTCTAAGTTGTGTTTCAGGTCCTACAGCAGTGTTTCTCATGGGAGCACATACAAACTTTGCCATCTTTCTTATGAAGAAAAATGTCGAACACATTTATGCCGTGGGAGGTTCGGTTAGATCAGACTGTCCGAAGAATGACTGTTCTGATAATTCAAGGGAATGTTCTGATATTGGTAATCTGTATCTACAAGACAGCAATCCATATGCTGAGTTCAATATGTTTTCACATCCTTTTTCTGCCTACGAGGTGTTCCTTCTGTTGTTTTTGTTTGACATTCATGGCCTACGTATTTTATTCGGTATTTTAATCTTTTCTTTTGAGCAGGTTTTGCATTCTGGTGTCCTATTCCTCTAGATGCAACGAACACTATTCCCGTAAGTAAGAGTTTCTTCATGAAGTTTGAGAGGAGACAGGATACTTACGAGGCAAAGATTATTCGCGATACCTGGTTAAGTAACATATTTCATGAGGTAAAAAAATTAAAATTGACTAAATTGGAGAAAAAAAAGATTAAATCTAGATTTTAAAAATAGTACAAGGACTAATGGCAAAATTTCACATTTCGGAAACACAAGTAACAATATAGTTCAAATGCAAAGGTTTAAATATGCCAGAAGTCCCTATGTTATTTTAAAAATTAAAATTTAGTCTCCAAACTTTAATTTTGCAATGATGTTATTGTATTGTTTTTTATTTGAAATTCTTTATTCATTCCCTGTTAAATTTTATCGTTAACTGTTGGCCTGATAGCTATAAAAAAGTAAAATAACTTTTTAATCCCAATGTTTAAATTTTTATTAATTTTCCATTTTCATATATATACTAGGTCATTCGTTGATTGTAAAATTAACTAAAAGTTACTAAAAGAATCAAAAATTTCAAATAAAACATACTGCATGAAATTAATGTCACATAATTATATTTTAAATTTTAAAATAATACATAAACACATATAAACAAGCAAACAATATCGAGCAAGTGTGTGCCGCACTACTACCTCTTATAGATAACTTATGAGCTAGGGGAAACACAACTAAAACTAGTGGGGATATGACCTCTACAAAATATTAAAAATTAAAAAAAATAAAGGTGTTTAAAGTCTTTGGATTTAAAAAAATAATTAAATTATTGAGTTTTTTCACTCAATTAAGCCGTTAAACGAATAAATTGAATCAATTAAGTCATTGATCAATTTTGACAACCAAAACTAGTGGGGATATGACCTCTACAAAATATTAAAAATTAAAAAAATAAAGGTGTTTAAAGTCTTTGGATTTAAAAAATAATTAAATTATTTAGTTTTTTCACTCAATTAAGCCCTTAAACGAATAAATTGAATCAATTAAGTCATTGATCAATTTTAACAACTAATTTTTTTTACAGTTTTCTTGAGATATTAATGTCGCGTAACACACTATAGTTCTATCATATGACATTTACAATGTTGTTAAAAAACTATTTTTATAAGTTTTTTATAGAATTTTTAGAACTTTTAAAGAATTTTTAAAATAAAATAAAAAATTTTAGACATGTCAAATGACAATACTGTAACAAGACATGTTGCACCAATTGATAAAAACTATTAGATTTAACAATTAACATTGGTCAAAGTAGTGAATTGATGAAATTTTGGAAGATAAAGGTTTAATTGTGAGTAAAAAAAAGGTTTAGTGGGTTAATTGAAATTTTCTCTAAAAAATTCAGGGGTTAATTGTTTTTTTTCTTCAAAATTCAAGAGCTTATGATACTCTTAAGTCAAAAAATTTATAATAAATTTACTCTTTAACCCTTCAAAAATATATAATTTATTATTACCCTAAATTTATTTATTTTAAATAACCTCTCGATAAATAGTGTTAAGTTCTATCATTGTTAATAGGGACAGATGCAGAATTTTATGTTAAAGGGCGAACCTATAAAATTTTAGGAGGGACGAACTTATAAAATTTTAGGGGATGAAAATAGATTTTAGGGGGAGACCGCCTCATCTAGATACATCCTTAAACCCTATTATATAACTTGACTTCCAATTCTATAACTTGACTCCACCACTGTCCTTGAGTATTTAACATGCATGACAATTTCATCCATTTGTCTCCATGTAATCTATCATTCTTTTCCTTCCAAATAGAGTAAAGAAAGCAAAACTACACCACTTGAATGATTTACCTGTCCCTTGAATCTGAACCAGCAAGTAACAGGACTATGGACGAGGCAGATCTGCAATACTTTCATTCATACATGTTTGAAAAAAAGATGGTCCTTGATTTCAGTGTCAATACCAAAAAAGAATCTCCCCCCCCCAACTCAACCAAGAAATAAATGAATGTCAAGGTATTGAATAGCTTCCCTAAAATTTTTTAGCCTAAGCCACCATGTCTTGCTTATGCCTAAGGGCTTGGAATTTCCTATTCAGGGTCCCAACAGCCGAATAATCATCACCAAGCCTCAACATCTTCTTTCAAGCCTAATTATGGCTACTCTTTAGAGGGATTTGCCAAATAGAAACTCCCTTAAACATATAACACTCTATCCACGCCACTAAAAAAGAACCAGTTTGGGCAAGAAGCACCCACAAACACCTCATCATACATGCTTTATTACATACAAGTATATTTTTAATCCCAAGTCCGCCTTCACATTTGGGATGACAGATTTTTTCTCAGCTAACACGGGCACCCCTAGCTGAACCAACCGCACCTCTCCACAAAAAAGAATTACATAACATTTCAATCTTCTTCATAACTTTCAAGGGCAACAAAAAAACTCTACTCCAAAAGTTTTGGATACTAAAAATGACAACTTGAATAAGCTGCAACCTCCCTGCAAAGGATAAACACTTGGATGGCCAGTTTTTAACCTTACTCTCAATTTTCTCGATCAAGCTCTCACAATCCAAAGAGGTAAGATTTCTAGCCACCAACGGAACACCTGAATATCTCACTAGAAGTGTGCCAATTTGAAAACCAGTTTGCTCTATCATACTATCTAACTCACTTGAACCAATCCCAGCACAATAGAGTTTGCTCTTTGAGGCATTCATTTGTAACCTCGACATCCTATAAAAGATTTTCATTAAATTTTTCACAACCACCATAGTATCCATACAACCCTTAGTGAACACCAAGAGATCACCAGTAAAACATATGTGGGTGAGATGAACCCTCTTTCACTTCGAAGTGATTCTTTAATACCCCAAATTGGCTTGCCAAATTCAGCAACATGAACAAAACATCTACTATCAAGATGAAAATATACGGGGAAAGGGGGTCTTATTGCCTAACTTCTTTGGCCCTTGAAATAACCCTACAAGTCCATCATTCAATCCAATAGAAAACTTCGAGTGAGTTATACATGCATGTATCCAGTTCCTAAACTCGTCAGGGAAACTAAGATCTTTAACACTTAAAAAATAAAGTTTCAGTTCAAGAAATCAAAGGCCTTCCTTAAATCAACCTTTAGGGCACAACAAGGTGAAATGTGACTCCTACTATAACCATTAACCAATTTCCGAGATAATAAAACATTCTCCACCAAATCACGACCTAAAAGAAAGGCACTTTGATTTGGTAAAATCAAATTAGGCAGCCACACCTTCATTCTATTAGCAAGGACTTTAGTAACACAATTATAGACCGTGGAGCAGCATGATATAGGTCTAAAATCAGTAGCAAACAAAGGGGCGGTAACTTTCGGCACCAAAATAGTAATGGTCGAATTAAACCCAACATGTAAAGAGGATGTCGAGATCAAATATTTTAAAGCTTCAATGAAATCTTCACCAACAATACGCCATGAAAGCTGAAAAAATTGGCAGAGTATCCATCCGGCTCTGGGGCTCTGTTCCCATTCATGACAAAAAAACATCCTTAATCTTCTTAGAGGACACTGGAGCAATCAAAATTTCTCTCATCTCAGTAGAAAGTTGCACCCAATAATCTCTTTAAGCAACTCATCTGAATCAGGATGAACATTTTCATCCACAGTACCTAAAGTATCAAAAAAATGTCGAACTAACTCAATAAAAATTCCCTCAAAACAATCCAGCTTATACCCCTGATTATTTTTTAGAACTCGTGTAACACCCGGGTTTAGGGGTCGGGTGAAAATAATATTTTAATAATTCGGGTTCGGTTCTATAATTAAAATAAATCTTTTAAGTTTCGGGTTTCAAGAGCCAACAATTGTTGATGGGCTAAATTGAAATGAAACTTAAATTTCAAGGATTTTACAAAATAGATGAAATGGCCATTCATTAATGGCATTTCTGTAATTTTGAGGACATCTTTTAAAACCCCATTTTATTAAAAGAAAAACCATTGTCTTCTTCCTCCACTCTCCAACATTTGAACGACCAAAGAGCTCTCCCTCTACCCAATCACTATTCCATCACATAGCTCCTCCATTTCAACCCATTTTCGAAAGGTAACACCATTTTTTACTTCTCCTCAACATCCTCTCTTCAAAAGTACACTTAGTTTTCATTTTCGTTAAGGTTTTGGAAAATGGAGTTTTTGGAAATTTTGATTAAAAATGGTAACTTTATGTTGTTAAGCTTAATGTTTTGATTCAATGTTGTTAGTTATGAAGTCTAGGAGCTAAATGGTACCACATATGTGAATTTTGAATGGTTTGAAGCAATTTTCGGATTTGGGTAAACATGAGGTTTTTGGAGGGTTTTGGGGGTTGTTTTAGGTGGGTTTTGATAGGCTATTGTTAGTACTATGGATAGGGGTTGAATTGGGATCGATTGTGGATGTAATGGAGGTTGGAAACATGGTTTTTGGGCATGGTTTTGGGACTGTCCGAATTGGTTAAGAATGGGAATTGTTCATAGCTTGCAACATGGTAAATTGTGATTGAATTGTATTCCGGGTTGGTCTTTTGATGTTGGGCTGATTTGGAATTGTTTGAAATGTGTTTGAGGTTGTTTGAATAGCGGAAATTGGTGTTGGAGAAGCTTCGGGAAGAAATCCGGGTTTGTGAGAGTGGTTGCTTGCTTGGCTTGGAGCTTGGAAGCTTAGGTGAGTGGTTAATGTTTTAATTTGATTT
Organism: Hibiscus tridactylites; assembly: GCA_958450335.1. Taxonomy (NCBI): domain Eukaryota; kingdom Viridiplantae; phylum Streptophyta; class Magnoliopsida; order Malvales; family Malvaceae; genus Hibiscus; species Hibiscus tridactylites. The sequence continues at coordinate 16,868,899 of OY288267.1, forward strand.
CAAAGGTTGGTTCTAGCATGTGGAGGTGAAAATGTTTTCAAGTAAGGTTTTGGTTCAAAGATGGTTTTGAAAGGATTTAGTTTTGGCTTGAAAGTGAATTAAACTCAAGAGTAAGTTGTTGTGAAATTGCCTCTTTAATTTCTCCTTTTACCATTTGTTTTCATTGCTTGAAATGATATTCAGTTATGTATGAAATTCCAATACTTTGGGAAAAAGCATGTTGTCTAATATCGTATTCGTTAATCATGTATGATGATAATAATGGTGATGTAGATATGCCTTGTAAGGTGTGAGTAAGTTGGTGCAAGTTGTGCACGAAAATGGTGAGTAAGACCATTTGTAATCGGTAAGATTCCAAGTAGTAAGTGATGCTAATTGTGGATTTTGTTACATCTTGTTTTGGTTGTGCATGATATAGTGAGTACATGTCGTATGGTAGTAATTGTGCATTGTGTTGCATGGTTGGTGTCGAACCTCACGTGATGGTTGTCGTTGCTCCGGTGATGTGTAGTCCCGCCGGTAGCAAGTGGTATAAGACTCCGGTGATGTGTAGTCCCACCGGTAGTGACTAGTAGAAGAGTACTTTGATGTGTAGTCCCATTGGAAAACTACTAGTCGAAACGGTGATGTGTAGTCCCACCGTGTGTGTTTGGTTATGCTTGTGCATACCATGTGTTGTTCGTGTGTATCTCACTATATCATTCTCTTTTATGGTTTGCCTTAATCTAAGATCATACCTTTATGCATACTATGAGGTGTAATGCTATGATAAATGCTTATGTTGATGACCTTTGGTTGAACTTGTATGTTAGTAGAAGGTTTAGGTTGTAGGATGATTTGTATGTGTTGACCTTTATTTTAAAAGAAAGCTTTGAACCCTGCATTGTCGTAGTTATGTTTTAGAGCTCCGCTCACTAAGCTTTATGCTTACGCTCTCCTTTTTCCGACAATGCAGATCTTTAGCTTGGAGTTAGCAAGGAGCAAGAAGAGGGCGTCCAAGCGTGTGGTAGTTTGCTCAAGTATGATTTGATTAAATAATGTAATAGTCTAGCAATGGGAAATGCTACGTGTCTTAGGAGCTTGTATCTAGACTCCTATGTGTTGGCTTATTGTTGTTAAAGCCTAATGCGATGTTTGAATTAGTTGTGGTTTGTAATGCATGATATGCTATGATGGATGGTTCGTGTGTTGGCATGTCTATTGGTGTTTAGGTTGCCTTGTTAGAGAGGGTCAAACCTCGTATGCTTACCTTATACCTTTTAAGACCCTTGAGATCCATGTATGACTTGTATGCCCTATTGCCTTTGTTGGAATGCCAAGTATGTATGCCTTGCTTATGTTTGGATGCTAAGTTGATTGCATGATTTGTGTATCATATTGTGATGGATTGTGCCATCGATTTCATGTTAGAGCATGCTTATATGTTTGATTTTGCCTTAGGATTGATGTTAGTGTGTTGGTTGAGGTTTGAGGGGAATTTAGGGGCCTCCTTGTGCCTTAAATCAGCTCAAACCTGCCTTTTCGTAGCTGAGGTATCGATACCGTTGGACTGGTATCGATACTGCCCTGTGGTTTCAGGCCTCGTGTATCGATACTCGAGGGAGAGTATCGATACCTTTTTGGCCACTGGAGCCACTATCGATTTCGGTATTGATACCGGCCTCGAGGGTATCGATACCGTTGTCTTGGCTTTGACCGTGGGAAGTCAACTTTAAGGGAGGGTATCGATACCCTCATTTGGGGTATCGATACTGTCTCCTCAGGTTGACCAAACCCTGTTGACCTAGTCAAAGGGGTATCGATACCCCCCTTAAGGGTATCGATACCGCCTGTAGGTTAACTTTGAAAATGGGCTTTTAAATGTTAGTTTGGGTTCGTTTGACTGCTTTGTAAATATCGTTCCGCTGTATGTTCACTTAGGATGTAATTTTCGTCTAGACAAGATTAAAATGAAAAAAATATAGGGTTGCTAACCGAGGGAGAGTTCCTTAGGGAGTTTTCACTCGGTTTTCCCCGTGTAGCTCACTCGGACCGGTCATCCGGCCAGACCGGGACGAGGGGGTTACAACTCGTATTGTATTAAACTTTTGCTTTGCAGTAACTTGCTTAAAGTAATATGCAATGTTGTGATCACCTTCTTTAATAAATTGTACCCTGAATTTTTGCCTCAGATATTTCACTTCAGCTTTTAACAATACAACCAAGTCTTGAGCAAGCTTCCTCTCTTTGGCAACATTTTTAGGAGCAGGACAGATTGATGAGTAGCTAGTTTGGTCATTATTTTAGTGCTAATTACGCTTAAATGATCTCTTTGTGGTGCTGAATCGTGGTCTATTATGTGCTTTGTTGTGCAGGACTTCATGGCTGGAAAACAGATTAGAAAAGGTTGGATTTTGCAAGTTTTTTGGATTTATGGCTGGATTAGTGGGCATGAATGCGCTGACTCGACGCCACGTTAACAGGCTTCTAAAAGATGACGTCGTCAGCGTGTGATAAGCTATCAGCCGCGTCCAATCACTTATCAGCGAGATTTGGATCAAGCTTTGAGATTTATCTTTTATTTTTGAATTTTAAACATTTTGAGATTTAATTATTATCAATTAACATTTATCTTTTGTATCTTAAATATTTTAGGATTATCTCTTATCATTTTAAAAGTATTCTTAGGGTTTTAGGATGTTATAAATACCCCTTTGGGGATGAGACTCAAACCATCAATTGTTCTCATTCTCATTTGCTTTGAAGTTTATTAGATTTCTTTTCTCTCCATTATTCTCTTGCTTCCCCTTGCTAAAAAACTAAGTATGGTTTCTTCGCAAACTATGCTTAGCTAAATTCCCTTTTAGCCAAAAGTTAAGCTAAACCCGATTTACCTTGTGAGAATAGACAAAGCGCTTCAACCCCTTCAGTTTCTTTGTTGATTTTCGGCAAAATAGGATTGACAATCGGCCTTTCCTTTAGGCATCATAATTACTTCATTCCGAAAAGTGCACGTCGAGTTGATGTTATTTTGATCCATCGTTGGGGACGAGATTGGGTTTGTAGCGGAATCAACTCCCTAAGAACAAACTTAGTGGCGGTCCACTAAGGAAAATCAAGATCGGATACAACTCTCGTCGAGATAATCATTCGAGCATGGGCTTTTCCGGTGTTAAGCATAGAATTTGCATTAGCATCAATTGACGAAGCTAATCAAACAAAAACTAGATTTCAAGGATTGGCCTTGGGATTTAGCTTACCATAGAAAAACAAGGTACAAGGGTTGGGCCTTATAGACTGTAACCTGTAAGAACTCGAAGCAACATCCCTTTCAGTGATCAAGACAAATCGAGGCGAAGCAAAGCTGGAGGCTAATTCTTATCATAATCTATTTCAATTATTTTCTTCACTTTATTTATTTAAAATCTTCTCAAATTATTTCGCTTAAAACCCCCTTTCTTTTATTATTTGCAGATCACTTTGGTAATTATCAAAATCAAATAGATATTGGGAACTCCTTAGTCCATGCGGATCGACACTTACTCTCACTACTCTACTTAATTATTTCTTTGAGTTTAAGAAATTTATTTGACAATACACGACTGTTGTCAAAATTGATTATTTTGTAGATCCCGTATTGTATTAAACTTTTTTTTTGCAGTAACTTTCTTAAAGTAATATGCAATGTTGTGATCACCTTCTTCAATAAATTGTACCCTGAATTTTTGCCTCAGATACTTCACTTCAGCTTTTAATAATACAACCAAGTCTTGAGCAAGCTTCCTCTCTTCGGCAACATTCTTAGGAGTAGGACAGATCAAAACTAATTTTTACACTTCCTTAAGTTTTGTTTCAGCCCTAGCAATCCTAACAGATATATCACTGTAATCTTGCTTATTAAAATCCTTTAATGACACCTTTAATCTTTTTAATTTGACAGAAAACTTTTGTAAAGGATTCTCAACGACTAGTAACTTTAAAAAATCCTCCACAATTTTGAAAAAATCCGGGTAATCTGCCCAAAAATGAATAAATTTAAATGGTGGAGGTGACCTACCAATAAGAGCCTTAACAACCACCCAACTGGGGCAATGATCCGAACTCCCCGGAGGTAAGAACTCAACCTTAGCACAAGGAAACTGCTGCAACCAATTCTGATTTACCAAAACCCTATCCAACTTTCTGGCCAAAGGATCTTCCTCTTATCTATTACACCAAGTAAAGATAGCGAACTTTTTTGAAATCCTGAATTTCTCATACTATTCCTTAAGTACCATCAAAATTCGAACTTTTTTGAGGATATCGAATGGGATTGACATCCTTAGCAATGAGCCAAAGACATACCAACGAAAGCCTTAACTGATATCAAACTCTCCCTAAACGTCTCCTCTCTTCCCTTCCATTGCACCCATAAACAACAGATAAGAAAAACAACACTCATCATATTTCAAAAAACATGTAACATGTTGGTCAGACTTACACATCTCTTCAACTTGCCAAAGACCTTTACTTAAAATCCAGATTCTCCCATTATAAACCTCTGAATAATTAGAAATAAAATTCCAATAACTAAACCGCCCTTGAATAATAGTGGCAACATTACTTTTTCGTACCAAAGTTTCAAGCAAACACAAAACTTCCACCTTAAATTATTAGCCAACTTCAAAATTCTCTTTCACTTTAAAAGATCATTACAACCTCTTAAACTCAAAGTCAAAATCATTTAACAGAAGGAGAGGCACCACCTTTATGACCACCATTTTCTTTTTCTCTTCTTATTATTTTCACCTCTCTCTTCCTTTTAGGCTTTATTTGATTCATTAACTTAGTCACTCCATCCGCAGAAACCCTAGTCTTTTTAGAGGAACCCACAACCTTCTGAGTATCAGACAAAACATTAAACTGATTTAGATTTTGCACCTCTACAACATCACCTTATGTATTATCCCCAACAATTACCATATTAGAACCTACAAAAGTAGCCACGGTCTCCACAACTTCTTAAAAAGCCACAGCCATAACTCCCTCAGAAGTCACAACCTCCACAGCTTCCTATTGACTATAAGACATATGAGCAAAAGCATTAATCTCCATTGCTTCCCCAACAACATAATTCACACTACCACCTAATTTTTCTCCGTGAATTTGACCAACCAAAGTAGCAACAATGTAACACCCCTCGCCCTGATTAGGAACGAGGAATGTTACGATCATTGCTAAACATACCTATAACTGATACATAGTGGGTCATGCTATATTTTTTTATATATATACTTATACTTATAAACCAACTTACTTATCAATTTAAAATTCTACTTTGCAATTCAATCGAATAGAAACCACTTCTACCATAACTCAAATTACTTAACCTTTTCATATAATTTTATTTTAGCTAAGACATATTAATTTATCATTTAATTCTATGAAATCGAAACATACAAAGGCAAAAACATAATCGGACAACATATAATTCTATAATCGACCGAGCTTACAAAACATGGCCATATGACATTTTGCTATCTTTCATCCACCTAGGATGATTCCCAAAACATAGAGGCTAGAATGACTCTACGGTCATCTATACATAACTACAACAAAATATTAGTAAACCTCTAGACAAAATAATATAAGGGCTTACTACTATACCCCATATTTACCCCATTATATACAACAAAAATAAACATGGATACCGAGTTAGGTCATCTACATACACCGCATATAGAGTTTCAGTATTAAAATTATACATGCCACTTGCACTAAAATGCTGACAACTAAACCACCCAACAAAGATGATGCAAGGCATACTTTCAGTCGGCAGAAGGTCTAACAGGTTCGGGATAGGAAGGCTGAAGATCGCTAAAACTTGTATTGTTGGGAAGATAGGAAAACGGAGTGATAAGTACTCACAGTACTTAGTGAGGAAACTCCTACACTAACGTCTTTTAAAGTTTTGATCATTTAAATGTATAGCAATTCCCAAATTATTATCAAAGATAATACATCATAACAAACATATCTTTCGAATACAAAGAGCAACCAAGGGCCAATATGTCACTTTCATGCATTTACAATCGAATCAAACATATTCCAGATGAAATTCACATTTAATTAGATAATAGCATATTACGAACAACAGCAAACTGTAGTAGAGTACAAATTTCAAATTTAATTTATACAAAGGCATCATAATTCAATCTATAAGACATTATCATCATACCAACATTTAACATTATTAAACTTTTCACATATAACAATTCTCATCAATTCGATTGCCTTGGTATATATAGCAAGTTAGGTATTCGAGTCACATGTAACAGAAGGGTGAATAATCACCAAACATGGGGTACATAGTACCAATTTCATATTATCGTGTTACATATTAGCAAGATGTACATTACACCAATCAGAGGGGTACACTCACGTGCCAATTTCAGAGGGGTACACTCACGTACCAAATTCAAGCTCTAGACTCTAGGCATGTCGTATTACCTAAACTGACCATATAACCAATGACTTATTACTCTTATAATTAAATCTCAATTTCGGAAATTATCAAGTTATTGCACCATCAATTATTCAATCCTAATCAAATGATTCACATGTCACATGGTTTCATATCACAATGCATATATATTCCAATCATCGATCATGCAATATCAATCACTCAACATTTCACATATGTAACATAGAACATGTACATTTTTCAATCTTCATATAGATTTTCAGAAGCCAAATCACATAATTCTCAGCTCAATTTCAATCATATTATCACCACTATACATAAATCAAACATAGTAACACAGAAATTCAACCAATAGCATCCATGAATTCGAACATGCATATAATCAAAATATCCAATTCTCTTTAATCCTTCTTCCCATGTAACTTATTTACCAAACCATTATTAGGTCCAGTTTCATACAATTCCAAGATAACAATTAAATAAATTATTAGTTGAGACACTAATCTCAACTCTAGAGTTTGTTTCACTCACAAACGCCCAGCTAGTCTTGGATTCGTATGCTTTTCCTTCGATCATTTGACGATCTAGTTATCAAATTTTTCTCGGTATCTTCAGCTCGTAGCTCTAATCAATTATCCACAACCAATTACAGAACTAATCAGCATTCATCCTAACAATTAATCATTCAATTAAACACAATCCATAACAACCCTTAACTTATTTTCAGTTCTGGACAGATTCAGTCCTAGTTATTAATTTAGCCATAACTCTCAATCCATAGATCGGATTTCCATCTTTTATTTGAGTGGATACTTGTGGATACAATTAAACACCCACTTTTCTAAAAGGACATTGCAAATCTCAAAGCTTTGTTTGGTAGCCTAAAAAGTGACAAGTTCAAAGAAAGTTTGTTTACACTCATATATATACTTTTAAATTATTGATTCATTTTATTAAAAAGTTTTTTTTAAAAAAATTATGGTCGGTATTGTTGAAACTGATTTCTCGTGAAAGAATGAAGGAGAAGAAGAGTCTAGGGTTCGTATGATTTGGGAATCGGGAGAGTGAAAGGTTAAGGTAGGGGAAAAGTTTTATTATTTTATTAATAACCAAAAAACTGATTACAATATCCAATTAATACAGATTATATAATACTAAAGAAAATAAAGAACCTAACAACTAATTTGTCCTTTTACAAGAAAACCCATATACATGAACTAATATTCTAATAGCCCCCCTCAAGTTGGAGCATATACATTGTGAATGCTCAACTTGGAAATAGAATCATGAAATAAAGCTGGTGGCAAAGCCTTTGTAAAACAATCTGCAAGCTGGTTGGAAGAAGAGACTAGTAAAAGATGCAACATGCCTTGGTGAAGCTTTTCTCGAATCAGATGGCAGTCGATCTCAATGTGCTTAGTTCTTTCATGTTGAACAGGGTTTTTTGCAATTTTAATTGCAGATAAATTGTCACAATAGAGATTTGCAGATTTAAGAGGTAAATGTAAATCAGAAAGAAGAAATAATAGCCACTGCAGTTCACAGGTTACTGTAGCAAGAGCCCTATACTCAGCTTCTGTGGAAGACCTGGAAATAGTAGATTGTTTTTTAGACTTCCATGAAACTAAAGCAGAACCAAGAAAAATATAAAAACCTGTGGTTGACCTCCTTGAATCAAGACAGGAAGCCCAGTCAGAATCAGAGAAAGCATTCAGTTTCAAATCATTATTGGCAGGAAAAAATAATCCATGTCCAAGAGTTCCCTTTAGATATCTTAAAACTCTATGCACAGCAGAAAGATGTATATCAGATGGAGCTGAAAGAAACTTAGATAAATTATTAACAGCAAACGTTATATCAGGACGAGTATTATTCAAATATAACAATTTTCCTATTAACCTTCTATAAGAAGTAATATCTTCCAAGGGAATACCATCATGTTTAGAAAGTTTAACTTTATCATTAAAAGGAGTTGAAGAAGGTTTCGAACCAGAGAACCCAGTTTCTTCCAAAAGATCAAGAGTATACTTCCTCTGACACAGATTTATACCTTCTTTTGATCTAGCAATCTCGAAACCTAGGAAATACTTAAGATCACCTAGATCTTTAATCTTAAAGGTATCATGCAAGAAATTTTTGATATTAGTAACTTCTATCAAATTAGGACTCATCAAAACAATATCATCAACATAAACAGCTAAGGCTATAAAATGATCACCTGTACCTTTTAAGAATAATGAAGAATCGGAAGATGCTTGAATGAAATTCTGGTCTTTCAAAGCAATAGTTAAACGCTCATTCCATTGCCTGTTTGCTTGTTTTAAGCCATACAAGCTTTTATTCAGTTTACAAACAGTGCCAGATTCAGTAGGAAGAAAACCGGGTGGAGGATCCATATAGACCTCTTCATGTAAGTAACCATGTAAAAAAGCATTGTTAATATCCAATTGTTGTAAATACCAGTTTTTGGTAGAAGCAATAGCTATAAGAGTTCTAATAGTAGTAATTCTGGCAACATGACTAAAAGTGTCTAAAAAGTCTAATCCTGGTTGCTGTGTATACCCTTTAGCAACAAGTCTTACTTTATATCTATAACACCCCTCACCCCGGATTAGGGGCAAAGAGCGTTATATTAACTTATAACAGATTCGTATTAGGCAGCGGAAGGTTTAACAAATTCGTGTACATTTTTTCTTTTTTTTATTCGATTACAACAATACAAATTACACTAATTGCATTCACTCAATTTCGTATAACACATATAAGATTCCTTATTACAATTCGATCAATATCATGGTGGGCTCACACAATTTCTAAGGTTATTCGGTTAGCACATAAGAACAAATCCAATCATAATAATAATAACCGATTCATTCATCATATATTTATAACATATCATATCCGATAATAATATCCATAGTGTTTGGTTTCCCTTATACAAAATAACTACCTGGGGTAACTACAAACGGCCAACCTATAGGTTGCCTTTACAAAAAGAATTTCTACAAAAAGAATCAAACCCCAAACATATAATTGGGCGATCTATACCCTAAATATGTACCCCTTAATTACATACCAAAATGAAGGGAAACAACTTATAAAGTTTATACATAACTAAAGTAATAGTTCATAAACATCACCATTAAACCGAATTGAACTAACATGCAGACCGCTAGGCCACCCAACATGAGCACGACAAAGATAGCAAAGGGCATACTTAATCTTCGTGTGAGGAGATAACGGGTGGAGGATCGACAAGCTAGAACCTGAAATTTTTGGGAAGGAAGGAAGGGTTCGAGTGGTAAGTACTTCTCGTACTTAGTGAGGAAACCTTAATCTAATCGATTTCCATTTAATTACTTATGATCATACATTGTGTTCCACTTTGCACATTAATTCATTCGAATAGTTCCAGAAATAAGATAATTTCACAATTAATTGATACATACTAGCAATCATTCGAACATATGCATAGCAAGGCATGTATTTCCATTCAAATACAAGCAATTTCACACCGATCATATCGTTGATATTTCATACAAGTCATGAATCCAGAATCAATCTTTCAAATTTTCAATTGTCATAATCGAATTGCATAGCATAACAAGAACAATAATTCATGTTATCTTTAACACCATAATCGAACATTTCAAGTCAATCAATTTCATAAATTCGATTAAGGTAATTACATTTAACAAGTAGCAGCAAACTGTAGCAGATAATTAATTAATTTCATAATTCGAATTTAACTTGCTGCCATCTAATTCAAAGAATTACACCCAATCAAAAGTTCAATTTCGGATTTCAATGCTTTAATTTTCTTATTAACTCAATTAGCAATGCCCTGGATAATATAGTAAGTTAGGTAATCAAGTCACATATAACTGAATTGTGAATCAAAATTCACCATGTAATAGGTACCACGTACCAAAATCATATCATCGTATAACATATCATAATGTCCACAGACATTAAGCAAGAAGGTACACTTACGTACCACAATATCGAGTACACTAACGTACCGATTTTCTTATCGAGCTCAGACTCTAGGCTAGCCGTACTACCTGGACAGACTATACACACCAAGGGCTTTGCTTATTGACATTTAATTTCAATCGTATAATTATTCAGAAATTTTCAGAATTTGCTTCTCAATCCTTTCGATTGCAATCATGAAATTTCACTTCCAAATGTCTCATGATATCACATATAACATATAATAAAATTCAATTCAATATACACATCATCAAATCAGCATATATATCATCCAATTTCATATCACATAATTCAAATCCACATATCATGGCTAAAATTCCAATCGAACTTATCAGACATACATATGGTATCAACCAATTTAAATCGAACATTAATCATTCGATCATCATCTCAACAATGCTCAAAATCAGCAATTAAAATAATCTAAAACAGTCCAATAATCCTCAATTCCAATTCGAAATCAACATAACAACACCACTTCACAATTCAAGTACATAAATCACCAAAAATCACATATCACATGCATCTTATTCAATTTCCTTTATTCCTTCTTCCCGAATTAAAATCAAATAATTATTTAGTCCAATTTCATGCTTAACATAATTAAAAATCAATCTAAGGCAGTTGGAACTCTAATCCCAACTCTAAGGTCGTTTCACTCACAGTTCGCCAAGCTAGTTCTGAATCCGAATGCCTTTTGCTCGATCCGCAGCCGATCCCGGTACAATTTCTTCCTCGACTCTTTCACTTCTAGGATCTAAGGCATTTAATTCAAACAATAGGAAATTTTCAGAATTCATTTCATAAATTTCAAGGCTGAATTTTATCTTTAATTTCAAATTAGTCCCTATACTACTATGGTTCGACATGGCCAACTCCATTTTTACTAATTCCCTCAATTTAGCGCTTAGACTTTCGAATTGATCATCAATTTATGAGAATTATATTTCTCACAGATTGCTAATCAATTACCACCCTTTCTTTTTGTTCAATTTCACAATTTTAATAACTCACATGTCCTTAAATTTTCTTCTATTCATTTACACACAGTTTTGACCCGCTTTTGAGATCCTGAAGCCTTAAGTTCCTTCTATATAGAGCTTGTTTGGACCCTTTCTCTGTGGGATCCCTCATCTTGAAATCTGTTGGCAAGCTTGAAAGCTTTCATCTGAAATCCTTGAGTGGCGAACATGAAGGCTTCACCTGACATTTTGGAGCGGCGGCTTGAAAGGCTTCGCCTAAAATCTTTTTAGTTCTCGCTTTATCGTTTTCTCCTCATCCCGAGAGGTATTCAATTTGTCTTTCAAGAATCTGTGAAAAGAGATAAAAATGCTATGATGGTATGAGTTAGCATGCTCCTAACCTAGGGATGCCTAACTACCCGTGATGCATGATTGGGGTTTGTAAGTTATTTAGTCATATTAATTCTATTGACATCGTGTTCTTTGGGTGCTGCTTCTTGTTTTGATTGCCTCTCTTCTTGGTTCTCCCGGACCATTGTTCTTCTTCTTCTTCTCATCTTGACTCACTTCTGGAATTGTCTGCCTCAAAGTGCTCATGCGGGTTTTCACTTTGAACTTTTCTTTTCCTTTCTTTTCTTTCTTTTTTTTCCTTTTGTTTTTTTTTTGTTTTTTTTCTTTCTTCCCTTTTTTTTACTGACTCTTGATTGCCTGAATAGGTAGGCCGATTTCCATTCTCCAAGTGCCTGAACGGATAGGCGGGTTCTATTCTCCAAATGCTCGAATAGATGAGCAGATTTCCATTCTCCAAGTGCCTGAACGGATAGGCGGGTTCTATTCTCCAAGTGCCCGAATAGATGAGCAGATTCCATGTATCTTTGTCTCGAGCTTTGAGTATTTGTCTCCTTTTGCTCTAAAATCTTTTGGCTTTGAGTTTCTACCTCTTTCGCCATGAGTTTCTGATCTGAAGCGTTCCTCTTGAATTTCGCCTCAAACCCCAAAGTGTCTTTTGGGTTTTCACTGCGTCTTCTCTTTTCTTTGTCCTATTTTTTCTTCTTTTTCTCTTTTTGGGTACTCCTTTGAGTTTTCTTCTTGAAGTCAACTTCTACCTTTGACTCTTAAAATTTTTCACATCTTTACGGTGTCCACATGTCTTCTCATTTTCCATAGAGCCCTGTCTCTATTTGCCTTCACTCTTTAGGCTTACGTACCTTCTGACTGACCTCCGGTTAATGTCGGCTGCTTTACATGGTGTCTTCTGTCCCAAGATGCCACAACTTTTTGGTCCTTGTTCCTCTAAATTTGTAGTCAAAAACGCCTCTCCTGAATTTTTCTTCTTCTCCCCAAAGTGTCTTTTGGGTTTTCGCCTCGGCTTCTCTTCTTTTTCTCCTCTATCTTTCTTCTTCTTAGGCATATTTTCGTCGCCTTTCATCGGGTTGATTTCAGACGATAATTATTGTCTCATTCGGTGCGCATGGTCCTTCTCAAGACAATCCTTTCGGCAAGATACTTAGGATTCGAGGGTAACTTCTGTTCCCCGATTCTCAACGTCAAAATTTCTACCCTCATGTTCTATTTCAACACTTCTTAGCGAAGGTCGACTTCATAGCTCAGTATTTAACCGAAAACGGTCTTGATATTTCAACTAGAGGTATTAGTCGTCTAGTAGCAAAGTTTGAACCTCCAATGGTGCCCCTCTGGGTACTGATGGCTTTACCTCGAGCCACGGTCAGTCCGCTTGTTCATTTCCATGTAGAAGACTTATGCAAGTGATTGGGTAAAAATAATTTTATTATGAAAATATACATTTGAAGAATCATGTCAAGTGAAAATCAAGTTTGGGGTCTTTGAAAAAAGGGTCGACCCGAGTGACATTTTCCGAATGTTGCAGAGATGCACATATGAAATCTTTTCTGGGCTATTAGGCTTCCGAGAGGAGCGACTCCCATACCTAATTTCTACCCAATTTAAAGGTGGCTCTCTTTAACTCACTAACTCACCTTGCCCCATCCTTCCCTCTCTTCTGATCTCAATCAGGCATTAGAAGTGTGGCAATCCTTGAAGAAAGGTTAACCCCGATAGGCGGAATGTGAACTAAAGACAAATTCATCCTTCCGCGCATGGTCCAAATGGTCTTTTATGGCTTGTAATGCAGGCTAAGGCTCACGGCTATGAAAGAAAGGGTAAATAGGCCCAAACAAGTGTTTAAGGGTGGTGAAACCAAGGATCAATTCTTCCAATCTGAAGTCTCAATTATGCTCCGATGAAATGCTATTTGCTCTCTTACTTCTTTGGATCGCTCTAGACTGCCCCTTCTTGTTGGGGTTTTCACCCTAGAGTTCATTTCCTTTCATCAAGTGCAGTTTTGGATCAAATTGCACCTTCGCATTGTATTAGTGCAGGCTCTTGCTCAAAGGTGAACAATCTTTCGAGGCTCGTCTAAGCAGAGATTCATTTGGATAGGGAATCCTCTTGTCCCTTTTCTTTATCCGCTTCTCTCTTTTTTCAAAATTGCACTTTTCACTTTAGTGCCTTTGCTTTTGATTTCTTCAACTTTTATGTCGGTAACTTTTGACTTGATTTGGGTAACTCTTTGAGAACCGACTTTTCTTTCGATGTTTCCTTTTGATGTTTTTGCTGCTCAAATTGAAAGTGTATCCAATGAATATGTTCTCTTTTATTGCCCTTTAATTCACAAGGCCTCGTCTTCATAGCACAATCAGGATCCCATGTCATTCACTCGTCCATAGACTTCTATCCTTTTCTGCCCCCATTGTAGGGGTGATCCTTGGTTTGGGTTCAATCAGAAGAAAAAAAAAATTGATAGGCTCAAATGGGGACAACAATGGGTATTTTTTTTTATTTTCTTTCTGTGTGAATGGAATTGAAGGAATGCCAAATGTCCTCCCATACACTGATATCAAAATTGGTCTTCAGGTGGTAGAAGTTTTAGGGTTATCACTTCATTCAAGAACCTTAGACAACAATGCCCGAGAGGAAAATTCACTCAATGGGAGTGACCCATTATTCCTAAACACTCGTTGTCACCCCTCCCTTGGCCTGAGTAGAACAGATGGTGCTTCCATTCGTATCATTCCCACAATATTTGGTTTTTTCTTTTCAAAGTATTAGGGTCAATTTTTGTAAAAATATATACATGTATGTTTTTAATAGAAAAACAATAAGGTTATAAAGAATAAATGAAATGTCTAAAAGAAATTAAGGAATATAAAATGCTTGCAAAAGTCTCCTTCATTGAAAATAAAACAAACGGACATCACAAAAGCCCTTACAAAAGATGCTAGCTATCACGGGCCAACAATACAAACTTTCACATGCACCTCAACGAGGGAAAGATCCGACAACAAAAGGTAAAACAGACACGATGCATGGAGACATAACATCCTAAACTACGTTGAAGACCAGCGTCTTCCAAAAGTTGCCCCTCCAAAAGATTGCCCCATCTTAGGCCGTCATTAGACCTAATCCGCGCGGTAGACTCGGGAGTATGTTAGCAGAGGGGTGAGTTTTTCCTTCCCTTTCTCGGCACTCTTGGCCTTCCTTGAGCTCCGAGGGTCTTCAGCCATACCCCGGGGCCTCGAAACGGTGGCACTCTTGGCGGTCTCCACCCGTTCTTGCTGCTTCCGGTCCCATTCTTCATCCAGGATTTTTCGTAGGGAATCCTCGATCTTGTCTAGAGCTAGCTCGATAGGACATTCAGAATAGGGGCAGTGCACTTCATATTGGCCGATGACGGCCTGGTCTTCTTCAGATAAGACCTCCTCCATCACAATATCGGAATCCCCGTCCCTACTCTCTTTGGGCTTGGGGGTTTTGCCTTTCTTGGTCAGGGTGGCGATCATAGCCTTCAATTCGTCAAATTGTTCCTTGGTTTCATCTTGGAACTTCTTCATGCATGCGATTGTTTCCTTCTGGTTCCACACTAACTGTTGGTGGAACTGTTCGAGCTCATCCATTCTCCTCACCAGGTTGTTCACATTCCCGAAGCGGTATTGGCTGGAAACTTTTCCTTTGTCCATTTTCTCTCTCTTTTCTCTCTCTCTGGCGTGAGTGTTTTTCCCCAATTAGTAATGGTGCGATGAAATGCCTTAAGCAAATTTTAATGTCCAATGATGGATGTATTATGGACTCGAATCAATAGATGCATGATCATGAGATGGGTGCATGGCTGACAATTCTAATGTTGCTCTAAAATGATATATGCTACAAATGTTACAAATGTATGCAAGTCAAAGGTGTTGGTCATATAGGTGATTCCCCTTAGGTCAACTTTCATTTGAACGTAAAGGAGGCTCCTTGTTACAAGATAGTCATAGCAAAAGTCCTACGGGTACTCTTCTTGCCCCCGAATCATGTTCAAGGAAATGAAAACTTCGGCAAAAATGTTGGGGCCAGATTTGCTTTTCCTTTTAGCCATTCAATAACCTCTAAATTTGCTGGTATCAAGTCCAAGAAAACAAGCTCTTTCCTCGAAGTTGAATCAATCTCTTGACCTAATCCATGCCCTTTCCGGTCGTCATGCTCTTTTCGGCTGCCACGCTCTTTCCGGTTGCCTCTTTGCACTTGATCGGGTAGTTTCGTGACTTTAGATGTTCGGAATAGATCCAGCCTTGCTTGACTTCCTCGGGGTGGAGTAAGGTTGTGCCCTCTTTGATGGTGGGTATTAAATGACCTGACACTGTGCGTTTGCTCGGTAAGCTGCCCCCTTAACCTTTCTGATTCAACTCTAACCGATGTCGGACTTGCTAATTGACATTATCCTTTCTAGCAACCTCCTGTCCATAATGATAGCCCTAAAAATGGGTAAAACCACCTTGACTCAACACATTTTAAGAGGTAAATGTAAATCAGAAAGAAGAAATAATAGCCACTGCAGTTCACAGGTTACTGTAGCAAGAGCCCTATACTCGGCTTCTGTGGAAGACTTGAAAACAGTAGATTGTTTTTTAGACTTCCATGAAACTAAAGCAGAACCAAGAAAAATACAAAAACCTGTGGTTGACCTCCTTGAATCAAGACATGAAACCCAGTCAGAATCAGAGAAAGCATTCAGTTTCAAATCATTATTGGCAGGAAAAAATAATCCCTGTCCAAGAGTTCCCTTTAGATATCTTAAAACTCTATGCACAGCAGAAAGATGTATATCAGATGGAGTTGAAAGAAACTTAGATAAATTATTAACAGCAAACGTTATATCAGGACGAGTATTAGTCAAATATAACAATTTTCCTATTAACCTTCTATAAGAAGTAATATCTTCCAAGGGAATACCATCATGTTTAGAAAGTTTAACTTTATCATTAAAAGGAGTTGAAGAAGGTTTCGAACCAGAGAACCCAGTTTCTTCCAAAAGATCAAGAGTATACTTCCTCTGACACAAATTTATACCTTCTTTTGATCTAGCAATCTCGAAACCTAGGAAATACTTAAGATCACCTAGATCTTTAATCTTAAAGGTATCATGCAAGAAATTTTTGATATTAGTAACTTCTATCAAATTAGGACTCATCAAAACAATATCATCAACATAAACAGCTAAGGCTATAAAATGATCACCTGTACCTTTTAAGAATAATGAAGAATCAGAAGATGCTTGAATGAAATTCTGGTCTTTCAAAGCAATAGTTAAACGCTCATTCCATTGTCTACTTGCTTGTTTTAAGCCATACAAGCTTTTATTCAGTTTACAAATAGTGCCAGATTCAGTAGGAAGAAAATCGGGTGAAGGATCCATATAGACCTCTTCATGTAAGTAACCATGTAAAAAAGCATTGTTAATATCCAATTGTTGTAAATACCAGTTTTTGGTAGAAGCAATAGCTATAAGAGTTCTAATAGTAGTAATTATGGCAACAGGACTAAAAGTGTCTAAAAAGTCTAATCCTGGTTGTTGTGTATACCCTTTAGCAACAAGTCTTGCTTTATATCTTTCTAAACTACCATCAGACTTAGTTTTGTCCTAAAAACCCATTTACAACCAATGGTTTGCTTTCCACTAGGCAAAGGAACAAGGGTCCAAGTATTATTTTTTCTAAAGCAAGTATCTCATCATGCATAGCCTCTTTCCAGCAATCATGTTTAATAGCTTCTTTGTAATTTTTAGGTTCTTTTAAAATTTCAATATTATTAATATAAGCTTGGTGATTAAAAGAAATATGATCATAAGAAACAACTTGAGCAATATTATGAGGTGTGGAGTGAGAGGAAACCTTACATCCTAGTAAAGCAACCCGGTAATCATCAAGTTTAGATGGCATTCTTACTGTTCTTGTTGATCTTCTAGGATGAACAACATCAAGAGATTGTTGAACTGGTGACTCAGTGGTCTGAATGTCAGGTGAAGAAGAAACACCAAGTGACTGGTCTTCTTCAGATTCAGAACTTGAGGCAAGGGACTGAATTTCAGGTGCAGACTGGTCTGATGTAGCTTGTGACAAGGGACTGTGATGATCAACAGAATCTAAACTAGGAAAATCTTCAAGGGGAGAGTTAGAATCAATGGTGGGAAAGATAATCTAAGAAGATGAATGAAATTTACCTTTCTGAAAGGGAAAAATAGACTCAGAAAAAAAGACATCTCTTGAAACAAAAATATTTCGAGTTTGAATGTCAAATAGCCTATATCATTTGATGTTTTTAGGAAAGCCAAGGAAAACACATTTAATTGCTCTAGGGTGTAATTTAGTTTGAGGTTTAGGCAAAACAGAAGCATAGGCAAGACATCCAAAAAGTCTTAAGTTGCCAAAAGTAGGTGTAGTGTGATAAAGCATTTTAAAAGGAGTTTTGTTATTAAAAAGAGGAGTAGGTGTCCTATTTATCAAATAGGAAGAATGAATAACACAGTCTAACTAGAAAACTAAAGGCAAAGAAGCTTAAATTCGCAAGCATCTAGCAACAGCAAGAAGATGTTGATGCTTTCGTTCAACAACACTTTTTTGCTGAGGACTATATGTGCAACTATTTTGATGAATAACACCATTTGTTTTGTAAAAATCTAACATGTCAAACTCCCTAGCATTATCCGTACGTATGCATTTTATTTTCACATTAAACTGAGTAAAAACAAACTCATAAAACTCAGTAATCAATTTAGACACTTCAGATTTAAGTTTCATGGGAAAAATCTAAACAAAACGAGATTTATCATCTACTATTGAGAGAAAATAAGCATGTCCATACAAACCTTTAATGGGAAAAGGTCCCCAAACATCAGCATGAACAAGATCAAAATTTGACTCAAAAACAGAATTACTAGAGAGAAAAGATGGTCTTTTCTGTTTAACCACATGACAAGTAGAGCAATCCAGAGAACAAGTACTAGGAATTTTATTATGCAGAAGAGAAAAGAAATCCATCCTTTTACTTGAAGGATGTCCAAGTCTAAAATGCCAAATGTTTGAAATAGAGTTACAAGAACCAGAATCAGTTCCACAGGCAGAGAAACATTTGCAGAATTATTTGTAGAAAAAATAGAATCAGTTCTATAAGCAGAAACATTTGCAGAATTATTTGCAGAAATAGAATAACAGCAGAAAATAGAGATGTTTAATTTGTACAAACCAACAACTTCACTAGCTGTACCAGTCGTCATCCACTGATGCACATCCTGTATAAAACAAGTTCCACAATTAAAAAACACAGAAATGGAAGGTCTTTAGTTAACTGACTTACAGAAACTAAATTAAAACTAAAACCTGGTATATGAAAAACATCTTGGAGAACAAGATTTTAAAAAATAGTGACACTTCCTATATAAGTTACTTGAACTAACTGATTCTTAGGAAGTTTCACAAACTTGTTAGCAACTTTAGAAAAACTGGAAAACATATTTAAAGAACAACAAACATAATCAGTAGCACCACTATCAACAATCCATGACAGATTATTGAAATTAGAACAAGAAAGAATCATACCTGGAGCATCACATGGAGCATCAAAGGCAGAAGCAAGAACATTAACCTTGGATACACTATTCACAGCAGAACCACCAGAACTAGAGGGCATATAATGTCCTTTCTCATTAAGCATATGAATCAAAGCATCATATTGATCCTTAGTAAAGGTAAGAGAACCACAAGAACTATCATCTTTAGAAGAATCAATCCGAGAGACATCATGATTAGAACCAGATCTCACTTGGTTCATCTTATTAATCTGAGGCCTATTTCTATACTCAGGGGGATAGCCATGTTTTTTTTGTAACATCTGTCTATTCTATGACCATACAACCCATAGTGAATACACAAAGGTCTTTTAGAGACATTAGAAAATTTCCTAACAGAACTATCATAAGACCTAGGGTTTTGCCTACCTGAATCAGAGGAACGACCAGCCAACATGATATGGGATTCATTATCAAAATTAACAGCAGACAAAAGAGATCTTTCATGTTGGGTAACAAGAGAAAAAACAAACATTAATATCAGGCAGGGGTTTACGCATCAGAGTCTGAGTTTTAGGAACACTAAAATTCTCATTTAACCCACGTAGAAAACGTAACACAAGATCTTGTTTTCTATAAACCGAAGCAGAACAAGAATAAGATTTCAATGGCCTCAACACATAAATCTCATCCCAAACAATTTTCAATTGAGTGAAATATGCAAAAACGGTGAGATTACCTTGACTCAGGCTAAAAAACTCCTGAAACAAATCGGAGATTCGCAGCAAATCTCCCTGACTGAATCGGTCAAAAAGATCAACCCAAAGATCAGACGCGATGTCGATCCACAAAACACTTTGGGCAATCTCTGGATTCAACGTCATCTGAATCCAAGACAAGACCAGATTATTGCATTTCACCCAGGCGGAGAAACGAGGATCATCAGATTTAGGTTCTTTGATAGAACCATCAACAAATCCAAATTTATTTTTGGATATTAACGCCATGCGAATCGAACGCGCCCACGAGTGAAAATTTTTGCCATCAAGAAGTGATGAAGTAAGAACTAACGAAGGATTCTCACTCGGATGAATATAATACGGGTCACAAGGATCGTCATTTTTGAAGGAATTACGAGAAACGTAAGCGGATCTAGATCGAGAATCAGTGGTTTCATCAATTGATACCATGTTGAAACTGATTTCTCGTGAAAGGATGAAGGAGAAAAAGAGTCTAGGGTTCGTATGATTTGGGAATCGGGAAAGTGAAAGGTTAAGGTAGGGAAAAAGTTTTATTATTCTATTAATAACCAAAAAACTGATTACAATATCCAATTAATACAGATTATATAATACTAAAGAAAATAAAGAACCTAACAACTAATTTGTCCTTTTACAAGAAAACCCCTATACATAAACTAATATTCTAAGGATTAATATCCTATACACTGGCGGTGGAAACTGAAAGTTTCCACAAACGCCTTAGTTTTAGGGTATAGGGAGTTAATTTAGGGTATAGGGTTTAGGGGTTTAGGTGTAAGGGGTTAGAATTTAGGGATAATTGTTTCAATTTAAGGTTTAGGGTTATAATTTAGGGTTTATAGGTTAGGGTTTAGTTTTTAGGGTAATATGGTGAAGATTTAGGTTTTAACCTATAAACTCTAAATTATAACCCTAAATTTTAAATTGAAACAACTATCCCTAAATTCTAACCCCCTACACCTAAACCCCTAAACCCTATACCCTAAATTAACTCCCTATACCCTAAAACTAAAGCGCTTGTGGAAACTTTCAGTTTCCACCGCCTGTGTATAGAATATTTATCCATATTCTAATAGTTCTCTTTTAATCTCATTTATATATAGGATAAATTTTCTATACACAGGCGGTGGAAACTTAAAATTTCCACAAGCGCCTTAGTTTTAGGGTTTAGAGAGTTAGTTTAGGGTATAGGGTTTAGGGGTTTAGGTGTAGGGGTTTAGAATTTAGGGATAGTTGTTTCAATTTAAGGTTTAGGGTTATAATTTAGGGTTTATAGGTTAAAACCTAAATCCTCACCATATTATCCTAAAAACTAAACCCTAACCTATAAACCCTAAATTATAACCCTAAACCTTAAATTGAAACAATTATCCTTAAATTCTAAACCCCTACACCTAAACCCCTAAACCCTATACCCTAAACTATCTCTCTAAACCTTAAAACTAAGTCGCTTGTGGAAACTTTAAGTTTCCACCGCCAGTGTATAGGATATTAATCCTTATATATAAACACAAACACAGAAGCTTTAAAGTTTCAAACACTTCAATCAAAACAAAACCTTTTTCTCCAACGCTCAAAACCCAAGTCTTTTCTCCAGTTAAAGCTCTTAAAAAATGAAACTTTTTGGTTCACAATCGTTTTTACTAATGACCTCAGCTACTAGTTCTAATTTTCTACTGAACCCCATTTTTCTTCACAGATTTTCTGGTTCGGTACACTCAGTTTTGTTGCTTCCATTGTTAGTGTTATGGGTCGTGAGCAGAGTTAAAAAAGGTGGAGGGGAAGGTTCAAAGGAGACATTGAGGCAAAGACAGGGTTTATGGTATAAGCAAACATTAGCTTGTTGTTTTGTTGTTTCAGCTTATAATGTTGTCTTTTGTTTGTTAAGTTATTTTTATTGGTATAGAAATAGCTGGTCTGAGAATAAATTAGTAAGTCTTTTTGATTATGCTGCAAAAACACTTGCTTGGGGGTGCAATGTGTGTTTATTTGCACTTTCAGTTCTCCAATTCTGGTGAACAAAAGAGGTTCCCATTGTTGTTGAGAATTTGGTGGGGCTTTTACTTTTCAATTTCATGTTATTGTCTTGTTATAGACATTGTTCTCTTCAGAAAACATGTTTCTTTCCCAATCCAGTATTTAGTATCTGATGTCTTTTCTGCTATTACTGGTTTGTTTCTGTGTATTGTTGGGTTTTTAGGAAGAAATGAGGGTGAAGATACTCTCCTTGAGGAGCCCCTTCTAAATGGGGATTCTAGTTTTAGTAATGGTGTAGAGGTTAGCCATAAAAGAGGGGGTGACACTGTAACCCCATACTCAAATGCTGGTCTTTTCAGCATTCTTACATTTTCATGGATGGGGCCTCTCATTGCTGTTGGCAATAAGAAGCCATTAGACCTCGAGGATGTTCCTCAGCTAGACAGCGATGATAGTGTCTTTGGGGCTTTTCCGAATTTTAGAAACAGGGTTGAGTCGGCTGATCGTGAGGGGAGTGGTGTTACCTCGCTCAAGCTGGTGAAGGCACTCTTCTTGTCGGCTTGGAAAGATATTCTTTGGACGGCTTTGTTCGCGTTTACATACACTGTGGCTTCATATGTTGGTCCATACCTCATCGATACTTTCGTTCAGTACCTGAATGGGAAACGGGAGTTTGAAAGCGAGGGGTATCTTCTAGTTGGAGCTTTCTTTGTTGCAAAGCTAGTAGAGTGTGTGTCCCAGAGGCGCTGGTTCTTTAAGTTGCAGCAAGTTGGACTTAGGATGAGAGCAGTATTGGTGGCAATGATATATAACAAGGGTTTGACGCTTTCGTGCCAGTCGAAGCAGAGCCGCACGAGTGGGGAGATTATCAATTTCATGACCGTTGATGCTGAAAGGGTGGGTGACTTTACTTGGTACATGCATGATCCATGGATGGTAGTTTTGCAAGTTGTTTTGGCCTTGGTGATCTTGTATAAAACCCTCGGGCTGGTGTCCGTCGCTACTTTAGTTGCTACTGTGCTTGTTATGTTGGCAAATATTCCTTTGGGGAGAATGCTGGAGAACTTTCAGGAGAAGTTAATGACATCAAAAGATACAAGGATGAAGGCAACTTCTGAAATTTTGAGGAATATGAGAATCCTCAAACTTCAGGGGTGGGAAATGAAGTTTCTCTCAAAGATTTCCGGGCTCAGGAACGTCGAGGAAGGATGGTTAAAACGCTTCGTTTATACGAATGCCATGACCAGTATTGTTTTCTGGGTTGCACCCTCCTTTGTGTCTGTGGCCACTTTTGGTGCTTGTATGTTTTTAGGTGTCCCACTCGAGTCAGGGAAGATCCTATCTGCACTTGCAACATTCAGGATTCTTCAGGAGCCAATCTACAATCTTCCTGACACAATTTCAATGATAGCTCAGACAAAGGTGTTATTTGATCGAATTGCTTCCTTCCTCCGGCTTGATGACTTGCAACCTGATGCCATAGAGAAGCTACCGAGAGGTAGTTCCGATACAGCAATTGAGATTGCTGATGGGAACTTCTCTTGGGATTCGTCATCCCCCACTGCAACACTAAAAGATATAAATTTGAAAGTCTTCCATGGTATGACTGTTGCGGTTTGTGGTACAGTTGGCTCTGGCAAGTCAAGTTTACTTTCATGTGTTTTGGGGGAATTACCAAAGACATCAGGAACTCTTAGGTTGTGTGGTACAACGGCCTATGTTGCTCAATCTCCATGGATACAAAGTGGAAAGATCGTAGACAACATACTTTTTGGCAAGGAAATGGACAGAGACAGGTATGACAAGGTGCTTGAAGCTTGTACCCTCAAGAAGGATCTCGAAATTCTCTCTTTCGGAGATCAGACGGTTATAGGCGAGAGGGGAATCAACTTGAGTGGTGGACAGAAGCAAAGAATACAGATTGCACGTGCTCTATACCAGGATGCCGATATCTATCTGTTTGATGATCCTTTCAGTGCTGTGGATGCTCACACCGGATCACATTTGTTTAAGGTAAATTCTTCCTCTGATCATATGGCATGTATTTAAGAGTTCTACTTTGGTTAGTGCTTTGCCTGAGTATCTTGTTTGATCTCTTGAACGACAGGAGGTTTTACTGAACACTTTGTGTTCGAAAACAGTGATTTATGTCACTCATCAAGTTGAGTTTTTACCTGCTGCTGATCTAATTTTGGTGAGCTATTTTCTACATTTATTTTCAGTGGCTTCCATCATATGCATCAGATTCAAGAAATAATTTAAAAACTGGATTCAACTTGTATTGTATATTTGTTAGGTGATGAAAGATGGGAGGATTGTGCAAGCCGGAAAGTACAATGATATTCTCAATTTGGGGACTGATTTTATGGAACTTGTGGGTGCACATAACAAAGCTTTGTCAGCCCTTGATAGCGTCAAAGCAAGATCTGTTTCCGAGCAAACTATGGGTGAAGGAGAAGTTGCTACGGGAAGTACTAATGGGAAGCTGCAGAAAGAGGAAAACCAAGGCAATGAGAGCAGTAAGGTAGATGATGATGGGCCTAAAGGACAGCTTGTTCAAGAAGAAGAGCGAGAGAAAGGAAAAGTCGGGTTTTCGGTTTATTGGAAATACATCACAACAGCATATGGAGGAGCTCTTGTGCCTTTAATACTGCTGGCACAGATTCTCTTTCAGATTTTTCAAATTGGCAGCAACTATTGGATGGCTTGGGGATCACCTGTGTCGGCAGATGTAAAGCCTCCTGTTGGGAGCTTTACACTAATAATTGTCTATTTGGCCTTTGCCATTGCAAGTGCCTTTTCCATCTTTGCCAGAGCCATGCTTCTTAATACAGCCGGATATAAAACAGCCACTCTTCTTTTTAAGAAGATGCATTCTTGCATTTTCCGTGCTCCTATGTCTTTCTTCGATTCAACACCAAGTGGAAGAATCCTCAATAGAGTGAGTATCTGATGTTTTCCTGTATGCATACAAAAGATTCTATTTATGTTAATTTTTTTTGGCATTTTCTCCTTGTTTTTGAAGGATTATAAACAGTTTTCCTGCTTCTTATAGGCTTCTACAGATCAAAGTGCAGTCGATTTGAACATCTCATATCAAGTCGGGGCATTTGCCTTTTCAGTTATCCAGCTACTTGGAATCATTGCAGTCATGTCTCAAGTCGCTTGGCAGATATTTATCATTTTTATTCCAGTGATTGCTACCTGCCTTTGGTATCAGGTAAGTTGCCAAATTGTGGCTATGGAATGTAGGAAATCATAAACTCAATTTTTCTACTTTATAGAACACATTCAATCTTGCCTTGTTCCTGAACACATTAAATCTCATAAACTCGTAATCTCGCAGCAATATTACATATCTTCTGCTCGAGAACTTTCGCGGCTGGTTGGAGTATGCAAAGCTCCATTAATACAGCATTTTGCTGAAACAATTTTAGGAGCAACAACTATAAGGAGCTTTGATCAAGAAAAAAGATTCCAAGACACAAACATGGAGCTGACCGACTCCTATTCTCGTCCAAAATTTCATGTCGCTGGTGCAATGGAATGGCTGTGCTTCCGTCTGGACTTATTGTCTTCTATTACTTTTGCCTTCTCCTTATTCTTTTTAATCTCTTTACCGGAGGGAGTTATCGATCCCTGTAAGTAAATGCAGATTCAGATTGGCATCTTTAATAACTAATGTTCTAGGAGAATGACTTGATGCATTTTCTTTTGTTTAGCTATTGCCGGGTTAGCTGTGACGTATGGACTCAATCTAAATATATTGCAAGCTTGGGTGGTATGGAATATTTGCAGTATGGAGAACACAATTATATCTGTTGAGAGAATACTTCAGTACAGTAGTATCCCTAGTGAGCCTGCCCTTGTGATAGAAACTAA
The DNA here is from genome assembly GCA_958450335.1 of Hibiscus tridactylites. NCBI lineage: Eukaryota > Viridiplantae > Streptophyta > Magnoliopsida > Malvales > Malvaceae > Hibiscus > Hibiscus tridactylites. The sequence goes on from OY288267.1 coordinate 16,894,819, forward strand.
TCGCCCGGACCGTCATTGGCCATATCATGGAGAAGTTCAAATTCATGATCTGCAGGTAAGGTGGTTTTTCTGTGTTTATGACTGGTTCTAATGTATTTACAGTATTGCCTTTGAAATAAATGATGATGGTCTCGATGTAGGTACGGTATGCCCCACACATGCCACTCGTCCTGCGAGGTCTTACGTGCACATTCCACATTCCCTGGAGGGTTGAAAACTGGTATTGTAGGGAGAACAGGCAGTGGTAAATCAACTCTCATACAAACACTTTTCCGGATCGTTGAACCTACTGCAGGGCAGATTATAATCGATGGTGTCAACATCTCATCGATTGGACTGCATGATTTGCGGTCACGACTCAGCATCATCCCTCAAGAGCCTACCATGTTTGAAGGGACTATACGAAGCAATTTGGATCCTCTTGAAGAGCACACAGATGAACAGATTTGGGAGGTGGGTTCATTTCTTTTTCGATTACGGGAGAAAAGAATATGTAATCTGTTTCATTTTCTTTATGATTGGTATTTGAAGTCTAACATCTATCAGTGTGTGTTTAATTTTCAAAGGCATTGGATAAGTGCCAACTTGGGGATGGAGTTCGAATGAAGGATGGGCGGCTCGATTCTTCAGGTTTGATCTTCTATCGTATAAGATACACGTTTATCCTTATTTCTTTTGCATATCACATAAATTGAATAATATTATAATACTTGTGCAGTTAGTGAGAGTGGAGAGAATTGGAGCATGGGCCAAAGGCAGTTAGTTTGTCTCGGGCGTGTACTCTTGAAGAAAAGTAAGATCTTAGTGCTCGATGAAGCGACAGCATCGGTTGATACAGCTACCGATAATCTAATTCAGACAACGTTAAGGGAGCACTTTTCCGACTGTACGGTCATAACAATTGCTCACCGAATAACTTCGGTTCTCGATAGTGATATGGTTCTGCTTCTAAGTAATGGTTAGTAGTTATAGTTTGTTGCTTATAAGATAGATTCTTCGAAGTTCATTTCATTCAAAACTTTTTTAACTGTTTGCAGGACTTGTTGAAGAATACGATGCTCCATCGAGCTTGCTAGAAAACAAGTCCTCATCGTTTGCACAACTTGTAGCAGAGTACACTGTGAGATCGAATTCAGGCTTCGAGAAGTCGGACTGAATTAGATGATGATGAAAATTAAGTGGTATTACAAATCAGAACGTTAAGTTGTAATAGCGGATGTTTTTATTGTTTTGTGCCAGACAAGGCTTGCCAGTTCATTGGCTCCAATAAACGTATTTTGTACAACATTTTGTTCTTTATTTATGTTCTATGGTCACATGATCATATGGCATGAGTATCATCTAAACGTGTTTATATTTTAATTATTTTTTCATAATCGTTTTTTGTCTACAATTATCGTGTTTAATTTCTATGATTTTGTTCAAGGCCAGGTTTTGAAACTCACTATCAAAAACACCAGAGAAAAAATATAAGAGAAAACTGAATTCATTTACAAAAACTAGCTACAAATTAGTTCTCGAACCTGTTCCTCATCTCGTCCGCGAGCACGATAATGCTCGCACCATGTTTTCTTGACGAGTTTTTTTGAGTCAACGAATTGTGCTTCTTCCAAAAGATAATGCTCCTATTTTGCTATCAGTGTTCTGTAGGAAAAGATTCAACACAAAAAATCAGTTGTTTTAGCAGGCCATATACGAAACACAAAGAAAACAAAGCAGTAAGGAGTGCCATTACCTGTGATTTAGAGGGAGCGAACACTCTCCAAAACCTAAGCGTCTCATCTCCGGCTCCTGTAACTATTTTCTGCAAGAAAAGGGAAAAATAAGTCTTTTCAACGGAGAGTTACAGATTTTTCATATAGTTCATCTAGTTTTTTTCTTCTTCCATAAAACAGAGTAAAAGGCGAGGGTAACTATATGAAGTGTGGGGAAAGTGAACTACCTGTCCGTCAGGTGAGATTGCAAGATGAAGAACTCTGTATGTGTGGCCGGTGAGAGTAGCCAACTGCATTATTAGAACAAAATTTTAGAGGAAAAAGTAGATGTTGGGAGATTATCATCATATACAGACACTATTTTTAAACTTGGCATACCTTTGACATGGTAGGGTATCTCCAGACGATTATCTGGTTCGCGGAATATCCGTGAGTACTCACGAGTTCATTGGTATTCTCAGACCACACAAGATTGCATACCTATAATGTACAAAGTGAACATTAGAAGTGCAATTCTAGCACCAGCGCAGAACTATTTGACTACCATGCAGAAGACAAAGTATTTCATCAATTTGAACTAATCGGATCCACTGCAGTTACGGAAGTGACTTTATGCACCAAACATATATATTTCAATGCCATGCATGTTACAGACTAAAGAGCACTATAGGATAAAAACCGAAAATGAAATAGTCACCTGACTGCCAGTGTCCATACAACTCAAGTTTGTGTTAGTGGTTGTGTTCCAGAATCGAATACATCGATCAGCCGTACCACCACCGGATGCAAGAAGGCCATGTTGATGGGGAGACCACGCAATTGCCTTCACGGCAGCGGTGTGCTCACAGTATTTCAAGACAGGTTGAGTGGAATTTTGGTTCCAAACAAAAAGCTACACATGGTTGAGAGTTTTGGGATTCATAAGTTACAAAGTTATATACTAAGCATAAGTTAGACACGAAAAAGAAGAGGTATTACATATTTTGCCGTCACCTCCACCCGATGCTAGTTCACGGTTATCGTAAGACCACTTCAGTCCACAAACCTACAAAAAGGCCGACATAAATGAATTCAGACTCTTAAGTTTCACAATTCATGAAGGAATAGCAATACATGCTGAATCAAACTGAGGATGAGTAAGAGTTTAATACCTCTAGCTTATGTCCAGAGAGCTTACTAACAAAATCGCCCCGAGCACGTATATCTCTTTGAAGAATGCTCTTGTCACGACTACCAGAAGATAATAGCGAAGCGCTCCAAGCTAACGTCCCAATACGTGATCGATGCCCCTCCATTGTTCTTACTGTGCGGCAGTTTGATGCATCCCAAATCTATAAACAAAGGGAGAGCTATTAACTCACTACATTATCCTATAAGCAAAACAACACTGCAAGTAGAGGTTAGAAGACTCGATGCAAAAGGCAACAGAGCAAAAATAAGAAGAAGAAAAAAGTCCAGTTGCTTCATTATACTTCATCATGTTTAAACATTCCTATTACAAACATAGCCGGAGCATGCACCGGTAAATATAATAAAAGTCTAAAAGCAAACCTGAACTTTGCCATTTCTGGTTCCAACAGCAAGCTGAGTTCCACATTGAGCCCAACCAATTGAACAAATGTCATCGTTGATCCCCAAATCACACAACCTGGTAACCTTACTACTATAAACATTCCACAAATAAACACAACTCCCCATCCCTACAGCCAACACATTATTGGGTAACCAATCCACCAAATTCGAATAAAAATCATCTTCCAATCCAGGTGCATCCAAAATCTACAAAAAGAACAGAGGAAAAAAGTTAACCCAAATTACCAAATAATAATAACAACAACCATCTCCGAATTCCAACCAAATTTACCATAAAACCCATAAAACCCCTTACCTGGTAAGGTGACCCGAGAATCTTCATGGAGCTTTACCGGGATTATGGCTAATCCGGTTAACCAACTCGTCGTCGAACCCAAAAGGTTGAAGCGAATGTAAAGGCCGTTTAGTTTCAGTTTTGTACCGGAGAATATTCTGGCCAGCCGGCAAGCCCGATGAATCCTTCTTATCGGAACCCAACAACGCTTCACGTAGAAGGCTATTATAAGTACCGGGACCGTCTTCAACAGAGGCGGGAGAATTAGAGATGTCGAAAAGTGCCAAGTTGGAACCGGTTCTGCTGGGGATAAACCTATCGTAGTAAATTGCACGCGAACGACGACAGTGTAAGGTCGGATCGTCTATAGATGATCGGAAAACCAAAGAAACCCTAAAACTCAGCAGAGACTGCTTGCAGGTAAAGCAATACCGTTGTTACTGTGATTATTCTTTTTTGCGCGTAAGAAAAAATTTGAATTTAGCAAGAACAAGAAGACCAGATTTATTTATAGATGAAAGCAAGGCGGTTTATCAACGGTAATTGTTTTACATTCAGTCCATGTACTCTTTGGATATTTTTATTTTAGCTGCTATACTTTTGATTTTATAAAAGTAGTCACTCCGATTTAGAAATCAAACTCAATCGATGCCATTGTTAATAGTCCCTATATTTTAGGTAAAGTTTTTAAATTTTTAGTCTTGTACTATGATTAGGTCCTTATATTTCTTAAATTTTGAAATTTCGATCTTAATCTAAATGGTAATCGTAAAATCTAACATAAATAATAGTCGTTAAATTTGATAAGTTGGATTTTGTTGTTAGTTCCTTTTATATGTGTAAGTATATTTAGTTCTTTTTCTTCAATGTGATCATTTACAGTCATTGTAAAGTTATATGTCTAGACCAAGATCGTAATTTTAAATAAAAACAAAAAGAAACTAAAACCGATCAAATTAGAGCTAAAGAATTAAATCTAGAACATACAAATAGTACAAGGACTATTGGCAAAGTTTTACATTTCAGAAACATGAGTAACAATAATAGAGTTGAAATGCAAAGGTTTGAATATGTCAGAAGTTCATGTACTATTTTAAAACTTAAATTATAGTCTAAATACAATTTAATTTGTGATATTAAGTTTTTGCACTACTTTTTATTTAAAAATAGTTATATTTTAATACGTAAGTTGTGTAATTTACACAACTCTTCATATTTAAACTATAAAATTTAAATTTTAAATTTTTAAAACACTCTAAAATCTAACCCCTAAACTCTAAATTCTACACCCTACAACCTAAACCCATAATCATTAAATCCTAACTTAAACATCTAAACCCTACAATTGAAAAGCTTGTATCAAAGTATTTTCCATTTTAAAATCTTGATTCCTCTTTTAATTTTCCTTAAATTTTACCGTTAACAGCAGATTTAATAGCTATAAAAAGATAAAATAAAATTTTAATCCATATGTTTACATTTTTATTAATTTTTTAACAATTTCTACCTAGTAGAAGGGGGATTGCTCCTACTGGAACTAAAACACAGGACCTAGGAGAATAGATTGGATATCAACATGAGTCTTTAGCCATATGTTTCAAGTTGTGTTGACTTTATTGATTTTTCTTTTTATATCTACTAAATTAGTTTTTAATGATAAAGTTGACTAAAAGTTAAGGAAAGAATAAAGATTTTCAAATAAAAATTTTATATAGATTTAATGTCATAGAATTATAATCTTATATTTAAATTTTAAATTATTAGATATTACATGAACACATATTTAAACCAAAAGCAAACAATGTAGAATTTACCCTCTGAAATTTTAAACTCTAACAAGTTAATTCATGCTTTGGATTTGTAGACATTCAACTAAGTTACTGATGAAATTTGGCAGTGATATTGTATGTGGGACTCTTTTCTGGTTGGTGTAGCATTACCTATAATGCGCAACTCCCGGAACCATAAAGGAGAAAATGATTTTGCAGAGGTGCAATATATGAACATTACAGTCGTTACCTCGAATCAGCCTTATGGAGCATTAGATGGCTCGAATCCACAGATTACAGGGTATTCAATGCCAATGTTTAATGTACACAAGAATGGGGTTGATAGTGGCCATGTTCAAATGGGCATGCAGGATACCTTTTGCCATCAGAAAGCAAAAAGGGGAAATGTCAGGTATTACTATAGCTGATCATAAAAGGTTTAGACCTTATATGCACAGGTTTCTTTTAAAAAACACAGCTTCTTTCAACTATGAGATTCAGTGTCTTACAGAGCTGCACAATGCTAACAGGATGGTTGCACGAAAGAAGATACCAGGGATGGTACCGTGAGTGTTACCATTGCAGTGAAAGCTAAAGCAAATCATGATAAGGGAAGCACAGATCATTCTATCAGAGAATGCAAGCTCGGTGATTCAGGTGAATAATATCTTCTTGGACACATATGCAATGCCTATGACAATAGCAGAGGAAATATTTTCACGGTTTGCTCGAATGAATATTCAGAATTTAACATGTTTCTCGATCCTTCAGCTGCAAATGTAGTTTTCACTTTGTCTGTGAACATCACACTTGTTTGCCTGACGTTTACTTCGACACAATTTTTATCAAGATGAATGCCACAACTCAGACACCTGAACTTGTGTTTGCCTGACGTTTACTTTCGAGACTTTGACAATTACAACATGAGCATTATAGATATCATCACACGGTAATTTTAGAAACACTTATGGATGCAAAAGAAGTTAGATTAGATTGAAACAACTTTGTCTCTTTGCAGGATATATTTTTGAGAGAGATCCTTGGTGCAGTAATCTTGGCAGGAAATTCGCATCTGAAACAGACATTTATGTCCAAGCCTCTTTTCATGTTCATTCGTTAACGAACATAAACAAACATTATACGAACGGTTCATCGAACACTATGTTCATTTGATACTTATTCAGAATCTATGGCACTTATTGTCTCCACATGGACTAGCCAAGTATTGGACTGTGACTTTAGAAAGCAAGGGCCACCCATTTCCAAAGGACAAAACCGTAATGACGCTCTTTACCTCCAAAAGAACAATACCTCATAGAGAAAACAGTTCTGAAACCCTTGCATCAGCATATATGACCATCTTTCCAAACAAATTTATATCTAATATTATCAGGTTTGTCTGTTGGTTCACATTTCAGCTCTTTGTACATCATGCTCTCGTGTGATGATTTAGACAAGTACCTAATCATGCTCCCTGGTGCTTCAACACAAATGTACCGAATCACGCCTTTCAGGTTTCAATGTCTGAGTGGTTGTATAGCTTACAAACTACGACACCATGGGCCATGGCAGTGCATGAACAATGCACATATGTAAGCCCTGCACTTGGATTCCTCTGTCCTTTCTATTACTTAAAATATTAGTATTATACAACATAAAGTGGAGTCACTCCCAACTGAAATGAGCATATGATCCTTCAAATATACGAAAAATATAAAACTGATCATGCTCGAATGGTGACATGCCCGTATTTGAACTCATCTCGAATGCAGGTGACATTGCAGCAACCGATATTCTTACCTGTAAAGATTGCAGGAGATGGTCGGTGACTCGGCTGGGTGATGATAATACCGATTCCAATAAAATACCATGAAAAGATGAAAAGAAAATTATTTGATATTCCGTCATTACAGCATGTATTTAGGCTTTACTTGCAAGATTACCAGCAAACTAATTAAGGGGGGGGGGGGGGGGGGGGGGGACATCCCACTCGTGAAAAAAACAGTTTGACCTTATAAAATAATCACCCCAATAAGGTGGGGTTTCCACTTTATTTTCAATGCCTAAAATGCAACAGTTTTATAATCATATATACTGTATGTAACTGTGAATGGTCGGTGATAATGTTTATTTCACCAATGCATTTGTTTTGTCCTCTGAAGATCAACAGAGTTGTTAATATACTTGCATGTTTATTCATTTTACCAGTCATTAAACTTTCTTGTTTTCTCTAAATTCATTTATCATATTTATTCATTTTATCAGCAGGTATTGTTGATAAGAATAGTTGTTTCAACAAACTCATGAGGAACCTGTGCTCTTGAGTTGTTGGAGGACTAATCAAATTGATTGGTTCATTAATAATCCAATCCTTTTGGTTCCTTTACCAAACTCCAGGTAAATTTTCACCCTTTTTCTTTGTCTAAAATGAAGGTGGCAAAGATGAAGGTCCATAAAATATCAGACTTTTATTTCTGCTAAAATGGCTGATCCTAGACATGTCTGAACCTTGTTTTCAAGGCTTAGAGAGGGATTAAGCTTTAATGGTAACTATTGGATTGGTGCAGACATGAAAGAGGTCACTTAGACATTCATGTTCTGCTTCAGAGACATGTTTGAATGGAACAAAAAGAAGTCCAGATTTGCTGAGATCTTTGATATATTGATTTTCCAGTCTCGAAATCAAATAGAAGAAGTATAGTCCTGTATGGATTCAACACGAATTCGGGTCACAAACTCTAACGAAAATCAATGATTGAAACCAGAAAAAAGCACTTTAGAGGAAACAGCTGGAAGGGTTTTATTCACATTCTTTGTCATTGCTAATACAATGGCGATATGATACACGCTTAAGCTCGAAAGTAGATAGAACCCTTCGGTAGCTTAGGCACTCTACTAAAACTGCAATAATTGAAAAACAACGAAGATAATGAAAATAACTTTTCTACAATGCCAAAATATCATATTTGGTCCCATGTTCTTCTCTGCAGATTTATGTCTCTTTGAAGCCAACTGTTACATAGGAATTGAGCCTCCAGCAGACAAGATCTGTTGTTCAAGCTGGCAGCCAATGAAAGGTAAAATCAATCCTTGGAGTTAACAAAAGATAAAAACATGTTTGGATATAAAGAAAATCACTACTGGATAAGGTTAGATATCTCTACATCACCTGGAACATAGATTCAAGCTTGGTTTTCACAAGAGAGTATTCATGCTTCACTTGTTGCAGACATTTAAGACACCTATGTATGCCATCAAAACTTGAATCTTCGAAAACTATTAACAGTAATTTCGATGAAATGTAATAATATAAGGCGTAAAATAAACTCACCCTTCGACATTCTTCTCTTCACAGTAGTTGCGGAAGGCAATGCAGACTTTCTGAACTCTCTGAGCACCAATGCTGTTAATTTGAAGAACATTTTACCATGAAAAAAAAAAAGAACAATTTGCAGGTAAAAGCTATACAATTAATAGGCTTCCTAGTTCCTTCATGTGGGACATGAAGTGGAACCGGCATCTTACAATAGGTGAAAACTGATGACTATAGCATACAACTTTTAAAGTACAGATAATTATTATTGAACATTACAAATGTTACAGTTTGAATCTGATATATTTTCAGTGGCAAACTTTCCCATATGTTGGTACAAAGTTGGCTTTAACCATTGAAAAAAAATGTTTACCAAACAATCCAATGATCTCATCCGAAGCCGAAATTAGAAACCGATGTTCAAAGATAGAGAAAAATACCTGGAGCTACTACCTTTCAACTGGTGAACATGAGCATCAACCCTTTTGAAATCTACGCTCTGCTGCTCTCTATACATTAAGATCAGAAAGCAATGATTAAACCACATTAAGACATGGAAAACATAGCAGAAACCGGAGTCCTGGATGGCTCAGTTTACAACAAAAGGAAAATTGTCTGAAAATTATTCAAGTAAACCCTCACAGAGCTGTAGTCAGTTCATTGAGAAGCCTTTCAGAATCTTCAAAGAAAAGTGACACCACTTCAACCACAAAATCTGGATTGTTTTCATCTTGAAGTTCTTGAAGTTGGGTGAACTGTGCATCCAGAAAACCCTACTCATAGAACAAGAACTCATCACTCAAAAATCTAATTTGTCCAAAACCAAAGAAAACATAACAAAACAAAAGAGTTACTGATACAGCAAAACTAACCTCATGATAGAGTGAGGTTCTATACTCGACCAGCTGCCTTTGTAACTGAACCAAATCCATTGCAGCTTGCTTTTAAGGTATATTTTCCCCTACTTGCAGATCTCGTAGAGAACTATATCATGTTCTGCCTTTAAATGAATGGAAAGGTGAGGGCTGATTAAGTGGATATTATAGTGTGAGGAGCCCAAGAATCTTGCCCTTGAAAGTGGAATATAAATAATAACTACAGTATATGTAAAGTCACACCTTCCCTCTTTCTCTCTCCCTTTTTCTGTTGTGTTTTTTATCCCTTTCTCCTCTGGGTTTGTGTTTGTGACTTCTTTGCCTTATCTATATTTTACCCTCATCATTTATGAGCAAGTTGAAAACTCTGAACTGTATGTATATATATATATATATAATGTAAGGCATCACAAGATCCAAAACTTGATGTCATGGATTCACCTTGCCATCTTTTTCTTTCAGTAATTATTGATGTTTCTCTCCCCCATCGTTTTCTTCAATTGTTTATTATTTTGTTTTTTCCTATGCAAAGTGCCAACCAGCCTAAAGGATATGGCTTTACCATTACTGCCAACACCCCGATTCCAGTTCTAGATAATTTATTCCACTGTCAGCTGCATTAAAGTCCAAGGTTTAATTGTAGCAGCAGCAGCACTAGAAACAAATATTTTTCACACAATCTTTCATGTGTTCATTATTGGAATCCAAAAACAACCCTATTAGCCTTCTTGCAATAACTGATAACATGGGATGAAAAATAAAATAAAACAAAACAACCCCACATTTTTAAGGCCAAATTTGCAAGAAAGTGATGTGAAAACCATGTTGCAACTTTGCATGAGAGATTTTTTGTTTTGTTTTTTGGCTCAAATTTTGTCTCTTCTGCAACAAAATAATAAATGGTGATGCAGCCACTGATGCTGTTATTTAATACTATCAATAAAAAAATGTAAATTCAACATCTTTATTCTTAACAAATCAAGGATAATTGTTATTACAGAAGCATATCAATTTCTATCTTACCTACTACTCTTTTCAAGTTCCTTGCCTCTCCTTCCCTCTTATCCCTTCACATGTTATGCCCTATAATATGCTATCAATCTTTTCAAGAATCTTTAATTGGCTATGTTCTTGTCTGTAAAAGCAAACATGTTTCATAGAAAAATTTAATTGGTTGAGTGATCAATGGGGTTCATTTTTGGCCCTAGAATATGCTCTAAAATCTTTTCTTTTGGCTTCTACTTCTCAAGATTAATTAATCTTCCACATGCTATCTTTAATTGCTTTCCTTCTTTAATTATTATTTGATGTTGAAATGTTTCAAAACATTTCACAAACTAAATAAGGGGTAGGGGTGTAAATTAACAGAGCGTTCCGTAAACTATTTGTAAATCGTTTTATGGGTAATTGTTCTATACACAAGCGTTTGTGGAAATTTTTTTACACAAGCTTCTTAATTTTAGGGGTTAAGGACTCCGTTTAGGGTTTAAAATTTAGGGGTATAAATGTAGTAGTTTTGAATTTAGGGATTGTTGATAGAATTTTGGGTTTAAGGTTAAAATTTAGGGTTTATAGGTTAAAACCTAAATCCCTACCCATATTACCCTAAAACTAAACCCTAACCCTAAACCCTAAATTCTAACCCTAAATTCTAGATTCTAAACATGAACCCTAATTTCTAAACATTTACACTAAAACCCCTAAACTCTAAACCCTAAACCCTATAATTGAGGCGCTTGTGGAAATAAAAAATTTCCACCGCCAGTGTATAGGATATTAATCCTCGTTTTATAGCATTCATTTATTAAGCTAAATAAACGAGAATGAACAAATTTATTTATGTTCATTTAATAAACGAACGAACACGAACCGATGTGTGTTTGGTTTGTTTATGTTTACGGACAAGCTCGTTTATCCACTTGTTTATAAGCTCGTTTACTCAATTCCCCTTTTTCCTTTCATTTTTTTTACAGTTTAATTATTTATGAAAGTAAGGACTAAATTGAACATATGATGAACTTTGGAGTTCAAACTGTAAAGTCCAAAGAGCTTAAACACTAGTGGTGTAATTTTACTATTTTCGCAAACATATAAACGTTACACAAACATATTCGACAAAGTTAAACGAACAAACTAAACATGAACACCTTTAAAAATGAATAAACGAACATTAACAGAGCTTTGTCCGTTCAGGCTCGGTCGATATACACTCCTAATAAGTGGATATTAAGCGCTTACAAGTTGGAACATGGAAAGTTCAGATGCTAACAATTCGAAGATAACCGACAATTTCTCCAAGATTTTCTCCAGTCGGACAACAGCTGATAACATGATTTTGTACACCAACACACACAACCATAAAGCATTGCTTGTGAAAGGGATTAATTAAGAACAGTACATGAGTTAGCAAATTTAGGTTTGGTTTTAGGGCCAGATATTGTTGGGGACCCTCAATGGCTATTCTTGTGTTGGACTAAGACAATTCAAGCCCCTTAAAAACGACAAAAAAGACATGGACTGGACACCAAAAATGGCTCCAATCTCCATAGTAACAGGGGGCCTAAGTGAAAGGCCTTTCCAAGTACTATTTTGCTAACCAGTTCAGTCAATACTGTCATGTAGCCGAAGTCCCAAATTTTGCTGTAAAATATGTGTATGTGAAAGATTTTGCCCTGTATGAGAAAATGGTGATGAAAAAGAGTATCTCAGTGTGACTGGTTATAGAGATGGAAGGGACCACTCCATGTCTAAGTCCCTTTGATGGGAAGGGCATCTCTAGGTGGTGGGGGCCAAATTTCCATGGGAGATTTCATGCCATAAATGTAGCTGCCATTGCAGGCCACAAGAATACAAAGATGCAGGATGTTTTTTTGGGGTATCCAAAGTTTTTGTAAAATGAAATGGAAAAGAAAATGAACAGAAAGAAGGTCATCTCAGAGAAAATAATGTTTTGGATGTGTTTGTCCCTCTCCACAGTACTCATAAAAATAGTGCAGAATGTGTATGTATGGTTCATGTTTTGCCATTCCTGGTATCTTGTTTTGTCTGGTATCCAAGTGTTGGCTCATTCTTGAAAGACTAGATATTTTGACTTAATATACAAATTGGTACCCAAAGTTGGTAATTTGTCTCAAATTGATACCTGAGTCGAAAACATTCTCAAATTGACATGGTGTTACATTATATTTTTCTTTTGGTTTCCCAGAAACCAAGGTGTCCATAGTGTTTTAGTTGAACTATATTGAAGATGGACACTGGTCATTAAGTTTTAAAACTGTTCCATACCCAAAGCGGATCGAACCCTTGACGACTAGGCATATGGTATGATTCAATTCATCTACACATTTAAAATGTATGCAAGGGCATGCCTGGTTTATACCAGATAGAACAAACTGTACAGTAATTCATTTTGTATTTTATTACTTTTTCTTTTTCTTGAAGAATGAATAATGTTACACAACACATAAAGAACATGTCCTCACAAATTTGCATTTAGGAGAATATCAATTTACAACATGTACATTAAGAGGGCAGAATCCAGAGATTTTCCCTAGTGGCACAATGAGCCAGTCTTTAAATTACTTGAATCAATCAGTCAGTAGCTTCTTAAATCACCACACCACACTTTCAATTAGTTTGTTGGCCTCCGCCCTATAAGGCTGGCGTTTCAACGAAAGAACCTGATGTTGACAATATAAACATGGCGTTCACATCAGGAAAGGAACACAAGATCCAACTCAACCTGCCACAAAACCAGAACAATGACTTCAATAAGGTTTTTTATAGTATGAAAGATGGTTTGTATGTTAAATGGAAGTTATATCAGATAACATCATTAGATACTAACCTTCCTCAGAGAAGGAAAAAACACCCCCGAGCATATCATCGTTGTCTCCTTCTTCCTCTGATTTTTCTCTCTCACAAGGATTGCTGTTGCTGTCAACATCGGTTGGCTCGCCACATGGACTTAAGGGCAATACTTTACAGTACTCTTCTTGAAAAAAGTGCTCAAAATCTGGTGATTCATTTACAGGACCCTCATCTAACATGTTCATACTCAAATCTGATCGATTAGAACTTGTGTTTGAAACATCACTGCTTCCCCCGCTGTTTCTTTCACCAGATAGAGAGTCACTTGTTAATGATGATGGACTAATAGTAGATTTATCATCCTCGTTGTGACAGATACCCATTTTAGATTGATTAAAAGAAACCGAACCAGCATCTTTGCTAAGACTGCTCTGGTTAAGCATATGTGATGCCAAAATAGAACTCTGCCCTTTGAGCCCACTACCATCCTTCCCAGATTGAATGCTGGGCGGATAAGAATTTCTCGATGACCCTGGTTAAAACATCAATAATCAAATGAATTACATGAATCAAGAAGTATATTGAATGGTATCTAAAACTTCAAATATTGTCATACCATTATCTGAGTTTTCAGTCGAGCCAGGTGACATCAACTTAGAGTGAGAAATAACAGTGACTTCAGAGAATATTGCTTTAGCATCATGAGAAGATGACATTGGATAACTTTCTGCAGCTAAGCCCCTGGCACATGGAAAAAAGCAAACTTTGTCAAGGAAATCTCATTGAACCCCACAGGACTCGTTGATGTCATTGGATACCATTCAGCACAATGTAAAGAATGCCGAAAATACCTGTCATTCCAATCATGTTGAATCCTGTGAAAATGCTCAAAAATAGGTAATAAATCCCTCTGTCGAATTTCAACCTCGTGAGCCGGCATCCGTTCAATTTCAATTTCTCCACCAGACTGATCAGCAGTGAATTTATGCTCATTGAACCCCACAGGACTCGTTGTATGGAATGATACCTAAGGCAATGCATGAGACATAAGCGAAATTGGTGACGAGCAAAGAGTATATTACAAAGTAATCATCAATAACTACCTTAGAATTCTGCCAGATTGGTATCCTTCCAGAGCTTATTTGCACTTCTGCATTGGAAAGATACAAGTGTGCTCGCTCTTGGGGCTTTGACAGGTCCTTTTGTCCAGCAAAATTATCCTCAGAATCAGAACCATCCATAGCCATCTCTAATGCTTCTTTTCTCCCATGAGTCATTCCAGAAAGGCATTCCTCTCTTTCTGGCCAATCTGTTCTTCTGCATACATCCCATGCTTGCATAGCTTCAACTTTCACCCGCAACCCCTCTTCTTGTACCTGGATAGCAGAACCTGGTCCAATTCTCGAAGCACTTTCACCTTCCTCTCCGCCAAATGAAGGCAGTAGCTTATGTTGAACAACATGTCCAGAAGGAGTGTAAACTAATAGGTGCTCCAAAACATTATCTTTTACTTGAGCTCGATGCAAATCATTAGGTAAAGAGTTGTGAAAAACGGCAGAGAAAGCACCATAAGGGAAGGAGGTCCTTCCAGCAGCAGATGATGCAGCACTGGTAACTGTATTAAGCCATCCAGAGTTAACATTTTTTATTCTGCTAACAACAGAGAGGGTAACAGTTGGTGGCGCTGCTGGCAAAGAAAATGTTTGATAGTTTCTCAAGAAAGATGGAGTGGACCACCAAGGGAAAGATACAACTGGTGATAAGATAGGCCCATCAACATGAGAATTCCGTATTTGGAGTACATTCTCACCACCAAACGGTGAAAGAACAAAAATATGGCAAGTACCCCTAGATGAAACAATGGCAATCCACTGACTGAAAGCACTAAAGCAAATATCTTGGATCACCTACAAAACAAAACAAAAAGAAAAAAGAAATTATATATGTATATAGATGATAGATATATAAATTTTTTAAAAGAGTAGAGAATACAGTAACATACAGCTGATGTCATCCCACGATGGAGCTTATAAAGGTGCACATGTGAAGAACTCCAATCATAGCTTTGAGTGCCAGATCCTTTTTTTGTTGAAGATGGCATGATCCTAAAAATATTTATATTGTTCCCATGTATTGAGGCTGTAACTAAAAGAGTCCCACTTGGATCAAAGCATAGAGCAGAAATTGGACTAGTATGGGCCCTGAACTGTGATACAACAGCTCTGGAAACAAAATCTTTGACAACCACCTGCAATGGACCACATATAAAGAAAAACCCTAAAATTACACTCGAAATTTTCATAGTTGATAACTAAAAGTTCAAGCATTATAGGCAAAGATATGAATAGTAGCTTTCCACATCAAGGTGGAATTAATGTGCAACAGTTATGTGTATTATTGTCAGGCACTATAATGTAGGTCTAAGGTTTGCTTCTCAAATACATCAAGTACTAACCGTTCCAGCAATATCAATTTCTGCAGAATGTAATGCACCCCGACCAACTTTCCGGCCTGAATTTGAAGACATGGGAGAACCAGAACCGTCGGGAATAAAATCTTGATAGTATTTTGACAAAGTTTTGTAGCCCATGTCACCCAGATTGATTAACCCAGCAGCTAATTGCTTACTAGATTCCATGGCATATCGAGCCATAAGACTCCCACTACTAGGAGAAGTTGATGGACTAACACCAGGAGATGGAGTCAGGTTCTGTGGACTCAGGCGACCTGTATTTGACTGCAACGGATTGTTTGAAGCATAAGCTAACCACCTGGGACCCACTGCCATGGGACCATATCCTATATTAATCCCAAGCATTCCTTGGCCTCCTGCTTGAGGGACAGGATAGGTGAGGACACTAAATTTATTTTCAAGAGTGAGAGCATCGAAGCAGTATATCTGCCAGCCAATGAAAGAATGCATGGTTTAAATCATTTGGCTCCAACTAAATAATTGATCAAATAAAATGATATAACAAATGTTCTACAGTAAAAAGCGGTCATAAAAAACATCTTTATAAAACACAAGCATTCCTGGAACCATCCAATCCGATCATTCTTAAGTTTTTCAATGAACTAGGCATCCCAACAAATGAAAACATGGAATAAAAATAGCTCAATCTTCGGACTTATTTATGAAAAATGTAAAAGTACTAGTTCTAAAACTAAGTTTCAAAAAAGGGGGATAAATCTTACTTGTGTTGCAAGCCCCACAGCAACTATTCGAGGACTGCATCTAACCATAAATACAGTTGATCGGAATCTCAATACATGAACATAATTATGAGACCTTAGCGAATAGAATCGAACAGCAGTAGGAGAGAGAGGAGCATTTTCAGTTTTAGGCTCCTCAAAACCATCTCTTCCGGTAAGCATCAAACCTGAGACCTTTGACTCATCAGCAACAACCAGAAGTAAAGGATGTGATGATCTAAATCCTTCATGACCCTCAGACATTTCAGGGAGTGGCTGCATTTGTAAAAATGTAGCTGGATCATCACGCCTTGAAACAAGTTCACTGACATTAGAGGCATCTTCAACATCAAGAACTTGAAAGCCATTGGAGTATCCAAGTAAGAGAACCCTTTTAAAAGATAAGGGGCCAAGCTCTAGTCTGTCAAAGGAAGCCCATAGCACCTGTTTCAGAAAAGAAACCCAATGAAATAGCATTTTCAAAAACAAAAAAAAAACCCAATGAAATATCAGATAGAGTAACAAGAAGTTTCAAGGAAAATGCACATACATGTTACACAACCTGTCAAGGAAGACCACAACAAAAAACCATGTCAAACAATGTGACACAGGTAAATCTATATCTCCATCTCAATTCTCAGATTCACCCCCACCTACTTAGGATAAGGGGTAAACTTTTGCCTCATCCTTACAATGAAATAGTCTCATCAAAACGCCTTGCATACAATACAATGGCATTAAGCAGTTCAGTTTCCATTTTGGCAATTTTGACCTTAAAGGAACTTAAATCAGAGCATTATTAGAATGAATAGAACACAACGGCCTGTAATAGAAAGAGCAAAAAAGAATCAAATCATTGTCACACCACAAAACATTAAATAAACTGCCTCTATAATTATGTCCAAAAATCAATAGTGTTGTTCTCACACAAAAAAACTACACTCTCCACTATCCAAGAGTCATCATTTCAGGATTTACAACCTAATATATTTTTTTACAAATTATACCTGGAAATGTATAAAGCAAACGATTCAATAAAATTATCTTACTATCAAAATAATGGCATCTAAGTCTTACAGCATCAACTTATCAAATAACAAACCCAAATAAGCACCTCTTTCCTTAATTCCTCAAGACGATATTTCTGAAAAATATCATCTAAATATTGGTTTGGTCAGAGAGAAAAAGAAAATCAATCTAAATTAGAACACTGAATCGGCTGACTCTCCATTCATTAAATTAATTAAAATGATTTTCAGAGAAATAATGCAAATGTCCATTCAATGGCCACTAAAGCGACAAATATCATCTATATATTTTTTTCTTTTTAAAGAAAAAAGAGAAAGATTCCTCTGCATCTGAAGTTAGTCCTTTGAATAAAAAAGATCATTTTCAACAATCAAGTTTGAATTTCAGCAAACATTAACGACAAAAAAAAAAATAAGTTCAATGATAAAATTTTATAAGAAATAAATTTTTAGCTGTACATTACAATTTACAACATTCACTTAATCAAGCCCTAAGAAGTAATTTTTTACTTTATTTTTTTAAAAAAGGAAATACTAAAAAAATCACATTTAATTTCTCTTCAATTTGTTTCTAAGAAAAGCTTATTTTTTTCAAAAAATAAATCAAAGGAAAAAAAAAGAGACCTGATCTTTTGGGTGTTCCTGAGAACCTCCAGCAATAGAAGCGGCGACGGAGGCACTAGCTGAGCGGACACCGGAGGAGGCTGTTTTCAGGCAGGAAGAAATGAATCTCAAAGAATTCGGCAAAAAGCGATTATTATTACCAATATTTGAGCCTTTATTGTTTCCGATGTTGGCGTTGCTCTTCATAGTAAAGAAACAATCCGATTTCCTTTTCCGGCCACCGGGGCGTTACCGGGATATAAAGAGGCGATCGGCAATAGCATAAGAGGTAAAAATAACAAAACGGCAGCTCTTCAATGTCGGAGGATCGCCGTTAATGGAAACTTCTTTTTCTCTTTTTTTGGGCGGTGGTTGGGTTTGACCTTTTTAACAGAGAGGAAGGGAATACGAAGGAGGAGAAGACACGGTTCTTGGGTTCCCTCGTTAAATGTTAATCAATAATGGAAGAATTGCTGGTCAGTCCCTGTTGAGTTTTGGAAGTGTTCGATGGAGTCCTTGTCTAGTCAAAAGGATTTGGTTGAACATAGCTTGCCTGCTAATTTCAGTCGCTTTTTTTGAACTTCCATTGTTTAAGATTTTTATTGTTTAAATTATTAATTTCTTTTTTTATAATTACTATATTTAATTTATTGGTTGACTAATTGAAATCAATTACTTGTAATAATTTATTATAACATTCAAATCAATTACTATATTTGAGTTTTGGAAGTGTTCGATGGAGTCCTTTTCTTAACCTTATTTAAAAAATTTAAATGCTCATTCCACTAAATCAATTAATAATTAATTAAAATTTTAATTATTAATATTTATATAATTAATATATGTATCATTAGAATTAATGCTTTGTTGATATATACATTGAACATATTTAAAAGCATGGAAATATTTTTTTATCGGTGAACACAAAAGGAAATTATTATTGAATATCTAATCAGGCAAAAATCATCTATTAGTATTCTTTTAATTACCATCAATAATCAATATATATTCGTGTAAAATTAATTAATATATTGTTAAAAATCAATATATATACATATATATATTTGTGTGTAATATTTGTTGATATTTTTTTTTACTTTTTGATAATGCACGCACACTTTGCAGATAAAATTGATTGAACACGGGTCTCTTAGGATGGACATCTTCTCTTTTTTACTGGATCACTTGGGTTCAAAATATTCATATACTTAAGATTAGAATTAACTATTTCAACTCATGAACTAATAACGACTAGAATCAACCGTTATAACACACAAAGAGATAATCGATAATAACAATATATTTAAAACGAATCAATAGAATTAATTATTATCAAAATACATCTATATAGAAAATTTGTACATACATAAATTTACGGGTCTGAAGTTGACATTGGCATATCTTTAATGTTTGGTGGTAAAAGCCTTATGTTCTTGAAAATGTAAAAGGAAATTATTAGTAGCAACGAAAAGGAGTGAAGTGAAAAGAGAAGGAAAGTAAGTATGGGGGCAACAGGGAAAATAAAAGAAAGAAGAGGGGGTTCATAGCTTACGTTACGACAGGGGAGGAGAATATCTCAAAGCGAGATGCCCAACCACAAAACCCGGGGGGCGTATTATAGATTTGCACACTTGTCGACCGTACACTTTGAAATTACAAAATTAAATACTTAAAAAATAAATATTATAATTAAAATTAAAATAAAATAAAATTTTATATTTAATATATTGACTGTAAAAACTAATTTTTTTATAAATATATTAATTTTAAGGGTTAAAGATTCGGTTTGGAGTGTTGGATTTAAAAGTTTAAAGTTTAGAAATAATTATTAAAATTTAGTGTTTAAAATTAAAATTTAGCGTTTAATTTTAACTTACAAGTCATAAATTCTAATCAAAGCCTTAAAATTCTAAATCTTTAAACATTATACCCTAAATTAAATTTTAAACCTTCAAATTAAAGCTCGCGTGAATACTAAGGAGTTTATGTCACCGATAATTACCCTTAAAATAATACTTCAAAAATAAAATAAAACTGCCAAACCAAACCAGTTGCAGCTGAAAGAGATTATGCTAACTTGACGTGTGAGTTCCGTAACCTCCATCACACCTTCACCTCACGTCTCATTTTCGACTTGTGTTTCGCTTCTTTGTTTTCTTGCATTTTTCCCTCATGGTTTTCGAGGGTTTTTGTGTATTATAATGGAATTTTGGTTGTTTTATTTGAAACCATTGACTTGTTTATTCAATAATAGATTATTTATTGAACTTTAAAATGGTTAAAATTGTTGTTATATCTTATAACGATTAAATAATAATTTATTTGATATTGTTGTCAATGCAATATCTGACAATTCGTATATATTTTTAAAAGAAATAAAATAACATTTAATCTCTAGATTTGAAATTTGAAATTTAATTCTTAATTTTTTAATAATCTAAAGGTAATTATAAAATAGTATATGTTTATATATGTTCTTAATCTTTTGATAAAACATACACATTGCAAATAAAAAAAATTGAACATGAATTTAGATCGAACATCATCTATTTTTTTACTGAAACTATTTATTTAATTTATTTAATTTTAATAACATGATTTTATAAGAGTGTGTCATGTCATAATTTAAATTCTTTTAACATTATGAGATTGTGACTTGTCATAATCTACTTTCTTTAATACAACTTTTTTATTTATACATTGATTTTAGATTTACTTGATTAGTGTAAATTGATGATTGATGTTAAAAGTTAAAAATATAATGGTTATGTTTGGTAAATAGCTATTTGAGCTAAAGTTAGAAGTTTGACCGATCAAATCTGTTAGTTTGAATGTTTGGTGAATAGCGGATTGAATAGTAGATTGGGGTAATACCTCTCATTTTTAAAAAGCTACAAATATTAGTTTTTTTAGATTAGATATTTTGACATAAAAGTTATATACAACAATTTACCTTGTGATATTTGTAAACTAATACTTTTTTTCTTTTTATTCTCAATTTTATTTGTATTTAAATTTAATAGTTAATTAAATTGTATTGAAAATAATCATATAAATAATAATAAATTAATATATAAATACTTCAAATATGCTTAATAATGTTATATTAAAAAATTAATTTTCATAATGTAATTAATATTGATAGATACAAAATTTTGATAACTAATAAACTATTCAAACAAATATCAAATATAATCATGTTCTTATATGTCATTTTGCTTATTTGAATAATCAAACAACTATCGACTATTAGTTAACTTTACCAAACACTTTTATACAATCAACTAATACAATTTGTTAGTCAAATCAACTAATGCAATAAGCTATCAGCTAATGTAATCCGCTATGAGCTATCAGCTGTCCGCTAATTGCCAAACAATGTCAATATTTTTATGAAAAAAAGAAATAAAAAAAACCAACTATCCAATAATCATAAATCAATACATAACTCTTTGTTTTTAGTGAATCCTAATCCATATATATATATATATATATATATATATATATATATATATATATATATATATATATATATTGAATAATGATGTAATACAATCTTAAAATATCATATTATCAAAACGATTAAAAATCCAAATTAAGCAAACATGTTGAAAAAGAATTATAAAATTCCAAAACTATAAATAAAAACAAGTTAATGAACCAAATTAGAATATTCAAGGACTTAATATTACATTAACCCTTTTTTTAAAACTAAAACTTAAGAATCAATCCAATTGTTAAATTTGGTAAAACAAGATAATAATCGAATATTTCATGCTGGTTTACTTAATTCCCCATAGTTTAGTTTTCAATTATTTCCCCCCTTCTTTCCTTGTTTCCTTCCATTAGTTACCAAAAGTATCTTAATGGATAATCCTGGATTGATTTAACTCAATACACCTAAACCCCTAAACACTACACCTTAAACTAAGTCTTTAAATCCTAAAACTAAGACGTTTGTGGAAATTTGTTGTTTCCACCACTAGTGTATTGGATATAAATTCAAATATATATGGATAATTATTTGATACACTAACGGTGGACATTAAAAATTTCCACAAACGCCTTGGTTTTAGGGGTTAAGGATTAATTTAAGGTGTAAGGTTTAGGGGTTTAGGTTTAGTAGTTTAGAATTTAGTGAGTGTAAATAAAATCTAAGGTTTAAGGTTATAATTTAAAGTTTATATGTTAAAATCTAAATTCTTAACATATTACCTTAAAATCTAAACCCTAACCTTTAAATCATAACCCAAATCCCTAAATTCTAACCACTACCCCACTACCCATAAATTCTAAACTCCTACACACCCCTAAACCTCACACCCTAAATTAAACCTTTAACCTTAAAATTAAGGCGCCTATGGAAACTAAAAGTTTTCACCGTCTGTGTTTTGGATATAAATCCTATATAGAGATGGATTATCGCCCTATATACTAGCGTGAAAAACAAAATTTTCACAAATAAGAATTCATGTGGTAGGATTTAGATTTTAGGCTTCATGGTTTAGAATTTAAGATTAATACTTAAAATTTAGGAATATAGTTTACCATATATATCTGATACATTGATGCTGTAAATTAAAAATTTTTATGAATGCCTTAGTTGTAGAGTTTATAAATTCAATTTAAGGTATTTAGGTTTAAAGGTCTAAAAACTTAACTTCTAACCATGACCCTAAATTCTTAAACCTAAACTAAATCCATAAACCCTAAACATAAAATACTTGTAAAACTTTTAGGATTTATAGATATTTTAAAAATTAGGGTTAAAATTTGAAGTTTAAAATAATATATTAGAGATTTAAGTTTTAACCTATAAACCCTAAATTCTAACCACAACCCTTAAATTCTAAAGGCATAAACTTAACATGTATCTTAAACCCTAAATTAGGTCAATAACCCCTAAATCTAAAATGCTCGCCGGTGTATTATATTCAATTTCTTTAAAGTTTCAGTTCAAACCATATATATATACATTACAACCCAGGACAAAGTAATTTGGATACACAAACCAAAGGAAGACAAATTTGATTTTGATAAACTGTTTTTCACATGAAATTTGGAAGAACCCCATGCCTCCAAATGTCATGAAACACAGCATCAAATTGTTGTTTCTTTTCAGTTTCATGAGATTTGAAGCAAACCTTCATGCTCAAAAGACCCTAAGTTTTGGTTTTTGGTAATAATTCGTCTCTGGTTTCGAAACAAAGTTATAACCAGGTTTTTAAGAACCTAAAGCAATATCCCGAAGCTGATTGATATTGTTCAGTTTCGTCGAGTTGTATTCTTGCGCGTCACAGAGCTCGTTTGAGTATGTTCTATGGTGGGTTTGATTTTGGGATTCTTTATAACATTCTGCTACATATTCATCACCCCTCAGCAGTACCACAACCTGCAATAAACAACATAAGTTAACTTGTTATCTACTTAAAATGTGAACATATCCAGATTCCAGAATACGAGGACTAGTGTATTATATAGTTGCTTGTGGTTTAGAACTTCTTGATGCTATATTTATTAGGTTTCAGCAGGGATGTCCTAAAGAAAATAAATCATCTTCATCAAAGATGGTGCGGAGAAACTACGAGGAACAGCAAAAGAAATGGATGCCACAACTGCTATCCTCGAGCTTAATTCTAACATGAAAATGGACAAACATGCAACTCAAACATATTATGGCATCGTGAAATCAAACGATATCAGCATGTTGAAATAAATGAAGCACCGGAGTAGCTTTCCATAATGAATAAATGATTTAACTTTATGAAAGTACTCTCTTTCCTAATGAAACGAACCGGTGGGACTTTCAAAAGAGCTAAGCGGGATCTCGTATCAGAATTAGCAATTTTCTATTTCCTAATCTTACTTTGTTTTCTCTAATTTCTTTCCGGTGTGCATCAACAAACATTCAAGCAGTTGTAAAAGTAATCCCCACCTGACTCATTTGAGGACGAAGAATAGGAGACTGCTCAATGCACAATGAGGCAGTCAGAGCCATGCGATCAACCTCATCTGCATCATAATCGTCACCGAGGAAAGGATCTAAGAGCTCTGTAATATCATTCTCATCGAGAAGAGGCTTTGCCTACAAACATTATAAAAGGTAAGGAGCCTATACAATTCTGGTGCGGTTGGAGTGATCGAATTCATTTGTGAAGAAATGTACCCATATTACAAGATTTTGTTGTTGATCATCTATGGCTTTCCTTCCTGTTAAGAGCTCCAAAAGCAGAACTCCAAATGCATAGACATCAGTTTTCTCGTCGACTATGCCATGCATGAAGTATTCGGGTGCAAAGTAGCTGCACCTCGACAAAATAAATGTGTCAGCATTACAACAGATGTATTTATTAACTCGATAAAGATTACGAACCCGAAAGTGCCTTCAAACTTTGATACGTTGTAGTGAGTCCACTGTCTAGGTAGCCACTTGGCGAGACCAAAATCGCAAATCTGGAAGACAAATTTGCTGACATAATCAATAGATTAAACAGATCAAGGAAATCAAATACAAATGCTATTAGCTAGTTGGCATTCTTTATAAAATAAATGTCGTAAAATTCCAAAAAGAAATGGGCAGATATAGCAGCACTATTATTGGTAGATCTTGCCTATATATGTCGACAAAAAATTTATGATAGTATATTCGAGGCACCTATTAGAAACAAACTAACGGAAATAATTCTCCGACAGAAAAGGTTGTGATGTTAGTTCTTATAAAGCACAGCACGAGACCCATGCAAACTTCATGGAAGGATATAGAGACAGACTACATTATTTTCAATTTTTCATAACTTAAACATGACACATAATAGTCTAAGATTTTCACCATAACTGCAGCCACCATCAGAGTGAGCACAAAGGAAGCAACACGTATCCCGCATATGCTTCAACCTCCTCATTTAAGGCACGATTTAAGTTTCCAAATGTACGCCTTTAAAGCTCGAACAAAGCTAATACCTTATAAGGCTTACATTGTGATTAAGCTTAACACAAGTATTAGGGTATTACAATCATAATCTAGGATGCAACACAATTTGGCCAATCACCAGGGAAACGAAAACGAACTATCATTGGTTTATTAAATAGGCTTCTTTATGGTTTGAAAAATTACAAAGCATAGTACATAGCTATTGTCAATTACACTGACCCGGTTTCTTTTCTTTCGATGTGGCAGGTGAATGGTAAATTATGTTATACAAAATAAAATGAACAAAGGTAATGGCAATAGTCAATAGATACGGAAAGTTGAAGTATGCATGGATGGATCTCTGGGAAAAAAATTAGCACCTAGTTGACATAGATAACCGTAAGCACCCGGCTTACAGAATATCAGTTCTAGCACTTTACAAGGAAATGCACTCTCTCTTTTTTTTCTCGGCACGTCAGTTTCATGATTTCCTTTTATCATGAAAAATACAGATGCACGCTACCTGAGGCTCAAAGTTTTCTGTAAGAAGAACATTATCAGCCTTGATATCTCTATGAATAATCCGCCTTTCACAAGTCTCGTGAAGGTATGTGAGGCCATCTGCTGTACCCAAAGCAATCTTATACCTTTTACGCCAATCTAGTGTACCTTTTGAACCTGGATAATGTTAAAGACTCAAGAGCATCAAAAACTTATCATGACGACTCGAGAAAAACAATGCAGATTAGGAACAAACCATGGAGAGCTGATGACAAACTTCCCAATGGAGATAACTGAAAGACAAGATGCATTCCTCCCTCAATGCAACATCCTATCAACTTGGCGGTGTTCGGATGTTTTACATGGGCTATAATGCCAAGCTCTGATAGGAAACCTACCGTCCTCTCATCTGGTGTCCCTTTTATCACCCGCTTTATTGCTATGAGATTTCCGTTCTTCAACCGACCCTTGTAGACTTCAGCATAACCACCCCTTCCAATTATGTTCTCTACAAGAAATAATACCCTTACATTAATCTACATCATTAAATCAACGTCATTGTTCTATCCTAACAGTATCGTTAAGCATCCTTACATGGCTTCATATTTTGCAAGTGCTAATAGCCTTGAAATAATTGCGTACCTCGGTTAAAATTGTCGGTTGCAGCTTGGAGCTGAGATAGACTGAAGTCCTCTAAAGAAGACTTGAAGTTGTACAACTTTCTCAGCATAGGACTCTCCTTCTTGCTCCTGTTCTTTCTTGATAGATTAGGTACAGAAAATGTAGGGATGGTATATAAGTGCTTGGCCGATTTTCTTTTCAATAATTTGAAGAATTTTCTCCAGTTAGAAAGAGCTGATTGATGTGAACGAAGAACTTCTGCCTTGGGGCTGTCATCGGGAGAAGTTATATCAGATTCCGAGCCTAATTCTAAGCAGGCTTCTATAACTCCTGTAGGAGATAATCCATCATTTTCCTCGTCTTCCGTATCCAGTGCCCTCAATTCTTAAATAGAATAAGAAAGAAAGACTGGTAAGAGCTTGCACTAGAGAAACACATGCACCACACATGAATCAGATAGGCCACAAATGCAATACCTTGGGCAGATGAATATGTAGAAAGCATTTTCCCTTGTCTTCTATGTTTTGCTCGAACAACCCCACCTTCTGTGTTCTTATCCAGGATATCGTCGGAATCCATGGTGCTCTCACTGAAAGACACCAACGACGATAACAAATCGATAACCAGTCAAAACCAAAGAATTCTTTAGGATGACACAAAATAACACAAAAGCCAACATGGAAATCATCACCATACCTATGAAAAACTCGAAAAACTCAAAAGAAAAGTAGCTCTAAACCAGATTTAATCCAAAAGAGAAAGGATTTGCAGAAAATAAACAAAAACACTAGTCTATCAAATGTGGTATTTGTAGAGAATGCTCAAAATTGATAAGCTGAAACTCACAAGTGCCAAAATTATTATGCAGAAACTAGAAATCACAACATAAATAGCATCAAAAACCAATCTCCTCATAAACAGCACAAATGGGAAAATGGGAAAAGAAAAGCTCTAGTAAATGCAAAATGGAACAAGACAATGGCTACCACTCAACAAACATGTAATGAAAAGAGAAGAATAACTCTTCTGATGACATCCATTGATGAACATTACAAAAAGGAACAAACTTTTTAAAGAAACACAAACACAAACAATATGCAAGCATTCAACAAACATTAGGAAAACAAAAATAACGTTTTAAAGAAATACCCAAATGAGAAAACATGAAGTAAAACAAATACATACCTCAAGGAATCATGTTTAAGAGCATTAGCATCAGCCATGAACACTCTCAAAACAAGCAAATAACTCAAACTAAACCAAACCAAACCAAACAACAATGTGATAGACAGAAAGCAAAACAAACAAATACAAAGTTGTAGTGGTTTCTAAAACATTAAAGCCCTGTACTTTACTCCATAATCTTGACCCCTCAAAGATAAAAACTTTTTTCTTTTTTTGGGATTCTTTTTAAGACCCAGAAAAAGGGGCATCTGAAACTTAACATAGCTATATATGGAAAAGTTTTCATCTTTCCTTTTTCTTCTCTCCCTCTCTGTTCCTTTTTATTTATTTTTCCCGGAGGGAAGTGGAGATTTTCACAAAGTGGGACTACTTACAAACAAACATTTGCTTTTGTTTTGTTGTTTTCTGTCTCTCTAATTACACGAGTCCGCGAGAACCGCTGGTCTGCTGCGTTGGGTTGGCGACATGTGTTAAAAGCTCTGCAGCGACTTCTGCTCTCAAACTTGAACGTTCAAAACTGTGCAACCAGACAGCCTGAAGGACCGAATGGGAATGTTGGTTTTTTACTTCTAATAAAATAATTGAAGGACTTAAGTATAATTTTTATTAATTGAGTGACTCAAATGTAATTTTATTCCTAACTTAATATGTTCTTTTGTTTTGTTTTTTTTAGAAAAAGGTAAAAATGCTTATTGGGTCATTTGTAATATTAAAATTGAACAAATTGATTATTCTTAAAAAATAAAAACAATTTAGTCTATGTTAATTTCCAAAGGGAGTAGTTAAGTGACATTAATGATTTCTCTTTATTTTATGTCATTTTGATTGACATAAAACAAATTAAGCCTTCAACATTTATGTACAATTTCAATTTTATCTTAATTTTAAAATTTTCAACACACAATTTACATACTCCATAAACGTTAAAGGGCTAAATATGTTGGTTTTTTCGAACCATGATCAATTTGTCATGTGTAAATGTTGAGGGTTTACGTTAATATGTCAACCAAAACTATGTAAAAATTGACGGACAAAAATAATGTCATGATTGAATATTTTTAATTACTTTTGAAATTGACAGGAATTAAATTATTTTTTGTTTTAAATGGATGAATTTGTCCAGTTTCGAAATTGAGAAGGGGCTAGGAGGTCCTTTTACCTATATGTATATAGAGAGAGAGTTTCTGGGGATGTTTGTTTTTTAGTAAGAAAAACACTCAAACGTTTTTAATAATCTATTTCTAAAAACTACAAATTTGAGTTGTCAAGTATTAATATTTGTAGGGAAGAGGTTGATATATTTTTATTATGTGACCATGCCTTCACAAATAAGCATTGAGTTTGCATATTATTTTTAATATGTTGGTGTAATTATAAGATAATATTTGTTTAATTTTTTAGCCCTTTAATAATGAACACACATTGTGCACACATAATGTTCGAACCCAAGTCACCTGGATGAAATACATTATCTTTTACCACTGGAACTACTCTACGAATTCTTGAGTTTGCATACTTGAACACAAATTTTATTTTTCCTTTAAATAATTGAACAAATTGTATCCAAATATATTTTTTTATATCGCCTTACACTTTAAACATAAACTGTATGACGGACATATATATTATTAAAAATGTATTTTTGGTATATTTTGATTTGCCATTTCATATGAAGTAAATGAAATGTGAAATGATAAAGGCAAGTGATTCTTCTTTTGCCCCTTTTTAAATAACGAGACAAAAATCAGTAAAAATACATTAATGAACATTTACTATATGTTTATCCTTTTTGGATTTTTAATTGATCACCTGTAATAATGTTTGAGTAATTATTCTATACAATAACAATGCAATTTTTTCAATAAGTATGACTAATTTTAATTTAAAAATTAAAATCTTAAACTATACCCTTAAAATTGTAAACTCTAAAATTTAAATTATAATTATAAATAATAATTTCTAAATCCTACTACTTAAACTCCTAAAACCAAAACTTTAAACTAAACCCCTAAACCCTAACTTAAATTCATTGGTTGAAAACATATTTTTTACTATTGGTGCATGGGATATTTTCTTATAATATATTTTTATAATAATTTGTGATTTAATTGATAGAGATATATTCGCTCCTAATTATGGAGTGATTGTTGTTTCCTAATTCTTGCTTATGCATCTTTTATAATAAAGGGTAAATCATATTAAATCTTTCAAATTGTTATAAAATGGTTATTAGATTTTATTGATCTGTTATAAAATTATTATCAGATTTTATCGAACTGTTACAAAATGATCAATAAATTAATCAAATTGTCACATCATTTTATAATGTTTAATAATCATTTTGTAATGATTCAATAAATTTAATGACCATTTTGTAAAATTTAAAAGTTCAGTGATCGAAATAACTAACAAAATCAATCCTATAACCTAAAAACTACTCAAACCGTTCGAATCAGATAGATATTTTTAATCTATTTATTCGTGTAACCCCCTAGACCCGTCTATGCGTTACAACGAATCCTAAGAAGTCACATTAGGGTCACAAGAGCGATCCACGATAAAAAATACACATAAAAACTTTTTTTCCTCAAACACTTATTAAACTGTAAAATCAACTTCTGTTTAAAATACCATTTCAGAAAGTCATTTAAACACATAACAAAAACTTCAGAAAGTGTTTTACAGACACTATCATAAAACAATACATGACATACATGCCCACTAACTATGCAGTACCGTACTTCAGAGGCAATGCCGAGAGAACTCCGAACACTAATGTCAAACATTATACCATTGATATATTCTTTTAACCTGCGATGGTAAAAATAACGTGAGCTTGAAAAAGCTCAGTAATACAGAACTACCAAAAGATGCTATAATCTCATGCAGATATATGGTAGGCATAACATTTTCATGATGTTCCAAGTAGTAACAGTCTCTATTTCCTTTTTGCTATTTCGGGGCAACGTTATACTTGAGAATAATGGTACTTGTTCCTTATTCAAACATCGAGTAACAAACGGGAATTATACAAGCTGATAAATTACGTAGTTGAAAACAAAGAGTTTAGTGTCTAGTGTGTTCCAATAAGTGCAGATCAAACAGGCATAAATACATATCAAACATATCATAAGAACACATAACAATTCAATGCAAATGTTCAAGTACATACAAGGGTTTACTAGTAACTACCCTCCAACCTTACTTCAAATATGTAGTCCTCTAGAACTACATCCATAAGGACTTACCCTAGGCCCGATGGGCATATGTGCCACCTAAGGGGCTGCCCTAGGTCCTTATTAAAGCATCGGAATCTACTCAAGAGGAGACCTTGAGTCCAAAAGGACTTACCAACTTGATCAGGGTTGTACCAACAAATACTTCATACATAACCCAATAGTATACCCCAAATAACAATCAATATTCAAATTTTAGACAAGAGTAACAGAATACATATGGCAGACATATTCCATTTGAGGCATCAGAAACAGAAGTCCATGCTCTTTAAACGCATATATGGGCATACCATTGAGTAGACGATATCATCATTCATCATGCAAACAGAGTGTACCATTTTAGGTCAAGCTAACATATTATACAATTACTTACATCTGGCAGACAGACAATATTATCACAGATCAAATGACCACATAGAACAATCATATATTAAGTATACATATCGAGCGGACTTACAACGGGTAGACAGAAAATGTTATCATATATCCAATTCATCATTTCATCAAGCATATCATCGTTCATAATTAAGTCATTAGATTATTTACTAACATGTAATAATCACACAACACATTCAACTGAATGTAGCACACATGGAACACACTAGATGGAACAATTTATTTCTTGAAGATACTCGGTATTTACAGAAAGAGACACATTAAACTTTTAACAGTTTGGATAAATTTTAAAAACGAGATCCCTATTAAAAAGAGGTACGTACTTATGGTTCAAACTAGATATTCAGGAATTAATACATCAAGGTCTTAGAGTTCAGATATATCATGAGTGATTCAGTCATTTAAGCTTACAAGAGCATTATGGTCATTTTATCATACATGGGCGTTTTGGTAATTTATACCAACGAGGCATAAACAGTCGCTCAGGAAATTCTATTTGCTCATCAGGTTTCCAACCATACATTTAAATATTTCTATGTCAAGATCTTTCATGATATCAGATACATTCAGGGCTATTTTGATTACTTTGGCCAACGAGGACGTTTTGGTCATTTAATTATTAGGAGTGATTTTGTAATTTAGCCTAATAATGATAATATGACGATTTACAATATTTACGATTTCTAGAAGTTTTTCGAGCCTCCAAATCATTCGAACTAATATAACCCAACCTTGCAGTACTAACCAACCCCTCTAATGCATCCAGCTATATCGTATATCTGAACGGTTGCTTTCATATTTCACCATAGGACTTGCCACAGAGTAGTCAAACTTATATTCTATGCGAAAAAACTTCCAACCTTATATTAATATCAAGAGTGATTGACGTATGTGAGTCATGCTTCAACCCTTAGGGGCATTTAAGTCATTTTTAGCTTATTGGCATTTTCAGAATTTTATCAGAAGCAATTTATTTATTCCAGTCAAAGGGGTATTTCAGTCATTTTGAAGCTGGGGATGTACATCATTCCTGTCAATTGAACCATATGTAGTACTTTAATCATTTAAGTACTCGTGGGTGTTTCAGCCATTCACGTAAATTTCGGTACCTCCAACCACTTCATTCAATTTCAGAACTCAAAGGTTTATTCATCGTTCTAGTTAATTTGCAAACCTCGGTGTCTGAGGATACTTCAACCTTTTTGGTCAATACGATTCTTTCGATTAATTTAACCATAACAATATTTCCAATACTTTTAGTCGTTTCCCGTAAATCTATATTCAGAGATTCATTCCAAAATCAAGGAAACCTAACACCTTTCAATCTCAAAGGTTTAAATCTTGTTACCATAACTATCCAAGTAGTTCGAGGTTTTCAGATGAATCAAGTTGTTTTACCATATATAGTGTAGATTTCTATATCGCTTCCAATTCCAAGGGTATTTAGTCATTCTCACACCTTAAGGGTATTTTTGTAATTTCATATCTAAATATTTTTCACATTTAATCATTTGACACTAATAATCGAATTTGGAGATTAGTTGCCTTATTAATTACTTATTGAACTCTATATACTTCTAATTTATTAATCTTCTCATTCGAGCATTGCAATCTTATCTAAATTATCATACTCATTTTCATATCCGGTTTGACTTGAGCAGAATTAACAGTACTCATCATCATTCTTATGCATGCATTAACAAATACCAACATGTTCATAAAGCATACAAGAGGTAGTAATGTATTACCTTAAATCATTGTTATATCGATTGATCCTTGAAAATGACATTCACACACTCTTAAACCCGGATTTGATGTCCCTCAACAATTCGTAAGTAAGAAACTGTGAGTACCTTCAATTACACAAAATTCTCATTTCAGTTCTTATTCACAGTACCCTTAGCTGAATAATTAAATACACATACAAGTTCGGGTTCAAAGTCAGGTTCGGAGGCTTTCGGGTCATAATTTAGCGAAACAGGCTTCAAAAACGGACCCAGGATGTCAAAAAACATAAAATAGGAGTTTTCAGAAAAGTTGACTTTTTGGTCAACGTTGACATCAGCGGGTCAACGGTCAACGAGGTCAGAGTCAACACTGATGTCAGCAGGTCAACGCTGACGTCAGCAGTCAACGAGCATAGATCAACTAAGTTGACTCGACTGACTCACTGAGCTGACTCAGGCTGAGTTGACTCGAACGAGTTGACACAGGTTGACCGGGTCGGGTTCGGGTTGACCGAGCAGACGTATCGGGTCGGGCTTAGGCAGACGGATCGAGTCAGGCACCAAACTTGACTTGGTTTGGTTGGGCTCAGATCGCGTTTGACATATTGGGCCGATTGGTTTGGGTATCACGGGCTCGGGCTTGAACCAGACTAGTTTTGGGTCGATTTAATCGAACGGGCTCGATCCAAGGTGGTCGGTCTGGGCCGGTTCAGACCACTTACTAAAGTTCACCGACGGTACATCGGATTCATCACCGACGACTCCAAACGTTCCATTTTCTGTTGGAAAACCAAACTTGTGAGTTACACAACTCGATCAAGCCTGAAAACATCATTTAAGTTGGAAATCTTACCAGAATTAACCAAAACGAAGGGGGAAACGATTGGAAGCGACGAAGCTCCGATGAGGGTTCTCCCAGTTTCGGATAGGTGACTGGTCGGAGGGGTTTTGTTCGTCACGACACGCTGAGCACAACTACACTGATAGTGTGTCACGCCGGTGACTGAGGCAGCCAAAATCAGTGAGAAACGGAGGGGTGACGATTGGGTTCTCACCGAACCTTCAACTCACGTTTCACGGCGGACGGCGACGATTCAAGGCAAGTGGCTAACAGGGCATGGTCGGGACACAAAAACGATCCAACTGATAGCGACGGTGTCCACCACGGGCTGACGGTGAAGCAGATCGGGGTCGGTGAAGCCGAACGGTCTTCCATCGTTTTTTGTGCGGATGACGGGCATAAACAGAGGTTGGCTGGTCGGGTTTTGACGATGATGGGTGACAGTGACAATGGCGGGGCGGCGAATGCCACGAACGACCGGAGAGAGCTCGTCGGAGCTTGAACGGAGAAATATAGGTGAGAGGCTTTTAGAATTCTCTAGAGATTTGGTTCAACAAACTTAGATCTGAAGGGTCAAATGAGATATTAAATTTGATTTAATATACTGCTCAAACTTGATTCTAATATTGCTCCATGCAATACATGACAGAAATAAACACTTGGCTCAATGATTTAGCACCCAATTTACTCATTTTTTTTGTTGTTGTTACAATTCGAATTTACTAAAACGGTTGGATCTTGTGTTGGATACAAATGCTTGCATTCGTTTTAATTCATACCAAAGAAGAGAAAGATTTCCAAATGGGGGGATTAAACATAGTAGGAAAGTATTTATTAATAATATTGAATGCAATGCATGGGATAAAATTAAATACTAAATTCATTGTCACCAGCACAGACAAGTGAGGGAACGAGAAATTATTATATGAACCCTTCCCACCACGTCATCCATGGTCCCTAGTAATAAAAAAAATTTCACGTCATTATTTTTTCTATATCATTTGTACACTAGGATTATATTTTCCAAATCATGGTGTCGTATCAAATTAAAAATAAATTAGGGTTTACTATTTCCTTTTTTTCTTCAAGAACGATAGCTTCCTCCACTAACCCTAAACCCTAAACCCTAACCTAAACCCTAAATCTAAACACTAAACCCTAAACCTTAAACACTAAATCATAAACCCTAAACCTAAACCCTAATCCTAATCCTAAACCCTAAACCCTAAACCAACCTTTAAACCCTAAACCCTAAACCTTAAACTCTAACCCTAAACCCTACGTTAATTGGAGAAATTAGAGAAGATGATTTGGAAATTATAAATTTGAGTGTGTAAATGACGTGTAAAAAAATAATGACGTGGAATTTTTTTATTATTAGGGACCATGGATGACGTGGTGGGAAGGGTCCATATAATAATTTCTCGTGAGGGAACAATGCTACAATGTTGTGTTGTGCTCTGCCATGACAACAA
Source organism: Hibiscus tridactylites (assembly GCA_958450335.1). Taxonomy (NCBI): domain Eukaryota; kingdom Viridiplantae; phylum Streptophyta; class Magnoliopsida; order Malvales; family Malvaceae; genus Hibiscus; species Hibiscus tridactylites. The sequence goes on from OY288267.1 coordinate 16,929,883, forward strand.
CAAATAATAAATTACTTTAATAACATTGTTTCGGGCATTTTTTCTCTCTCTTAGAAATAAGGTGATTTTTAACAAGGCCCTCGTTCTTATAAAAAAAATAAACTACTTTCCCAACGAGAAGCTTGGTACCATAATATTGGATATGTTTGGTAAATAGCAGTTTGAGCTAAAATTAGAGATTTGCGCTAAAAATTAGATGCATGACAAGTTAAATCCGTCAATTTAGATATTTGGTAAATAGCGGATTAGAATAGCGGATTCGGGTGAAACTTCTAATTTTAAAAAAGTTATGTAGAACTAATGTTTTGATATAATAATTGAAAAATGTTTTGGACTAAGTTGAAAAGAATTTAAAACTTGGTTTTAAGTCCAAACAACTTGAAATTATGTTTGAGGTATTTTAAGAGGTTTTTGACAAAGATTTTTCAAGTTTTCAAAAGCCAAACTTGACTTTTCACGTTACCAGTATCGATACGCCTTAACCAGTATCGATACCATTTTGCCCCAGTTTGGCCATTGTCAAAACCCGTACCGTTACGGCAAACCCTCGTATCGATACGGAGTGGGGTCGTTTCGATACGCCACGTCAGCGTATCGATCCCATTTCAACTACCCCAACGGCTAGTTCCCAACGGCCATTTAAATATCAAGCCGTACCGATACGCCCTCAAGCGTATCGATACTCCCAGGCTGGCAAGAGCCCAACGGCTAGTTCATATGAAGGCCGTATCGATACCGTTCCAAGTGTATCGATACCCTATGCTGGCAAGAGCCCAACGGCTATTTCCTCAAGAAGGCCGTATCGATACCGTTTCACGTGTATCGATACCGGTAGCTGCAGAACAGCATTTATGAAGGGAATTAAAGTCCTCAACGACTCCAATTTGATCCCAACGGCTAGTAACGGCTACAAACTCAATTGGGAGTATAAAAGGGACCTCCAAGCATCAAGAGAAGGCTAATGCTTCAATTGTCAATCAACAAATGATCAAGAAATTGTCTTAGTGCTTAAAGTGTCATTTCTTGTATAGACAAACACTAGTGAGCCAAAATTGTCAAATTTGCTCAAGTGTTTTAGGTTTTGGGTGAGTGCTTCATTGTGCAAACAAACACCTATTAGAGGGTTTAAGTTTGCTTTATTGTTTCTCTTTGTAAAAGAGGGTTTGATCAAGGCTTGGGTAGAAGCTTGATCGGTTGTAAGGGTTTCCTCCTAATCCTAGAAAAGGGGACGAATCAATTAGTGGATTGATTGTGAAATCCTTAGTGGGAAGCTAAGGTAGTGGATGTAGGTGCTTGTTAGAAGGCCGAACCACTATAAATCATTGTGTCTTTAATCTTTCTAGCTTCCAAAAACCCTCCACCCAAATATCCAACTCTCCACCACTTGGTGAGCATATATTGGTTGATCGAATCGAGCTCCACACAACCCAACAATTGGTATCAGAGCTTGGCTCAATCGGTGAGGATTAACATCCTATTGAGAAGATCCGGCAAGCTCGATCACTATTTCATCAACCGGCTCAAATGGCACAATCCATCGACAAACCGCCTTTCTTCGACGGAGACCACTATGCCCATTGGAAGACAAAGATGAAGTTCTTCATCAAATCAAAAGATTACAAGCTATGGGATGTAGTTGAAGATGGCCCGTTCGTGCCTAAAAGAAATAAAGCGGAATGGAGTGCCGACGATCGCAAGAAGATGGAGCTAAATTGCAAAGCCTTGCACATCTTGTTTTGTGCATTTGGTCCATCCATCTATGAGAAGATGTCTTCTTGTGAGAGTGCCAAGGAGGTATGGGACAAGCTTGAAGTCACATACGAGGGGACAAATGAAGTCAAGGAGACCAAGATTGGGCTCCTAACCTTGGAGTATGAGAACTTCAAAATGGATCCGGAAGAGAACATCGAGAAGATGTTTGATAGGTTCTCCACCATCACCAATGGTCTTAAAGGTTATGGAGAAGCCATCCCGGAGGAGAAGCTTGTTCGAAAGCTCATCTACTCACTTCCCGAGTCTTGGGACTCAAAGAGGACCGCCATCATCGAAGCCAAAAATTTGAAGACTTTGAAGCTTGATGAACTCATGGGGTCACTCCTTACTCATCAAATCATGAAGAAGAACAAAGAAGATGAGAAGAAGAGGGAAGAAATTAGAGCTATGGGAGAGAAGAAAATCAAAGGGCTTGGCATCAATGCTAGTGCCATGGCTCTCAAATCCTCCACTTGCCATCATGTCTACTCAAGTGAAGAGGAGGAGGAAGATGAAGAGATAGTTCATCTCTTCAAGAAGTGTGCCCCTTTCATGAAGAAAGCTTTGAGAGAGCTTGAACGAGAACCTAAGAGAAAGGAGAGGGCAAGCACTTCAAGCCATAAGAAGAAGGCACATGTGGCTACTTGGAGTGATGAGGACTCCACCGACGATGAACAAGCCAACCTTTGCCTTATGGCCATCGAAGAAGATTCAAGGGTAACTTCTAATTCATCTACTTCATGTTCTTACACTTTTGATGAATTACAAGATGCCTATGATGATTTGGTTTTAGATTTTAAAAGCCACATTTTGAAAAACAATAAATTGATTTCAAAGTTAAAAATTCAAAATGATTTGCTTTCTAAAACCAAACTTGAACTTGAAGCAAAACTTGAAGAGTTTGAGTTAAAATGTCTTGATTTACAAAATTGCTTCAAAAAGTTCAAGGAGAAAAAGATTTGATTTCCAAAGAGCTTGAAAAGAAAAACAATTTTGGAAAATCAAACTTTTATGTTAGACAATCTAGTGCCCCTAGATTTGTAAATGGAAAATGTTTTAGAAGTGTTTGGGTCCCAAAAGGACTTAATACTTCAACTAAAAAGGATGAAATTGAAAATGGATTCCTAAGGGGACTAAATTTTGTGCAACTAACGTTTATGGATCCAAAGCAATTTGGATACCAAAAATTACTTGATTGTCTATTGTAGGTGTGATGGAGATGTTCAACAAGTCAAACATTGAGGGGGAGCTCCATACACACAAGGAAGAACACTTGAAGAAGGAAGGTTTCACATCCTCCCTTGGGTTCAAGTGTTGGTAAAATTTCTAGTTGTTTTGATTTAATTTGTCTTATTTTTTTTAGTTTATTCAACTAGATGATCATATTTGATGGACTAACTCTTTTGATGATGCTTTGAGTGAGGGGGAGCCAATTTTAAACCAAATTCTTATTTATGTCAAAACTTTTTACCTCTATTGTTATTTTGAACTTAATGTCTTAAATTATTTTTGATATAACAAAAAGGGGGAGAAATGGTTTGAAAAATTGAATTTTCAAATGAATAAGGGGGAGCTTTATTTGATTTCACATCTTAAATCTCTTATTCACATCTTTAAAGTTAAAGGGGGAGAATCCCAAATAATTTTTCAAGTTAGTTTTATTATATCAAAAAGGGGGAGATTGTAGAACTAATGTTTTGATATAATAATTGAAAAATGTTTTGGACTAAGTTGAAAAGAATTTAAAACTTGGTTTTAAGTCCAAACAACTTGAAATTATGTTTGAGGTATTTTAAGAGGTTTTTGACAAAGATTTTTCATGTTTTCAAAAGCCAAACTTGACTTTTCACGTTACCAGTATCGATACGCCTTAACCAGTATCGATACCATTTTGCCCCAGTTTGGCCACTGTCAAAACCCGTACCGATACGGCAAACCCTCGTATCGATACGGAGTGGGGTCGTTTCGATACGCCACGTCAGCGTATCGATCCCATTTCAACTACCCCAACGGCTAGTTCCCAACGGCCATTTAAATATTAAGCCGTACCGATACGCCCTCAAGCGTATCGATACGCCCAGGCTGGCAAGAGCCCAACGGCTAGTTCATATGAAGGCCGTATCGATACCGTTCCAAGTGTATCGATACCCTATGCTGGCAAGAGCCCAACGGCTATTTCCTCAAGAAGGCCGTATCGATACCGTTTCACGTGTATCGATACCGGTAGCTGCAGAACAGCATTTATGAAGGGAATTAAAGTCCTCAACGGCTCCAATTTGATCCCAACGGCTAGTAACGGCTACAAACTCAATTGGGAGTATAAAAGGGACCTCCAAGCATCAAGAGAAGGCTAATGCTTCAATTGTCAATCAACAAATGATCAAGAAATTGTCTTAGTGCTTAAAGTGTCATTTCTTGTATAGACAAACACTAGTGAGCCAAAATTGTCAAATTT